>JAQPPZ010017258.1:3727500-4376390 GCA_028583015.1 Wollemia nobilis
AAATATATGATATCATAAGGTGCCTAGAGCAGTACTCTTCTGATATTTTTACCATGAACTTCAATTCCAACCCCCTACTTATGGTACTAAAAACCTTACTCTTGTTCATTTCATTCTCCTTTTGAAAAATAATTATACCTTTGAAGAAGAGAAATTTATAATCCTAGAATACTAAGAGCCTATCAATGACATCCATAAAATATTCCAAGAGGATTGAATCACCTAGCTTCACCATTTGAACTTTTTGTAAATATTTAGTAAGAAATATTTTTAATTTAATGTTAAAAAAAAATCTTAGGAGTAACATCAATAAAATATTCCTAAAACAAATGGTTAAAATGGGACAACCAGCTCTGAATATGAGTTGAACACTAAAAATCCCAATGACCAAAATATTCAAATAGAGACAGAAGAAAATCAAGAAGAACAAGTAGCACAAAATGAAGAAGAAGAAATATTAGACCCTTTTGAGCCTAAAATGGGACCTAAAGAGGATATCAATTTTGAATCTGTGCAACATTTCTACAAATTTTTAAGTCATAATTGGCCTATTATTGCTAATGTATTTGAAATAGAAGATCAACTTAAGAGGGGAAATTTTTCAATTGAAGTAGCTTTGGAAGAAGCTTTTCGACTTCACCCACAACTAGAGACATGCAAGTGATACTTCATATAATCCTCCTCCATTACAACATGTCACCCATAATGATCATTCCTTTGGTACCACCAAAATTACACCCTCTTAAGATATTCATTCACAATTTCAAGCATCTGTGGCACCACAACACAAACCTATTTTTTGTTGCCACTACAACTACTTCCACTAAAAAGCAACCCTCTTCCTCTGCCAATAATAATTTTCTTTCTCAATATTTCAATAACTAGTTTTTCTTCTCAATCAACATATCAACAAAATACATTTTTTTATAGGTACACCAATCCTACAACTTCAAATCCTATGCATAATAATATTACCATTCCAACTTCTTATTCAATAGCACAAGCCACATATTATCCTCCTTATGCAAACATAGTAGCACAAAATAGGCACAATGGATAATCACATCATCTTGAAGCTATAGTAAAATGATTAGCTTCACGATTGGACCACATAGATCCTTATCGCCCTACATACAGTTATAAGGAAATATGTAACCAACCATTGGATCCCATTGTTGTAGCTAAACCATATCCTAAATGTTTCCCCATGCTAGTTCTTCCAATTTATAAGGGGATTGAATATACAATCAAACATCTTCATATGTTTAGGATAGCATGTCATGATATTTCATATGATGATATGTTGTTAAAAATGTTTCTAAAAATCTTAGAAGGTATGACTTTGAAATGGTATTATAAGCTATCAACACATTCCTTAAGAAACTTCAAAGAAACTACAGAGTTATTTGTGCATCAATTTGGTGCCTACATAGAAATACGTGTCACAATTAATGAATAACACAAGCTTATACTAAGATGAGGAGGTGAACAATATAATACCACTTTTTAATTTTATTTTCCAAGTAGTATTATTCAATATAATAAATGGCAACATCAATAGCAATAACCAAAGCAATACACAAATCATCGCACACAATAAAGACATCAAATTTATGTGGTTCACCCAATGTGGGCTACTCCACAAAGAAAATATTTTATTAAAAACTTTCTCAGTAAATCTCTTGGTAATCCTTTCTCTATTACAATTTTTATGGACCTCTATCCAAATCAGACACCAATCCCCTAATCAAGTTCGTGGATCTCTATCCATAGGAGAACTCCTCCTAAGCTTTGACTGGTGATATTCTAGAAGAATTGTTGTCTCCATTTCTCTAGATAATGAATCTCTATCCACTGGAGACTACCATCCTCTATACTCTATCACCTCTAAACTCTGTCATAAATCTACACTAAACTAAGTCCTTTGGTCTAGCACAAATTTGCTCAATATTTGTATCTAGTTTGGCACAAGCCTATCCTCAAATCTACACCAAAATTTGTTCTCAAATTTGTACTAAACACAGTACTTTGGTATAGCATAAATTTATCCTCAATATCTATCCTCAAGCCTGATGAGGATTGATGTTTGATCACTCATATGACCCCTCTAGTAATTTCTAGTTAGTTTTGCATAGTTTATTTCTTGCAAATTAATATTGTAAGTGAGTCTCTTTCTCACATGCACTTGTGGGCTAGTTATCTTCTAGTTGTCATTTAGGAGTGTTAGTTAGGAAGTGTGAACTCAAAGTAGAAAGTGTGTACTTAAAGATAGCTAAAAAGGATCTTATAGTTAGCATTATTCCTTTCTCCTAGCTTAGAAAGTTACGTGCTTTCTCCTTTGCACTTTTGTAGCTTATGGTTAAGCATATTGGATCAAATCCATGATTTGATGGGTTTTGGTTATGTATTTTGGGCCATTAGAGCCTATAAATTGAATTGTAAATAATAGAACACTTAGTTGGATTTTCAATCCTTTTCATTGGTATCAGATTCTAGTTCATGTTTGCACTAGGGCTTGTGAGGTGAGAGGATAGGAGATAATTTTTTTATGAGAAACCTTTTCTCATTGAGGACTCAGTTCAAGCTCAAGGGGAGCTTGAAAACCATACATAGAAGGAAGTTCCTTAGGCATAAAAATCCTCGTTCCAACTTTCTCTGTATGCTCAAGGAGTATAGGAGAAGTTTACCCCGTTTCCTTTCTTACAAAAATCCTTGGTAGGTTTGGACTACTCCTACGGAGAAATGCGTATTAGGGAGCCATTTGTTCCTGCCATCGAGAAGTATTGAAGCTGGAGGAGTTCTATACCAGGTCGAGTGTCGACTTGGGTTTGGTTGCCTTTCAAACGCTGGTCGTGTGTCGACCGGATCTTGAAAGGAGAGCTACTGAAGGGATCTAGTTGCTCATATTTTTAATAGTTTAAGTTTTCATTATTTTTAATAATTAGCCTCCCTGGTTAATTTTAAAAATTTCATTGTTTTAAAAAAACTTAAATTTTGAAATTAATATATATTTTCTTAAATATATTAATTTAGATTTTTTTATTGTAATTTTTTTTTTTTTTTTACAGCCTAGGGTTTCTTGGCCTTTTTGGCTATCGCACCAGCACCAAGGGTGCATGGTCTACATCTGCGGCTAGTCGAAGTGCGTCATACAAGCCTGACGCACCTGACCTCGCTGCCCATGGCCTGACAGCCTGACAGTCTATTAGGCGTCAGTCCTACAACAAACGATGTCAGGCGACAATGGCTACAATGTAGACCACGACAACACCGCCCAATGCAGAGCTGGTGGCAGACTCTACTGCTCGTCGGCTTGACAGCCTGACGTCTTGTCAGGCATCGACACTGGTGTAGAAGATCTGTTATCGTAGCACTTGACAGTACTATCAAGCGACTGCAGGGCTTGCTACGTCGGAGAGTCGCCACAACAGTGCCTGACAGTGTTTTCAGGCGTCTGCAGGGCCTATAGTAGACTGTGACAGGACCTGTGGCAGACTGTGCTAGGGGCATGGATAGCCCGCCATCGCGATAGCCTTGACTAGCTTGGAATCTTCCAGGCCAAGCCGACGGATGAAGTGGGCACAAAAACTTTTGCTTCACTAAAAATTATTATCCGCCACTGGTTCATTTGATGTTTGCATCAAGAAGCGTGTAGCAGAAGTTATGTGCACAAATTGAGCAATAAATCTGCCTCGAGAAAAGTGCAACAACAGTGACAGCCAGTGACTACAGTTGACAGGCAGATTTTCTTCAGCCACAAGGGTAATTTATTGTAAAAAATTTTAAAGTTTTACTATTCTAAGGTTGCATGTAATTTTTATGTTTTTATTAATTTAATTTTTAATAACTTAATTAAATTAATTAATCTATGATTAATTAAAATTTAATTTTTAATTAAGTTATTTTTAAATTAATAAATTATAAATTGTAACCTTAGGTTAGTTAAAATTTTGCAAATTTGAGCCTTAGGGGTACTTTTCAAATTTAGGAGCACAATATTGTGACAAGAAAAATTTCAATTTTTACCTTGATTTAGTGCTTTCTCATTTTTTTACTTCTGGCTTATACCCGATCCCACATGGCTTCTGACTTGGCTGCCCAAGTGGCAGAACTTGCACATGTTGTAAATGCTTTAGCAGATAAGGATAATGATACTACCATGGCAAAAGTTCTTGGTAACCTTGCAATGAAGGTAAATGACATTTCTGTACATAATGCTTCAACTTCTGCTAGTGATTCTCGCCTGAGAGTTCGTTGTGAAGTTCCATTTTATGATGGATCCAGGAACCCTGATGTCTTGAATAGTTGGATTCTTGACATGAGTTCTTGGTTTTCTTACTCTCAACTTTCATATGAAGATGTGGTTCCTTATGCTAAGCTAAAACTTTCTGGTTTAGCTAAAGTCCTTGTAGTCACTACTTGGGATGAACTTGTAGCCTATCTGAAAACTAATTTTTATGCTTCCAATTATTCTAAGGATTTTGTAATTAGGTGGTTTCGGTTTAGGCAAGGAACTAATATGACTTTACAGGAATATATTTTTCAGTTCAATAGGTACAGGATACTTGTGAATGTGGAGGATGATGTTCCAGCTTTGATTCTCAAATTTCAAAGTGGCTTGTTAGAGCACTTGTACAGAGAAATTATGTTTGTTTCTATGGAAACATTGGATTCAGTTTTCAACCAAGTGCAACTTGTCGAGGACAAGTTTAAGGCACATTCGCAGGTATTCCGCGCACCTGTTACTCAAGTGGTTGCAAACTCATCAAAAGGGAATAATTCTTTCTCACAAAAGAAGAATTTTGCTCAAAATAAGAATGTTTCTTCTCCATCTCCTTCTTCTCCTTCCCCTTCCGCTTCTACTCCTTCTTCTTCTAAACCTTCTTCTTCTTCTTCTAAAATTTTTTGTAACTATTGTAAGAAGAAAGGTCATGAAAAAGCTGATTGTTTTAAGCTTAAAAAGAAGATTTTAGTCATTACTACTCAAGAGGAGGATGCTCCCAAAGGTCCCCTTGAGTCAGTAGGAGAGAGTAGAGTATAAACTAAATTACGAGTTAAGCTCAATGAAGTTACCTTGGTAAATTTAAGTTCATCAGAGGGCGCTCATGATGCTTTGTTCATCACTCAAGCTCATTTGCTCCATAATTTTGCAACAGATTGTATAGTGGATAATGGCTCACAAAAAAATCTAATTGCGAGGTCCATTGTCGAGCGTTTGAAGTTACCTATGGAGCCTCATCCTCAACCTTATTCTTTGGGTTGGAAGGATAGTAGAAGAGGCTCAAAAATCACTCACACTTGCACATTAAATTTGCACTTGGCCCACATTTCATAGATCAAGTCACTTGTGATGTGACTCCTATGGATTGTTGTGGGATTTTTCTTGGAAAACCTTTTTAGTATGATAGGAGAGCTTTTTATGATGCTTTCAAAAGAACCTACACACTTCAAAAATATGGTAATGTCTTTCTCATTAAAAGCACCAACACTCCTAACATCATTCTAAGTTCCAAGCAAAAAAAAAGAGTAATTAAAAAAGGTGGTGATGTTGCTCTAATTTTCATTCGCTCTCAAAACACTTCTACATCCACATCCATTCCAAAGCAACACTCTTCAATGCATAAAATATTGCAAAGTTATTCACACATATTTCAGGATCCAAAGTCTCTTCCTCCAATTCACACAATTAATCACAGCATTGAAATCATTTCTGGTTCTTCACTACCTAATGCACCCATGTATAGACAATCTATTTTGCAAAATGAAGAAATAAAAAGGCAAATAGAAGATTTTTTGTCTAAGGTTTTCATTAAGGAAAGTACTTCTGCTTGTGCCTCACCTATTTTGTTGGTTCTTAAAAAAGATGGCACTTGGATATTGTGCATTGATTTTTGTGCTTTGAATAGAATTTTTGTAAAGAATAGATATCCATTACCACACATTGATGATTTATTAGATCAGCTTCAAGGAGCTAAGTTCTTTTCAAAAATAGATCTCAAAAGTGGATATCATCAAGTGCGTATCCAAGTTGAGGATACATGGAAGACAACTTTTAAGACAAATATGGGCCTCTTTGAATGGTTGGTCATGCATTTTGGTCTTACTAATGCTCCTGCAACCTTCATGAGGTTGATGAATGATGTATTTCGTGATGTACTTGACAAATTTGTAATAATATATCTTGATGATATATTGATTTTCTCAAAAAATTGGGAGGAACACCTTAGGCATATCCAGTAAACACTTGATCTTCTTGCGAAGAATCAATTATATGCCAATTCTTCCAAGTGTTCTTTAGGCAATACTTCAGTTTCTTACCTTGGCTATGTGATTAGTGAAAGTGGAATTCAGGTAGATCCCATAAAAGTTGATGTTTTACTTAAGTGGTCCCCTCCTACAACTCTTACTGAGTTAAGGAGTTTCCTAGAACTTGCGAATTTTTATCGCAAGTTCATTCCTCAATATTCCACCCTTGCAGCTCCATTGCATTATCTCACTAAGTCTAAAGTTCCATTTCATTGGGAGAAAATCCAAGAGATTGCCTTTGAGAAACTCAAAAAGAAACTTTGTACAGCACCTGTGTTAACTTTACCCGACCTCTCTCAACCTTTTGAGATTGAAACAGATGCCTCTAAAGTTGCCTTAGGAGCTATGCTTAAATAGAATGGTCATCCAGTTGCTTATCATTCATAAACTTTTTCTGCTGCTAAGTTGAACTATTCTACATATGACAAGGAGTTGTATGCATTAGTTCAAGCTATCAAGTACTGGAGACATTATCTTTTGGGAAAAGATATAGTAGTACACATTGATCATATGCCTCTCAAGTTTTTACAATATCAAAGTAAAATTGAAGAATCAAGACATATGAAGTGGGCCTCTTACCTCCAACAATTTCACTTGGTGATCAAGTACAAAAAGGGGAAGAGTAATATTGTTGCTGATTGTTTGAGTAGGCCTCCTGCAGCTCTTGCTTTAATAGTTATGTCCACTGCACACTTGGGATTTCAAACTTGGCCTAATCAGTATTCACAGGATCCTGATTTTGGGAAAATATTTGAGCAAGTGAGTAAGCCTTCTTCTTCCAATTTGTGTCCTTTCCAAGATTTCTACATCAAAGAAGGACTTCTTTACAAATTGGACAAGGTTTGTGTTCCTTGTGAGCCTAGAGTGTCACTTCTTAAGGAAGCTCATTCTACATTTTATGGTGGTCACTTTGGAAAGCACAAAACACTTCATCACTTGCAAAGATTTTTCTATTGGCCTAAAATGCAGAGGGATGTGTTGAGATTTCTCAAACAGTGTGCAGTTTGTTGTCGCTCAAAACCAGCTAACAAAATTTTTGGCTTAGGCATGCCTTTGCCCATTCCTTCCCATCCTTGGGAAAGAATTTCCATGGATTTGGTTACTGGTTTTCCTATGACAGTGCGACAACATGATTGTGTGTTCGTGGTGGTTGACAGATTCAGTAAAATGGCTAAGTTTATTCCATGCCACAAGACAAGTTTTGCAGCAGACTTAGCCCAATTTTTCTTTGACAACATTTGGCGTTCCTTTGGTCTACCTACCAGAATTATCTCGGATCATGATTCACGCTTTGTGGGTCACTTTTGGCATTATTTGTGGAAAATTTTGGGAGTTTCCCTTAACTTTTCCACCGCCTATCATCCACAGTCAGATGGGTAGACTAAAGTGGTAAACCATACCCTTGTGCAAAGTTTACGAATCTATCATCACACTTCACCAACAAAGTGGGACTTGAGTCTCACTCATATTGAACATGCCTACAATAGGGCCCTACATTCTTCTATAGGTCATTCACCCTTTGAGGTTTATATGGGATTTCAGCCCTTGGCACCTTATGAGTTACCTTTGTCTTTGTCTTCTCCTGTCACTTCACATATTCATAAGGAGCAAGACAAAGTACACTCATTTATTCAGCATTTGCACAATCTGCAATCAAAGGTGGTTGATATTTTGCAAAAGACACAGTAGCAACAGAAAAAGGCCATGGATTGACATTGAATTCCTCATCCATTTCAGGTTGGTGACAAATATTGGTTGCATCTTGACAAGCGACATTTTTCTAATAAGACTCATAGTAAAATCAAACCGATTCGCTATGGGCCTTATACTATTCTTCAACAGGTGTCCGAGAACGCTTTCTGCCTTGATCTTCCTGCACACTTAGTTGGATTTTCAATCCTTTTCAAAGCCTTAACACAAAGCTTGAATAAATCTCAAATCAACTCTGCTAGATATACCCCAAAACTCAACTCAAGGTTTGAACAAATCAATCAAATCTGCTCATAAGTATTCTCTAAGATTTGTCTCAAATATGCCTTGTAAGCTTCCATAAAATCTCACACTAATCTGTCCACAAGTCCTCTCTAGAAATTTTCCAAATATGCTCAATAATTCCTCACAAGAAATTATCCAAATCTGATCTCAATCTGTATTGTAGGCTTCCACAAAAGCTTACCCAAATCTATCCACAAGTCTTCTCAAAGACTTACCTCAATTATGCTCAACAAGTCCACACTAGAATTTTTCCAATATCATAGAAACATAAAGAGAATTTTTAGAGATTCAATATAATCTATACTCATCACAATGCTCAATCACTTTCAATCACTCTTTTAGAAACATACAAAGAATTGTTAGAGACTCAATATGCTTCACATTCACCTCAATGCTCAATCACTTTCTCAAATCAATTCAAAATATAAAATAGTTTTTTATAGAACTTGAACAATCACTTCACACTGTTGTACTTACAGTGACACTGAGAGGGGGGTGAATCAGTGTGATCTTTTAAAACTTTAAACTTGCAATGAAATAAAGCAAACTTAAACCAGAAATAGCAAGTTAGTAAGAGAGCATCACACAACACAAAAATTTTAACGAGGTTCACCAATGTGGCTACTCCTCAAAAATGACCGCTTGGACTACCATCCAAATCCAGCCTTTGCAAAGTAATAACTTTACAACTCATTTACCAAGCACCAACTGGAAGGAGCACCAACCCCTCAATTTTTTTGCACCAACAGAAAGGAGCACCAACCCCTAATTCACCATCACCTACTGGAAGGAGCACCAACCCCTTATGCCAAGCCGCAACTTGGACTTCAAGAAAAATACAGAAAAATACCTTCACATAGTTTGCACACTGTCTGTTGTTTCTATGTACTCTGGCTTCTGCTGCAAAAGCTTCGCACCACCAGTCTGCTTCTGTGCAACTACTTCGCACACTTTGCTTTGACACAAATGAACTACCGCTTCGCACTCAGCTCGAATCGATACGACTCGCTCTCTGCTCACCGCGAACTTCACATGCACAAATTTTCTTCACAAAAATCACTCCTTCAAACTCGAAACAACCCTCCTTTTATAGATGAAATTTCAAGGACAAATCTTAAACTGAAGTCGGCTTTAACCCTAAAGAACGTCAGCTACAAAACCCTAATGAATGTCGGCTCCAAAACCCTAATGAATGTCGGCTCCAAAACCCTAATCTTCGTCGGCCTAGATTTAACTCTGTCGGCTTCAACCGCCTCTCTGGTTCTGTAGCTTTCCTCGTGAAACTGCAACATGTCACGATATCGTGACACCTTTTACATCCGTACGCCTTCTTGTCCCTACTGTCACGAAATCGTGACACTTTTGGCCTTTGTTAGCTTTGACAACGTTTTTGTCACGAAATCGTGACACTTCGAACTATTGCTGACGTCATCCTTACTTCTGTCATGAAATCGTGACGTTCCTCGCTTTCTCAACTTTTTGTCGGCTTGCACCAGCGAAACCAGAACATGTCATGAAATCGTGACACTTTTGCCTCCGAGCTTTCTCTCTCCTCTTCGGGTCGCGAAAACCCGACGTGTCGCGATATCGCGACACTTTTCCTCCTTGGCGCTTTTCTTCCCTTCGGGTCACGAAAACCCGACATGTCGCGATATCGTGACACTTTTCCTCCTTGGCGCTTTTTCTCCGAACATGTCACGAAATCGTGACAGTTTTCTTCCTTAGCGCTTTTTCACCAAACATGTCACGAAATCGTGACAGTTTTCTTCCTTAGCGCTTTTTCTCCGAACATGTCGTGAAATCGTGATAGTTTTCTTCCTTAGCGCTTTTTCACCAAACATGTCACGAAATCGTGACAGTTTTCTTCCTTAGCGCTTTTTCTCCAAACATGTCATGAAATCGCGATAGTTTTCTTCCTTAGCGCTTTTTCTCCAAACATGTCATGAAATCGTGATAGTTTTCTTCCTTAGCGCTTTTTCTCCAAACATGTCGTGAAATCGTGATAGTTTTCTTCCTTGCTTTCTTTTCTGCCAACATGTCGCGAAATCGTGACAGTTTTTCCACTTGGCTTCTTTGCCTGCAACATGTCACGAAATCATGACAGTTTTGCTTGTGCCTTCTCTCTCCTCGTCCATGTCACGAAATCATGACAATTTTCTTTGTGCCTTCTCTCTCCTCGTCCATGTCATGAAATCGTGACAATTTTCTTTGTGCCTTCTCTCTCCTCCGACATGTCGTGAAATCGTGACAGAAAACATGTCGCGATATCGCGACAATTTTCTTACTTGTCTTTTTCTTTGATTTTCTGAATCTAGGTAACTTCTGTTTTCTTGGAATTTCACTGTACATGATCTGACTAACCTTTGAACTTCTATCCTCTGCATCTAAATGACTTCTGAACTGTCTGTCCACTGCATCATTAGATCTAACTGCCTGTGTTGACAACAATGACAAAACTCTTGCAACACCTTGCTCAACAATCTCCCCCTTTGGAATTGTTGGCAACACCTGTGTACATTCCTGTAACTCTTCTCCCCCTTTGTCAATAATACCAAAGGGCTGCTGCAGACTCCCCCTGAGTCCATACACACAATTCTCAGGCACAATTTGTTGCACTTAGCACAAATTATGATCATGAGCAAAAGAATAGTCAAATACTCAAATGCTCCCCCGAGAAAGTGATCCCTGTAGCTAGTCACTTCTTGGGAAGTGTGACTACTCCCAATTTGTTTCGAAGATACTCAAACACTTCCTTGGGCAATGGTTTTGTAAAAATATCTCGCTACTTGTTCCGTGGTTGGGACAAAATCCAATTTAACTTCTCCTTCTGCAACTTTCTCCTTCAAAAAATGATACCCGATGGCAATGTGTTTTGTCCGTGAATGCATTACTGGATTCTTGGAGATGTTAATTGCACTGGTGTTATCACACTTAACTGATATTGGTTCACTGAAATTAATACCAAGATCTTTCAGAGTTTGTTTCATCCACAAAACTTGTGTACAACAAGTTGTTGCTGCAATATATTCTGCCTCAGCTTGTTGATAAAGAAACTGACTCTTGTTTCTTGTTGTGCCAAGCAACCAACCCGTCACCGAGATAAAAAGCACCTCCACTTGTACTCTTCCTATCATCAACACATCCTGCCCAATCTGCATCCGAATAAGATATAAGGGTGAAGTCTTTACCTTTCGGATACCATAACCCATACTCCATAGTACCCTTGAGATATCTGAGAATCTTTTTTATCGCTGTCACATGAGTCTCTTTGGGTCTGGCCTGAAATCTTGCTACCATGCAAACTGCCTGCAGAATATCTGGTCTGGTAGCTGTTAAATAAAGTAAGCTTCCAATCATTGATCTGTACATGGTTTGATCTACAGGTGGAGATTTGTCATCTTTACTCAACTTGCAGCCTGTTGTCATGGGAGTACTGACCGGCTTACAGTCCTCCATTGTGAACCTTTTTAGCATCTCTTTCACATATTTAATTTGAGAAATGAATATGCCTTTCTCATTTTGATTAACTTGTAACCCAAGAAAGTAAGACAGTTTCACCAATCATAGACATTTCAAATTCTTTCCGCATCTTATTCGCTAAGTCTTTACAAGATTCATCTTTGCCGCTGCCAAATATGATATCATCTACATAAACAACAAGAACAATTAGATGCCCACCTTCTATTTTGACATACAGATTACTGTCCACCAAACCTTTCTTGAATCCCTGTTGAGAGAGATAGTTGTCTAGCCTTGCATACCATGCCCGTGGTGCTTGTTTTAATCCATATAAAGCTTTCTTTAATTTGCAGACAAGGTTGGGATCTTCACTAATTTGAAAACCATCTGGGTTGTTCAATATAGACCTCTTCTTCAAGTTTCCCATTTAAAAAGGCAGATTTTACATCCATCCGATAAACTCTGAAGTTCTTGTGGACTCGCTAAGGCCAAAAACATTCTAATTGCTTCTAGTCTGGCCACTGGTGCAAAAGTCTCTTCAAAATCAATGCCTTCGACCTGTGCATAGCCTTTACAAACCAGTCTTGCTTTGTTCCTAATGACCTGTCCGTCTTCATTTAATTTGTTTTGAAATATCCATTTGGTGCCGATTACATTCTTATTCGCAGGTCTAGGTACTAATTCCCAAGTTCTGTTCTTTTCAATCTGATCTAACTCTTCATTTATTGCCTTCATCCAGCTATCATCTTTGCTTGCTTCATCTATGTTTTTGGGCTCAATGTTGGATAAAAGAGAGTAATTACTTATTACTTTCCTTCTTGTCTGAACACCAGCTGTGGGATCTCCAATTATTTGGTCTCTTGGATGATTTTTCTGCCAGCTGCCTATTTTGAATTTCTTGTTTTCTTGCACCTCTGAGTCATCGATTAAGTCATCTGAATCAAACGTAGATTTATTTTCTGTTTCATTCACCTCATCTCCTTCAATGACTTCTTCATAGATTGGGTAGTTTTCTTCAAAGTTAGCTATTCGTTTCCCACCTTCATCGAATTTAACATCTCGCACTGTCCACAATTTTCTTGAGTCTCTTGTTGTAGCATTTGTAAGCTTTGCTTTTTGATGAATACCCAACAAAAACACCTTCATCTCCTCTATTTTCAAACTTCCCAAGGTTGTCATCGGTTTTTTTGATGTAACACTTACAACCAAATACTTTGAGATGTTTTGTTGTTGCTTTTCTACCAAACCACAACTCATAAGGTGTTTTGCTTTCATGAGTTCTTAACATATATCTGTTTTGGATGTATACTGCAGTGTGAACTGCTTCTTTCCATAATCTGTCTGCTATTTTGTTTTCTGCCCAGCATAGTGCGTGCCATTTCCTGTACAGTTCTGTTCTTTCTTTCTACTACACCATTCTGCTGGGGAGTTCTAGCTGCTGAATATTGTCTCCTGATACCATGTTTTTCATAGTATTCTATAAATTCATTCGAAATGAATTCTCCTCCTCTATCTGATCGTAAACATTTGATCCTTTTTCCTGTTTCATTCTCAACTAGATGTTTGAAAGATCTGAACATTTCAAAAGCTTCTGTTTTATCTTTTAAGAAAAATATCCATGTCATTCTGGAATAATCATCGATACACAACATAAAGTATTTGTCACCATTTATGCTTTGTGTTCTCATGGGTCCACATAAGTCTGTATGTATAAGTTCCAAAGGCTTGCTAGTGTGGTACTCTTTTGTTTTGAATGAGACTCTGGTTTGCTTTCCCTTCTGACATGAAGCACAGATACTATTTGAAGGTTTTCTAATGGTTGGAATATCTCTCACTGCTTGTTTCGAGCTGATTTTCACCAAATTATCGAAACTTATGTGTCCAAGCCTCTTGTGCCACAGCCAGTTCTCTTCTTCTTGTCCAATGAAACACGTACCTTCTAAAGTTTTTGAGAGTGTGTACAGGTTGCCAGACGTCCTTGAACCAGTTGCTATCAATTTCCCACTATTTATTTTTTTGACTTCACAACCCTGCTTCTTGAAGACTACTTCATGTCCTTTATCACAGATTTGACTGACACTTAACAGGTTGTGTTTCAAACCATCCACAAATAAAACTTCTTCTGACTTGATTTTCCCATCACTAATTTTGACAGATCCTTTTCCTATTATTTTGGCTCCATCATTATTTCCAAACTTCATAGAGCCACCCTCATATTTCTGTAGTTTTTCAAATTTTTGTTTATCACCTGTCATATGACTTGAGCATCCACTGTCAAGAATCCATGGTACACATTTATTCTGAGCCTTGAAAGTTGTCTGTACTATTAAGGATTCCTTTTCTTCCCTAAGCTGTTCTTTCTGTTTCCACTCTGTTTTGACTGCGGTATTGGGCTCTAGTTTGGACTTTCCTTTTTCAATATCTTTTGCATATCTTTCAGAAATTTTTCTATTTTGTCTTGTCCTATGTGGTTGGAACTTTCTTTTCTGAGGTTGATTTAAAACAGAGGTACTACGACAATTTCTTGCAATATGCCCATAGTTGTGACAGCTAAAACATTCTACTCCATAATTTGTTAGAGGTGCAAAAACATTTCTACTAACAAAGCTTCTTGGTCCTACATTATACTTGCAATCTGCAATTTTGTGCCCATAACCATTACATTTGAAACAGAAACCAAAAAAGTAATGATTAAACCTGAAGGATGGTCTTTGCTAGGTTGTTGTAGGAACCATAGATCTTCTTCTTCTTTGATTTGTGACCTTGGTAAAGCCATCATTGTCAGTTCTCCTTTCGGGCCTGGCATTACTGCTTTCTTTTGCATGATTTGTTTTTCTTTCATCAGCCTGTTTCTCATCTTCACTCCTTATAGTTTCAACATTTCTGGCTTTTGGTCCGTTTGATGATTCTCCTTCAATGAAGCCCAGACCAAATTTAATGCCTGTAGGTCGTTGATCACTTAAGATTTTATCCAGCTTCTTCGAACTTTCTTCACGTTTGTGATGGCAGCTAATTTTTTGATCCAGCTCTTGTATCTGCATTCGTAGGCCAAGATTTTCTTCTTCTAGTTTACAACAGTAATCTATCTTCATGGTTATCTGAACTTCAAGATCTTCGAACATTTTCTTGTATTCTTCTGCCTGTATTTTTAAACTGGTTATAATGTCGTTTGCATCCTCAAGCTTTCTTGAAAGTTTATAATTCTTTCTTTTCTCAGATTTCCATTCTTCAAGAGCAGAAACCAGTTCACCTTCTAGATCAACTTCTGCCTCAGGTTTTTCAACACATGCTTTAGAGTTCATTCCTTCTCTCTTCTCTGATTTTTCTACCTCTTCTGATTTTTCTACTTCAAAAGCCATGAATAGAGCTTCACATGTTCCTTCTTCCAACTCCTCACTAGAGCTGTCCTCTCGAAGAATTTGCATTCCTGGAGATGAAACTTTTCTTTTTGAAGTTTCCCTTCTCGAAGTTTGTTTTCTTTCTCCATTCACTTCTTTCTTGATGAGATGCTTCCTCACCTTTGTTCTTCTCATTGAGAGGACATTTGGTAGCAAAGTGTCCAATGCCCCCATAGTTGAAACATTTGAAAGGAAGCTTTCCTCTCGTATTTTCCTTTTCCCTTTCTCGCTTTTTTGACAAAATTTGCTTCCATTTCATCCGAAGTTTCTTCTTCTTCGACTCTTGTTTTGTGTCTTTACCTTTTAGGGCTTTAAATGCTCGCTTCTCTGTATGTGGGATTAGATCTTCCTATTCTCATTTCATAAGCAGTCGGGGAACCATGCATCTCATCCATACTGAAGTGATTTAGATCTTTAGCTTCTTCTATGGCTGAGACTTTAGAATCAAATCTTTGGGGAAGCGATCTTAATACCTTTTTCACGATAGTTGCATCATCCAAATCTTCGTCGAGACCTCTGATTGAATTAGTGATTCCATTAACTCTCTGCATAAAGGCTTCTATGTTCTCATCGTTGGTCATTTTTAATGATTCGAATTGAGCTCGATGTGTTTGAAGCTTGGCTTCCTTGATCTTGTCATCTCCCTCATAAATATTTTCTAGTTTGTCCCATACATCTTTTGCTGATTCGCAATTTATGATCTTGACCAACTCACTATCAACTAATCCACACATGATGGCATTTTTTGCTTTAGAGTCATTTTCAAATGCCTTTTTACCAGTGTTGTCGGTTGGAGCAGTGTCGAGAGCTGTGTAACCATTAACTACTGCACTCTAGATATCAAATCCCAAAGCACGGAGATATGTCTGCATTCTGATCTTCCAGAACGCATAATTAGTTTCGTCAAACAATGGTGCTTTGTTTGAGGAGAACCCTTCACCACCTGCCATTGCGTCACTTCCAAGATCACCCTAGCTGATTGAGCCTGTTCAAGAACTTGGCTCTGATACCAATTGTTATACTTACAGTGACACTGAGAGGGGGGTGAATCAGTGTGATCTTTTAAAACTTTAAACTTGCAATGAAATAAAGCAAACTTAAACCAGAAATAGCAAGTTAGTAAGAGAGCATCACACAACACAAAAATTTTAACGAGGTTCACCAATGTGGCTACTCCTCAAAAATGACTGCTTGGACTACCATCCAAATCCAGCCTTTGCAAAGCAACAACTTTACAACTCATTTACCAGCACCAACTGGAAGGAGCACCAACCCCTCAATTTTTTTGCACCAACAGAAAGGAGCACCAACCCCTAATTCACCAAGCACCTACTGGAAGGAGCACCAACCCCTTATGCCAAGCTGCAACTTGGACTTCAAGAAAAATATAGAAAAATACCTTCACACAGTTTGCACACTGTCTGTTGTTTCTGTGTACTTTGGCTTTTGCTGCAAAGCTTCGCATTGCCAGTATGCTTTTGTGCAACTACTTCACACACTTTGCTTCGACACAAATGAACTACCGCTTCGCACTCAGCTCGAATCGATACGACTCGCTCTCTACTCACCATGAACTTCACATGCACAAATTTTCTTCACAAAAATCACTCTTCAAACTCGAAACAACCCTCCTTTTATAGATGAAATTTCAAGGACAAATCTTAAACTGAAGTCGGCTTTAACCCTAAAGAACGTTGGCTACAAAACCCTAATGAATGTCGGCTCCAAAACCCTAATGAATGTCGGCTCCAAAACCCTAATCTTCGTCGGCCCAGATTTAACTCTGTCGGCTTCAACCGCCTCTCTGGTTCTGTAGCTTTCCTCGTGAAACTGCAACATGTCACGATATCGTGACACCTTTTACATCCGTACGCCTTCTTGTCCCTACTATCACGAAATCGTGACACTTTTGGCCTTTGTTAGCTTTGACAATGTTTTTGTCATGAAATCGTGACACTTCGAACTATTGCTGACGTCATCCTTACTTCTGTCATGAAATCGTGACGTTCCTCGCTTTCTCAACTTTTTCTCGGCTTGCACCAACGAAACCAGAACATGTCACGAAATCGTGACACTTTTGCCTCCGAGCTTTCTCTCTCCTCTTTGGGTCACGAAAACCCGACGTGTCATGATATCGCGACACTTTTCCTCCTTGGCGCTTTTCTTCCCTTCGGGTCACGAAAACCCGACATGTCGTGATATCGTGACACTTTTCCTCCTTGGCGCTTTTTCTCCGAACATGTCACGAAATCGTGATAGTTTTCTTCCTTAGCGCTTTTTCACCAAACATGTCACGAAATCGTGACAGTTTTCTTCCTTAGCGCTTTTTCTCCAAACATGTCATGAAATCGTGACATTTTTCTTCCTTAGCGCTTTTTCACCAAACATGTCACGAAATCGCGACAGTTTTCTTCCTTAGCGCTTTTTCTCCAAACATGTCACGAAATCGTGACAGTTTTCTTCCTTAGCGCTTTTTCTCCAAACATGTCGCGAAATCGCGACAGTTTTCTTCCTTAGCGCTTTTTCTCCAAACATGTCGCGAAATCGTGACAGTTTTCTTCCTTGCTTTCTTTTCTGCCAACATGTCGCGAAATCGTGACAGTTTTTCCACTTGGCTTCTTTGCCTGCAACATGTCGCGAAATCGTGACAGTTTTGCTTGTGCCTTCTCTCTCCTCGTCCATGTCGCGAAATCATGACAATTTTCTTTGTGCCTTCTCTCTCCTCGTCCATGTCGCGAAATCGTGACAATTTTCTTTGCGCCTTCTCTCTCCTCCGACATGTCGCGAAATCGTGACAGAAAACATGTCGCGATATCGCGACAGTTTTCTTACTTGTCTTTTTCTTTGATTTTTTGAATCTGGGTTACTTTTGTTTTCCTGGAATTTCACTGTACATGATCTGACTAACCTTTGAACTTCTGTCCTCTGCATCTGAATGACTTTTGAACTGTCTGTCCACTGCATCATTAGATCTAACTGCCTGTGTTGACAACAATGACAAACCTCTTGCAACACCTTGCTCAACAATCTCCCCCTTTGGAATTTTTGGCAACACCTATGTACATTCCTGTAACTCTTCTCCCCCTTTGTCAATAATACCAAAGGGCTGCTGTAGACTCCCCCTAAATCCATACACACAATTCTCAGGCACAATTTGTTGCACTTAGCACAAATTATGATCATGAGCAAAAGAATAGTCAAATACTCAAATGCTCCCCCTGAGAAAGTGATCCCTATAGCTAGTCACTTCTTGGGAAGTGTGACTACTCCCAATTTGTTTCGAAGATACTCAAACACTTCCTTGGGCAATGGTTTTGTAAAAATATCTGCTACTTGTTCTGTGGTTGGGACAAAATCCAATTTAACTTCTCCTTCTACAACTTTCTCCTTCAAAAAATGATACCTGATGGCAATGTGTTTTGTCCATGAATGCATTACTGGATTCTTGGAGATGTTAATTGCATTGGTGTTATCACACTTAACTGATATTGGTTCACTAAAATTAATACCAAGATCTTTCAGAGTTTGTTTCATCCACAAAACTTGTGTACAGTTAAGTTGTTGCTTGCAATATATTCTCGCCTCACTTGTTGATAAAGAAACCGACTCTTGTTTCTTGTTGTGCCAAGCAACCAACCTATCACCGAGATAAAAAGCACCTCCACTTGTACTCTTCCTATCATCAACACATCCTACCCAATCTGCATCTGAATAAGATATAAGGGTGAAGTCTTTACCTTTCGGATACCATAACCCATACTCCATAGTACCCTTGAGATATCTGAGAATCCTTTTTACTATTGTCACATGAGTCTCTTTGGGACTGGCCTGAAATATTGCTACCATGCAAACTGCCTGTAGAATATCTGGTATGGTAGTTGTTAAATAAAGTAAGCTTCCAATCATTGATCTGTATATGGTTTGATCTACAGGTGGAGATTTGTCATCTTTACTCAACTTGCAGCCTGTTATCATGGGAGTACTGATCGGCTTACAGTCCTCCATTGTGAACCTTTTTAGCATCTCTTTCACATATTTAATTTGAGAAATGAATATGCCTTGTATCTCAATTTGATTAACTTGTAACCCAATAAAGTAATACAGTTCACCAATCATAGACATTTCAAATTCTCTTTGCATCTTATTCGCTAAGTCTTTACAGGATTCATCTTTGCTGCTGCCAAATATGATATCATCTAAATAAACAACAAGAACAATTAGATGCCCACCTTCTGTTTTGACATACGATCATCGTCCACCAAACCTTTCTTGAATCCCTGTTGAGAGAGATAGTTTTCTAGCCTTGCATACCATGCCCATGGTGCTTGTTTTAATCCATATAAATCTTTCTTTAATTTGCATACAAGGTTGGAATCTTCACTAATTTGAAAACCATCTGGTTGTTCAATATAGACTTCTTCTTCAAGTTTCCCATTTAAAAAGGTAGATTTTACATCCATCTGATAAACTCTGAAGTTCTTGTGGACTGCTAAGGCCAGAAACATTCTAATTGCTTCTAGTCTGGCCACTGGTGCAAAAGTCTCTTCAAAATCAATACCTTCGACCTGTGCATAGCCTTTACAAACCATTCTTGCTTTGTTCCTAATGACCTGTCCGTCTTCATTTAATTTGTTTCAAAATATCCATTTGGTGCCGATTACATTCTTATTCGTAGGTCTAGGTACTAATTCCCAAGTTTTTTTCTTTTCAATCTGATCTAACTCTTCATTTATTGCCTTCATCCAGCTGTCATATTTACTTGCTTCATCTATTTTTTTGGGCTCAATTTTGGATAAAAGAGAGTAATTACTTATTACTTTCCTTCTTGTCTGAACACCAGCTGTGGGATCTCCAATTATTTGGTCTCTTGGATGATTTTTCTACCAATTGCCTATTTTGAATTTCTTATTTTCTTGCACCTCTGAATCATCGATTAAGTCATCTGAATCAAATGTAGATTTATTTTCTATTTCATTCACCTCATCTCCTTAAATGAATTCTTCATAGATTGGGTAGTTTTCTTCAAAGTTAGCTATTCATTTCCCACCTTCATCGAATTTAACATCTGCACTGTCCACAATTTTCTTGAGTCTCTTGTTGTAGCATTTGTAAGCTTTGCTTTTTGATGAATACCCAACAAAAACACCTTTATCTGCTCTATTTTCAAACTTCCCAAGGTTGTCATAAATTTTTCTGATGTAACACTTACAGCCAAATACTTTGAGATGTTTTGTTGTTGCTTTTCTACCAAACCACAACTCATAAGGTGTTTTGCTTTCATGAGTTCTTAACATATATCTGTTTTGGATGTATACTACAGTGTGAACTGCTTCTTTCCAAAATCTGTCTGCTATTTTATTTTTTGCCAGCATAGTGCGTGCCATTTCTTGTACAGGTTTGTTCTTTCTTTCTACTACACCATTCTACTGGGGAGTTCTAGCTGCTGAATATTGTCTCCTGATACCATGTTTTTCATAGTATTCTGTAAATTCATTCAAAATGGATTCTCCTCCTCTATCTGATCGTAAAAATTTGATCATTTTTCTTGTTTCATTCTCAACTAGATGTTTGAAAGATCTAAACATTTCAAAAGCTTCTGTTTTATATTTTAAGAAAAATATCCATGTCATTCTGGAATAATCATCGATACACAACATAAAGTATTTTTCACCATTTATGCTTTGTGTTCTCATGGGTCCACATAAGTCTGTATGTATAAGTTCCAAAGGTTTGCTAGTGTGATACTCTTTTGTTTTGAATGAGACTTTGGTTTGATTTCCCTTCTGACATGAAGCATAGATACTATTTGAAGGTTTTCTAATGGTTGGAATATCTCTCACTGCTTTTTTCGAGTTGATTTTCACCAAATTATCAAAACTTATGTGTCCAAGCCTCTTGTGCCACAGCCAGTTCTCTTCTTCTTGTCCAATGAAACACATACCTTTTGAAGTTTCTGAGAGTGTGTATAGGTTGCCAGACGTCTTTGAACCGGTTGCTATCAATTTCCCATTGTTTATTTTTCTGACTTCACAACCCTGCTTCTTGAAGACTACTTCATGTCCTTTATCACAGGATTGACTGACACTTAACAGGTTGTGTTTCAAACCATCCACAAATAAAACTTCTTCTGACTTGATTTTCCCATCACTAATTTTGACAGATCCTTTTTCTATTATTTTGGCTCCATCATTATTTCCAAACTTCATAGAGCCACCCTCATATTTTTGTAGTCTTTCAAATTTTTGTTTATCACCTATCATATGACTTGAGCATCCACTATCAAGAATCCATGGTACACATTTATTCTGAGCCTTGAAAGCTGTCTATACTATTAAGGATTTCTTTTCTTCCCTAAGCTGTTCTTTCTGTTTCCACTTTGTTTTGACTGCGGTATTGGGCTCTAGTTTGGACTTTCCTTTTGGCCTTTTTACCAGTGCTATCGATTGGAGCAGTGTCGGGAGCTATGTAACCATTAACTACTGCACTCCAGATATCAAATCCTAAGGCACGAAGATATGTCTGCATTCTGATCTTCCAGAATGCATAATTAGTTCCATCAAACAATGGTTCTTTATTTGAGGAGAACCCTTCACCACCTGCAATTGTGTCACTTCCAAGATCACCTTAGCTGATTAAGCATGTTCAGGAACTTGGCTATGATACCAATTTTTGTACTTATAGTGACACTGAGATGGGGGTGAATCAGTGTGATCTTTTAAAACTTTAAACTTGCAATGAAATAAAGCAAACTTAAACTAGAAATAGCAAGTTAGTAAGAGAGCATCACACAACATAAAAAATTTAACGAGGTTCACCAATGTGGCTACTCCTCAAAAATGACTGCTTGGACTACCATCCAAATCCAGCCTTTGCAAAGCAACAACTTTACAACTTGTTTACCAGCACCAACTGGAAGGAGCACCAACCCCTCAATTTTTCTACACCAATAGAAAGGAGCACCAACCCATGATTCACCAACACCTACTGGAAGGAGCACCAACCCCTTATGCCAAGCTGCAACTTGGACTTCAAGAAAAATATAGAAAAATACCTTCACACTGTTGGCACACTGTCTGTTGTTTTTTTGTACTTTGGCTTCTACTGCAAACACTTCACATCACCAGTCTGCTTCTACGCAACTGTTTCGCACACTTCACTTCGACACAAACAAAATACTGCTTCGCACTTAGCTCGAATCGATACGACTCGCTCTTTGCTCATCGTGAACTTCACATATGCAAATATTCTTCTCAAAAAAAAAAAACTCACTTTCAAACTCGAAATAGCTCTCCTTTTATAGATGAAATTTCAAGGACAAATCTTAAACTAAAGTTGGCTTTAATCCTCAAGAACGTCGACTGCAAAACCCTAATAAATGTTGACTCCAAAACCCTAATGAATGTCAGCTCCAAAACCCTAATCTTCGTCGTCCCAGATTTAACTCTGTCAGCTTCAACCGCCTCTCTGGTTCTGTAGCTTTCCTCATGAAACTACATGTCACGATATCGCGACACCTTTTACATTCGTACGCCTTCTTGTCCCTGCTGTCACGAAATCGTGACACTTTTGGCCTTTGTTAGCTTTGACAACATTTTTGTCGCGAAATCGTGACACTTCGAACTATTGCTGATGTCATCCTTACTTCTGTCACAAAATCGTGATGTTACTCGCTTTCTCAACTTTTTTTCGGCTTGCACCAGCGAAACCAAAACATGTCATGAAATCATGACACTTTTGCATCCAATATTTATCTCTCCTCTTCAGGTCACAAAAACCCGACGTGTCGCGATATCGTGACACTTTTCCTCCTTGGCGCTTTTCTTCCCTTCGGGTCACGAAAACCCAACATGTCGCGATATCGCTTTCTCCGAACATGTCGTGAAATCACGACAGTTTTCTTCCTTAGTGCTTTTTCACAAAATATGTCACAAAATCACGATAATTTTCTTCCTTAGCGCTTTTTCTCCGAACATGTCACGAAATCGTGACAGTTTTCTTCCTTAGCGCTTTTTCTCCGAACATGTCGCGAAATCGCGACAGTTTTCTTCGTTAGCGCTTTTTCTCCAAACATGTCACGAAATCGCGACGTTTTCTTCCTTAGCACTTTTTCTCCAAACATGTCACGAAATTGTGACAGTTTTCTTCCTTGCTTTCTTTTCTACCAACATGTCACGAAATCGTGATAGTTTTTCCACTTGGCTTCTTTGCCTGCAACATGTCGTGAAATTGTGATAGTTTTGCTTGCACCTTCTCTCTCCTCATCCATGTCATGAAATCATGACAATTTTCTTTGCACCTTCTCTCTCCTCGTCCATGTCATGAAATCATGACAATTTTCTTTGCGCCTTCTCTCTCCTCCGACATGTCACGAAATCACGACAGAAAACATGTCGCGATATCGCGACAGTTTTCTTACTTGTCTTTTTATTTGATTTTCTAAATTTGGGTTACTTCTGTTCTCCTGGAATTTCACTGTACATGATCTGACTAACCTTTGAACTTCTATCCTCTGTATCTAAATGACTTCTGAACTGTCTGTCCACTGCATCATTAGATCTAACTGCCTGTGTTGACAACAATGACAAAACTCTTGCAACACCTTGCTCAACACACACATCCACTTGACTAGGCTCACCCAACTCTACTCAACCAATCACTCAATGAAACAATCCTTGCTTACAAACCCTAGTCCAAGCATATGAACACTCACTCAAAATGTTTCCAACAATGCTTATCAACCAATCTCACATAACAATGATACTCATGTTCTTTTCAAACCCTAGTTCAAGTTCTTCACTTAACCAATGGCTTCAACAATAATGCTTATCAAACAATCTCACATAACAATGATACTCATGTTCTTTTCAAACCCTAGTTCAAGTTCTTCACTTAACCAATGGCTTCAACAACAATGCTTATCAAACAAGGTTTTAACAACAACTCTTTATTCTAGAAAACCTTGAAGCATTAACTCAACACACTCAATAAGGAAACCTAATTAAGTCCTTTTCACTCCAAACTTGTTTTCCAAAAAACCAACCAATCAACTCAACTATGGAAGAATGTGCCCATACCTTTTTCTTGATGATGAAGGAACCTCAAAAATCTGCCACAACCACAAACACTTCTTTGCCAAGCTCAAAGAAGTTATAAGATGATAAACTCTCTCAAAGGTACAATGCAAATATCAAAACATACATACACCTTGTCACTCCATCTTAAAGAAAGCATTCATCAACATATACAAAAATAATTGACCAAATACACCTTATAATCTCCCAGTTAAAATAATATCCAACATAAAAAATAATGTCAATACAATCACCTTTTCAAAATAACTCAATGGCAAGAAATCCTCTCAAAATCTAACCAACACTTTAATCCACTTATTTCTCCAATTACTCAAAATAATGACCAAATAAAATACCTTTTATTTACCCCTTTTAACTCCCTAGAATCTTATGTCAAACCTTAGGCATTATAAAATATAACAAAAATTTATTACCTCCGCCTTGGTGAGACTCGAACCCTTGACGCCGCCTCCCCATGCGTCCTAGCCATGGTCTTGGCTGCCGCATGTGCTAGGCGCTCATTTAGGGAGCAAAGAGCACCACGTGCTCTATATTCCTCCCCTTTTGTGCCTAAGCCAAAAACCATGCGTCGCTTCCTTCGACGCTTCAAACACAACACACCAAAATGTTGCTGTCGTGAATCGATCATGGGTCACTCCGTGCCCAAACGCCTTAGCCCTCGACCACTTGCCACTAGGCCATGCTGCCTAGGTGGATATGGGATTTTAGCCCTCGATGATCTTATCCCCTTTCACTGGTGCCTAAGACAAGAACCTTGTCTTCTTCCTCGCATGAATTCTCTTCAACACACGCTTGCCTCTTTTTCTTGTTCGAACGAAGGATAATTCGAATGCCACTAAGGCATATAGTTTATATATCATTTGCCACCTTTAAACTTGAACGTCGGCGCAAATTTAATTGCCTTGCAACCCTAACCTTAGGGTAATTATAATTTAATTAATAATAACATTATTATAATTAACTTATAATTAATTTAATAACCATAGGTTAATTAAATTAACTTACAAATTAATATATAATGAAATTATAATTAAATATAATTTATTTAACTCCCATAGGTCTATCCAATTGGTTTTAAATAAAAGACCATTTATTTTGCCATCATGGGTTTTAATAAAAAACCCTTCTACTTATGCTTCCACATAATATTAAAAATATTATGAAGCTCTTTTGCCATTAACCTTTGCATTGTTCCTTTTGACCTTTTGACATCAATGGTAGCTTATTCCTTGACATCAATGACCACTTCATTCCTTGACATCAATGACAACTTTGACTCAAAATGTCCAACAATCTCCCCCTTTGTCATTGATGGCAACCCAAATTCTTTTACCAAAAACTTAACCTTTTCTTTGTTCTGCTCCCCTGGGACATTGCTCCCCCTGGCTCAATGCTCTTTTCAAATCTCTCCTCTTTACTCAAATACCAAATCTCTCCCCCTTACTCAAATATCTCCCCCTTTGACATCAATGGCAAAGGGTCACCTTTGGGGCTCGGGGCTAAGAATGAGTTTCTTAGCTTAGCCCCTCCCCCACCTCCTCTTGAGGTGGTTAATTCTGGGGTGGGAGTATTTCTACTCCCAGCAAGCACTGGTCTTTACCTTTATCCTCTTTTCTTCTCATCTGATCCTTTGATTCCTTTGACTATTCCTTTCCTTCCTATCCATGTCCATGTTCTTGTTCCTATTCCTATCCATATTCTTGTTCATGTTCTTATTCTGTCCATGTCCATGTTCTTATTCCTGTTCCTATTTATGTCCATATTCCTATTCCTGTTCCTGTTCATGCTTGATTCTGGAATGTCTGCTCTACACCACTTTGCTGTATGTCCATCATTATTGCACTTATAACACTTAATGTTATTATTCCTTGGAGGTGCAAATATCTTAGGATTTCTCCTAGTGAAGCCATATCCTTTTCTATCATGAACCTTGCAATTCATTGCCTTGTGACCAAACTGATTACATGAGTAGCAATACCCATGGAAAAGTTTTTTGAAATTCCCATATTCTTGTCTTTCATGTGTCCTACACTGTGAAGCCATGTGCCCAAACCTATGACATGAGAAACATCTTCCATTGAAGTTTCCTTGCCTTGACCTCATTGGTCTCTTAGTCTCTTCTAACCTATCTTGTTTCATGTTCCATATGTTCCTTACTTGTGTATTGTTCCTTTCCTTGTTGAAATTTCTATTTTCCAACTTATCCTCAGAAGTCTCACTCTCTCTTTTACTTACTTCTTTTGAAGCTTCTTCTTCTTTGGTGCTTGAGCTTGACTCTCCTTTTTTTTCTTCTTGTTTCCCTTGTTCTTCTTCAAAACTAAGTCATATTTTGGTGATTGATGATCTTTGTGCATTGATAATCCTATCCAAAGTCTTTGAATTTTTCTCAAACTTGTGTAGCTTGTCCTTAGAACCTTTTACTTCCATCCTTAGTGAAACTATCTCATGCTCTAATCTTTCACACTCTAGATCTTTTGTCTTTAATTTTTCAGTCATACCTTCTTCAATTTTTCTTGCCTCTTCAACCTTGATTTTGAAGTTGGTGAGTTCCTGTAGAAACTTTGTTTTTGCTTTCTCATATTCTTGAGCTTGAACCCTTAATCCTGAGTTCTCCCTTTTTAATTCTTTGAGATCAACACTAAGTCTTTTACATTCTTTCTCTTTTACCTTTGATTGTTCAACCATATCCTTTTTCAGCTCTCCTTACCTTTTCAACCTTATCTCTCAAGTCAGAGAGATCTTGTAGAAGATTTGTCTTACATTTCTCATCCTCTTGTATTTGAGCCTTCAATTCTAAATTCTCCCTTTTCAATTCAACAAGTTCCTTAAGAGTGGCTTCCTCCTTTTCTTTTTCTAAATCTTCCTCTTCTTTCTTCTTTGATCTTCTATAGAGCTCATCTCCTTTTCTTCTATTATTGAAAGTAGAGTTTCTTCTTCATACCTATTTTGATTGTCCCTGTTATCATTTAGATCCATTTCATCTTCACTACTACTAAACCCATGACAATATCTTGCATCATGATCGAGTTGACCACAAACAAAATATTCTTCACCTTCTTGTGGACAATGAGCTGCAAGGTGACCTATATTCCTACATCTGGTACAAAACTTTATCAATCTGGTTATCTCTCCACTACTTGATTCATCTCTTGAATCTATTTCTATTCTTCCTCCCAAAATAACAATATCAAATTCATCTTCCTTTTCTTTCATGACCATGTGTGTTCTTTTCTTCTTGTGTCTCATGGTTCTACCTTTGCCTTTCTTTGCCATTTGTGTTCTTGTAAGATCTTCCTTCAAGTTGTTAAACCCTTTTCGAAGGAACCAACTCTGATACCAATTGAAGAACACAAGCTTATACTGAGAGGGGGTGAACAGTATAAGATCACTTTTTACTTTTCTTTCCCAAATAATATTATCTAATATAATCAATGGCAATATCAATAGCAATAACCAAAGCAATGCACAAATCATCACACACAATAGAGACACCAAATTTA
This sequence comes from Wollemia nobilis, assembly GCA_028583015.1. Lineage (NCBI taxonomy): Eukaryota > Viridiplantae > Streptophyta > Pinopsida > Araucariales > Araucariaceae > Wollemia > Wollemia nobilis. Next base: position 3,755,251 of record JAQPPZ010017258.1, read on the forward strand.
CGTGGTTCACCCAATGTGGGCTACTCCATGGAGAAAATATTTCACTAATATTTTCTCAATAAATCTCTTGGGAATCCTTTCCCTATTACAATGTTTATGGACCTCTATCCAAAGGAGACACCAATCCCCTAATCAAGTTCGTGGATCTCTATCCACAGGAGAACTCCTTTCTCCTAAGCTCTAACTAGTGATCTTCTAGAAGAACTATTATCCCCACTACTCTAGCTAATGGATCTCTATCCACTGAAGACACCTATCCTCACTACCCTAGCTAATGGATCTCTATCCACTAGAGACTATCATCCTCTATACTCTGTCACCTCCAAAGCTCTATCTCAAATATGTACTAAACATAGTCCTTCGATCTAGCACAAATATACTCAATATCTATCTTTGGTCTGGCACAAACCTATCCTCAAATCTACACCAAAATCTATCCTCAAATATGTACTAAACATAGTCCTTCGGTCTAGCACAAATCTATCCTCAATATCTATCCTCAAGCCTTAACTCAAATCTTGACTCAATCTCAAATCAACTCTCTGGATCTACCCCAAACCTTAACTCAAGGTTTGAACAAATCAATCAATCAACTCTGCTCTCAAGTCTTCTCAAAGACTTATCTCAAATATACCTTGTAATCTTCCACAAAATCTCACACTAATATATCCACAAGTCCTCTCTAGAACTTGTCCAAATCTGCTCAATAAGTCCTCACAAGAACTTATCCAAATATACTCTCAATCTGTATTGTAAGCTTCCACAAAAGCTTACCCAAATCTGTCCACAAGTCTTCTCAAAGACTTACCTCAAATCTGCTCAACAAGTCCACACTAGAACTTGTCCAATCTCATAGAAACATAAAGAGAATTGTTAGAGACTCAATATGCTCTATACTCATCACAATGCTTCTTTCAATCACTCTTTCAAAAACATACAGAGAATTGTTAGAGACTCAATATGCTTCACATTCACCTCAATGCTCAATCACTTTCTCAAATCAATTTAGAATATAGAATAATTTATTTTATAGAACTTGAACAATCACTTCACACATCCACTTGACTAGGCTCAACCAACTCTACTCAACCAATCACTCAATGAAACAATCCTTGCTTACAAACCCTAGTCCAAGCATATGAACACTCACTCAAAATATTTCCAACAATGCTTATCAACCAATCTCACATAACAATGATACTCATGTTCTTTTCAAACCCTAGTTCAAGTTCTTCACTTAACCAATGGCTTCAACAACAATGCTTATCAAACAATCTCACATAACAATGATACTCATGTTCTTTTCAAACCCTAGTTCAGGTTCTTCACTTAACCAATGGCTTCAACAACAATGCTTATCAAACAAGGTTTTAAAAACAACTCTTTATTCCAGAAAACCTTGAAGCATTAACTCAACACACTCAATAAGGAAACCTAATTAAGTCCTTTTCACTCCAAACTTGTTTTCCAAAAAACCAACCAATCAACTCAACTATGGAAGAATGTGCCCATACATTTTTCTTGATGATGAAGGAACCTCAAAAATCTGCCACAACCACAAACACTTCTTTTCCAAGCTCAAGAAAGTTATAAGATGATAAACTCTCTCAAAGGTACAATGCAAATATCAAAACATACATACACCTTGTCACTCCATCTTAAAGAAAGCATTCATCAACATATACAAAAATAATTGACCAAATACACCTTATAATCTCCCAGTTAAAATAATATCCAACATAAAAAATAATGTCAATACAATCACCTTTTCAAAATAACTCAATGGCAAGAAATCCTCTCAAAATCTAACCAACACTTTAATCCACTTATTTCTCCAATTACTCAAAATAATGACCAAATAAAATACCTTTTATTTACCCCTTTTAACTCCCTAGAATCTTATGTCAAACCTTAGGCATTATAAAATATAACAAAAATTTATTACCTCCACCTTGGTGAGACTCGAACCCTTGACGCCGCCTCCCCGTGCGTCCTAGCCATGGTCTTGGCTGCCGCGTGCGCTAGGCGCTCGTTTAGGGAGCAAAGAGCACCACGTGCTCTATATTCCTCCCCTTTTGCACCTAAGCCAAAAAATCATGCGTCGCTTCCTTCGACGCTTCAAACACAACACACCAAAATGTTGCTGTCGTGAATCGATCGTGGGTCACTCCGTGCCCAAACGCCTTAGCCCTCGACCACTTGCCACTAGGCCATGCTGCCTAGGTGGATATGGGATTTTAGCCCTCAATGATCTTATCCCCTTTTTCTGGTGCCTAAGACAAGAACCTTGTCTTCTTCCTCGCATGAATTCTCTTCAACACACGCTTGCCTCTTTTTCTTGTTCGAACGAAGGATAATTCGAATGCCACTAAGGCATATAGTTTATATATCATTTGCCACCTTTAAACTTGAACGTCGACACAAATTTAATTGCCTTGCAACCCTAACCTTAGGGTAATTATAATTTAATTAATAATAACATTATTATAATTAACTTATAATTAATTTAATAACCATAGGTTAATTAAATTAACTTACAAATTAATATATAATGAAATTATAATTAAATATAATTTATTTAACTCCCATAGGTCTATCCAATTGGTTTTAAATAAAAGACCATTTATTTTGCCATCATGGGTTTTAATAAAAACCCTTCTACTTATGCTTCCACATAATATTAAAAATATTATGAAGCTCTTTTGCCATTAACCTTTGCATTGTTCCTTTTGACCTTTTGACATCAACGGTAGCTTATTCCTTGACATCAATGACCACTTCATTCCTTGACATCAATGACAACTTTGACTCAAAATGTCCAACAAGTAATGACTTGTATAAATTAAATAAAGGAAAAGAATAAAGTTTCACAAAATTTCTAGCCCGATGGAGAAAGCTCTTAGGAAAATTGCTTTTTGCTTTACCTCCAAGAGAAATTCTATAGATCTTCATTGGAAACCTACAAGAACAATTATCCTACGAGTTAGCAAATACTACTATAACCTCTTTTGAACAAGCCATTGATTTGTTAAGAAGGGTAGAACAAGCCCTTATTATAATGGGACAACTTAAAAATAAGGATGAGGATAAATCATCTAAGAATCAATGTAAAAATAAACATGTGGTAGGAAATGGGGTCACAGATAATAGACCTCCTACAAATTTTAATATGATGGAGACTAGATAGAAGTTTGTATTAAAAGCACCACAAAAACCTCCATTACATAATTTTAGAAAGTTGAATCGACCTTTGAAAATGGTCTTGGCACAATTGGTGGAAAGAGGTTTGATAAAATTGCTAGAAATATGGCAACTGGACACCTCCTAGACTTGGTATAGACTAGATCAATATTGTGATTTTCATCAAGTGGACGGTCATCCAACCAATACTTGTAAGATATAGAAACACTTGGTACACGACCTAATTGACAATGGAAATTTGTATGTGGAAAGTCCTTTTCAAAACCCCAATCCTCTAGCAAAAGCACAAAAACAACAGGCACAAAATGTTGATCAAAATTTAGACATCTTCTAAAACCCACTACCCAATCATGGTATAGAAGTTGTGAATCAAATAGATTGTAAAAATGTGCCTCATCCAAAATGTTATATGGGAATTATTAGTAACCACCTACCATAACAACTTCCACAAACTGCATTTGTATCTACCCGATCCATAGTTACAATTGAGAAGTTTCAAGAAAAAGAGTTACAATATTCATCTCTTGAATATACAAAAAGTGAATCAGAATCAAAAGTAGATATTATCTCTTCATTCCAATATCTTATAAAATGAATGAGGACCAATTCAATCTATCACAAATTTTCTAGTTATAGAGGAACCATTTTCAATAATGTTAACAACTTGTCCCTTTTCACAAGAGTTACTTCCTATGGAACAAGTGGTAACCGCTAGACCAGACCTCGCTTAGTTTAATTCATCCAATCCATTTATTACCCCACAATCACCACATCAATAAAATTTTTGGTTACAATTAGAGCCATCACTATGCAACAATATTAAGCTCAAGATCCTCAATATCAACTATCTACAACCCAACAAAATAGTATGGCTCAACCACCTTTTGTTCTGAAGGCACCACATAAAGGTAATAACCTAGTTTGACCTCAACAGAAGACCCTTTTGATATCAATGAATGACTAGCTAATTTTGCATAGGGGTTAAGTATTCCTGATGGGTAGGTGGTTCTCAAAGGCTTAGAATGATCAATTTACTAATCTCAACTGATGAACCAAATCGTACAATCGTATAGTCTTCACAACCATCAATATGCGACAACAAAATAGCTTGTACGGATCCCAAATCGTACCACTGTATGATCCCAAATTATACAGTGATAGGGATTGTACAATTGTACACTCAGCAAATCCTTTAAATTTGGTTTTTCAAGCTGTCATACATAGTTTTGTAACTAAATTATTCGATTTATCAATATCACCAAATCGGGTAAGTTTTCCTTTATCTCATAAATGGCCAAATCAGGTAAGTTTCTTTTGTACGATTTGTAATGCATCTGGTGTATGATTTTTATGAAAAAAAGTGCATCAGGGTGCCAAATTGGATACTCCTTTGTACCAATATCTCTCATACAATTTTTGGAAAGTTCTAAAATGGCAATTACTCCATTCCTACCAACATGTAAATTCTATCGTCAGGGTTTGAGAGAGTTCTATCCAATGGAAATATCCAAAAATCATACAATAGCCTTCAAGAATCCTTCTTGATATCATACTCATAATAGATAATTCATAATGTTCACACTAGTATTGTTTCCATTCCATCCTTCCAAGCAATGCATTAAGTATCAACAACAAACATAACTAAGTACATGCAACAACTAGATACTGTAAAACATTACTCCATAATTCCATAATAATACAATATGTGAGGAAAGACTATGAATTGAGGTTCTTCTTCATTACTTATAAATAGTGCAATACAATCACTAAAGGGTACACAATAATCATAGATATGCATTCAATACTCAGACCAGACTATCACTAGATCATTGCAAGACTAACCAGACTATCAAAATTGAAAAGGAGGTCTTATATAATGTTGCCTAGACCATTCTCAAGTGGTCCCCAAGGAGATTTGTTATTTACAACTTCCCATGCATAACAGACTACATAATTTTATCTTTTACTAAGTTTAAACACATGATTTATCAAATTCATGCGCAATTACAACTAAAATTACATTTCATTACACTTTATATGGTTTGGCCTCCATTTTGTACAATTTTACTCCTACTTGTATGATTTAATCCTACTTGTACGGTTTACCAAAACTATCAAACTTATCAAAATTGGGCAAATCCTCTTGTCACTTCTTCTTCTTCTTCTGGGAGGTGGATTTGCTACCTACAGAAAATACAACAACTAGAGTTTCTCTTCTTTATCTTCTTAGAACTTCACCTATTCATAAGGAAGAATTAATTCATACTCTAATTCATATGCTGGTACCTGAGGATATAGAGCCAACTGTTGTAGTTAATGTTGTGACCTCTCATGGAATAAAATACATTTACTTCTATGATAAATATATTCCTCCTCAGAGTATGCATAGGATCCTTATGTATTCATGCACCATTTTATGGTTCGTCCTGACACCAAACCTATAAAACAAAAACATAGAAAAATGCATCCTAAAGTAGCCTTGTTGGTTAAAGAGGAATTACAAAAGCTCTTAGATTTCAATTTCATTCAAGCTATCAATTATTCTTATTGGATATCCAACGTTGTTCCAGTATCTAAAGAAGAGGTTACCAAAATCAGAGTATGTACTAATTTTAGGGACATCAATGTTGCATGTCCCATGGATGACTTCCCTCTTCCTAACATGGATCAAATTACTGACTTCATAGTGGGAAGTGGGATGTTATCACTTATGGATGAATTTTTAGGATACAATAAAATTCGTATAGCACTAGAAGACCAACCCAAAATTGCCTTCATTACACCATGGGGAACTTTCTATTGGAAAGTAATGCCCTTTGGTTTAAAGAATGTAGGGGCAACTTATCAAAAAGCTATGACATATGTGTTTCATGACATGATACATGATATTTTTCTTTATTATGTTGCTGATATCATAGCTCAATCTATTAAGGAGTAAAATCACATTCTTGACTTACAACGAGTTTTTAATAGGCTCCACAAATACAAAGTCCGCTTACCTAAACAAATGTGTGTTTGGGGTAAAATCTAGAAAATTGTTGGGATTCATTGTATCTATGTGAGGCATTGAGATAGATATTATTAAAATCAATGCTATTATCAACATTCCACCTCCAAAAACTTTTACAGAGCATAGAAGCTTACAAGGCAAACTTAATTCATTCATCGTTTCATTGATAAATTAGCAGATAAATGTCAACCCTTTCTTAAGTTACTTAAGAAATATACCCTTTTTAAATGTGATGGTGAATGTCAAGAATCCTTTGAAGTTCTCAAAAAATATATGCTTACACCACTAGTGCTTATTGCTCCTAGACCAAAACACCCTTTTATTTTGTACATTTCTACCTTAGAACTTGCATTAGGAGCAATGTTAGTGCAACATGATGAGGATAAGAAATAGCAAGCCATTTATTACTTTAGCAAAATCTTTGTAAGCTATAAAATTCCCAACGCTCCCCTAGAAAATATTTTCTTAGTTATTGTGTTCTCTACATAATTACTGTGCCATTATATGCTCAACCAAAAAACATTTGTCATAGCGAAATTCAACCCATTATGATATTTAATGAGTTGACCTTACTTATCATGACTAGTAGCAAAATGGGTTCTTGCTTTGACCGAATTCAACCTAACTTTATTGGTCAAAATTCCATTAAAGGATACATTATAACACATCAACTCACCACTACCTCTCTTGAATCCACTCATCCCTTAAAAATAGAATTTATATATGAATACCTTTATTTAGAGGATGATCATTCAAACTCTTGGTATCTATTTTTTGATGGAGCTCATTGCATAAGTGGCACAAGTGCAGGAATTATATTGGTTTCTCCATATAAAAAAATTATTTTGTTATCTTTCAAACTCCAATTTTTTTTTTTATTTGTGGAAAACATCCCAAAAGGGATGCCACTTTCGGGTAAGACCCAAGGAGGCAGGGGTATCCATTCCGCCAAAAACGCCCAGGACTCGGACCTGGCCTACCACCTTTGACATACTCAAGGAGCAAACAAACACACAAAACCAAATTAAAAAAAGTAAATAACAACAAAAATAATAAAATAAAATAAAAAACATGCTCCTTGAGTGTGTCAAAACCAAAAGCACAACCAAACACGCACAATAAGATAAAAGAAACCACAACACAAACCACATAGAAAAACACAAGAACCACATAACAAAACACAAACAAGACAAAAACAACAGAACACTACAAAGACATAACCCAAAAAAACATGAAAAATAAACACAACCAAAACCTAAAAAATAAAATAAAAATAAAAACAACCAACAACAAACAATAAACAAAAACAAAAAACATAGAAAACACTCACACATAAAAAAAATGAAATAACACAAACAAAGAGAAACCCAAGAACAAGAACGAAAAAAACACAAGAACAATAAAAAAAAACATAAAAAAAACAAAACAACAAAAACACAAGAACAAAAAAAACAACACAAAGAACACAAAAACAAAACAAAACAAAAGAACCCACCCACCTTAAAAAACTAAACAAAGAAGACAAAAGAAAAAAAAAGAACAAAACAATGACCTATCTAGACCAGAAGACTATTAATGCAAGAATCAACAGAGGAAACAAAATAAAGAATAGAATGAGCTAGGGAACTAAAAAAACTGAATGAACCAAAGAGAAAAAAAAAAAAAAACAAGAAGAAACTAGGTACCTTCGTAACTGGAGCCATCCAAAGAAATGATAGAAAGAAGAGCTTCCCTAATTTGAGAAGCCCACCATATAGGAGGGTGGCCATAACAAGTAAGATCACCTTTGTCCAAAGCCCAATTAGCTAAAGCATCAACACTCTTGTTTTGATCTCTCGACCACATGATTGTAATCAACTTTCAAAAATCCCATCTGGATTAACCGAATCTTCTCAATAATTCTTTTTATTCTCCAATCCACCTTATGATTCTTAGAAGGAGTCTTCAAGAGATTAATCATAAGTTGAGAGTCGGACTCAACTAACACCTTTTCCCATCCAACCTTAGTAGCCTCCTCGAAGGCCTCTAAGGATACCATACCCCTCAAGCAAGGTTATTGGAAAGAATACCCAAATTCTCAACAAAAGTAAAAACCAGGGAGCCATCTCGAAAGTCTACCAATTCCTCCCACACTCGGCTTTTCCAGGGTTCCCTCTAGAGGCTCCATCAGCATTGACTTTTCCAAAATCCTTAGGAGGAGGTTGCCAATTTCTAGTCCTATCCATCTTACTAATACTCACATTCCCTTTAAGTTGGTTGCCCTTAGAAGGTTTAATCTTCAATATTTGCATCACTTGATCCCATCTTTGGTGGGAGTTTTGGGGGTGATTAAGGAGTTGATGGACTGATTCAACTAAGTTGGCTATGGTCTTTTGCCAAATATAGTGAATATCCTTCCTATCTTGATTAAAAATTTGGCTGTTCCTTTCATTCCAAATATTCCAAAGAAGAATGGTAGAACCCATCCAAACTAACCGCCTAATAAAATGATCAACACCCTCTTGATTAGGCCAATCCCTCCAAAGTCTGTTCAAAAGTGAAAAAATTGGACCACTGTAAGCCAAGTAAAGTTGCCATTCTCCTCCATAGCTCGGAGGCTAAAGTACACTCAATAAAAATATGGTTGATATTTTCTACATTCTCTTCACACATTTCACATCTAAAAGGGCCATGAAAACCACGCTTCATAAGTTGCTCACCAGTAAGAACCCTACGATGCAATAAAATCCAATTAAAGAACCTCACCTTAGGCCGGAGCTTTTGAGCCCACAATTGAGAAAATATGTCGAAGAATGGTTGGGATTATTATGGCATAAGGTCAAATAACCTTGAGCAACCGAATACTCACCCTTAGTAGTGTTGTTCCATCCAAAACAATCTTTTTCATGGGACCAAGAGAGGGATCTCATATGAAGGATGCCTTGGATATCTTGTCTTTGCCTTTCTGGGATTTGAATAGGCCAGTCCTCAATAGGGATCCAATATCTACCAACCTTTGAATTACCAGCATGGTACCGACAGTAATTAGCCACCTTTATCCAATTAGCTCGGTGAAGCTCCTCCATCCAAGGCCTCCAATCGGGAAACTGAGTTATCAAAGGCTTGTGACCATCCCAAGAATCTATCCAAAAATTTGCATGTTGACCATTATGAATGATCCAAAATAATTTTTTCTTTATCAAATCCTCACCAATCTTAAGAACTCCTAAAATGGGAGAACCTTTGGTAGGAAGTTGATAGCGAACAAGGTCTTCAGGACTTTTGTTCTCAATATATTTAGCACGGAGATTATTGGCCCAAAGAGCATTGGGGTTATGCAACATCCTCCAATATAATTTAGCAGCTAAAGCTTTGTTGTTATTAATTGAAGACCGGAATCCTAACCCCCCTTCACTCTTAGGAAGACATAAAGTATCCCATTTCACCAAGGCCCATTTTCTTTTCTCCTTAGTACCACTCCAAAGGAAACGATGACCGATTTGATCCAATTCTCGAAGAACAGCCTTTGGGATATTCAAAACGGAAGAAACATAAATAGGAATAGCTTGAAGGACTGATTTTACCAAGGTGATTCTACCCCGTGAAGAAAGCCACTTGTTGGTCCACTTTCCAATTTTCTTCTTGACTTTGTCCAACAACCAATTCCAATATTTATTTTTTTGCCTTTTAATATTTATGGGAATACCTAAATAAGTGATTGGAAGAGAGGTCTTCTTATATCTTAATTTATCCAAGACCATGGATTCCTGTCTAGTAGAGCAATGAAAGAAAATAACTTTAGATTTGTCTTCATTGATCAACCGCCCAGATAGCCTTAGAAAAACAGCTAATGATTTGCTTAATATTAGAAGCTTCCTTAATTGTAGCTTTACCTAAAAGGGTAGAGTCATCCACAAATTGAAGATGAGAGATAGGTCTAGCTCCATGAGCAATGGTAACTCCCTCAAGAGTTTTGTTTTCCCTCTTTTTGGTTATAGTCCTACCCAAGCATTCAACAAGAATGATGAATAAATAAGGGGATAGCGGGTCACCTTGCCTAATACCTCTGGAAGCCGGGAAAGACCGAGAAGGCCTGCCATTGATAAGAACTAAGTAGGAAACTCAAGAGATACATCCCATAATCCAATCCATCCAATCCTTAGAGAAACCAAATTGCCTCAAAACTTTGATAAGGAAGTGCCAATCCACTCGTCATAAGCTTTGGATAAGTCTAACCGGATGAACATAGAAGGAGAATTTTGCATATCCATGGAATGGATGGCTTCCTGAGCAAGAACTATCTCATCTACTATTTGACGTCCTTCCACATATCCCCCTTGCTCTGGGGAAATAATCTTATGCAAAAGAGGCTTCAACCTTTCTCCCATGATTTTAGTAATAATTTTGAGAAGAACATTACATAAAGCAATAGGTCTAAAAGCCGAGATATGATCAACCTCTTGAGCTTTTGGAACAAGAGTAATATAAGTTTTATTGATAACCTTCAAAATTTCTTTGGATTTCCCGGCTTCTTCCACCACCTCTAATAAATCAACATGAAGGATATCCCGTAACTCCTGGTAGAACTCAATAGGAAAACCATCGAGACCTGGGGTTTTCCTTTTTGCATTTTAAAAACTACTTGTTGAAGCTCATTGATAGTAACAGGAGCAGTCAAAATAGAGTTCTCCTCATAAGTGATAAGAGAAGGGATTGCTTGAAGAACATTTTGTTGTGAAGCCGAGTCAAGAGGAGTAGCAGTAAAAATATTGGAAAAGTAATCAACAACAATAGAGTTCATGCCATCCCAAGTATAAACAACATCTCCATAATCTGATTTTAAGGAAGAAATAAAGTTGTGAGATCTTCGAGCTAGAAGAGATTTGTGGAAGAAATTTGTGTTTCGATCTCCTTCTTTGAGCCATTGAATTCTAGATTTTTGCTTCCATAAGATTTCTTCTCTTTTTTCCCATTCCTCTAACCGAGTTGTGAGTTTAATTTCATCCGCACTTCTCTTCTCTCGTGAGGCCATCTAAACGGATTTTCTTATTCAAATTTTCAAGATGAGCAATAACTTCATGTTTTTTTTTATGAACATCCCCAAACTCTTTCCAGGTCCAAGTCTTGATTTTGGATTTAATGTATTGCAGTCTTTTGGCAAAACAGAACATCTTAGTCCCATGCCTAGGTTTACCTTCCTTCCACCATTGTTGCACACGAGGTCCGAAGGAAATGTCTCTAAGCCACATTAATTGAAAACGAAAAGGAGAGAAACTCACATTGGTTTTCCACATTTCCACCATGACCGGCCAATGATCCGAACCAACATTATTAAGAGTCTTCACTTTAGGAATGTGACCATGGATTAAGAAATTTTCAGAGAGCAAAAACCTATCCAATCTCTCCATTATACAAGCTAAGCCTTGCCTTCTCGTTAGACCAAGTCATAAGGCCATTATCTCGGTTGGATATCCATAAGATGGAGGTTTGCAATATATTCGCTCATGAGGTCAGTGATTTTGTCCAAATTTCTATTTCCCCCCCTTTTCTCATCCAGAGAGAGGATGGTATTGAAATCTCCTCCGATCAAGATCCAAGATTTAGGAAAATGAGAGATAATATGAGTAATATCCTTCCACTGCCTTCTTTTTTCCTCCAAAGAAGTCGGGGCATAAACAGTAATGCAAAGCATAATCTGGTTGGAATGTCTACTTTGAATAGCTATAGCCAACAAACCCCAACTGCCAACCATATGGTGAATAACTACCTCTTTTGGGTCCCAAAGACAAGCAATGCCACCCGAAGTCCCTTGGGAACCGAGGGAAACCACTTTTCCAGCTGGCCAAATTTTACCGGCAATTAAGTCCATATCCTCCATTGACATCTTTGTTTCTTGAAGGAAAACAAGATGTGGATGATTTATCCGAATCATTCTTCTAATTTCATTTTGTTTTGAAAGACTCCCTTTGAGTCCTCTAATATTCCAAGTGATGATCTTCATTAATACCAGGGCTAAAAATGTTGGGAAGGGCATTAATCTTACCTTCCTCTACAAGCTTTTCACCTTCTTTTACCATATGATATTGATTGGTCTTGCGACCTACTTTTTGATTAGAATCCATCTTCAATTTTTTTTCCCTATTTCTTGACTTATTCCAATTGAATCTGAGATGGCTTCTAACCTTGAAGAATGCTCATACACAACCAAAATTTTACTAGATGGTTCAATGGAGTCTATATTGGGACCTCCATTATTTGAAGTTTTGACATTTGAAATATTGTTTTTCTTGTGTAAATTTTCTCCTTTTTTTTCTCGTTGAAAACCTTTGATTTGTTGGTTTGTCTCTCGAGTTCTTTCCTTCATATTTAAATTGTGTTTCTAAGATTTTAGTTTCCATTATTTCCTCTTCCTCACTTGGGACATCATTTGTGGAAAGGATTTCAAACATATTAGCAAATGACTTTGATTGATCCTTCATTACTGGTTTTTTTCGAGTGTTCTTCTTCTTAGGTATTTGGAAACCTTGTCGAGTTTATATCTTCTTTCTTTTGATCAAGAATTTTATTTGGGCAAGCACTGGCCAAATGACCATATTCATGGCAAATTCTACAACGAAAAGGAATGTTCTCATAGTCCACTACTTGCTCCCAAGTGTCTTCCCCAAATTGTAATGTGATATTTTTAGGTAGGGGTTTGTCAAAATCCATTAAAACACAAATTCGAGCATAAATAATATGTTCAAAATTTTGAGTACAATCAGCAATCATCATAAAAGTTCCTAAAGAGTTTCCAATTGAAGAAAAAATAGTAGGATTCCAAAATTCAATAGGGAGGCCAAAGAGTCTAACCCACACGGGAGCTATAGAAGGCATCTCTTCTTCGGCTTTAAATTTAGTATGCCAGGGCTTCATGAAAAGCCCCGCCCTTCCAAAAAACCAAGGACCCCCTTGAAAAGTTTTCTCTCTATCTTCATTATTAGCAAATAAAACAAGAAAATAACCATTTGGATAAATAGAGATTTGTAACTCACCTTTAGTTTTCCAGCTTTTTGCAGCCCAGACTTTGAAAGCAGATAGACTCGGATGAAAACCCACGAACCGACAAATTAGTCCTCTTTTTTCCAAATCTTCAATGCCAGTTTGAATGTTACCCATATCAAGCTTAACAATAGGAGTTCCATCACCGCTTTAAGACATCCTGACTCTATTTTCCTGGGATCAATCTTAGGCATTCTTAGAGGTTTATGAGAAGCCCTAATATTGATATTAGCATTGGGCCGAGGCTGTCCACCATGAAGGGCATCCCTAAAATTCATTTTTGGGACCGAGTCTTCAAAATTCTTACCCTTGATAGGGGTTTTCATAGTAGAATTATTTTGTGGGTGCACCTTAGCACCAGATTCACTTGAGATATGAGCCATTTTTTGATCAACTGCTTGAAACTTATTTCATGGTCTCTTTAATCCTTGCCCTAGACGCCGTGGAAAGGTATGGTTTTCACTTTTCTTTTGTGCAGAAAATTGGAAGCCGTTGTCACTCAAGTTCACAATATGATCTGTTGAAAGACAAATTTCTAACCCATCTTGTATCCCCTGCAACATTTCCTGCTAAAATATTGAGCATAAACCACAAAAATATTGGCCGCTAGGGCCCGAAGGCCCTAAAAACCAACCTCTGGAGCCGCTTGCACTCAACCCGGATGAAACCCTCGCATAGCCGCTTGCCAAATATATCGTTCACACATAGGGATGCGCTAGGATCTGTGTTGCTCCAAATGATATGAAAATTGGTGGAGACGTTCTAGGGTTTTTCAGGCATCTACCCTCAAAATTTTAGCTCAATCCGAGTTCGGATGAGTGAGATATGGCCAAAACGAGTTCGGTAGTTTGGGCAGTCCTGCGAAAAATGTCTCTCTTTTCGTTAGGTTGAGCAGTTTCCAAATATTTCAAACTCCAATTTTACTATACAAATAACATAGTAGAATATGAGGCCTTGATTCTCAGTTTACGAGCAACTTTAGCTTTGAATATTAAAATCCTATCAGTTTTTGGAGACTCACAACTTATGGTAAACCAAATTAATAATGTCTACCAAACTCAATGTGAGAAACTCCATCCTTATAAAAAAAATTCTTAAAATTTATATCTTTATTTGAGAAAATTACTATCGAAGCTATCCTTCATACCAGTAACCGTTTTGCAGATGCTATGGTAGCAATTGCTTCTCTCATTCCTTTAGAGTTGGATGATGATCATGCTACTATCATCATTTGCCAAATTTGAGAATCTGCTTTGCTAGAATCTTGCCTACCACCCTTGGATATCTTCTTAATTGAAGAAACATCCTTGAAACTATGGTATGAGGATATCTTTAACTTCCTTCAAAATGGCTCATTCTTGGATGTTTTAGATAGGAATCAACGTAGAATTTTGCATAAATGAGTTGTTTGTTTCATCACCATTGGAATTACATTGTATAAAATATCTTTTGAAGATATCCTTCTAATATGTGTCAATTAATACAAATTTCAAAATGTACTAAGTGAAGTGCATGATGGATCTTGCAAAGGACATTTTAGCGGTAGTGCCATAGCCAAAAAAAACTCCTACGAATGGGATATTTTTGGCCCTCCATGGAGAAATATGCTAATGATTATGTGCATCAATGTGACAAATATCAGTGACATGCAAATATTGTCCATGCTCTTGCTCAAGAACTTCAAGTCATTTCTTTCCCTTGGCATTTTCCAAAATGGGACCTAGATATCATTGGGAATATTAATTTGATCTTATCTGATGGACATAATTTTATCATAACAATAACTGAGTACTTTACAAAGTGGGTAGAAGCCATGCCATTGGCTTCTTGCATAAGAACCCAAGTCTTAAAATTTATCTTTAATCAAATTATCTATATATTTGTGATTCCCTCTACACTTATCTCTGATAATAGAACTTGCTTCAAAAATAAATATATACAAAAACTTTGCATAAAATATAAAATACAGCATAGATGGTCTACTCCTTACTATCCACAAAGAAATGGCCAAGCTGAAGCATCCAATAAAACGTTAATTAAAATCTTTAAAATGTTGGTTAATAAGTCAGGTCAAGATTGGCACATACAATTATATCTTGTCTTATGGGGAACAATGTTTGAACCCCTACAGGTGCTTCTCCCTTTGTCTTGGTATATGGTACTGAAGTTATGTTTCCTTTTGAGCTTGAAGCACCATCCTTAGGGATTTTACTTCAAGATGTTAAAGTTGAAGATGAATTTCATGTTGGATGACTAAGTCAACTGTAATTATTAGATGAAAAGTGCATAAACACTATATAATATATTTACACTTATCAAGAAAAACTCAAAATATAATACTCAAAGAAAGTTCATACTAGATATTTGAGGTTGGAGATCTAGTTCTTAAAGAAAATAAAAAAACACCAATGCTCGAGCAGATATTAAAGGAAAATTTCAACCAAATTAGTTAGATCCATTTATCATAACTGCTAAATTTGGATCAAATGCATACCATATAGCTACCTTAGATGGAAAATATCTTAAGGCACCAATGAACATAATACACCTTAGAATATATTATGCATAAAATCATGTTTCACCACTATACATAGTCATCTTGTACATACAATATTTGTTGCATATAATTTATTTTATAATCGTAATCATTTAATATAAATCATATTATATTTAGCTACATTTATCCTACATAGTTAATGATTTTTAGTCCAATTGCATATGGCATATAGTCACATCCAATTATTATATAATTTAAATATTAGACCGATATTGTCAAGACTCATTTTTAATCTTGGTTTTATTTATAGTAGTTCAAGGCTTATCTTGGACCCCTCACAAGATTCACATTTTAATAAAATATTTATTCTCATTATTTATTAAAATTTTCTCTTCAACCAAAATCACTATTTCTCATTAAAGAAAATTTTAAGTTTTGGAAATCGATTATGCCACTCTTGAAACAAAACACACTTACACATCTTAAAAATGATTTTGCACTAGGAAAGATGATGCTACATAGTAGTCCTAGCTCTTTAAGCAAAATTTCTCCCTTGTTATCCTATTATGTGCATGGTCTAGAATGCTAAGAATTGACAAAAGGACAAGCTTCCCCCTACCCAAATAAATCCCTTGCTCCTCCACTAAAATGAGCATGTATCCCTTGAAAAAAAAATCAAAAGAAGAATTTTTTTTACTACAAAGCAAATAGATCCCCTTGTTCACAAATGAGAAAATATCCCTTGAAAAAAAGCAAAAGAATAAAATTATTTACTACAAATCAAATAAATCCCCTTGTTCAAAATTGAGCAAGAATCCCCATCTAAAGAAATCAAAATAAAATAAAGGGGTAATGAGATTCAATCCCTAGGATTCCTCAGTTATTAAATAGCTATGGGGTGATACCCATTAAAGCAATGGGTTGAATGAAATCTTCTTGGAAATGGGGTAGTCTTATGCATGGTGACATTTCTGTCATATTAGTGACCTTATTTTGTATAGACCAATGTTTGTTTATGGATAAGCTAGATTTTGGTGGCTTATATTACAAAGTAGTTAAGTCTGATCAAGAATAAATTCATGGTAAATGAATTCATTATTTGCACACACAATGGTTCTTAAAGTTGGTTTGCATCATTACCTTACTCAAAATTGGTAAATGAACCTCATAAGAAAACACATTTTATCCTTGAGAGATTTGCATCATAATTAAGATCAAGATGGAAAATGAATACACAAATCACACACTAGTTCTTAATAAACTTGATTTCATCCTAAAATGACCAAGGTTCTCATTGAATTTTGATTAGCTAAAGATACTATATTCTCATGGATTTGTATGAATGTTAGCATAAGCAATTGGTCGTAAAACTAATTAATCTTGAATCTTATATGCATCACCTAGTGTAATGAATTTATTTCATCATAGTACATGATTGCTTGCCATATACAAAAATTTTCATTGATCATACATAATTGCTTAGTCATGTAGTTGCATATAGACTTCACGATGATGGCATGAGATAATCCTAATAAAATATCTCTATTTACTTCACAGTAGGAATATTATGCCTAGCGCAAGTCCTCTATCCTATTTTTCATGTTTAATCATCCATATTGCACCACACTTTTCTTAAATTTAATCAAAATCAATCTTAAGACCACACATTACTTATCCTTAATTATATCACTTTCAAATCAACATATATCAAACTACTTTTGGATCATAACCCATCGATGTCAGCATTACAAAAAAACCTCACACAAGATCCGCTTCATGGCCAACATGAGGGGTGACCTCCATATAAGGTCATATACAAGCATACATCCTTGAGGCCTATTGCTAACTAATCAAAATCATAAGGATATGTCTCCCAATAAAATTTCTTCTACAAAGTGCACTTTTTCTATAAAATGTCAATTACATTTTCTACAAAATCACATTACATTACACTACATCAAATCACTCTTTCACAATGGCATCTTGTTTAATAAATAATAACAAGTGCATTAGAAATCAAAACAAGACCATAAGCATGATTATGTAGAATCATAAAAAGCAACAAATATATTTTACATTTCACATAACATACAAAATCACATAAACACAAAACAAAAATAATAATATAGTATTACTCCCATAAAAAGGTACATAAAGTACATAAGATCGATTGGTATGCCACAACCAAAACTGGCATACTCAATCATTAGGGAAGTATACCACAAAAATAAACCTTGGTATGTCATACCCTAGAGCCTCTAGAACTCTAACCATCATCAAGAGGTGGCCTGGGCACATAAAAATAAGGAATCCTAGACACCGTCTTGGAAGCTAATCAGGAGTGACTCGAAGTAGCTAAATCTGGGGGAAATGTGGCCCTATGAACCCAAGGAACTAACTAAAAGTACAACATTTTATAGAAATTCATTCAGTACAATGCCAATGTTACCTCTACCTATACCGCTAGTAGTGCACTCTATAGAAAGTTGCTACCTGTAGATTGGTCTAAAGATACACTCCTCATCTGGCACAACTATGACTATACCTGGTATGATTGTGATTGTGCTTTCACAAGTTGTACCTACACCTGCATAAACTGTGTCTACACCTATGGAAGCTGATCCTGAGTATGTCCTAGTAGAGCCTAAGACTAAGAGAGTTGAGCCTCTAGCGACTGCATCTTACTAGTTTGTATCTCCACTTGGGTTTTCAACCCAACATTCTCTACCCATAGTGCAACAACCTCTCTAATGCTACCCGAATATCCAATCTCCATCGCAATGCCCTTACTGGGTGATTCCTAGCAATGCAATGATGATACCTTTCACTATGGTGATGGAACATCTTACTAAGATGGTGACACATATCACTATGGAGATAAATCCTACTATGATGATGCAGGTTATTGTTGACTAGCATCTTGTGATGACTACAAGGCATGATCATATCATGAGTTGTATCACATACCCTACATTCCCCTAGACACCCACCCTTACCTAGTTTGATGTCCACCTGACTGTCCATTATGAGTAACCTCGTATAGTCTAGGATCGCATCTCTAAGCCTCCCACTAGTGATTCATCACTCTAGCCACTTGTATCAACCTAGCATTAGCCACCAGGTGAATCTCAATAATTCTCAAAGGATGGATCCCATCATACCACTAGTCATAGCTAGTATCAAATTCTACATCATCTACCTCGAGATCAGGATAGATAGGATTGTTCATATCTAGCTCCTTGAAGTGGACTACATTTGGATCTCCTCCCACAATAGCTGTATTCTTGGTCATTCATTTATAGGAGATATCCCCTATCTTAGGAATATTCTATCTCAATTCAAACTATCACTATACCATTTCAAAATGATGCAGATCCATCTCCCATTTCTCCATCTACAACCACCATATCCACCACACTCATGCCACCTCTACATGATCTTCATCCCAATATGGAATAATCCTCTATGAACACCAAGTAACCTAATGAATTAGAAGCTCATCTAACACCCACCTCACATAATCCAAGCCACCTACTTGAGTACTTTGTTCTCCCATCACTGATACCCATATAAAAATTATTGGTCACTTTAACTCTAGCTCTCCCCAAGGAAGTCCATGTGGTCTCCATATAGTAATGTGCTCCCATCTCTACACTTAGAGAAATGTAGTCATAAAAATGCAAGTATGTTTTTTATATACAACGTTTCATAGTATCCTATATAGCCAACATAAAACTAGTGTCTCAAAATTAAACCGATGACCATGGTCTCTCATGTCACTGACTACTCAAGAAAGAATGCATGGCAAGTATCATCTACTTATATGGCTAGTCGAATCTCAAACTACTATAGAACTCAATATCACTATCAACCTCGAGATAGTCTATATCTCACCCATACACTAATGCCACTTTGAGAAACTTGAAAGCTAGCATCCCCCATCAATCTCTCCACCACTATCATCTATACCCTTGATTGGTACACTCCCATTCCCCTAATGGGAATCCTGAGGATCCTCCAAACATCCTCAAGGGTAATAGTCATCTCCCCCATAGGCAATCGGAAGGTAGACGACTCTAGATACCATTGCTCTACCAAGGCTATAAGCATAGCAGTATCAGCCTCAACTTGAGGTATATCTACTACATGAAGGATTCCTACTATCTCTAGTTATCTTATCTCACCATCATCGAGATCTCGCATCCATCCTACAAACTTCTTGGACCTCCAATCTTGATTTGTTAGAGTGCTAAACTAAAATTACAAATAAACATAACTATACATCAATAATTACATAAACACATGAAGAAAGAAAGAAAAAAACAATAATTTCCCTTAAATATTAGCTTTATTCAAGAATTGCCTTATTTTTGGTGAATTCACATCTTGAACATGAATTCATGTCTTCTCTGCAAATTCGCATCTTGATAGTGAATTCGTGGCCCAAGTAGATCTGTTCTGGTGAAACATGTATTCACGTTGCAAGATGCGAATTCATTGTGTGGGTTTCACATGATGGATATACACTAAAATATAGAAAATTTTGACAAATTGAAGAATGTAAATGAACAAAAATTCATAAAAAGTGCAATTCTACTTACCCACATGCTCGGTTCCGCTTCCTCACCCCTTGTTCACACCAAATCAGCTTGATGTGTGGGAAGCTCTATTTTCTCTAGAGCCCTCTTATCCTCAAATTGGCAGTGAAAGAATGAATTAGGGTTTTCCCTAATTCACCTTTTAAACCCTCAATTTCTTCTAAAATTAGTATTTCACTTATTATTTTAGCAATTTTGAGTTTTGTGAGGAATTGGGCATTCCTCACAAAACTCGAGGGGGCACCTTAATCGAAAAGGTTAAAAACATTTAATTTTTTTTATGCATCCACTTTTTTCTAATATATATATACTAAATAAAAATAATATAATATAATATTTAATAAAATCTTCAAACAAGTTTAAATATTCCCCCTTTGACAAAAATTGCCTACGCCTTTTTTGATAAAAAATGTCTACTTATTTGATACATTTTTCTTAAATGCACCAAAGAGGGGTAACAAGTAGACAGGGAAATTTCACCCATGTCAAATTTTCTCTTCCTCCTGAACATGTTTTCCTGCTATGTTTTAGATTTAAAATATTACCCCACACGTGTTCTAGTGGCTAGGATGCGTATTTACGTAATTCAAAAAATTTCTTTCCACTGAAAAGACCATTCGGATTCCATTCTAAAAATAGCCAATGATCAAATTTTAATGAATACATATCTTAAAAAAAGGATTCATATTCATTGAATTTGGTGAAATGCCACATTTACCTGAATTATCCACTTCAGACTCCCAGATCTTGCATCCCTCGACCCTATTTACTGATATGTGAAGACATTAAAATATAGATTCAATATTTTAATCAGATTGGATGCTAAGTGGAGAGGAAGAGGAGAGATTGAGAGCAATATTATTTTTCTAAGCCAAAGAAAGAGATCTAATAGTTTGTGTTGTAGGTTTGATAAATTGCAATGGTTTTCCTGAATGCTACGTAGGTTCCTTGCAAGGAAAAACTTCAAATTATATTTATCATTTCTACACCATATTTAGTGTTCTTGTCGATCCTATCTATCGTTAGATGCACCGTAAAGTCATTAGATTATCTTTTAGACCATTTCAAATTACTATAACTTGCATTATTTCATTTTGTTTCTCAGATCCCATGATTTTGCATCTTATCTGGTAGTGAATACGTGAGGCACATATTCACACCTAGGTCCTAAATATACAAATTCATAGGTTTGAGGGCAAATTTATATAGTACGATGTAAATAATATAGACTCATAATCATCATAGATCATTTTCACACCTAATATATCCTAGCTTTTCATGTATTGCATCTATATATTCAATTGATGTTTGATTTCATCTATGATTTTTTAAACCATGTTTTGAAACAAGGTTGTTTAAAAGACCTAGGGATCTAACTACTACACCATCAAGAAATCCAATTAATAGTGGCTTAAGTAGATCCCCAAACCCTAATGTCCAAATTTTAAGTCTTGTGTGCAAAAATCTCTTGTACCTTTCCAAAGACACGAATTTGTGAGCTGACCAATAGGATGCGTATTCGCTATAGGATACATAATAACTCTATAGGATGCGTATTCACTCTGTTATATGCGTATTCACTTGCAAAAAATATTTGGAGTAGGTAAGTGCACTAAATTTTATTCTATTACATGTTTCTGAATTCTTTTATACTTGTTTCAACTCTGTTCTCTGCATACAAGTCATATGCACAGAAAAAGTTAAAGCAAAAAAAATATTAAAGTAAAAAATCAAATAGTTAATTGCATTAGTTTATAGCATCTTTTACTATTTTGAAAAAAAATGACAAAATTACATGGTCATTCATATTTATTTGCATTACACTTCATTGCCTAAAATGAAAGAAAAGAAAAGACAAAAAAAAGTGTATGAGTAGTTGCATTAGCTTTACATCAATTTTATTGGTTGAAAGATACAAAAAGAAAGAAATATGTGTGTGTGTGTGTGGTAGCATATATTTTATCTTTATTATTGCATATAGTCAATTTTATAAGGCTTTCTAATTAATTGAGTGTTGCTTTTGGAAATTTGAAGTGCATATAGTTAGGCATAGTTGCACTCTTACCAAAATTTAGGTGTATGCTTAAAAGAATACATCAAACTCTCACCTTAACTAGGTGTGGAAATCACCATTAAGGGTTTCCTGGTGAACCCACAAATAATTCGTCGACAAACACCAAATATAGCATGACACAAGTGCTTATCGTCTGAGGTGTAGGCACTTTATTTTCCCTCCCCCTTTCAGGTACAGATCCATTAGCCTAAAGGAAAGGGGTGCAAACATTTTAGGTCTACATTCTTTGGTGAACCCGACATGAACCACACCATCACTTTGATTTTATTGCTTTTATTTGTTTTCAAAAAACTAAAAAAAAAAATTAAGAATTGTTTGCTTAGATTAGAAGAACATAAAAAGATAATTTTTAATTCAATATGATTCACATTTTTCATTTTTCTTTACACCATTGTCCTAAAAATAATCATATCCGATGTGTTATTTTGTAGCTTTAGCTGGTCTAGACATAACGAGACATACAATGAAGGCGTATGAACCTTCAAAAAATAAATATCCTTTCACCTGTACCTAGAAAACTTAAAACTCTAATCAAGATTTTTAAATTCGGTTGGTCCAAAAACTGATATAGCTATGAAAAATAGCATACCTCTCTTTAAGTTGTATTGCTACTTACAATGAACTAGGTGAGGACTACTAGGACCTAGGCTTCATCACGGCTTGGACTTCATCACAAAGTGTCTGAATGTGGGTATCCAAGTGAAATCCTAATTAAAAACAAGATAACTTGACCTAAAACTTTCAAAATGGTTCAAACAGAAATATTTAGTTAGAAGAAAAAAATTGTTTTAATATTTCTATATTTTTCACTTATTAGTTTGTTTTTCTAAGATAAAAATAATATATATATGTATATGTATAGGTATATATGTATATATATAAATAAAATATAATTAAATGATGGATAATAGTGCTATGGATTCTACACTTATAGACCTTAGGAAGGAACTTATAGAACACGAATTCGACATCCTTTTTATAATCAACAGAGAACATTGAGGAGATTTATGGCAAAATTTTAATCTCATTAAGAGAAGGTCTGAATAACTAAAATAAATCAAGAGGATTGATATAAAAAAATCCTTAGGTGCATATTATTACTCCCCTTACTTCAATATTAAAAGAAGTTGTGACTATTGGTTAGCAAACAAGAGGACTAGTGTTCATTAAATAGTCTACCCTTGGGAAAGTTATTTCGAAGAATCATTAACTGTTCACAAATTTATAACATACCTAGAAGAAAATGAAGTAACCTTTGATAAAAATAGACGATATCATAATATGCCTAGAGCAGTACTCTTTCGATATTTTTATCATGAACTTCAATTCCAACCCCCTACTTTTGGTACTAAAAACCTAACTCTTGTTCATTTCATTCTCCTTTTGAAAAAGGATATTTCCTTTGAATAAGAGCATTTTATGAGCCCATAAGACATAGAGCCTATCAAAGACATTCATAAGATATTCAAAGAGGATTGAATCACCTAGCTTCATCATTTGAATTTTTTGTAAATATTTAGTAAGAAATCTTTTTAATTTAATCTTAAAAAAAACTTAGGAGTAGCATCGATAAAAGATGCCTAAAACTTTAAGGAATGGTAAAAAAGTGGCAACTGGCTCTGAAGAGGAGTCAAACACTAAAAATTCTAATTACAAAAATACTGAAATAGAGACAAAATAAAATCAAGAAGAGCAAGAAGCATAAGTAGAATAAAATGAAGAAGAAGAAATAGTAGACCCTTTTGAGCCTAAAATGGGACCTAAAGGGGATATCCATTTTGAATCTGTGCAACATTTCTGTGAATTTTTAAGTCATAATAAACCTACTCCTACTAATATATTTGAAATAGAAGATCAACTTAAGAGGGGAAACATTTCAATTGAAGCATATTTGGAAGAAGATTTTTGACTTCACCCATAACCAGAGACATGTGAGCGATACTTCATATAATCCTCCTCCATTACAAGATGTCACCCATAATGATCATTCATTTTTTACCACCCAAATTACACCCTCTCAAGATATTCACTCATAAATTTAAGCATTCGTGGCACCACAATACAAACCTATTTTTGTTGCCACTACAACTACTTCCACTCAAAAACAACCCTCTTCCTTTGCCAACAGTAATTTTCTTTCTCAATATTTCAATAGTCGGTTTTCTCAAGCTTCTACATCTCAAAGAAATCAAAATGCGCATTCACAAATTCCTAATTCTTCTCAACCAATCCCTCAATGAAATACATTTCCTTATAAGTACATCAATCCTACTACTTCAAATCCTATGTATAATAGTATTACCATTCCAACTCCTTATTCGGTAGCACAAGCTATATATTATCCTCCTTATGCAAACATAGTAGCACAAAATAGGTATAATGGATAATCACATCATCTTCAAAAAATTAGCTTCATAATTGGACCACATAGATCCTTATCCCCCTACATATAGTTATAAGAAAATGTGTAACCAACAATTAGATCTCATTGTTGTAGCTAAACCATATCCTAAACATTTTTCCATGCCAATTCTTCCTATTTATAAGGGGATTGAAGACTCAGTCAAACATATTTGTATTTTTAGGATAACATATCATGATATTTCATATGATTATTTGTTGTTAAAAACATTTTCTAAAAGCTTAGGAGGTATGGCTTTGGAATGGTATTATCAGCTACCAACACATTCCACAAGAAACTTTGAAGAAATTGCGAAGTTATTTGTACATCATTTTTGTGCCTACATAGAAATACATGTCACAATTAAAGACTTTTATAACTTAAAATAAGATAAATAATAAATTTTCCCATAATTTCTATCCTGATGGAGAAATCTCTTAGGAAAATTACATTTTTCTCTACCTCCAAGATAAATGCTAGAAATATTCATTCGAAACCTACAAGAACAATTATCCTATGAGTTAGCAACTACCACTATAACCTCTTTTGATCAAGTCATTGATTAAGAAAGAAGGTTAGAAGAAGCCCTTATCAAAATAGGACAACTTCAAAATATGGATGGGGATAAATCATCCAAGAATCAATGTAAAAATAAATATGTGGTAGGAGATGGGGTCACAGATAATAGACATCCTACAAATGTTAATATGGTGGAGACTACAAAGAAGTTTGTATTAAAAGCACCACAAAAAAAACTCCACTACAAAATTTTAAAAATTTTAATCAACCTTTAAAAATGGTCTTGCCACAATTGGTGGGAAGAGGTTTGATAAAATTGCTAGAAATATGACAACCAGACACCTACCAGCCTTGGTATAGACGAGATCAACATTGTGATTTCCATCAAGTGGATGGTAATCCAAATAATACTTGTAGGATATTTAAATACTTGGTACAAGACCTAATTTAAATGGTAAATTTGGAAGTGGAAAGTCCTCCTCAAAATCCCAATTCTCTAGTAAACACACAAAAACAACAGGCATAAAATGTTAATCAAAATTTAGACATCTTTCAAAACCCACTTCCCAATCACTGTAAGGAAGCTGTGAATCAACTAGGTTATAAAATGTGACTCATCCAACACATTATATGGGAATTATTAGTAACCACCTACCATAATAACTACCACAAACTACATTTGTACCTACTCAATCCATAGTTACAATTGAGAAGTTTCAAGAAAAAGAGTTGCAATCTTCATCTCTTAAACATACAAAAAGTGAATCAGAATCAAAAGTAGATATTATTTCTCTTCATTACAATAGCTCATAAAATGAATTAGAACCAATTATAACTATCACAGATTGGTTAGTTCTCGAGGAACCATTTTTGAGAATGTTAACAACTCGTCCCTCTTCACAACAATTACTTCCTATGGAACAAGTGGCAACCGCCAGACCACACTGTTGGAAATATTGAGTTGTCATTGATGTCAAAGGAATATGGTATTCAAGGCAGAAATATTCTTCAAGGGTGATGTATTTATAAGGATGGATGATGTCAAGGATGGATTTAGTAAATAGCAAACCATGGACAATTATTCTAGGTTGGACAATTATTCAAGGCAAGGTATATCTCCAAGCAAGGAAAATATTTTTAAGAGAAGGATTATAATATTTAAATGTCAAATTTAAATATTATAAAGAAGGAAAAAATCTTGGGACACAAAGGTTTAAAAATGTTTAAAGTTGCATGGGACAAAAAGAATTAAATATTCCAAGAGAAGGAAAAAGGTTTAAAGTTGCATGGGACAAAAAGAATTAAATATTCCAAGAGAAGGAAACAGGTTTAAAGTTGCATGGGATAAAATTTAAGAGTTAATATTATAATATTTAAAATATTATAATATAAAGTTTTGAAAAATAGGAGGCACCAAAGTTCATGGAGGTAATATAAATTTGAAAAATTATATATGCATCGACATCCTTGAATATTGAAGGTAAACCATATATATGGGGTAAAAATATTTTATTTTTAATGAGGTTTTCGATGTGCAATCTGATGGATTTCATGCAAAATTTGAAGTAAAAATAATAAGAGGCAGATACCACGCGTTTTGGAGTACTGAGTGAAAAGGAATAAATATTTATTGCTGAAATGATTGGTCTTGTCTGGGTGGCTAGCCTAGATGGTTGTTGAGCCAACGCTAAGCAGGGAAGTCTCGAGGTCCAATCTGAGCAGTGCAATTTTTGTTTTATGGCAAAGAAAATATAGAGATAGTTTTGAAGTAATTTGTGTTGAGCTCTTGTTTCTACCCACTAGGGTAGCCCAACTGGCTACCTAGATTTTTCTAGGGCACTATGTTGGCAGAGGTTGTGAATTCGATTCTCTTCACGTTTGTGGGGGCTTTTTGTGTGAGGTAAGAGCAAATATTTTATTATTAATTTAATTTTAGTGGGAGTTATAAGGTGTATGGTGGACAAAGTCATTTGTAATTTTTGCATATTGAAAAAGGAGAAATAGAGTGTACTATGGACAAATTTATTTGTATTTTTGAATATTAGAAAAAGGAGAAATAAGGTGTATTGTGGTCAAATTTACTTGTATTCTTGCATATTAGAAATTGGAGAAATAAGGTGTATTGTGGTTAAATTTATTTGTATTATTTGCATGTTAGAGAAAGGGGATTTAAGGGTTTAGTTATTATTAAAGATTTATTTTGTGAGATTAAAAAGGAGATATAAGGTATTATTCTTGTTAAGATTTATTATGCACATTTTGACAAGGGTTTTTAAATGAGAATGATTTGATATCTATTCAAGAAAAAGAGATTTGCTAACCAATTTTGAAGTGGTAAAAGAAAAGAAATTTATTTTTGTCAAGACAGGCACATGCAAAAGAAGACTATCATCATTGAGGCAGATTTAGAGGTATGGTGATTTAATTCCTTTCTCAAGGGTGGTTTTATTTGAGGAAAATATTTTTGATATCATATGGTTGGAGGTATAAGGATTTATTTGATGTGCATTAGTGTTGATTGAAATTAGGAGTAAATGTGCAAAGATTATAGGTCATATTTATGAGTAAATTTGTGCATTAGTTTTGATTGATATTGGGAGTAAATGTGCAAGGGTTATAGAACATATTTGAAAGTAAAAGGTGTGCATTGTGTATTATTGGGAGTAGATGAGCATGGTAAATTTGTGGATTGTTATATTTGGTTTTGGGTATAGATGAGCATTGTTTGTATGTAAGATTTTGGATCATATTTGAGCAGTTTTTTATGAGTAGATTTGAGTAGAATTGTGAGTAATATTGAGTAGAATTAGGAGTAGGTTTGAGCAGGTTTGTTGAGTAGATTTGAGTAGAGTTATGAGTAGAGTGGAGAAAGTTTTGTGAGTGAATTTGAGCAGAGTTGTGAGCATGATTGAGCAGAATTATGAGTAGGTTTGAGTAGGTTTTGTGAGAATATTTGAGCAGAGTTGAGCAGGTTTTGTGAGAATATTTTAGAAGAATTATGAGCAATTTTTGGATCAGACCAGAGCAGAGGGGATTGGTGTCTCCTATGGATAGAGGTCCATGAACCAGAGTAGAGGGGATTGGTGTCTCCTATGGATAGAGTTCCATGAACTAGAGCATAGGGGATTGGTGTCTCTTGTGGAAAGAGGTCTGTGAACCAGAGTAGAGGGGATTGATATTTCTTGTGGATAGAGGTCCATGAACCAGAGCAAAGAGGATTGGTGTCTCCTATGGACTAAGGTCCACAAACATTGTAATAGAGAATTTGTTCCCAAGAAATTTATTAATAATTTTATAAGAAATATTTCTCCCTGGATGTAGTCCACATTGGATGAACCACATTAAATATATGTCTCTTATGTGTGTGGTGATTTGTGCATTATTTTATTATTTCAATTGATAATATTGGATTATATTGCTTTGGAAATAAAAGTAAAAGTTTTATATTCTACTGTTCACTCCCCCTCTTAATATAATCTTGTGTTCTTCAATTGGTATCAGAGAGGGTTCCTTCATGAAAACCTAACAACTTGAAGGAAGATCTTACAAGAACACACATGGCTACTAATGTGATAGAAGATGCTCCTATGGTAGAAATCAACATGACAAATCCAAAAAATGAAGAAGAAACCATGGTTAACATAGAGGAGGAAATTATTGCTGCTCTTGGAGAATTGAAAAGTGTTAGAAAGAAGAATTTATGATTGAAAGCTCAATTTCAAGAGGATGAGAAAACAAATACAGAGCTTCTACAATATCTCATAAAGAGGCAAAAAGAATTGAAGAAGTTATGGTTGAGAAACTAAAGGTAAAAGAATTAGAATGTGAAAAAATAGAACATGAAGTTATCTCTCTAAGAAAGGAAGTAAAAAATTCTAAGGATAAGTTGCAGCACAATATAATGTTAGAGAAACAAAAAGAGGATTCAAGATCAAAAGGAACAAAGACATCAAAGAAATTAAGTAAATAAGAGCCTATGACCTATGCTAATGTATTGAAGAGTAAAAGTATCGAGGAAGAAAATAGAGAATCATCATGAATAGAAGTCAATCACAAGAACAAAAATGAAAGAACCAGGTGACCATATCATCCAAGGCAATCTAATAGATTTAAATATTTCTTCCATGGTTATTGTTTTTCATGTAATAAATATGGTCATAAAGTTGTACATTGCATGGTCTATGTGTAAAATAATGTTGGCATCATAAATAGAAATTATAATTCTTTTACACCTCTCATGAATAACAATGTCATGTGTGAAAAATGTAATAATTTTGGGCACAAAGATAGATGGTGTAAAACAATATTTCTTGAACTTCCTAAATAAAGCAAGAAAGAGGAAAGTCAAACAGTTCAAAAGGATATGCCCTCAAAATTTTGTAAAAATAAAGAGAAACAAGAAAAAGAAAAGTCCATGTTGGTACAAATAGCTCTTCATGTGCAAAATGAATGGAATAAGTGGTATATTGATAGTGGTTGTTCAAGTCATATGACAGGTGACAAAAGCAAATTTCTTTCTCTCAAGAAAATAAATGGAGGAATAGTAAAATTTGGTGATAATGCTTCTGCTAAATTTTTTGGAAAAGGGACTTTGAGTTTGGATAATGGAATATCAAGGACAAAAAATGTGTTATATGTTGAAGTATTGAAGCACAACCTACTAAGTGTAATTCAATTATGTGATCAAGGGCACACTCTCATTTCACCCAAATAGATGTGAGATAAAAAACTCCAAGACATGAAAGTTTATTGCAGATGCTAGGATAACTACAAATAATATTTATATGTTGTGATGAGGCCTGGAAATGCCTCATTTTTACACTATGTTTGACATATAAAAACTGTCATATTACTAAACATGACAAAGTTAATTGCAAAAAAGTTGATTAGAATATATATTTGTTAAGTGTTTGCATGATTTTATGTTAGGAACATTATATCTCTGTTTTGACTATTTTCAGCATTTTGTGATTGCTTTTGTTTGATTAAATAGCAAATAAAATATGTATTTCAATTAGCCAAATGTTGTATGTTGAGTAAAGGAGGCCTTATGATTTTTTTTCATTGTTGTCAACACAATCTAGGTATACTTGTAAAAGATCAAAAATGAGTATCATGTCAATTCTGGTGTCATGCCCTAGTAAAATTATATTTTGATGGCATGAACAAATTCCTCTCATAAATAACTACAACTTTAATTTTTGAAGCAATTCATTTTGAGCTGTAGATAAAAAGTTATGAAGGTTACATCATTCTAGAAGTTCATGTCGTAGTCTTTTCTGGAGCTGTTAAGAGGTGCAAATCTGCATTAAGGGGAACATTGGTGAATCTACTGGGAATGATCCAAAGTTATTTAAGATACAAAATTAATAAAAATTGTACTTCATAGTAGATATAACACATGACCCAAATTTTATGGCACATGGAAAAGTAATTTGGAAGTTATGAGGCCCACAAAATGATAGTTTCACACTTTTTGACAGCTGGAAATTCTAGTGAAAAATTTGTGTTAGAGGCCAACTTGACAATGATTCTGGGAGTAACTCTTGAAGAGCTATGATCTAAAAATAGAACCAAGTGTATTTCATACAACCAAGAACACGTGGATACAATTTTTTATACATTGGAGTTACGAGGCATAATTTATGAGCACTCCAAAAGGGCAACTGGGCATGTTTTGATAGCTGGAAAAATAGGTGACAGTCCATACAAATTCTAGCCACCTATCACTATGAAGGAAGACATGGAATTTACCAAGGAGAAAGGGTGAAGTTAGTTGGATTTACCTCCTAGGAGCTGGATTTATAGGCCTACATGGAAGCAGCAACCAAAACCAACATCTTGAGGATGTTCTGAGCTTAAGTTGCATCTACAACCAGTTATTTCAAAGATCTTCTGAATAATAGTGGGAACTGCTACAGCTTGAATTTCTATGATTTCTAAGCAGTTGAAAAGATATATTAAGGTTTAGGTAATATAGGGAAAGTATCCTATAGCTATCCCCATCATTCCTTGCTGACCAAAAGACACAGTTCACAAGGAAGTCAACTAATGAAACTTACTTTATCCTAAAATAGACCCAAAATAGTTGCAACATAATAGACAGATAAGTTGCAAGATAAAAATGACATATTTTGAAGTGGAGAAAGGTGTGCAAGATATTTCTAAGACTCCTCCAATGTACTCATACCATTGAACATGCTTTCTAAAGTCCAATGAATATTTTTGCAACATAAATTGTCTAAAATTACACTTATTTTAGATCCAGAATTATTGGTAAATCACTATAAAATAGCAAATAGGTTGATGTGAGCATGAGATATATTGTAATATTTTATTATAAATAACACATATCCCTTATTTTTTGAGCTAAGGAGGAAGTAGAATATAGGAGAGTAGTAGTAGCAGCAAATAGGACTGTAAAACAATTCTCTGTAACAATTTTCAACATGTTTTGACAATAATAAAAGTGTAGTTATTTTTTCAAATTTTGTTCTGATTGTTAATTAGTTAAGGAGTGTTTTTGACCTCCTTATAGATTAGGAAGTATGGTCCCACTTTCATATCTAGAAGGAGGATTTTTATGACAACTTTTAATCTGCAATTTTGCTGCAACAAAATTAACAAATTGCTTGTTAGATATTATTTTCTTATTTTAAGTTTGTGTGCTATTATTTATATTTTCCATTATGAAATATTTGTGTGTGTGTTACCTGGTAAATTAGATTAGACATTTGTTTTCCTTGTTTTATTTGCTTTTATGTTTCAGCAACTTTTAATTTTTAGCAAATTTCATTTTGTTGTCAATTCTTGTACTAGAAGCTTGACGGACTTTTGTAGTAGGACATTGGCAAGTGTTTTTATTTCCAAGCATCATTTCAATTTTACAAAAGTAAACTAGGATTCAATTCTACAAGTGTAATTTAGGATTTCATTTCAATAACATTTCAATTTAGCAATTTCAATTATGTTATTTCAATTCTGCAAAAGTAGATTAGATTTCAATTCAGCAATTTCAATTCCTACACTTGTAGTTAACTTTATATTTCTAAACTTAGAATAAGTTTTCAATTCCTTCAAGTTTCCATTCTATAGATTAGGTTTAGTGTGACACCAAAAAGGCTAAACCAATTTGTTTCACCCAATAACTGCTTGAAATCTGAATGCCTGAATTGTACTCTGCCCTAACCTTCTATCATAGATAGCCTTGGACACCATTTCATATTGATAAATCATTGAGATTAAATTATGTGATTAACGAGACTCATCATGTTGATAAAAATAAAGGGAGAAAAATACTTTTTATCACAAGAGGATGAGAGTTAGTTATGGCATAGAATGATGGGTCACTTGAAATTTGACAAGATATTGAAAATAAAAAATAAACAAATAGTCAAATATTTACCTAGGATAATAAAACCCCTAAGTACAATTTGTGCACAATGTCAGCATGGTAAGAAAACAAGATCAAGTTTCAAATCAAAGGATTTTTCTTCATCCAAGCCTTTGGAACTAGTTCACACCGATCTATGTGGTCCTACTAGGACAAAGAGTTTACAAGGTGAGAACTATTTCATGTTATTTATTGATGATTTCTCTAGAATGACTTGGTTAACATTCTTAAAGGAAAAATCAGAAGCATTTGAAAATTTCAAGGCATTCAAGGCACTTGTAGAAAATGAAACAGGTAAAAATATTAAGTGTCTAAGATCAGATAGAGGAGGAGAATTTACTTCATATGAATTTATAGAATTTTGTGAACAGTATGGAATCAAGAGACAATACTTAGCAGTAAGAACTGCACAACAAAATGGAGTAGTTGAAAGGAAAAACAAAATTGTTCAGGGTATGGCCAGGGCTATGTTAAATGAATCTAAGATATCTGATGCTTTTTGGAAAGAGGTAATTCATACATTTGTCTATATCATCAATAGAGCTCAACTAAGAGTAAATAACCAAATAATCCCTTATGAGCTTTGGAATGGAACACCATCTACTGTGAAGTAATTCAAAAAATTTGTAAGTAAATGCTACATTAGACGAGAAGAGAAAAATTTGGGCAAGTTTAATTCCAAGTGTGATGAGGATATCTTCCTTGGTTATTCCACTAAGAGCAAAGCCTATAGATGCTACAATAATATATCACATACAATTATGGAAAGTGTAAATGTAAGAGTTGATGAAAATTAGATCTAAGAGAACCAACTCAAGAGATTGTATCAAGAAGGATAAAATTGCAAAGAAGAAGGTGAAGAAAATAAATAATATGAGACACAAAGGGAACCACATAAGACACAATCTAGGTATGTGTAAAATAATCATCCAATAGAACTAATTATTGGGAATCAAGATGAGAAAAAAACAAGGAGGAAGATAATAGGAATAAGTGAACATGTAAACTTTTCTTTGCTATCTAAAGTTAAGCCCAAGTATTATAATGAATTAAGTGAAGACAAATATTGGATTAAGCTAATGGAAGAAGAGTTAGAAAAAATAGAAAAGAGTGAGACTTAGGAACTTGTCCCATGTCCAAAAGACAAGAATGTAATTGGCACCAAATGGGTCTACAAAAATAAGTTGAATGAAGATGGTCAGGTTGTCAGAAACAAAGCAAGACTTGTATGCAAAGGCTACGTACAAGTTGAGGGGATTGACTTTGAAGTGAAATTTGCTCTTGTTGCATGTCTTGAAACCATAAGAATATTCTTGGCTTTCTCAAGCTTTAGAAACTTCAAGGTGTATCAAATGGATGTAAAATCAACATTTCTAAATGGTTACTTAGAGGAAGAGGTCTACATAGATTAAAAAAATTGTTTCAACCTGACAAATAATATGGACTATGTATGTAAATTAAATAAGGCTCTCTGTGGACTAAAGAAAGCCCCTAGGAATTGGTACTCAATATTGGATAAGTATCTCCAAGAACAGGGTTTAAAAAAAGGTATAGTTGATAGCAATCTATACATAAAAAATGAAGGAAATAACACGTTTATTGTCGTGGTCTATGTGGATGATATCATTTTTGGAGGAAATAATGAACAGATGTGTTAGATATTTTCAAAGTGTAGGAAAAATTAATTTGATAAGTCTATGCTTGGTGAGTTATATTTCTTTCTTGGGTTGTAAATTTCACAATCATATAAAGGTATATTTCTCTCTCAGACCAAGTATGTGAAAGAAATGTTGAAAAATTTTAGGATGGAGGATTGCAATCCTGTGAGTACCCTAATGGTTACAGGATGTAAGTTAATATGATGAGCCTTCTGAAGAAAATCAGACATTATATAGATCCATGATTGGAATTTTCTTATATGCCACAACTACTAGACTATATATAATGCAAGGTTCTACGAGCTTGGGGTACGAGGGGGCGGGGGGATGGCGGGACGCATTTCGGGGATGACAGGCCAATTTTAGGGGAAAGTTGGGGGACGGATGGGGGGACGACTGGTATAATACTATAATGTTTTTATAAATTTAGAATAATCTACAAATTCTACACAACAAAAATGAAAAATACTAAAAACTTAAAAAGTATTCATTTTCTTAAAACATGTTTCAATCTAAAATGAACTCAACTATTAGCCTATTACTAAGTGCAGCCATTTCAACAAATGTAACTTGAAGGTTCATCCAAGGATATCAAGTGCAATCTCTAACAGTTAACCAAAATAGTTGTTATTGCTCAAGTAATGAATGCCACACTATTTAGATTTTAACATTCAAACAATAACAATCATCATTTTTAAATCCACCAATGTTTAAGCAAAGACCATTTTTAATTTATTTTCAATCGCCAATGTTCAAACAAATACAGTTCTTTGTTTTTACTTTTTGGCTATCAATGTTTAAGCAAGATAGTCATTGGTTTTCACTTTTCTTTGTTCAGGCAAGATAGTTATCTATTTTTTAGAAATCAATGGTCAATCAAGACAGTCATCAGTTTACAACCCTCAATTTAAATTATAAAAGCAAGATAGCTTTACTATTTAGTCTGTAGCAATTATGCACTGCTGTCCAATCACTAAAATGATACTTAAACATTGGTTGTACTATTTAGTCTCTAGAAATTTTGCACTGTTGTCCAATCATTAAAATGATATTTAAACATTGACAACCACCATTGTTCATTTCCCACCATGTAAGAAATGAAATTTACTCATAAATGTTCAAATATGATGAGCATTTTTTTTTAAATTTAAGTTTGTATTATTTTTTTATTTTTTTGGGGGATGGTTGGCCGTCCCCGGGGACGTTCCTAGACGTCCCCTAAAAAGGGATGTTCTGGGGATGACCACTGGGGATGGCCAGCTATCTCAGGTATGGTAGGGCTACCATCCCCTAAAAGGGAGACAGGGGGGAAACATCCCCCATGCCATCCCCCTATCCTCGGGGACGCAGGGGACGGGGGGACGCGTTCCCCATGGAACCCTGATATAATGCATGCAATCAGATTGGTGGCAAGATTTTAAGCTGCACTAAAAGAAACAAATGTACAGGAAGTAAAGAGAATCTTTAAGTATTTGAAATTATCTATGAGTTTTAGACTATGGTACTCCAAATATAATAATTTCACACTCACTGCATATACAAATGCAGATTGGGTAGGCAA
The DNA here is from genome assembly GCA_028583015.1 of Wollemia nobilis. Lineage (NCBI taxonomy): Eukaryota > Viridiplantae > Streptophyta > Pinopsida > Araucariales > Araucariaceae > Wollemia > Wollemia nobilis. Next base: position 3,791,180 of record JAQPPZ010017258.1, read on the forward strand.
TGCTTATGAAAAAATAAGCACAAGTGGAGGAAAATTTTTTCTTGGAGATTGTTTAGTCTCTTGGCTAAGCAAAAAAGAAGCATCAGTATCCTTATCCACTACAGAGGCATAGTATATTGCAACATTGGCTTGTTGTACACTGGTTTTATGGATGAAGCATAATTTAAGTGATTTCAAAATAGAACATGATCATCCTATTCCCATATTGTGTGATAATAAAAGTGCCATAAATATTTCAAAAAATATAGTGATGCATTCAAGGACCAAGCACATTTCAATCAAATATCATTTTTTGAGAGAGCAAGTGACTGATCAACAAGACATATTGGAATAAAATGCTACAAAGGAAACATATTTACCAAGCCACTTCCAAAGGAAACTTTTGAGTATCTTAGAGGAAATTTGGGAGTAACTTCACTCCCATATCATAATTGATCACCTCAAGAAAAGGAGGTGGTGAGGGGGCTATGCTAAATATCTTATTTTCAGTCCCAAGGAGCCCTTTGCCATTGATGTCAAAGGTGGAGAATTCAGTGAGGGGGAGCAGCTTGTCAAGAGGAGCATATTGAGAATCCAGTTGTAGTAAAATAATTTTTTTGAAGGGTTGCAATCAATGAAAAAGGGGAAGATTATTGGAAATATTGAGTTGTCATTGATGTCAAAGGAACATGGTATTCAAGGCAAAAATATTCTTCAAGGGTGATGTGTTTATAAGGATGGATGATGTCAAGGATGGATTTAGTAAATAGCAAACCATGGACAATTATTCTAGGTTGGACAATTATTCAAGGTAAGGTATATCTCCAAGCAAGGAAAAAATTTTAGAGAAGGATTATAATATTTAAATATCAAATTTAAATATTATAAATAAGGACAAAAGCTTGGGACACAAAGGTTTAAAAGGTTTAAAGTTGCATGGGACAAAAAGAATTAAATATTCCAAGAGAAGGAAAAAGGTTTAAAGTTGCATGGGACAAAAAGAATTAAATATTTCAAGAGAAGGAAACATGTTTAAAGTTGCATGGGATAAAATTTAAGAGTTAATATTATAATATTTAAAATATTATAATATCTAAAATATTATAATATAAAGTTTTGAAAAATAGGAGGCGCCAAAGTTCATGGAGGTAATATAAATTTGAAAAATTATATATGTGTCGACGTCCTTGAATATTGAAGGTAAACCATATATATGGGGCAAAAATATTTCATTTTTAATGAGGTTTTCAATGTGCAATCTGATGGCTTTCGTGCAAAATTCGAAGTAAAAATAATAAGAGGTAGATACCATGCATTTTGGATAACTGGGTGAAAAGGAACAAATAATTTTTGCTGAAATGATTGGTCCTATCTGGGTGGCTAGCCCAGATAATCGTTGAGCTAGCACTAAGGCATTGCATGGCAGGAATTCTCAAGGTCAAATTTGGTCGGTGCAATTTTTATTTTGTGGTAGAGAAAATACAGAGATAGTGTTGAAGTAATTCATGCTGAGCCCTTTCTACCTGATAGGGTAGCCCAAATGGCTACCTAGCTTTTTCTAGGGTGCTACATTGGTAAAGGTTGTAAATTTGATTCTCTTCGCATTCGTGAGGGCTTGATGTGTGAGGTAAGAGTAAATATTTTATTATTAATTTATTTTAGTAGGAGTTATACGGTGTATGGTGGAAAAATTCATTTGTAATTTTTGCATATTGAAAAAGGAGATATAGAGTGTACTATGGACAAATCTATTTGTATTTTAGAATATTAGAAAAAGGAGAAATAAGGTGTATTGTGCTCAAATTTACTTGTATTCTTGCATATTAGAAATTGGAGAAATAAGGTGTATTGTGGTTAAATTTATTTGTATTATTTGCATGTTAGAGAAAGGGGATTTAAGGGTTTAGTTATTATTAAAGCTTTATTTTATGAGATTAAAAAGGAGATATAAGGTATTATTCTTTTTAAGATTTATTATGCACATTTTGAAAAGGGTTTTTAAATGAGAATATTTTGATATCTATTCAAGAAAAAGAGATTTTCTAACCAATTTTGAAGTGGCAAAATAAAATAAAAATATTTTTATCAAGACAGGCACATGCAACATCATTGAGGCATATTCAGAGTTATGGTGATTTAATTTCTTTCTCAAGGGTGGTTTTGTTTGAGGAAAATATTTTTGATGTCATATGGTTGGAGGTATAAGGACTTATTTGATGTGCATTAGTGTTGATTGAAATTAGGAGTAAATGTGTAAACATTATAGGTCAGATTTGTGAGTAAACTTGTGCATTGGTTTTGATTGATATTGGGAGTAAATGTGCAAGGGTTATAGAACATATTTGAAAGCAAAAGCCATGCATTGTGTATGATTGGGAGTAGATGAGCATGGCAGATTTTTGGATTGTTATATTTGGTTTTGGGTATAGATGAGCATTATTTGTATGCAATATTTTGGATCATATTTGAGTAGGTTTTTGTGAGCATATTTGAAGAGAGTTGTGATCAGGATTGAGTAGAATTGTGAGTAGGTTTGAGCAGTTTTGTGAGCAGATTTTAGCAGAGTTGTGAGTAGAGTTGAGAAAATTTTGTGAGAATATTTGAGCAAAGTTGTGAGAAGGATTGAGAAAAATTGTGAGCAAGTTTGAGCAGGTTTTATGAGTATATTTGAGTAGATTTGTGAGCATATTTGAGTAGGTTTTGTGAGTAGATTTGAACAGAATTGTGAGCAATTTTTGGAGCAGACCAGAGCAGAGGGGATTGGTGTCTCCTGTGGATAGAATTCCATGAACTAGAGCAGAGGATATTGGTGTCTTCTATGGATAGAGGTCCAAAAACCATATTAGAGGAGATTGGTGTCTCCTATGGATAGAGGTCAATTAATCAAAGTAGAAGGGATTGGTGTCTCCTATGGATAGAGGTCCACAAACCAGAGTAGAGGGGATTGGTGTCTCCTATGGATTGAGGTCCACAAATATTGTAATAGGGAATTGGTTCCCAATAAATTTATTAAGAATTTTATAAGAAATATTTCTCCATGGATGTAGCCCACATTGGGTGAACCAGTTTAAATTTATGTTTCTTATGTGTGTGGTGATTTGTGCATTGTTTCATTATTGCAATTGATAATATTGGATGATATTGCTTTGGAAAGAAAAGTAAAAGTTATATCTTATACTATTCATCCCCCTATTAGTATAATATTGTGTTCTTCACACACCTCATTCAGTTTAATTCATCCAACCCATTTGTTATCTCACAATCACCACATTAATCAACATTGTAGGTACAATTGGATCCATCACTTCACAACAAGATCAAGCTAAAGCTCATCATTTTCAACTATCTAAAATCCAACCAAATAATATGGCTCAACTATTAGCATATAGGGTTATATAGTTTATTACATTATTTCATATGACTATAATAAGTGCATTTTTCTTCATAGCACTTATTTAGTGGTTAGGGCATATTATGGTTACAATGGTGGTTGGTTTTGTTTCAACTGCATCACCGAATTACCACATTGTATTATAAATTGAACACATGATGAATAAATTCATTAACGCTTTGATTCTACAATATAATATCAGAGTAGAAATATTTTGGGCAATGTGTTTAAGGTTTTGGTGTAGCTTGGTTTTTAGCCACTCCATTACCTATTAGAGCCTGCAACACAAGTAGCACTCCAAGAACCTAACTACTGTAGAAACCCCCACATTCTAGAAGTATATAACAACTAATTTTGTAGTAGACCTGCATGCATTTGGAGGCATATTCATAGTGTGTACCGGCATGTATGTTTTTGCAGGTGTTGAAGTCCATACACGTGAAGCAGCACTCAGCCCCGATCATAAGAAATAAAATAAAAATACTTGATGCACAAAGGATATTTTTGCTTTCTGACATGTAAATATTAAGGGCCCTAAGATCAAAGGAGAGAATTTGATCGTAATTTTTTTTTCCATTTCAAACTACATGAAGACACAAAAAAAATAAAATTGGCACACATACTTGGTCGTTGACGCGCCCTGTTGTAGACCTTGAGAAGCTTCTAATAAACCTGTAGAATCTAGATGAATGCATCTCTATCAGAACCTATTTTTCATGCATGTGGATTGGAATATTGTGGCAGATGTTCGGTCCAATGGTCAAATATTAAGAATTATTGGCTAACATTTTTTCATGCATGTGGATTAGCTCATGTTGAATGTTCATTTACGATGATCGTCGCCTAATACAACACATGGAAAAAGTTTTTTTTTTAATATTTCATTCCCATATACATATAAGGCATGTAATGCCTTGTAGAAATCATCTGCAATCATAGATGAGTTGGTGGTGCGCTTTGTGCTAAGGTTATCATGGGAATATCACGGGTTCAAACCGCCACAAGCCCATATTTTATATAAGAAAATAGCAAAGAAGGGGTGCAAATAAGGTATTTTTTTTAATACCTTAGTTTTTGTTTTTACAAATTCAATTTGTTTTGCAATTCACAACCTATTTCAGCATTTCAAAGAACTAGTGCATTTCATTTTTTTTGGAGAGATAAACAAGTAAAATTAAAAATTGCAATTAGTTTTTTTAAACTTGAAAGGGTCCTAAAAACAAAATATTTTTTTGCAAAAAACACGTTTGATTTTGCATATCAACATAGCAAGAAAGAACCATTTGTTTTGCAACTAAAACCAAGAACAAGAACAATAACCTTAGTGAATTTCTTCATGGAGGGATAAGAACACCACAATTTCCACATTGTTTCTTTTACACATTGAAAGGGTACCTCAAAATTTTTCCAATATTGTTTATTTTGCAATAAAAAGGGGGGAAACAAGCATTATTTTTCTTGAAAATTTATAAGACAAGGGGGAGGAATTTGTGGATTTGGATATCATTTTTTGCAAACCAAAACCTCGAATATTTTGCAAAAATCATTGTAACAAAGATGAATTTTTGATAGAAACTGACATCTTAAAAACAAATATGGCATTGTAATAGGTGCATTTTTGGTGGAAAATGATACCTAAGTTAAAACCTGTGGGTACTTGTGATTGTTTATTGCTTTCATTTCTTGTTTCTAAGAATTTAAATAATAAGTTATAATTAAAAAAATCAAACGAAAGCAAACAAAATACCCCAAATTTTACACCTATTTGTGCAATTTATTACACCATAGTATTCAGTATATGTGATACCTTTGGCACACACTTACAAGTAATATTGTCGTGCTTTGGGCTACTATATCTAATGCCTAAAATAGATGCAATAATGATGTATGAGCTATTATTCTCTATAAATCATCAGAGAGAAATAAGGAAAGCCATTTTTGATATTCACTCCATTTTATACCCTAATTCATTCTTATATTTTGGATTAAACTCCTCCAACTCATCATCTTTTTTCAAAAATATTTTGAGGTAGGTTTCATATATTTTATTGAATTTCATTTCATGTAATATTTATAAGTATAAATAAATGGGGAAGGCCCGAGGTGTAGACCAATTGGTTCATCCAAACCCCATAAGGGGGGCGGAGGTCCAAGGTTCAAATCTCGGGCCTCGTCGGACTGAACGCTTGTCCCTTTCCTGGTGCTTTCAGTGGTGTAAAAGGTTTAAAATGATTGTGGCATGGTGGTTATAGGTGTGGACTACGCAAAGATCTATGTGGTAGCTTCTGGGGTGGACAGTACAGAATACTATGGCGGCCATAAAAAGCTGGACAGCCTACCCGAATTCGTGGCGGCTACCGATTCCACCATGTAAATTCAAAAATAAATAAATAAATAAAGGGGGACCATTTAGTGATATAAGGAACCTTCACAATGGAAAATATTCATAAATATATTTAAAATTCATAGTTGCTCAAAGGTTCTAATTTTACACCATGGAAAACAAATATGAGAGCTATTCTTTAAGTTGAATATTTGTGGGATGTAGTTACTGGAACTATAAAATTTCCTACTTCACCAGGGACATATCAAGAGGCATTTGATAAGGACAGAAGGTATCTCATGTTTATTCTACTTGCTACTACAGATAAGGTACAACCTCATATTTGTGATGCTACAACTGGTAAACAAGCTTGGGATGCTTTAATCACCATCTATGAAGGGAAGAATTAGTCCACTATTCTTAACCTTCAATCTCAACTTCATACACTCAATATGAAATCTGGTGTATCAGTTGAACTATTTATATGTAGAGTGGTAGAATTGAAAGCCAAATTGAATGTTATGGGAGAAGCAGTGGCAGATACTCTCTTGAATTTAGTCATTTTGAGATCTTTGCTAGAATAATACAAGGTGTTGATCACATTTCTTCAAGTGTCTGGTAGACAAGTTACTTTTATGGAGTTTATCAATTTGCTTCAAAATGAGGAGGCAAATCAACTTCAAAGAATGAAGTGACAGATAATGCACTTTACTCACAACAAGGGGGAAAGAAGCAAGGTAACTTTCAAAACAAAGGATATTCATCCAAAGGAAAAGGGAAACAACCTCAATAGAAAGAAAACAAATATTGCAAAATATATGATATGGATAACCATGACACCAATAGGTGTTGGTTCAAGAATAAACAACCCAATGACCAAGATCACAAGAAAAAGGAAAATGGAAAATACAAACCACCGAAGAAGAATAAAAAACCCAAGGGCTATTTTTCTTATGAGGAATCATACTTAGACTATGAGAGAGCACACAAAGTGCTCATGACCCACACATATTCTCAACAAAAGGATCATGTGTGGTATATTGATTTTAGTACCAGTAAACACATGACTGGTGATAGATCATGGTTTGAGATTTTTGATCCAAAGAAAGGTAAACCAGTGATAATTACTGATGATAAGACCTATCGAGTCTAGGGTGAAGGATATATTTCAGTAACTCTTACATATGGAAATTTTATATAGAGAAAGTTCTCTATGTTCCTATATTGGAAAACAATTTGTTGTCAGTCCCTCAGATCTTGGATTAAAATATGAATGTTATTTTTAGATTTGAGGATGGCAAGAAGTAATGCTTCATCACTAGAAAGGGAAAGCATGTAGCAACAAGTTCATACAATCATGAATTATTTATCTTATATAGCTGTTGTGGCTGCTCCACAACGTACCCCAAAATTGGGGACCCACCTTTTTTGCATGTTTCCAAGAAGACCGAAGTGGCCCATATGCTAAAGATCAAAGAAAAGGCAAAACACCGCAAGGAGGAAAAAGTGTCGCGATATCGCGACATGTTGCATTTTCACGGTCCAAAGCAAAGAGAGAGAAAAAGAGAAAAAGTGTCACGATATCGCGACATGTTGCATTGTCGCGGCCAAAGAAAAAGAGAAAAAGTGTCGCGATATCGCGACATGTTGCATTGTCGCGGCCACAAGAGAAAAAGTGTCGCGATATCGCGACATGTTGCATTGTCGCGGCCAAAAGAGGAAAAGTGTCGCGATATCGCGACATGTTGCATTGTCGCGGCCAAAAGAGAAAAAGTGTCGCGATATCGCGACATGTTGCATTTTCATGGCCAAAAGAGAAAAAGTGTCGCGATATCGCGACATGTTGCATTTTCGTGGCAAAAGAGAGAAAGAAAGAAAAGTGTCGCGATATCGCGACATGTTGCATTTTCGTGGCAAAGAAGGAAAAGTGTCACGATATCGCGACATGTTGCATTTTCACGACCAAAAGAGAAAAGTGTCGCGATATCGCGACATGTTGCATTTTTGCAGCCAAAAGAGGAAAAAGTGTCGCGATATCGCGACATGTTGCATTTTCACGGCCAAAAGAGAAAAAGTGTCACGATATCGTGACATGTTGCATTTTCACGGCAAAAGAGAAAAAGTGTCACGATATCGCGACATGTTGCATTTTCGTGGCGAAAGAGGAAAAAGTGTCGCGATATCGTGACATGTTGCATTTTCATAGCCAAAAGAGAAAAAGTGTCGTGATATCGCGACATGTTGCATTTTCACGGCCAAAGGAGGAAAAAGTGTCGCGATATCGCGACATGTTACATTCTCGCGGCTAAAAGCAACAAAAGAGAGCAAGGAGGCAAAAGTGTCGCGATATCGCGACATGTCCGATTTTCGCCAAGGGAACAGAGGATATTAGTGATGAACACCAGGCAACGAAGACTGCATAGTGACGTGGACATAAGGACAAAATCCAATGAATAAGACAAAACGTTACACATGGAAGGAAACGGACGCAAGCCCATGTGGAGAAAATGAAACGAAGGGCCACAAAATAGAAACGAAAAGTCTTTTGGGAATCAGAACACATGCATGCAGAGGGAAGGTGAAACGAACAACCATTGGAAAATGAAACGAACCGTCATGGAAGGAGAAACAATTTTTTAGAAGTTTAAATACGCCATTCAAAGAGGCCAGAAGGGGTTGGAAACTACTGCAAGCAGAGTTGCAGATTTGAAGGCAAGAGGGCCATTCTGGACCTGTTTGGGCTGTTTTTCTTCCATTGACTGGTTTGGGAAAACCAGAAACTTCTGTTATTGTAAAATGACAAATTTTTAATACAAAAATTTTCAGAAAGTTGCATCTTATGGACAAGAAAGAAGGAGTCATTTTCTGCATGCAAGATTAAATGTCTATTTTTCCCCTTTTCAGATTTTAGGCTTGTAAATGGAGTTTATACAAGTTTCTTGGTTGCTTCATGCGAATGTCTAAATCTGAAAACCTCATTTAAAACCCTAGAAGCCAGCACTTAGCTTATCCGGATTGTGCTTGTTTTGCAAGTCCAATAGGTTAGGTTGCATGCATGAAAACCTCACATCTTCGGTTTTGTCGGAATAGGATAGCATCATACTGAATGCATTTTATTTTCAGTTTTCAGAATTTCATGTTCATTTTTTGCATTTTATTTTTCCAGAAATTTTAACTTTTATTTTAATTTTCAGGCATTAAAATAAACATTTTAAAAAATTTCAAAATCCAAAAATAATTTAACCATTGCGTAGGTTATACTTCATACTTCCAATACGCAATTTGAAATTTCATTTTCGGAGTTGTTTAATATTTTTAAAAATTCATCGAAGTTGTTGTTTTACTGTAGATTTTAAAAAATCCGAAAATAGAAAATTTCCATTTTAAGGTCAAATTTCATTTTTTCAGTTTTGTTTTGCACTCATGAGCCTATGATGACATTCCCTTCATGAAAATTCCAATTTCATTGAAGGAGTTATGTTTTATGGCATTTCACAAATTTCCATTTTTGGAGCCTAAAATTGCCCTCTCTTCATAAAAATTCTGATTTTACGAAAGAGGGGTAATTTGAGCATCACATTGAAGGTCATATGAGGGCCAACTCACATTTGCTTTATTTTGGTTCAATGAACAATCACTAAAGTTTCATGGTAAAATAAACCAACATTGCCCCTTGTTTACAATTACTTGCAATCACTAAGGTGTTCCAAGCATTTAAATTGAATATCTTTATTTGAGATTACTAATACACATATGCAAATGCTAATACAATGAGAGACCTTGGAGAAGTTGTTTGTTTAACTTCTTTGCAAGAGGGGATTTGGAACCCAAATCCTAAAGGAGAGTGTACTTTCACAATTGGGTGAAAATACCACTCAACATTTTGGCGCTAGAAGGAGGGCCTGAATTGGTTTATTTCAGTGTGATTTAAATGCTATAGGGATTTAAATTTTGAATATTTCATGCCCTATTGATTATTATCTTTAGCCCTCTTTTAACAATACAACCTTGTAGTGTTAAAAGGAGGACATGAATTGCTATGCATTGTTCTAACGCTTTTGGATTGTTCATACAGGAATAATGTGTTTTGATTTGATTTTGAAAATTTTTGGTCTTGACTAACGAGGTTGTCTCCATGCAATTACTTTCATTTGATTTTAATGGATACATCTCTTGGTTGATGCTAACATGATTATTCATACGTTACATGTTTGATATTTGCTATTCATTTCTTTGAGTTTCACTAATGGCAACATCCGAGGAGCAAATTGTATCCCTAAGAGAAGAAATGATGTCCCTAAGAGAAACGATGGTATCTGCATTAGGAAAGTATTATGAATGTCATTCTACCTTTGGAACACCTTATCAAATTCATGAAATGTTATTGGAGTTTCTACGACTTTTTAATCAAGAGGTGGCATCGGGATACCTACAAAATCTACATATCTATAAGTTCACATTATGTCAATTTCAAATATTTTGTGAGCCTATTGCTTGTAGGTTCTTCCCATACATTGTGGGTGATAGATCATTCTCGTGGTATTGCCATCTACCCATGGAGGTTAAGACTTCTTGGAGCCAATTAGAAGCAGACCTATCTTTATCACTTTGGTAATCAAGTTGACTTGGATAGGTTGCAAAATCAATTCACCTCTATGTGTAAAGAGCCTAATGAGTCCATGAGTCAATTCAGTGTGAGGTTTCGTGAATTGTACTCTCAAATGTGGGAAATTTTGGGCACATCGAAAGAGGAAGCTATTGAAGTATACCTGAGAGCCATACCCCCCACACTTGCTACACTCATTAAGGAAAAATTGGATGACCTGTCTCTAGAGATGATCTATGAGATCTTTGAAAAGGTAGAACAAATTTTGGAAGAAGAAAAGGCACAACATGCTCCCACGAAAGATTGTTCTTTTGGGGTTAGTGATACCAACCTACATCAACCATTGAATATAGCACCCTCCAATCCAACAATACCTAAGGTGAATGATCAAGGGGACGAATTTGAGTGTCCAAATGTTACAACCGCCTTAGATGTAGTCCAAGAGGAGGTGCAAGTTACCAATCCAACATCCACTAATGAGGATCATGCTGAGATGATTTCATTCATAGAGATACATGATTATTCAGATAATGGTGTCATAAATTCAACTCTACTTGAGATATGTGATAGGACAAAAATGGCCATAGAGTTGAATGAAGTGGTTGAAAGTGAAATCGGAAGAAAATCAATAAATGAATTTGAAGATATGACAGAATTTCACCACTTGTTCTTGGAAGATACACTCGATGAGATGATTGAAACTAATGATCAAGAAATTCTTCACCCTCCAAATTGTGATGAAGCAGAATCATGGGTTACTAATTTGGACTATGATAGCCTTACAAATTTGAATTCAAGAAATAACCCATTGTTTGAAATAATTGAACCATCTAAGGAAGGTGAAGGTGAATTTGATGAGATACAATTTGATGAATCAGAAGATGTTGAAGAAATAGTCGAGCATCATAACTTAATTTTGGAAGATGATCGCCATGATTCTCGAAAGAAATTGAATGAATATGCTCACTCTAAACCTCCTCATGAACCCTTTGTGTCAATTGATATGCAGGATAACATAATCGCCTACTTAAAGGAAGATATTACAACTCCTGTACAATTTGAGGATATTTTGGAAGAGGGTTTCAAATCTCATCAAAATTTGGAAGATTATAACGATCCTACTACCAAGGACAAAGAAGAAAAAGAATTGATGAATGAATCAGAAGATCATGTCACAAATACTATGGAATTTCATTCCATGAATTTGGATGACAATTTTTACAATGGTTGGGGGAGATATGATGATATGTTATTTTCTCACACCCCTATGGATGAAATTCCTATCCCACTGGATATACAAGATGTTGAAACTTCTATCTCACATGAAGAGATGCCATGGATGGTGAATAAGGAATTGGAACCAAATGACAAAGAGATTGATCAATTGGAAGCAACTCAAATGAGTGATCATCAAGATAGATTACTTGACATACACTTTGACCAACAAAATTTGAGGATTGAGAAAGATGAACATGTTTTCGATTGGGTGTCATATTTTGGTATGTTTGATGAACAGGTAATAAATGAAGAAATTGTGATTTCTCACCAAGTGTTGGTAAATGAAAATGTGCAAAAGGTAGAATCTAACCTTTTGTGTTCAAACACCCAAGCTATAGGTGAAGAGTTGAACGACCATGTTTTGAATTTGAATGATGTTTATGATGAAATGCCATTGAAGGTGAATGAAGAACAAGGATTAATTTCTAACCACACCTTTGATAACATTATTTTAATGAATGAAAAGAAGTTGATGCACTTAAATTGTTAAATCAAATTCATCAACAATTAATTCTTGAACCTAGGATAAAAACTTTTAATGATTCCCATTTAGTAAATATCCTAGATGCTTGCAAATGTTTGCAGAAATTTGATTGGCCGACAAACTTGGAAAATGAATTGGCTTTAAAATGTTTAGAAATAGGCTCTTACTTACAAAGTTTCATTTTGGATAAAGAAAGCCTACTTCTAAATCATGAATGGAATGATGAAACTTACACCTTAAAGAATAGACAAGAAAGAATTGAAAATCAACCATTGTCTAATCAATTTAGTAATTTGAATCTCACCTATGAGAATACTAATGGAGCTAAATCTAATTGGTGGGGTGAGAGAGGAAAGTTGAAATTGGTTGCATTGTTTGGTCTAGTCTTGTCTTTGTTTGATTCCTTCCACATTTGGCATGTGTATCATATTATATGTCTTTTGGAATGCTCAAATCAGGTTTGGGATCCGGGAAAATGATAATCCAAACTTTGCACCATCTTGTATTATATTGTACATTTGTATATAGATTTTGGTTTTTGGTTTTGGTTTGTGTTTTCAGGTTTCATTTTTGGGATTGCTTTTTGGATTTGGTTTTAAGTTTTGTGTGTTGGTCCTTTGGACATTTTTGGTTTGTTTTGAAAAAAAAAAGAGAAAAGAAAAGCGAGATGTCAACTTATGTCCTTATGAATGTTGACTAAGATAGGGAGAATATGAAACATCAGAATTTTACTGCAGAAAGCTCCACGAGTATCACAAACACATTAAAGAATATCGTTTGAAACTTGTGATGCATGAAGTTGTCAGTTTACAAATTATGGTAAAGTAGGTGGTATACTCCATCCGCATTTCAAAAGGAGCAATGCGTTCATCCATATCTCATGTTACATTCGACATTGCATATACATTTCATTTCAGTTGCATCTACATTTCAAATACAATCATTGAAAAGGTGTCAAATCCTCTTAGGGTCATTACATAACATATATTAAAAGGATCCTAAGGTTGGGAACTGATGCCCGAACTATCTTGAACCAAGCACGTTCTACACATATTAAAGAGGATCTTGAGAAAAATGGTCAAAACCATACTTGGAAGAAAAGGTGAGGCGAAAGGAGTATTTCGTGTCTGTCCTATCATGCAACATAATCCTTAAAACAATGGTTTTTACCACTCCCATAATGCTTAAAGCCTAAAATCAGAGTAGTAAGGATAGGGTTAAATCCTCATCGAACTTAGGTTGAGGATCCAATTCCCCAAAGCTCTGATTTGACCTTCATGGAGTAGTAAGGATAGGGTCTAATTCTCATCTCGCTTAGGTTGAGAATCCGATTCCCCAAAGCTTCTATTTTGCCCAATCAAGAACTTGAAATTCCAAAGCGAATATTTTTCATTCTACTTTTATTGCATCATTGATATTGGATTGGAAGGATCGTACTACATGTCCCTTGCAAGGATGGGTAGTCATCCCCAAGGTTCAAGAAATCAAAAGTAAAGTCAAATCCTGGATTATGGGGTTGATCTCCATCGGGGCTATAGACGCCTGATTGGCAGTGGAGTATGCTCATGCGTGGCAACATGTCTTGTCTAAAAGCAAGACCACTGACTGCTCAAACGGATAGGCTAGCTTGACAATTTCATCCATAACAAGGCTAAATCATTTTGTTCAAGATGAGGTAATGAACTCCAGATCAGAGTAGCAAGGATAGGGTTAAATTCCCATCTCGCTTAGGTTGGGAATCCGATTCCCCAAAGCTCTGATTTCACTTACACTTGCACATGGGTTCAAGATGGTAGTGACACATAACCAACTTTGGGATCTAGTAAATTAATTTAGTATGCACATATTTGGTCCTAAGAGGGTTTGACAGTTTTAATATGTTTGTTTATGATACTAGAAAGTTTGAGCTTTTGCAAAGCAGGTTGTTATATCTCTAGCATAGTTGTCATACATCAAATCCTGCACAAATCATTCATAGCCTTGCATACGAATCATAAGTGAAACTGACAATGGAAAGTTGAACGAGTTTCAAACGATAGGGAATGAAGCACATTGCACACACCGAGCTGATGCTTAACGATTCTGATGCTTCATGTATTTCTGATCTATTTGCATTCTTTGGATATTTGTTGACGCTTGTATTTGAATTCATGTATTTTCAGGTTGAGTTCTCACCAAAATGCTCAGGAGCATTTCCCAGCAGAGTCGCCATTTGTTGTGGCTGCTCCACAACGTACCCCAAAATTGGGGACCCACTTTTTTGCATGTTTCCAAGAAGACCGAAGTGGCCCATATGCTAAAGATCAAAGAAAAAGCAAAACACCACAAGGAGGAAAAAGTGTCGCGATATCGCGACATGTTGCATTTTCGCGGTCCAAAGAAAAGAGAGAAAAGAAAAGTGTCACGATATCGCGACATGTTGCATTTTCACGCCAAAAAGAGAAAAAGTGTCGCGATATCGTGACATGTTGCATTTCACGGCCAAGAAAAAGTGTCACGATATCGCGACATGTTGCATTGTCGCGGCCAAAAGAGAAAAAGTGTCGCGATATCGCGACATGTTGCATTGTCACGGCCAAAAGAGAAAAAGTGTCGCGATATCGCGACATGTTGCATTTTCACGGCCAAAGAGGAAAAAGTGTCACGATATCGCGACATGTTGCATTTTCGCGGCCAAAAGAGAAAAGTGTCACGATATCGCGACATGTTGCATTTTCAAGACAAAAGAGAAGAAAGAAAAGTGTCGCGATATCGCGACATGTTGCATTTTCACGGCCAAAAGAGAAAAAGTGTCACGATATCGTGACATGTTGCATTTTCGTGGCCAAAGAGAAAAAGTGTCGCGATATCGCGACATGTTGCATTTTCGACCAAAGAGAAAAGTGTCGCGATATCGCGACATGTTGCATTTTCACGACCAAAGAAAAAGTGTCGTGATATCGCGACATGTTGCATTTTCACGGCCAAAGAGAAAAAGTGTCGCGATATCGCGACATGTTGCATTTTCACGGCCAAAGAGAAAAGTGTCGCGATATCGCGACATGTTGCATTTTCACGGCCAAAGGAGGAAAAAGTGTCGCGATATCGCGACATGTTACATTCTCATGGCTAAAAGCAACAAAAGAGAGCAAGGAGGCAAAAGTGTCGCGATATCGTGACATGTCCAATTTTCGCCAAGGGAACAGAGCAGTTGATAGTGCATCTGATATTAGTGATGAACACCAAGACAATGAAACTGAAGACTACATAGTGACGTGGACATAAGGACAAAATCCAATGAATAAGACAAAACGTTACACATGGAAGGAAACGGACGCAAGCCCATGTGGAGAAAATGAAACGAAGGGCCACAAAATAGAAACGAAAAGTCTTTTGGGAATCAGAACACATGCATGCAGAGGGAAGGTGAAACGAGCAGCCATTGGAAAATGAAACGAACCGTCATGGAAGGAGAAACAATTTTTCAGAAGTTTAAATACGCCATTCAAAGAGGCCAGAAGGGGTTGGAAACTGCTGCAAGCAGAGTTGCAGATTTGAAGGCAAGAGGGCCATTCTGGACCTGTTTGGGCTGTTTTTCTTCCATTGACTGGTTTGGGAAAACCAAAAACTTTTGTTATTGTAAAATGACAAATTTTTAATACAAAAATTTTCAGAAAGTTGCATCTTATGGACAAGAAAGAAGGAGTCATTTTCTGCATGCAAGATTAAATGTCTATTTTTCCCCTTTTCAGATTTTAGGCTTGTAAATGGAGTTTATACAAGTTTCTTGGTTGCTTCATGCGAATGTCTAAATCTGAAAACCTCATTTAAAACCCTAGGAGCCAACACTTAGCTTATCCGGATTGTGCTTGTTTTGCAAGTCCAATAGGTTAGGTTGCATGCATGAAAACCTCACATCTTCGGTTTTGTCGGAATAGGATAGCATCATACTGAATGCATTTTATTTTCAGTTTTTTGCATTTCATGTTCATTTTCTGCATTTTATTTTTCCAAAAATTTTAACTTTTATTTTAATTTTCAGGCATTAAAATAAACATTTAAAAAATTTCAAAATCCAAAAATAATTTAACCATTGCGTAGGTTATACTTCATACTTCCAATACGCAATTTGAAATTTCATTTTTGGAGTTGTTTAATATTTTTAAAAATTCATCGAAGTTGTTGTTTTACTGCAGATTTTAAAAAATCCGAAAATAGAAAATTTCCATTTTAAGGTCAAATTTCATTTTTTCAGTTTTTTTTTGCACTCATGAGCCTATGATGACATTCCCTTCATGAAAATTCCAATTTCATTGAAGGAGTTATGTTTTATGGCATTTCACAAATTTCCATTTTTGGAGCCTAAAATTGCCCTCTCTTCATAAAAATTCTGATTTTACGAAAGAGGGGTAATTTGAGCATCACATTGAAGGTCATATGAGGGCCAACTCACATTTGCTTTATTTTGGTTCAATGAACAATCACTAAAGTTTCATGGTAAAATAAACCAACATTGCCCCTTGTTTACAGTTACTTGCAATCACTAAGGTGTTCCAAGCATTTAAATTGAATATCTTTATTTGAGATTACTAATACACATATGCAAATGCTAATACAACGGAGACCTTGGAGAAGTTGTTTGTTTAACTTCTTTGCAAGAGGGGATTTGGAACCCAAATCCTAAAGGAGAGTGTACTTTCACAATTGGGTGAAAATACCACTCAACAATACCATTTCTATGACTCATGTTGCCATGACAGCCAACACAAAGGAGGCCACTTCTCTTTGGTACAAGAGATATGGGCATCTATGTTTAGGATATTTTCTCAAGTTGAGTAAATATGAGATGGTGAAAGGTCTTCCCAAACTTTTCTTCATATTTCCAATTTGCTCAGATTCCTTAGTAGGGAAGCAACACCATGTACCATTTGATATGAGCTCTTCACAATCTAAGAAACCTTTAGAGTTGGTAGACACCGATTTGTATGGTCCTATACCAAACATGTATGGTTTAAAGAGGTATTTTTAGTTGTTTGTTGATGATTACTTATGAAAGATGTAGTTTTTCTTTTTACAATTGAAATCAAAGGTATTTTTGTACTTTTATTAGTTCAATAATAGTGTTGAGGAGTCAGGATGTTCCATCAAGACCTTCCACTCAGATTTAGGGGGGGAATATACGTCCAAAGAATTTTCATCATTTTTGAATTCACATGGGATTAAGAGAAAATTGACAATAACCTATACTCCACATAAAAATGGAGTTTCTGAGAGGAGGAACCATTCCATCATGGAAATGGTTTTTTGTATTCTTAAGGGAGCACATCTTAAGCAATACTATTGTATAGAAGTAGTCAATACAACAATATACCTCCTAAATAGAGCACCCAAAAAATATCTATAGGGAATGACTCCACAAGAAGCATGGAGTGGTAGGAAACCCTCCATTTATCATCTAAGGATTTTTGGATGTAAGGTATTCATGCATATTCCAAAGGCAAAGAGAAAGAAGTTAGATGAGAAATCCCTATAGTGTATTTTTCTTGGTTATGATGAGCATTCAAAGGGATATCGATTGATAGATCCTAAAACCAATAAAATTCACTTAAGTAGAGATGTTGTATTTGATGAAGCTTTCACATCATATGAAACATGTACAATTGTATACCTGGATGAAGAGGAGCATAAGAAAGAGAAAGAGGCTTCACCCCCACAGAAAAAGGTTTCAAAATGATATACTAGCAAATTGAAAGATTCAAAGTTGACTTCATTTCCAGATCTAACTCTAGATCGACCTTGCACTTGTAGCATGACTCAACATATGAGAGTAGAGGCATCAACTTTAGGGGTTGACGAGCTTTACCAATATTTTTATGAACTATCTATAGATGCAGAGGAAGAAAAAGAACCATATATGGATGATGAAAGGGTTTATATGTCTGCATTGGATGAGAATGAATCCATAACAGTTCCAGATGCACTTAGTGAGCCTCAGTGGAAGGCTGCTATGGATGTTGAACATACATCTCTCATAAAAAATAACATATGGAAGCTAGTTGATCTACCTTCATGAAAGAAGCCCATTGGCTACAGATGGGTGTTCAAAGTGAAGTATTGTTGGACATTTTGAGTCCCTAAGCCAAAGTTGTCATTGATTTCAAGATGCTAGTGAGAGTTCTTCTTCAGTTTGAGTGCAAAGTTTAATGGAAGTTTATAATGGGTTAAAATATTTTATTTTACACCCAAAAATATTGGGTCATAAAGAGGTTTTTTTACTTCTCCATGGAAGCAATTCATCCGAAGCATTGGAAGGTTAAAAATATTATAATTGTTATTATAATATTTACCAAAGTGGTAAAAATATAATTAAATATTACAATTTTTAATTATAATATAATTAGATTTTAAAGTATAAAGTTCATTTGATTAAAACCCTAATGTTGGGTTTTAGAGAATTAATAAATATTTGAGCGCAAATTTTTTAATAATTAAAAACCCAAAGGTTGGGTTTTACTAATGCTTTCAAAGCCTTAGAGCAACGACGTGATGCATTCAAATCAAAGCACTGATGTCTTAGAAAAAGGAGGAAGGCAATATAAATACATGCCCAAAATTCATTCATTAATTATCCTTGCTCGAATGATTGTTGCATGGCATATGCAAAAATGAGCTCATGTGGTTAAAAATGATTGGAAAAGAAAGCAGAGGATAAGACGGAGTGAGACCACCCCCTAATTCATATTGGGTAGTTTGGCCTAGTGGTAGCTTGGAGAGCGCAAAAGTGTTGAGAGCACAAAGGTCATGCGTTCGATTCTCGTAGAGTGGTTTTGGTGATAGTGCAAAGTGGAAGTGCCCAAGGCACACATTTTTGTTGATGTGGGCAAGGAGAATAGCAAAGAGAAAGCACATTGTGCTTTCCCCTTTGCAAATGAGCATGTAGCTCGTGTGGCAACCTTAGCCGCAACTAAGGTGCTCACGGTGAGGGCAAGTTGTGGGGTCAAAACTCTTGTAGGTAGGTACGATTTTTAAATTAATTTTTTTATGGTTTATGCCCTAAGGTTGGAGTGATAAGGATATCATAAGGTTTATTAATTTTTAATAAAATTTAGGTTGTGGTGATTTATTTTTGAAGGTGAAGTGTTGATGATTGTTTGAGTTTTATAATCTGGAAATTGTTGTTTTGAGAGTTACATTTTAGGAGGTATAAGGAGTTATGATAAAGTGTTAATTGAGATTTATTTTGAGACTTGTTAGTTATTATTTTTTATAAGGTTTTTTTCTAAAAGTACTTTGGTGGATGTGAAAATTAAGTTGGAGTAAAAAGGTGTATTTAAAGTTATATTTTACATTGTGATTTTTATTGAAGTCCTCTAACCCTTATTGAGATTGGAAAAGAAATTTTTAAGTGTGGTAGATTTTGTGAACAACTCCTTGGCAACAAAAAGGTATGGGCAATATTCTCCTTTGATAATTTGATTGGTTGGTTGATTTCTGAAAACATCTTTGGAGAGAAAAGGATTTAATTAGGGTTTCCTTTTTGAAAGTTTTTGAGTTGATGCTTCAAGGTTTTTTGAATTGAGAGTTGTGATTAAACCTTGTTTGATAAGCAGTGTTGTTGAGACCATTGGTTGAGTGAAGTGTTTGAGTTAATGATTCAAGTTTTTTTGGAATTAAGTGTTGTGATTAAAACCTTGTTTTATTAGCATTGTAGCCATTGGATTGTGCAAAGAGCTTGAACTTGAGTTAAAAAATATCATGAATATCACTGTTATGTAAAAATTGTTGTTGAGCATTGTTGGAAACATTTTGAGTTGAATGATACATGCTTGGACTAGGGTTTGTGAGCAAGAGTTGTTTCTTGAGTGATTGGTTGAGTAGATTTGATTGGGCCTAGTCAATTGGATGTATGAAGTGGTTGTTCAAGTTCCATAAAAAAACTATTTTATATTCTGATTTGAGTTGATATTGAGTTAAAAAAAAGAGATTGAGTTTTGAGTATAGAACATATTGAGTCTCTAAAAATTCTCTTTATACTTCTATGATATTGAGTTGAGAAAGAGGTCCAGTTTTGAGTATAGAACATATTGAGTCTCTAACAATTATTTTTATGCTTCTATGAGACTGAGTTGGGAAAGTGATTGAGCATATTTGGACAAGTTCTATGTGAGATTTTTGAGCAGATTTGGACAGGTTCTGTGTGGACCTGTTGAGCATATTTGGATAGGTTATGTATGGACCTGTTGATCATAGTTGAGTAAGTTTTGTGTGAGCTTATTGAGTAAATTTGGATAGATTCTATGTGGTACTATTGAGCATATTTGAGCAAGTTCTATGTGAGCTTGTTGAACATATTTGGACAAGTTATGTATGAGCTTGTTGAGAAAATTTGGGCAGGTTCTGTGTGGACATGTTGAGTAGATTTGGACAGGTTATGTGTGGACCTATTGAGTAGAGTTGATAAAGTTTTGTGTGATCTTGTTGAGCAGATTTGGATAGGTTCTATGTGGACCTGTTGAGTAGAGTTGAGAAAGTTCTATGTGAGCTTTTTGAGCATATTTGGATAGGTTCTATGTGGACCTATTGAGCAGAGTTGTGTCGGTTCTGTGTGGACCTGTTGAGAATATTTGAGTAGGTTCTGAGTTAATCTATTGATCAGAGTTGTGCAGGTTCTATGTGGACCTGTTGAGCATATTTGAGTAGGTTTTGAGTGGACCTATTAAGAAGATTTGTGCTAGACCGATTGGACTATGTTTAGTGTATATTTGAGTGGACTTGTGCTAGACCTACTGGACTATGTTTAGTGCGATATATTGAGCAGATATATGTTAGACCACTGGAATGTGTTTAGTATATAATTGAGATAAAGCTTTGGAGGTGATAGAGTAGTAAGGACAGAGTCTCTAGTGGATAGATATCCATCAACCAAGACATTGAGGATAGGTCTTCTGAGTGAGGACAAGAGTCTTCAAGTGGAGAGAGATCCACCAGTCAGTGTAGTGGAGATAGAGTCTTCTAGAGGATCACTAGCCATAGTAGAGGAGAAAGAGTTCTCTTATGGATAGATATCCATAAAACAGATTTAAGGGATCAACATCTCCTTTGGATAAAGGTCTATAAACATTGTAATTGAGAAGGATTCCCAATAGATTGATTGAGAAAATTTAGTGAAATATTTTCTTCGTGGAAGTAGCCATATTTGGGTGAACCATGTACATTGATGTGTCTCTATTGTGTGTGCTTCTGTGTATATTGATTTGATTACTTCTATTGATATTGATATATTTACATTGCATATATTGGTTTGATAGAAAAAGTAAAAATTGCTCTTATACTATTCACCCCCCTCTCAGTATAAGCTTGTATTCTTCAATTGGTATCAGAGCGGGTTACTTCAGAAGAGTTTGATAGCTTGAAGTAAAAGCGGTCAAGAACATAATGGATCAAAAGGATTAAAGGGATGGGTCCATCAATAATATAGTACCAGTATTTGATGGAAGTGACTTGTTGTATTGGTGTATGCTGATGAGGTTTCACTTGTTGGCACTTGGCAATGAAGTTTGGGGGAATTTGGATATGATTCAACAGTCAATCATCCTATAGATAAGGAAGGTAAGATTCTAATGCATGTAAATTCAAGAGCTATAAATGCAATTATAAAAGGGTTACGTAGATCAGAATGTTGGCAATTTTGGGTTTGAGATCCTAGCTTCTTGTCTATGAGTTGTCATTGATGTCAAAAGGAACTAGCATTAATGTCAAGAGGATTTATTGGCTTCAAAGGTTGAATATTCCAAAGAATCTTTTCTAGAAGATTTCGGAGAGATTCCATGTGGCAGATGAAAAGGTTTTTATCAAAACCATGGTAGGTTTAAGGCTTTTTATTAAAACCAGGTGGATGCATTAAGGGTTTTTCTCAAAACCACTCTCAGCTTAATGCAAAGGATGGAGACACTTATTAATTAAATAACTTAATTAATAAAACTTTTTAAAGGTTTTTTAATTAATAATTTATTTGATTTAGTGATTAAATTATTTTAATAATTTAATGGGTTCTCCACCTAAGGTCTAAGGTCTAAAAGACCTATGATTATTTTTTAAATAATCAAAAGGGTTTCATAAACCCTAAAGTTGTTTCGAAGGTGCCAAAGTAATATTAATTCGAATTATCCTTCCGCCGACGTCGTGCATAGCATGGAAGTTTGGCTATATAAGCCATAACCTATAGTCCAAATAAATGGTGTAAAAGAAATTTGAATTGTGCAAAGTTTGGGAAGTAAAAGTTACAGCTATCATTTTTTTGCCATGTTTATCCACCGCCAAAGGGTTAAGGAGAAGGAGACTCTTGCTAGCCTTCAAGCTAGCGCCATTGGCCTAGTGGCAACGACTGTTCTGTGAAGGTGCTTGAAGTGAGGTCAAGCGTTCGACTCCCGTCGTGGGGTGTGAGAAGAGTTTTTGCGCTCCGATTCTTTTGAAGGCACTATTGACCCATGATTTTCGAAAGCATTTTTTTGGTAAGGTTTTTTAAATAAAATCTGCATTTTTGTTAAAGAAGTGGTTGGGCAGATTTATTTAAAAAAAAAATTGAGGTTAAATGCTTCTTTGGAGATGTAAGGTTGATAGTGTGTGGTTGAGATTTTTGGATTGATTGTTGAGTGAGATTTGCTTAGAAGTTATTATTCCTTGAGCATGGTTTAATTAATTTGGAGAAATAAGGTGTAAAAGGATATATTGTTTGTATGCTTTATATTTTTTGGTAGTTGAATTCTAAGGATTGGATTCATAAGGTGTTTTATGGAATAAATATTTTTGTGGTTACTTTTATGATCTAACCCTAACTTGGTGGTAAAGTTGAGGGTGGTGTTGGTACCAGGTTGAAGAACTATTCTCTTCTTCCTCAAAAAAAGGTATGGGAAACTTATTCCATGTATATTGTTGATGGTGTATTTTCTGAAATTGAGTTTGGAGTGAAAAGGTTGTCTACTAGGTATTCTTGTTGGTGTAAATCCCATTTTCTGGATATTGAAGATTGTTTATGCATTAAAATCATTGATGAGTTTTTGGGTGAATGCATAATTCTGGTTGAGGAAGAGGAAGCATTTTGCACTAGGTTTTATGTTAGTAAGTCTTGCTACTTGCATTGAGATGGTGAAACCCTTAGTTGGCTATTTTGAGATTGATGGTTGAGTTGCTTCCATAGAGGTTGTTTTGATCAAGTTAATGCTTTACTTGATATATGATTTGGGATTACTCCATTGAGATTGATTTGAGCAAGTTATTCTTTGCATTGGTGATTTATGTTGGTGGTTGTTTTGTTCAAATACCTTTGGAGGGAAAAGGATGTCTACTAGTTTCCTTTTCATGTAGTGATTGGTTGAATGCTTCAAGGTTAATGTTGAGTTGAATGATGTTGGTTAAACATTGTCTAAAAGCATTGTTGTTAAAGCCCTAATTGGTTGAGCAAATATATTGGTTGTGGAAAGAACATGAGTATCATTGTTATATGAGATATTGCATGGTTGGCAATTGTTGGGTTGTGTTTCATGTTCTTGAGAAAAGCATACTACATCTATCTTATTCTTTTGAGATTGAGATTGGGAGTTAAGTATAGAACATATTGAGTCTCTAACAATTCTCTTTATATTTCTATGAGATTTGAGATTGAGATTGGGAGTTAAGTATAGAACATATTGAGTCTCTAACAATTCTCTTTATGCTTCTATGAGGTTGATGAATCACATTGGGTCTCTAACAATTCTCTTTGTGGGTTCATGCTAAGCAAGTTTTTCTTGATGAACTTGTGAGCTGATTTGGACAGGTTCTAGTGAAGACTTGTGAGCTAATTTGGACAGGTTCTAGTGAATACGTGTGAGCTGAATTGGACAGGTTCTAGTGAGGACTTGTGAGCTGATTTGGACAGGTTCTAGTGAGGACTTGTGAGCTGAATTGGACAGGTTCTAGTGAGGACTTGTGAGCTGATTTGGACAAGTTCTAGGGAGGACTTGTGAGCTGATTTGGATAGGTCCTAGCAGAGGACTTGAGGACAGAGTTGAAGTGGTTCTTTGAGAAGAACCTGAGGATAGTTTTGACAAGTCTTTGAGAAGGCTTGTGTGCAGCAGAGATTGATTTATTCAAGCTTTATGAGTTGAGCTTGGGACAGATCTGACAGAGTGAGGAAGACTTGTGTTGGACCGACTAACTGTGTTTAGTACAGGTTGATGAGTTGTTGTGGAGGTGATCAATGAGGACATAGGTCTCTTGAGGTTGAGCATTGAGGATAGGAGGTCTTCTATGGAAAGGAGTTCCATGTGCTAGTAGAATAAGAGACAGGTGATCTTCTGAAGTATCATTTCCAGAGATGAGGGGAAGGATTCTCCTTTGGGCAGGAGGCTCATAAATTCATGAGGGGAAGGATTCTCCTTTGGGCAGGAGGCTCATAAATTCGTGAGGAGGGGAAGGATTCTCCTTTGGGCAGGAGGCTCATAAATTCATGAGGAGGGGAAGGATTCTCCTTTGGGCAAAGGCTCATAAATACTTGAGTAGGGGAAGGTTTCTCCTTTGGGCTAAGGCTCATAAACATTGTAATTGGGAAGGATTCCCAAAGAACTTTGAGAAAGATTTTTAGAGAAAAGTTTTATGGAGGTAGCCCATGTTGGGTGAACCATGTTAAAATTGGTGTCTCATTGTGTGTTGCTTTATGCATTGCTTTGATATTGCTATTGGTTCATTGCTTTGCGAAGTTGAAGTTAAATAGAGAAAGTAAAAAGAGGTCTTATACTATTCACCCCCCTCTCAGTATAAGCTTGTGTTCTTCAATTGGTATCAAAGCGGGTTCCTTCAAAAAATTTAACAGCTTGAAGGAAAAGATTGTAAAGAAAACAATGGAATATACAAGTGGTAATGCAGCACCTATTCTTGATGGGGCAGATTTTGGGATTTGGAGTGCTAGGATGAAGGTTCATCTTATGGCTCTTGGAAATGAAGTTTGGGAAGTGATTGAGGATGAGTATACCATTCCTGAGCATGGTCCTTCTACTAAGGAAGAGAGGCTCCTACATCATAGCAATTCAAAGGCAATGAATGCAATCCTAAAGGGTTTACAAAAGGCAGATCTTACCAAGGTGATTCACTGCAAGGCAACTAGTGAAATGTGGAAACAGTTGAAGGAAATGTCTGAAAGACCAAGTTGAGACACTTCAAAGGTATGTTTGAACAACTCAAGATGAATGATCAAGAAAATATTAGTGACTATATGCTTCGTATGGATGATATTGTTAACTCTATGAAGGAACTAGGTCTTGAGCTTGCTGAAAATGATATTTGTGATAAGATTTTGAGGTCTCTTCCAAATAGATTTAGTGAAACTATTTATGCTATTGAGGAAGCTAAGGATTTGGATAAGTTGAAAAAGGATGAGCTTCATAGTATACTTGTAGCATTTGATTTGAGAACTCAAGTGAAGGTTGATGTTAAGAAGGAGGCAACTTTCAAGGCTACCAATAAATCCAAGGGTAAAGAGCTTCAAGATAATGATGAGTCTTCTAGTGATGAAGAGGCATATTACAGCAATAAGGGCAAGTTCTCAAGAAAGCACAAAGGTACGAAATATGTCAAGTGTTTCAATTATGAAAAGTTTGGTCATTATGCTACTAACTGTACTGCTACCAAGGATGAAAGTGATGAAGATAAACAGGATTATAAGAGCAAGGATTCTGAAAGGCACAGGCATCAAAGGAAGAATAAATATGAGCAAAGTAATCAAGGAAAGAGGTACTCTCACAAACACAAAAAAAGTTTCTACCTAGACAAGGCAAGTAAGTGTTCTAGTAGTGATAGTGAAAGTTCTTCAAGTGATGTTGGAAATGAGATGTTGTTGCTAACAGAAAAAGAAGAAGAAAAGAAACATAGATTTGTCCTTATGAAATGTTTTAGATGTGGAAATTTTGGACATCTTGAATATGATTGCACAAATGATGGATTGATTTCTAGTTATACTATGTATGAGGATGCTTCGAAAAATTGTAAGGAAGATCTTTGTATGGCTTTAGAAAAGGGTAGCACCTCTAGTGATAAGAAATCTAAAAAAGTCATTGATGTTTCAAAAGGAAAACAAATAGAGGAAGTTATAGAGGATGGTGAAGTAGATCTTGAAGTTGAACTTGTTAGTGCTCTTAGTGCTTTGAAAAAGGAAAGAAAGAAGAATGCTATACTCAATGATAAATTGGATGAATGTTGTATTGAGAGCGATGAGCTTATAGAAAGTCTTGACTTCTCTATAGCTAAGACACAGAAACTTAAGGATAAGTTAGAGTCTAAGGTTCTTGAGTGTAGAGAGTTGGAATAGAAAGTGGCTTCCTTGAAAGAGGAAACTAAAGAGTACAAGGAGAAGCTTTACAAGTTTGAAGATAGCACCAAAAAGGTAAATTCAATCATCAAAGATCAAAGAAGGACAATAGATAAAATAGGTCTTGGTTTTGGTAAGAAACACTTGGAACAGGTTGGTGACTCTACTGAGGAATCTAGTAAGATATTTTGAAAGGAAGAGAGTTTTGATGAGGAAAGTACTTCAAAAAAAGAGTCCTTGAGTGATAGATGCACAGAATCAGAAAACATGAATCAAAAAAAGGGGAGAAAGTTTACAGGACCTAAGAGGTCAAATCAAGGAAATTTTAATGGCAGATGTTTTTCTTGTCACAATTTTTGTCACATGGCTTCACATTGCATGAATCAAGTGAGGATGGTAAATGACAGATTCTTTCAAGGGTATTGCTACTCTTTCAAGGGTATTGCTACTCTTGTAAACAGTTTGGGCACAAGGCTGTTTATTGCAAGGCTAATAATAGGAACAGGGTTGGTCAGAACAGATGGAGTCAAAGATCAGGTATGCCTCAAAGAAATAACATTGTTAGTTGTTATAAGTGCAAAAATGAAGGTCACATAGCTAGACAGTGTAGAGCTGAAATTCCAATGTACAGGAACAGGAACATGGGTATGAACAAGCACAAGAATCAAGACATGGATAAGAATAGGAATGATAACAAGAACAACAACAGTGACATGAACAGGAACATGAATATGGACAAGGAGAACAAGAGAATACATGGTAAGGTAGCTATAGACACTGATGAAGATTAGTGCCTAATGGGATTTTTACTCCCACCCCAAAATTAATCACCTCAACAGGAGGTGGGGGAGGGACTAAGCTAAGAGGCTCATTCTTAGTCCCAAGCCCCAAAGGTGACCCTTTGCCATTGATGACAAAGGGGGAGAGATATGAGTAAGGGGGAGAGCCTCAAGTTAGGGGGAGCTTATTTCTATACAGCAGTTTTGAGTTTCAGTGTTGTTGAGAAGCATGGTTTGCCATCAATGACAAAGGGGGAGATTGTTGGAAATTTTGGGTTTGAGATCCTAGCTTCTTGTCTATGAGTTGTCATTGATGTCAAAAGGAACTGGCATTAATGTCAAGAGGATTTATTGGCTTCAAAGTTTGAATATTCCAAAGAATATTTTCTAGAATATTTCGAAGAGATTCCATGTGGCAGCTGAAAAGGTTTTTATCAAAACCATGGTAGGTTTAAGGGTTTCTATTAAAACCAGGTGGATGCATTAAGGGTTTTTCTCAAAACCAGTCTCAACTTAATGCAAAGGTTGGAGACACTTATTAATTAAATAACTTAATTAATAAAACCTTTTTAAGTTTTTTTTAATAATTATTTATTTGATTTAGTGATTAAATTATTTTAATAATTTAATGGGTTCTCTACCTAAGGTCTAAGGTCTAAAAGACCTGTGATTATTTTTTAAATAATCAAAAGGGTTTCATAAACCCTAAAGTTGTTTCGAAGGTGCCAAAGTAATATTAATTTGAATTATCCTTCCACCGACGTTGTGCATAGCATGGAAGTTTGGCTATATAAGACATAACCTATAGTCCAAATAAATGGTGTAAAAGAAATTTGAATTGCGCAAAGGTTGGGAAGTAAAAGCTACAACTATCATTTTTTTGCCATGTTTATCCACTGCCAAAGGGTTAAGGAGAAGGAGACTCTTGCTAGCCTTCAAGATAGCACCATTGGCCTAGTGGCAACGACTGTTCTGCGAAGGTGCTTGAAGGGATGTCAAGCGTTCGACTCCCGTCGTGGAGTGTGAGAAGAGTTTTTGTGCTTCGATTCTTTCGGAGGCACTGTTGACCCACGATTTTTGAAAGCATTTTTTTGGTAAGGTTTTTTAAATAAACTCAGCATTTTTGTTAAAGAAGAAGTAGTTGGGCAAATTTATTTAAAATTATTTTTGAGGTTAAATGCTTCTTTGGAGATATAATGTTGATAGTGTGTGGTTGAGATTTTTGGATTGATTGTTGAGTGAGATTTGCTTAGAAGTTATTATTCCTTGAGCATGGTTTAATTAATTTGGAGAAATAAGGTGTAAAAGGATATATTGTTTGTATGCTTTATATTTTTTGGTAGTTGACTTCTAAGGATTAGATTCATAAGGTGTTTTATGGAATAAATATTTTTGTGGTTACTTTTATGATCTAACCCTAACTTGATGGCAAAGTTGAGGGTGGTGTTGGTACCAGGTTGAAGAACTATTCTTTTCTTCCTCAAACAAAGGTATGGGAAACTTCTTCCATGTATATTGTTGATGGTGTATTTTCTGAAATTGAGTTTGGAGTGAAAAGGTTGTCTACTAGGTATTCTTGTTAGTGTAAATCCCATTTTCTGGATATTGAAGATTGTTTATGCATTAAAATCATTGATGAGCTTTTTGGGTGAATGCATAATTCTGGTTGAGGAAGAGGAAGCATTTTGCACTAGGGTTTATGTTAGTAAGTCTTGCTACTTGCATTGAGATGGTGAAACCCTTAGTTGGCTATTTTGAGATTGATGATTGAGTTGCTTCCATAGAGGTTGTTTTGATCAAGTTAATGCTTTACTTGATACATGATTTGGGCTTACTCCATTGAGATTGATTTGAGCAAGTTATTCTTTGCATTGGTGATTTATGTTGGTGGTTGTTTTGTTCAAATATCTTTGGAGGGAAAAGGATGTCTACTAGTTTCCTTTTCATGTAGTGATTGGTTGAATGCTTCAAGGTTAATGTTGATTTGAATGATGTTGGTTAAACCGTGTCTAAAAGCATTGTTGTTAAAGCTCTAATTGGTTGAGCAAATATATTGGTTGTCGAAATAACATGAGTATCATTGTTATATGAGATATTGCATGGTTGGCAATTGTTGGGTTGTGTTTCATGTTCTTGAGAAAAGCATACTACATCTATCTTATTATTTTGAGATTGAGATTGATTTGAGATTGAGATTGGGAGTTAAGTATAGAACATATTGAGTCTCTAACAATTCTCTTTATGTTTCTATGAGATTTGAGATTGATATTGGGAGTTAAGTATAGAACATATTAAGTCTCTAACAATTCTCTTTATGCTTCTATGAGGTTGATGAATCACATTGGGTCTCTAACAATTCTCTTTGTGGGTTCATGCTAAGCAAGTTTTTCTTGATGAACTTGTGAGCTGATTTGGATAGGTTCTAGTGAAGACTTGTGAGCTGATTTGGACAGGTTCTAGTGAAGACTTGTGAGCTGAATTGGACAGGTTCTAGTGAGGACTTATGAGCTAATTTGGATAGGTTCTAGTGAGGACTTGTGAGCTGAATTGGATAGGTTCTAGTGAGGACTTGTGAGCTGATTTGGACAAGTTCTAGGGAGGACTTGTGAGATGATTTGGACAGGTCCTAGCAGAGGACTTGAGGACAGAGTTGAAGTGGTTCTTTGAGAAGAACTTGAGGATAGTTTTGACAAGTCTTTGAGAAGGCTTGTGTGCAACAAAGATTGATTTGTTCAAGCTTTATGAGTTGAGCTTGGGACAGATCTGACAAAGTGAGGAAGACTTATGCTGGACCGACTGACTATGTTTAGTACATGTTGATGAGTTGTTGTGGAGGTGATCAATGAGGACAGAGGTCTCTTGAGGCTGAGCATTGAGGATAGGAGGTCTTCTATGGAAAGGATTTCTACGTGCTAGTAGAATAAGAGGCAGGTGATCTTCTAAAGTATCATTTCCAAAGCTGAGGGGAAGGATTCTCCTTTGGGCAGGAGGCTCATAAATTTGTGAGGGGAAGGATTCTCCTTTGGGAAGGAGGCTCATAAATTCATGAGGAGGGGAAGGATTCTCCTTTGGGCAGGAGGCTCATAAATTCGTGAGGAGGGGAAGGATTCTCCTTTGGGTAGAGGCTCATAAATACTTGAGTAGGGGAAGGTTTCTCCTTTGGGCTGAGGCTCATAAACATTTTAATTGGGAAGGATTCCCAAAGAACTTTGAGAAATATTTTTAGATAAAATTTTTGTGGAGGTAGCCCATGTTGGGTGAACCATGTTAAAATTGGTGTCTCATTGTGTGTTGCTTTATGCATTGCTTTGATATTGCTATTGGTTCATTGCTTTGTGAAGTTGAAGTTAAATAGAGAAAGTAAAAAGAGGTCTTATATTGTTCACCCTCCCCTCTCAGTATAAGCTTGTGTTCTTCACATAATCTATGAAGGTTATAGATTATAAAATAGCAAATGAAATGTGGGAACTACTGCATAACATATATGAAAGATATAAAGGTGTCAGGAAAGCTAAGATCATTAATCTCAAAGGAGAATTTGAAAATCTAATAATGTGGGATGATAAAAACATTCGTGACTATCTTAGTAAGATTGATGAACTTGTACATGATATGAGAGGTCTTGGAATGAAGGATGATGAATCCGATGCTTGTGATAAGATCTTGAGAACTCTTCCAAAAAGGTACAATGAAACAGTCTCTACTATAGAAACATCAATTGATAGTGATAGGCTGACAAAAAATTATTTACTTGGAATGCTTACAACTTTTGAGATAAGAACAAAGATCCTATCCCTCTGAAAGAGGTTTCTTTTAAAGTGAACAAAAATTTAAAATGTAAGAAGTCATAATCAAGTAGTGAGTCATCCAGTTATGAAGAAGTAAATTATAGTAG
This sequence comes from Wollemia nobilis, assembly GCA_028583015.1. Lineage (NCBI taxonomy): Eukaryota > Viridiplantae > Streptophyta > Pinopsida > Araucariales > Araucariaceae > Wollemia > Wollemia nobilis. The sequence continues at coordinate 3,822,235 of JAQPPZ010017258.1, forward strand.
AAGATATAAAGGTTCCAAAAGACCCATAGATCTAATATATGTTAAGTGTTTCAATTGTGGAAAGTATGGACATTTTGCAACATATTGTAAATATCCAAAGGGCAACAATGGTGAAGAAAAATAGGATCACAGGTACAAGGAATCATAAAGACATAGGCACCAAAATAAAAGCAAATATGGGCAAAGCAGACAAGGAAGGAAGTTATTTCAAAGACAAAAGAGGAGCTACTATGTGGACAATGCAAGTAAGTACTCAAATGATAGTGATGCTATTTCATCATATAATGATAGAGATGAAGTCCTATTTATGGTTGAAGAAAAAGAACTAGTTAAGAAAAAAACTCCAGTTATTCTCAAATGTTTTAGATGTGGTAAATTTAGACATCTTGAAGATGATTGTACAAGGGATGGTTATAGTTTCAGTGATGATGAATATGATAATGCACTTGAAGGACCGGATGAAAATATTCTAATGGATTTAGAAGAAGAAGTAAGTGATCCTATAGAAGACAAGCCAAACAAAAATAATGATGTGGACAAAGGTAAAAAAATAGAGGATTATTCAGCAGAGAATGGTTATGATCTCAAGGGATAACTTATCTATGCCCTTGAAATGGTAAATAAGGTAAGAAATCAACACTCTAAACTTGAAATTCAATTTCAATAATGTGATGAAGAGAGAAGATTGCTCATAGAGGATTTAGAAAAATCAAATGTTAAGGCAAAAATATTCAAAGATAAATTAAAATCAAAGATCTTGGAATGTGATAAGTTAGCACAAGAAGTGGCACAACTAAAAGAATATTTAGAGGAATCCAAGATCAAGATGAAAGGATTCAAGAATAGATCAAATATTATGGATAAGATAGGCAAGGTTGAAATAAGGTCAACAAATAAAACAAGTCTTGGTTTTGAACAAACTCAAAAGAAATAGGAAGGAGAGTTAACTTCAAGTTTTGAAGAGGAAACTTCAGATGAAGATACTTCAGAAGAAGACAGTGTAAAAGAAAGTCGTACATTAGAGGAAGAATTGGAAAATAAAGAGTTAAACAAAGATAGGAACAATGCACAGAGAATATATAGATGGAACAACAATCAGAATAGGAGACCGATGAGGTCAAAACAAGGAAGCTTCAATGGAATATGTTTTTCATGTCACAAGTTTGGATACATGGCTTCACAATGCAGGATACATGAAAGACATGAATATGGGAATGGATAGTTTTTCCATGGGTATTGCTACTCATGTAATCAGTTTGGTCACAAGGTAATGAATTTCAAGGTTCATGAAAGAAGAGGATATGATTTCACTAGGAGAAATTCTAAGATATTTGCATTTCCAAGGAATAATATAATTAAGTGTTATAAGTGCAATGACACAACAAAGTGGTGTAGAGCAGACATTCCAGAAACATGTATGAATAGAAACATGAACATGAACAGGAATAGGAATATGAACAGGAACATGGATGAGAATAGGAACATGAATAGGAACAAGAACATAAATCTAGATGTGAAAAATAATAGGAACAGGAACATGAATAGGGATAGGAAAAACAACATGGATGAGAACATGAACAAGACTAGGAACATGGATGAGAATAGGAACATGAATAGGAACAAGAACATAAATCTAGATGTGAAAAATAATAGGAACAGGAACATGAATAATGATAGGAACATGGATGATGACTTGGATAGAAATAGTCAAAGGATTCAAGAAACTCAAAAAATAAGGGAAAAGAATAAAGGTAAAGAACAACATTTTCGAGGAGTAGAAATACTCCCACCCTAGAATTAACCACCCCATGAGGAGGTGGGGGAGGGGCTATGCTAAGAGGCTCATTCTTATCCCCAATCCCCAAAAGTGACCCTTTGCCATTGATGTCAAAGGGGAGAGATTTGTGTATTGGGGAGAGATTTGATATGTGAGAGAGAATTGAGCCAGGGGAAGCAATGTCCTAAGGGGAGCAGAAGAAAAAATAAAGGCTAGGTTTTAGTAAAAATAATGTGGGTTGCCATCAATGACAAAGGAGGATATTGTTGGACATTTTGAGTCCCTAAGCCAAATTTGTCATTGATGTCAAGATGTCAGTGAGATTTCTTCTTCAGTTTGAGTGCAAAGTTTAATGGAATTTTATAATGGGTTAAAATATTTTATTTTACACCCAAAAATATTGGGCCAAAAAAAGGTTTTTACTTCTCCATGGAAGCAATTCATTCTAAGCATTGGAAGGTTAAAAATATTATGATTGTTATTATAATATTTACCAAAGTGGTAAAAATATAATTAAATATTATAATTTTTAATTATAATATAATTAGATTTTAAAGGATAAAGTTCATTTGATTAAAACCCTAAGGTTGGGTTTTAGAGAAATAAAATATATTTGAGCGTAAAGTTTTTAATAATTAAAAACCCAAAGGTTGGGTTTTACTGAGGATTTCGAAGCCTTAGAGAGCCGAAATGATGCATTCAAATCAAAGTGTCGACGTCTTACACAAATGAGGAGGGCAATATATATACATGCCCAAAAGTCATTCATTAATTATCCTTTCTCGAATGATTGTTGCATGGTATATGCGAAAATGAGCTCATGTGGTTTAAAAATAATTGGCAAATAAAGAAGAGGATAATATGGAGTGAGACCACCCCCCAATTTGCATTGGGTAGTGTGGCCTAGTGGTAGCTTGGAGAGCGCAAAGGCATTGAGAGCACGAAGGTCATGCATTTGATTCTCACGAAGTGGTTTTGGTGATAGTGCAAAGTGGAAGCACCCAAGGTGCATGTTTTTGTTGACATGGGCAAGGAGAATAGCAAAGAGAAAGCACATTGTGCTTTCCCCTTTGTGAATGAGCATGTAGCTCATGTGGCAACCTTATATGCAGCTAAGGCACTCGTAGTGAGGGCAAGTCATGGGATCGAAACCCTTTGAGGTAGGTACAATTTTTAAATTAATTTTTTTATGGTTTATACCCTAAGGTTGGAGTGATAACAATATCACAAGGTTTATTAATTTTTAATAAAATTTAGGTTGTGGTGATTGATTTTTGAAGGTGAAGCGTTGATGATTGTTTGAGTTTTATAATCTAGAAATTGTTGTTTTGAGAGTTGTGGGAGGTATAAGGAGTTATGATAAAGTGTTAATTGAGATTTAGTTTGAGACTTTTTGGTTATTATTTTTTATAAGGGTTTTTCTTCTAAGAAGACTTTTGTGGATGTGAAAATTAAGTTGGATTAAAAAGGTGTATTTAAAGTTATATTTTGCATTGTGATTATTATTGAAGTCCTCTAAACTTTATTGAGATTGGAAAAGAAATTTTCAAGTGTAGCAGATTTTGTGAACAACTCCTTGGCAAAAAAAAGGTATGGGCAATATTCTCCTTTGATAATTTGATTGGTTGGTTGATTTCTAAAAACATCTTTGGAGAGAAAATAATTTAATTAGGGTTTCCTTTTTGAAAGTTTTTGAGTTGATGCTTCAAGGTTTTATGAATTGAGAGTTGTGATTAAACCTTGTTTGATAAGCATTGTTGTTGAGACCATTGGTTGAGTTAAGTGTTTGAGTTAATGCTTCAAGATTTTTTGGAATTAAGTGTTGTGATTAAAACCTTTTTTTATTAGCATTATTTTTGAAGCCATTGGATTGTGCAAAGATCTTGAACTTGAGTTAGAAAATATCATGAGTATCATTGTTATGTGAAATTTATTTTTGAACATTGTTGGAAATAGTTTCAGTTGGATTATATATTCTTGGACCAGGGTTTGTTAGCAAGATTTGTTTCTTGTGTGATTGGTTGAGTAGAGTTGATTGGGTCTAATCAAGTGGATGTATGAAGTGGTTATTCAAGTTCCATAAACAAACTATTTTATATTCTGATTTGAGTTGAGATTGAGTTGACAAAGAGATTGATTTTTTAGTATAGAACATATTGAGTCTCTAAAAATTCTCTTTATACTTCTATGATATTGAGTTAATAAAGAGGTTGAGTTTTGGGTATAGAACATATTGAGTCTCTAAAAATTCTCTTTATTCTTCTATGAGATTGAGTTGAGAAAGTGATTGAGAAGATTTGGACAAGTTCTATGTGAGCTTGTTGAGTAGATTTGGACAGGTTTTGTGTGGACCTATTGAGCATATTTGGATAGGTTCTATGTGGACCTATTGAGTAGATTTATGCAGGTTTTGAGTGAACCTATTAATCAAAGTTATGCAGGTTCTGTGTGGACCTGCTGCACAAATTTGAGTAGGTTTTGAGTGGACCTATTGAGCAGATTTTTTCTAGATCGACTGGATTGTGTTTAGTGTAGATTTGAGTGGACTTGTGCTAGACTTATTGGACTATGTTTAGTGCAAGATATTTATTAGAGCTATGCTAGACCAAATATACTATGTTTAGTATAGAATTGAGACAAAACTTTGGAGGTGACAGAGTAGTGAGGATAGAGTCTCTAGTGGATAGATATCCATCAACCAGGATATTGAGGATAGGTCTTCTGAGTGAGGACAAGAGTATTCAAGTGGAGAGAGATCCACCAGTCAGTGCAGTGGAGGTAGAGTCTTCTAGAGGATCACTAGCCAGAGTAGAGGAGAAATAGTTCTCCTGTGGATAGAGATCCATAAATCAAATTTAGGGTATCAGCATCTCCTTTGGATGGAGGTCCATAAATATTGTAATTAGGAAGGATTTCCAAGAGTTTGATTGAGAAAATTTAGTGAAATATTTTCTCTATATAAGTAGCCATATTTGGGTGAACCATGTAAATTATTGTGTCTCTATTGTGTATGGTGTTGTGTACATTTCTTTGATTACTGTTGTTTATATTGCTATCTTTGAGTTGCATATATTGGTTTGAGAGAAAAATTAAAAAGTGTTATTATATTGTTCACCTCCCCTCTCAATATAAGCTCGTGTTCTTCAAGTATAAGGTAAATGGAACTATTTATAAGCATAAGGCCCATGTTATTAAAAAGGGCTATGCTCAAAAAGAAGAAATTGATTATGAAGAGACTTTTGCACCCACAACAAGAATGACTACCATTCATGTACTTTGTGCCATGGTATCTCAGTTCGGGTGCATCAGATGGATTTCAAAAGGACCTTATTGAATAGTAACTTGCAAGAAGTGTATATGACCCAACTAGAAGGATTTGTGGTTGAAGGCCAAGAACATAAATTTTCCAAGTTGGTTAAATCCTTGTATAGGTTAAAATAAGCTCCATGAGTTTGGTACATAAAAATGGATAGTTACCTATTACAACATGGATTCAAAAAAGTCCTTACGATGTTAATCTCTATATAAAGAACAATGGTTCTAACATAGTTATTCTAGTACTCTATGTGGATGATCAGATCATCACTAGAAATTTAGAGAACATGATAGATGTAGTGAAATATGACTTGAAACAATCATTTGAGATGACAAATCTAGGACTTCTTCACTATTATCTTGGTTTAGAAGTGGAATAAAAGAAGAATCATATCGGAGTGACACAAAATAAGTATGCCAATACATTGATTGAAAAATATTGCATGACTGATTGCAAGGCTAAAGCAACTCCAATGGAACCGAGGCTTTAGTTATCATGATATGATACTTCTCTATAGGTAAATGGTACTCTTTAATACCAGCTAATTGGTAGTCTCATATATCTGACCAACACTAGGCCAGATATCAATTTTTCTATGGGTTATATTTCAAGGTTCATGCAGTAACCTAATGTGAGTCATTGGAAAGTAGCAAAACATGTTCTTCATTATGTTCATGGTAGTACATACCATGGCCTGGAGTACAAGAAAAATGACAAATTATTCTTAGAGGGATATACAAACTTAGACTATGTCAGATCCGTTGATGATCAAAAATTAACTTCTAGATACATTTTCCATCTTGGATCTAGACCTATCTCTTGGTACAATAAGAATCAACAAGTGGTTGCTTTATCTTCTATAGAGGCAGAATATCATGCAACACATGGAGAATTCTATGAGGTGATCTGGTTGAGTCACATTCATTCAAGTATGGATCTTCCAAATAATATTCCAATACACTTGTTTTATGATAATCAAGGTATTTTGAATCTTTTCAAGAATCCAGTATTTCATAAACATACCAAACACATTGACACTCAATGTCATTTCATTCGAGATGAAATTCCAAAGAACCACATACAACTCTAGTATATTCCCACTAATGAGTAGGTTGCAAATATTTTCACTAAGGCATTTGCACATGTTAAAATTGAATTATTTCGTAACTCTCTTTGTATATCCAGATAATGTAATAAGGGGGGGATGTTAGCATATAGGGTTATATAATTTATTACATTATTTCATATGACTATAATAAGCACATTTTTCTTCATAGCACTTATTTAGTGGTTAGGGCATATTATGGTTACAATGGTGGTTGGTTCTATTTCAAATGCATCATCGAATTACCACATTGTATTATAAATTGAACATATTATGAATAAATTTGTTAGTGATTTGATTCTACAATATCAACCATATTTTTTTTGAATGCACCACATAAATGGAATAACCTAGTTCAAGCTCAATAAAAGATCCCTTTCGATATCAATTAACAACTAGCTAATACAACAACTAAAATTTCTCTTCTTGATCTTCGTAGAACTTCACCTATTCATAAGGAAGAATTAATAAATACCCTAAGTCAGATGTTGGTACCTCAGGACATAGAGCCAACTATTGTAGTTAATGGTGTGGTCTCTCATGAAATCAACTACATTGAATTCCATGATAAATATATTCCTCCTTAGAGTATGCATAGGTATAATCCTCTATACATAACAACATTAATTGAATATGTGTGTGTTAAAAGGGTGTTGATTGAAAATGACTCGTATTTGAAAATTTGCACATATGACTTTTTAAAGAGGTTTGGATTTAGAAATGAGGATTTAAGAAAAACTAAAATTATTATTAAATCATTTAATGATGAGATCTAGAAATATTGTGGTGTGATGTCCATTACATTACATGATGGTCCTAGGATTTTGAATACTTCCATTTTTGTTTATCTTGCTCAACATCTAAAAACATTCTTCTAGGATGCCCTTGGATCAATGCAATGAGGGAATTCCTCTCTACCTTACATCAATGTATAAAATTTAAATTTAAAAATCAATTGGTCACTATTCATGGAGATCCTAGACCTTTTAAAATGTGTGCAATGATGAAACCCATTGATGTTCCATTTTTTCTAGATCTATCACCATTAGAACCTATTTTTCCTACATCCTCCTTGCCAATACTTGATCAAAAACCTTCTTATGACACACCTATACCTTCTAGCACAAATGATAATTCTACATAGTACCCTCTTATAGATGAAGTTCTATTAGATTTATACACTATACTAGCCCTAATTTAACATACTAATTTTGTTGTGCAAGACTCCATTACCCTATCTCCTTACCTTACAAAAAGAGGAATATATACCATGTTGGAAATTGTACCTTTATTTTTGTAGGATGTTCTCCAAACAAAATTAATATTAAAAAAATGATCCTTACCTTTGATGATGATAGTTTTGCTCAATGTTATTTCTCAAATAGGTATATAAAATCGAAGCAAATTGTGTGTGATATGCGGTATAAGGGTAAAGGTTTAGGTCATTTTGAAAATAGCATACGCAAACCTTTTGAGGTTGAGGAATGGCCTTCCCTATGTGGTATTGGCTATATCCCTACAAAATATCAGCATTTCTCCTTTGATGACGATGATCACCTGATCACATATAATGAATATATAGAAAATCAAAAGTGTTTAATAGACATTAAAAAAAGAAAGAATTATCCGTTTTATCTTGCAATATGTGTTCTATGGTCCATCCATAAATAATTGTCACTCTAGATGAGTTTATAGAAGCAAATGTCTTTTATGAAATCTCTCATGAAGAAATCATGTGAAATAGTTTCTTTTTTTATGGGTCCATCCCATGCATAACCCATGTTTAAAAAATAACTACACAAGATGAACTAGCCAAACTATCCCTAAAAGAACTCTAATAAATGGGTGTTTCACGTGCTCCTCTAAAATTCAAAAGGGATTTGAGAATTTTGGTATTTGATATTTTAAAAATTAACATTGGAATGAAAACCAATCCTCACATGGTTAAAATATGAGCTACTTTGAGAAAAGAAGAATAAATAAGATATACTAAAATTCTTGTAGAATACCTTGACATATTTGCATGGACATATGAAGATATGCCTATATTGGATCCTTTTGTAGTCATGAACCATTTGGTGGTTCGTCTTGATGCCAAACATGTAAAATAAAAACTTAGAAAAATGCATCCTAAAATAGCCTTGTTGGTTAAAGAGGAATAAATATATTAGATGTCAATTACATTCAAGCTATAGATTATTCTGATTGGATATCCAATATTGTTCTAGTATCTAAAAAAGAGACTACCAAAATCAGAGTAGTTACTGATTTTAGAGACATCAATGTTGCATGTCCCAAAGATGACTTCCCTCTTCCTAACATGGATTAAATTATTGATTTCACGATAGGAAGTGGGATGTTATCCCTTACAAATGGATTTTTAGGATACAATAAAAGTTGTATAGCACTAGAGGACAAAATTAAAATTACCTTCATTACATCATTGGGAAATTTATGTTGGAAAGTAATGCCCTTTGGTTTAAAGAATGCAGGAGCAACTTATCAATGAGCTATGACATATGTGTTTCATGACATGATGTACAAAATTTTGTATGTTTATGTTGATGATATCATATCTCGATCTATTAAGGATGAAGATCACATTCTTAATTTACGACGAGCGTTTAATAGGCTCCATGAATAGAAAGTTTTTTTAAACCCAAAATAATGTGTGTTTGAGGCAAAATATGGAAAATTGTTGGGATTCATTGTATCTATGTGAGGCATAGAGATATATCTTATTAAAATAAATGCTAACATGCCACCTCCAAATACTTTGATAGAGCTTAGAATATTACAAGCCAAACTTCCATCCATTCATTGTTTCATTGATAAATTAGTAGATAAATGTCAACCCTTTCTTAAGTTACTTAAGAAAGATACATTTTTTAATGGGATGGTAAATGTCAAGAAGCCTTTGAAGCTCCCAAACAATATTTTCTTACATCGCTAGTGCTTGTTGCTCCTAGACCAAAACATCCTTTTATTTTGTATATTTCTACCTCAAAACTTGTGTTAGGAGCAATTTTAGTGCAACATTATGAGGATAAGAAAGAACGAGCTATTTATTACATTAGCAAAACCTTGGTAAGCTATGAAATTCATAACACATACCTAGAAGAGCTTTGCTTAGCTATTGCGTTCTCTACATAATAATTGTGCCATTATATGCTCAACCAAAAAATATTTTTCATAGAGAAATTTGACCCATTATGATATTTGATGAGTAGACCTTACTTATTAGGATGAACATCAAAACGGGTTCTTGTTTTGAGTGAATTTGATCTAAATTTTATTGATAAAAAGTATATTAAAGGATAATTTATAGTAGACCAACTTGATGCTACCCGTCTTGAATTCAATCATCCCTTAAACATAGAATTTCTAGATGAATACCTTAATTTAGAGGATGATAATTCAGACTCTTGGTCTCTATTTTTTGATGGAGCACATTGCATGAGTGGTTCAAGTGCAAGTATTATATTGGTTTCTCCACATAAACAATTTATTTTGTTATCTTTCAAACTTGAATTTACCTGTACAAATAACACAATAGAATATGAGGCCTTGATTCTTGGTTTACGAGTAGCTTTAGCTTTAAATATTAAAATCCTATCAATTTTTGGAGACTCACAACTCATGGTAAACCAAATTAATAATGTCTAAAAAAACCAAAATGAGAAACTCCATCCTTATAAATAATTTATCTTAAAACTTATATCTTTATTTGAGAAATTTACTATCAAATCTATCCCTCATACTAGTAATCATTATATAGATGCTATGGCAATAGTTGCTTCTCTCATTCCTTTAGGGTTGGATGATGATCATGCTACTATAATAATTCGCCAACTCTGGGAACCTGCTTCAATAGAATATTACCTAACACTCTTGAACATATTTACAATTGAAGAAACATCCTTAGAACCATGGTATGAGGATATATTTATCTTCCTTCAAAATGGCTCATTTCCAGATGGTCTAGATAGGAATCAATGTAGAATTTTACGTAAATGAGCTATTCATTTCATCTTCATGGAAGTACATTGTATAAAATATCTTTTAAAGGTATCCTTCTAAGATACCTCAATCGATATGAATCCCAAAAGGCGCTAAGTGAAGTGCATTATGGATCTTGTGGAGGCCATTTTAGTGGTAGTGCCATAACCAAAAATCTCATACAAATGGGATATTTTTGGCCCTCCATGGAGAAAGATGCTAAATATTATGTGCATCCATGTGAAAAATATCAGTGATATGGAAATCTTGGTCATGCTTCTACTCAAGAAATTCAAGCTATTTCTTCCAAGAAGGAAACTAAAAGAACACCCATATTATTTTCAACCAAGAAGTAAAATACAACCACTATAATTTTAAATTGTAAATGTTTTCATAAAGCACTAATTAATTGATAGAATTATTAATTATTACTTGGAAATATCATGGGAAAAAATAATAATCCATCCTAGCCACATTGAAATTGATATTGGAAGATGTGATGTTTGTCTATCACCAAATTTTCCAGCTCGTAAAAAGACACGTCGCCTGTCTACATTGATAACATTGATAGAGGAAAAGGCCAACTAGTGACCAAAATCTTTTAGAAAATAGATTTTTGGATGCCACGTTCCATTTCCTTCCCATCAAGTGGTGATTTTTCCACATTGATAATTGTTTCAGGTAAAATTTTTAGTTAGCTATTTTTTTACATCATGAAATTAAAAATCACATCTATCTAATGCTATGTACTTTTTGTGTGCTAGCTATATTATTTGTAATTTGTTAAAACAATAAAATATATTTATCATATGATTATATAGTTTTCTTTTTCCAAAGAATAAGGGGTTATAGTTGGGTCCACTACCTTTGACAAATCATAACTCTCTACTTTAGATCTTGAGAGTTTACAAATATATTCAAATTTCATCTCAATTTAATTGCTATTGCTAAATACCTACATTTTTGATAAAAAGTTTGAATTTTTATTTTCATTTTTTGGGTCTTTTTTATTTTCTTGTGTGAATACAAATGTTCCAAAATTTAGCATCCTTATTGACATTTTCCTACAACCTTTACAGTACCAACATTCTACCTGTATTGTCTACACATTATATCTTAGTAGAGTAATATTTCTAAAACTTTATGCTATCATAATTTTCTTTACCGGATCTAGATTATTAGTTTCCTTCTTGAAGCATAATTGCAACCATAATAATTGCAATAAATATTTATATGAAAACACATTAATGTTGTAAAATACAACAAATATTACCAATGGAAACATTAAAGTAAATCTTAATAATTATTTAATTCAACTAGTCAATATCTTTTTTCAACTTCAACTAAACTTACGACTTCCTCTAACTATGGAGAAGAGAATTTAACTTCATGATCATCAATTAAAATCCCTCTATTGGCTAGCCTATATACACATTTTTTCCTTCCCTTAATGTATATGTAAACTTGATTTCTTCAAATTTCGTAGCAAGGTCTTCTATTTTCACAATTATCTCTTGTATGTTCCACAAAGCCTTTACTTTCCTCAAAATTACATTTATTACTATTAGTGAATCACCTACCATCCATAATATATTCCATTTTATTTGTCTACATATCTTTAGGAATGTGTTGGATTTTTGTTGCTAAGAATTCCCTAGGATAAGCTTTTAAAGGTTTACGGTAACACTAACATTGTTGGTATAGCATTAGTGTGTGACTTCATTATCTACAATATGCTTATTTCTATATTGATACTTTGGGATAAGTGTAGTTTTAACAATCGTTAAATATGCAAAGCCCACAAAATTTACATAATTTTAAAAAAAATATTATTCGTCACCATAAGCCCCCTTTGCCACTTAAGCCATTTCCTACACTTATCCCCTAGTCATCATGCGACCACCCCTTTAGCCTAATCTAGATAAACCTCATCCTAGTCTACCATTTGACTAGTCTACTTGCCACCTAATCTTAGCTCACCCTAGCTTAACCTTGGTTAATCCATAACCTTGGTCAAGCGCAACATCATAGTCAAACGCATACGCATAGTCAAACCAACCATTAAATATAACTTATTGACACATCACCTTGTCTACCCTTTGACTATCTTAGCCTCCACCTCACCCTCTTAACCCCAACTAAGCCTAGGGTCAACCTAACTATGGTCAACTTTGACCCTTGCTCCACACATGTCCCCATGTGTGTTTAATTTCATAATTGACATTTGAAGGCTTTGTATTCAAATCATTGAAGATATGGGTAAGTCACCTTCCACATCACCTTTCTCAAACTCAAATCCATGGTTAACCCAAATATGGTTAGACTTTAATTATAAGTTATTTCATTCTAGTTTCTAACTACTTATTGTAGGAAAAGGAGATTCAAGAAATAGGTTTGGAAGATTCCTATAAGATATTTAGGAAGAATATCTTCTTAGAATCATTCCAACACTTGCAAAAACAAGGAGAAGATTGAATATTATAGAGATATTACAAAAAAGGTCCCATTACAAGAGCTACAAATCTTATAGATTGCAAAATTAAAGAAAAGGTAACAATAACCTTATAGTAGAATCAAGGAAGAAGAGACTCCAAAATATGAGTCAAGGAAGATATAAGAGATTGGTGATTTCTATTCAAGATTAGTTTTTACAGAGCGCAGAAGCAAAAAAGACCATATAAACCTTAATTCTAAAGAATAATTTATAAAATAATTTTTTATTCAGAAGAAGACTCTAGAGAAGAGTTTCAAAATAAGACTCCAGAGAAGTGTCCATGAAATAGGATATTTGTGATCTCCATTAAAGCCTACAAATTGTAGAATAAAATAAGGACTAGCAAGGTCCCATTCCATAATCCAAAAGCAATATATTTTAGAGATCCGAGAAGAATATATCATCAGCAACACTTCCAAAAGTAGAATATTGAATAAAATGTCTCAACTAGAAGACCATAGAAGCAATAAGATAGAAGACCTTGGAGATATCTCAAGGAGAAAAAATAAGAAGGCTTGGAGATCCTTTTTGTAGAGCTCATAGAAGCATCATCAAAAGAGTTCCTAGGAGAACTCATTGGAGAAATACACTACCAAGGAGAATCTCCTAATAGTGAAGGACTTGGGACAATGGTTTCCATCCGAAAACAAGCCCAAGAGAATAAGAATTTGGTAAAGAGTACTAAATCCTGAAGAAGATCCAATTAAGACCTCAAGATATTCAAAATCTTGAGAAAAATAAAAACCTATTTGAAGATAGAATTTAGCAAGGAGATTGAAGAAAGATTTAGAAAAAATAAGCCTACCAAATCCAAGAGATTTGGATATTGCTTGTTACATAAAGAAGGATATATTAGAGATAATATTTCTTTGAATCTACAATATAAGATAGAATATCACTAGAAGGATCAGGCCACCAAACCATAGGCTTAAGGTAGAAAGTTCAATATCACAATTTGGTAAAGCAATAAGCTATTCAGGACAACCAACAATAAGTTATGAATTCATCCATTACAAGGTAGAAAATTGGTGAATCAAACACTAACATCTACATCTACTTTAGAAGCCATTAAAGGTAAGCAACTTGGGTGCAATTATTTGAACTTTAAATTAGGTTTCATTATCAAATTCTATTAAGCACAATATTTGTAAATGTGCGAACATCATTGTATTATTGAAGAGCAGTTTAAATAATACAACATGCAGAAACAGCACTCCTGGATTAGCCCGGGTTGGGCGCATCTCAACAGGATGCCGCTGCAACAAGGTGCTAAAGTTAAATAACTAGTTAACTAATATAACACCTATTGTAATAGTACGCTAACATCCCCCTTTATTACATTATTTGGGTAATGTAATAACTAATAGCTATACTAACATCCCCTTACATTATTTTGCAATACAAAGTGAGCTGCGAAACAATTCAAATTTGACACGTCCAAGTGCCTTAGTGAAAATGTCTCGCAACTTGAGCATCGGTGGGAATGTGTCGAAGCTGAATTCGGTGCTTTGGAACTTCCTCTCGAATGAAATGACATTGTGTGTCAATGTGCTTTGTTTTTTCATGATGGACTGGATTCTTGACGAGGTTCGGAACACCCTGATTGTCGCAAAACAAGTGTATTGGAGATTTTGATGGATGGCCCATACTTGTCAGAATGCGACGTAACCATATCACTTCGCACACGGCTTCACGTGCGGCGCGATATTCTCGCCTCTCGTTGAAGAAATAGCAACCACCTGTTGCTTCTTGTCGTGCCAAGAGACAGGACCGGATCCCGATGAAAAATGTATCCGTAAGTTGACTTGCGATCATCAAATGATCCGGCATAGTCGGAGTCCGTGTATCCTTGCAAGAAGAATTTGTTGTTCCTCTTGTATTCTAGGCCATATTCTATAGTACCACGGACATAGTGAAGAACACGTTTTGTCGCTTTCCAATGAGTAATCTTAGGCTCCCGCATGAACCTCGAAAGATAGTTTACAGCAAATACGAGATCTGGCCTAGTATTGGTCAGATATATGAGACTCCCAATCAACTGTCGATAGAGAGTGCCATCTACCTGGGGTGAGTCATCATGTCGCGATAACTGAAGTCCATTCTCCATAGGAGTTGCCATTGGCTTGCAGTTCGATCATGCGATATTTATCGAGCAATGTCTTGGCATACTTTTTCTCGAGACACTTTGATGGTGTGCTCCTTCCGGCTGAATTCCGGACCAAGACAAGTAATGGAGAAGTCCAAGATCCGTCATCTCAAAAGATTTGCACAAGTTTCTTTTGACAAGAGAGATCAAATCTTCCGAACTCCCCGTAATGAGCAGATCATCCACATAGAGTACAAGCAACACTATCTCGTAACCCTGTTTCTTGAAATAGAGGTTTGCATCCGACGGACATCTCTTAAATCCATGCCGCATTAGGTGATTGTCCATTTTTATATACCAAGCTCGAGGAGCTTGTTTCGGACCATACAAGGATTTAACCAATTTGCAAACTTTCTCGCCGTTGGCCTTCCACTTCAAATCCTTCAGCCGAGTCATATAGACTTCTTCTTGGAGATCACCATTAAGAAAGGCACTTTTGACATCCATTTGGTGAACTTTCCACCCATATTGTGCTGCCATAGCACACATAACCCGAATTGTGGTCATCCGAGCAGTAGGGTGCAAAAGTTTCTTCATAGTCGATGCCTTCCTTTTGAGCATAGCCCTTTGCAACAAGACGGGCTTTATGCTTATCAATTGTTCCATCTCGCCTTGTACTTGACTTTGTATACCCATTTGCAGCCAATAGGTTTCTTTCCATGAGGCAGATCAACAAGCTTCCAAGTTTTATTCTTCATCAGAGACTCATACTCTGTATCCATAGCGGCCTTCCACTGAGGCTCACTAAGAGCATCTTGCACTGATGCAGGTCCAAGACTATCTATGGTAGACATGAATGCCCTGTCATCATCAATATCCATATCCTCAACTTCTCTACTTGGAGTCACGGAAAGTTCCTCAAAAGATTGACAAAGATCATCAACCTCACCCGCTTCTCGGCTTCTCTTTCCCGTTGAGCCATACCGCGTGTACGAGGTCTATCCAAATTCAAATTGGGAGGAGTGGATAAATTTGCATCTCTCGATTGTATTTGTACACCATTTAGGATTCTCCTTCGGTGGTGGTGAAGAAGATGTAGAAGGACCTCCTGTCCGTGTTGACGAAGGAATCTCCTCTTCCTTTGGTTCCACAATATCCTCGGTGTACTCGTAGATGTGCTCTGTGATGTGAAAGCTTCATCAAAGACAACATCTCTCGCTGATATGAATTTTCTTGGTCAAAGGATCTATCAACCGATATCCTTTAGAGTGCTCAGAATATCCAAGAAAAATACATCTCATTGTTTTCTCATCTAGCTTCTTCCTTTTTTCTTTCGGTATGTGCATGAAAGCTTGACACCCGAAAATACGTAGATGAGATATGGAGGGTTTTCGACCACTCCATGCTTCCTGTGGAGTCATTCCTTTTAGGGCCTTTGTGGGTGCCCTATTCAAAAGATACACCGCAGCTGGTGACAGCTTCTCGCCCAATATTGTTGCCCAAGAGTTGCACCCGTGAGCATACAACGAACCATTTCCATGATAGAACGGTTCCTTCTCTCAAGCAACTCCATTCTCGCCGAGGAGTATAGGCAGCTGTTAACTGTCTCTTGATCCCATGTTTATCTAGGAATGCAGAAAATTCATTAGAGGTAAACTCTCCCCCTCGATCCGAGCGGAGGGTTTTAATAGAAGCCCCCGACTCCTTCTCAACGGATTTCTTGAACTCGTTGGAAGAATGCGAAAGCTTCAGATTTCAGCTTGAGAAAGAAAACCCACATCTTTCGTGAGTAGTCATCTACGAATAACCGAAAGTACCTCTTCCCTCCAACACCGTTGGGTGTGAAAGGACCGCATAGATCGGTGTGAATTAGCTCCGGAGGTTTTCTTGCTCTTGTAGAGCTCTTCTCAAATGGTACTCTATGCCGCTTTCCCGCTAGCGCCGGAGCACACCGGCAATGTGGCGTAAAGGGAAGGAAGACCCTTTACCATCTCATACTTGCCGAGCTCAAGTAAGTAGCCGTAACTAAGATGCCCATATCTCTTGTGCCATAGGGAAGTTGCCTCCTTGGTAGAGACAACCATGGCAACATGTGGAATAGAGATAGCATCTAGTGCAAATAAGCCATGCTTATATGAAGTCATGTGCAATCCGCTTACCCTTCCCGGTAATTGTACAACACTTCTTTCCATTCTCAACACGAAAGTTGACAACCATATTTCTCGTCCAGGATTTGTGTCACCGACAACAAATTGTTGGCCAATCCCGAACATAGAGGACCTTGTCAATCCGACACTTGCCATCGGGAAGAGTGACCGAAACTCGTACTCTCTCCCCGAACCCCGTAGGTTTTATCATCAGCAATGGTGACAGGTTTGCCCTCCTTGGCCACAAATGATTCAAACCACGATCCGTCGCCGATCATATGTTTACTAGCTCCGTAATCGACATACCAAATAGGATCCCTCCGAGTGGAATCTGTGGTAGTCATGAGCACCTTGTGTGCCCATTCGAATCCGAGTCGATTCTTCAACAAAGAACATTCGCCTCGGGGTTGCTTGTTTTTATTTTGTGGTTTGTTTTGGCCTTTTTGCTTGTTCTTATGCCAACACCTGTTGGTGTCATGGTTGTCTTTCTCACAGATCTTGCACCACCTCTTCTTCTCGATGAGGTTGCTTGCCTTTTCCTTTCGTATCCCGTTGAGAATTTCCTCCTTTCTCGAAAGTTGCCTCCTTTTTGCCCATTACCTTTCTTCCTAGAACCCCGCCTGTTGGTGTATAGGGCTGTATTGGAAGAATCATCCTTGTGAAGTTGGCGTGCCTCCCGTTGTTGAAGCAGATTGACCAACTCGATGTAGGTAATTTGTCGTTGGGACACCCGGATGGAGGTTATCAACATGTCAAATGAAGAAGGTAAAGCTCTCATCACAAGTGAAATGAGAAGCTTTTCATCCACAAGTATCTCCTAGAGAACTCAATTTCTCTTTCAACTCGTACACTTGCACAGAAAGAGTTCAACTGTTTCACCCTGTCTCAAACTCAGGTTATGAAGTTGTTGTTGAAGATGAAGAATGGTGGATTCATTCTTCCCCTCATAGATGGTTCTAAGGGCATCCCATGCCTCTTTACCACTTGCTTTATCAGCTATATGAGGTTGCACTTCATCTGAAACAACGAAACAAAATGAGCACCTTTGCTCTACTGTCTTTCTTGTCAAAAGCAATCTGATCCGTCGAAGGACCCGTGGATCCTCGTCGTTGGTGAAGGCCTTGTTGCCACTCCAAGTAACAATATCCCACAAATCTTCCATTTGGAGAATAGCCTTCATCTTATGTTTCCATGGTGTATAATTTGGACCTTTCAATAACTGATGCGGATCAGTCATCAATTTTGCAACAGCGGCCATAGTGAAGGTTCCTTATATCACCAAATTGGTCCCCCTTTCGATATACCTTTTGCTAGGCCAATATACCGTACAAAATACCCGCCCTTACGTGAGGGAAACTATAGGTATTTAGAAAGATCAACAAAAATCACCCGCCCTTACGTGAGGGAGACTATAGGTGAATTTTAGAGATCATACGATACGTGGAACATAAGCGGTACTGAAAGGGAATCGCCTTGTTGATGGCACCTACCATAGAAGATTCTTCTCATGCGTGGGGCGTAACTTCCCCTAAACACTATGAAGAATACTTCGTCAGGATTTACGCCTAAACACAAGTGCGATAAAGGGTAGTGGATGGAGTAAAAAATGCAAAAATGGCGTACTTATTCCTCCCCGACGATTTATAGAGAACAAGCTCAGACGTCGTTATAGCAGCTATATTAGGCGGCGGATACAATAGCCAAATCACGACAGACTTTACTCGTAAGTGCCGGAGAGGTATCGCAAATACCGAACGCTGCAGTGCAAATAAATTGCACAGATGGGTTTTATATTCCGGGGACTTTAAGGAGTGTTTGATTTTAATTTTTAATGTTATAGTGCAAAAATGAAATATGCAACATACAACAAAAAAAAATGCCCACTAGAATAACCCACTAGGTGTCGGTCACAGCCGAAAATGCACCTTTTACAATGCCAAATTGCTATTTTTCATAAAAAATTACTCTCAATCCCCCTTTGATTTTTTTGAAAAAAATCCCCCCTTAAAAGGCTTTCTTTAACAAAGCATTTTTATAATTATTATCAATTTTAAAATTAAAATAAAAAATTTTAATTTCTATAGTTTTAAACTTTTAGAAAAAATAAATTAAAATTAAATTTAATTTATTAAAGTTTAAAAACTATATTAAAAAAATTAAAATTAAAAATTTTAATTAAAAATAATAATAATAAAAAAATAACTTTAAACAAAAAAATTATACCTTGGGGGAGTCGGCGGGATTCGAACCCCCGACCTGTAGGCTCCCTGAGCCTTACCGCACGGCTCACGACCACGTGAGCCAGCGGGCTGATCCGAAAAGATCAGCAAGTCACCTCCCTTTTCAACACCCTCTGCAGCAGCCTCCGGCTCGGCTTCCTCTCTGCAAGTCGCAGCGAGAGATTGTTTTTTTTTTTTTCTCTCGGCCCGGGGGGCTTGCGTCTAACCGCCCTTTTCCGCTCTCTGCCCGTTGTTTTTTTTTTTTTTTTTTTTGAAAAATTCCAGGGCCAGCCCCGCGCGCAGGGATTCGGGCTAGAGGGCCCTCGGCTTCTCTGCGCAATCACGGGGGGTTTGCGCAGACACTGCGTCTCCCGGACGCAGTCCCGCGGGGGGGTTTGCGCGGACGGGCGCAAACACTGCGTCTCGCGGACGCAGTCCCGCGGGGGTTTATACCCCCTCCGATTTCCCGCGCGGGCGGGAATTTGAATTCCCGCTCCGCGGGCGGGCCGGGGGGGGCGCCTCCTCGGGGTTCCCGCGCGGGCGGGAATTTTAAATTCCCGCTCCGCGGGCCGGGGGGGCGCCTCCTCGGGGAGCGCGCGCGCGCAAATTGCGCGTCGCGCGTGGGTGGGGGGCGGGCCGGTGGGGAGGCGGGCCGGGGGGGGCGCTCCTCGGGGTTCCCGCGGGCGGGAATTTATCCCGCTCCGCGGGCCGGGGGTCGGGCTGGTGGGGAGGGGGGGGCGGGGCCACCTCGGGGGGCGCGCGCGTCTGTTGACGCGTGGCGCGACCTCCCTCCAACGCGCAACGTTTGCGCTGCGCGGGGGGGTTCTCCCCTCCTCGACTGCCGCGCTCGGCTCCTCTGTCGTGCGTCCAGTGCTCGATCGTCACGAACTGGACGCGCGTTCGGCTCCTCCCCGCTCTGCGCGAGGTCCTGGACGTCCCTTTTTTTTTTTTTTTTTTAAACGCACGGACTGCGAGAAAAAAAACTCGTCCGAATCAAAAAATCGCGCTCTGCTCCTCACCTCGCCCCTGGCTCTGGTACCATGTAAATGTGCGAACATCATTGTATTATTGAAGAGCAGTTTAAATAATACAACATGCAGAAACAGCACTCCTGGATTAGCCCGGGTTGGGCGCATCTCAACAGGATGCCGCTGCAACAAGGTGCTAAAGTTAAATAACTAGTTAACTAATATAACACCTATTGTAATAGTACGCTAACAATATTTAGATTAAAGTTGCAAAGGAAAAGGGATTATATTATAGTCTTCAAGAAAGTGCAAAAAGGAGAGTTCATTTTAATATATATTTTCACATTAAATAAGAGTTGGATATTTTTCAAAGGAAATAAAATTATCACCTACCTATTATCTATATAGAAATCAAGAAGACTACATCCTACAATATTGATTGTAGTGAAAAATTGTAGAATATTCATTAAGGGTTCTTTACAGATTACTCTTTAAATTTGTAGAGATTATTAAGTGCATTTAAAATCATTTTGAGAGTTTATTTAAAAAAATAATAATGTGATATTATTTTTACCTTTAAAGTACATTATTAGTCCATTAGCACTATACTAGTTGATCTTTAACTAGTTACTCTCAAAAGGGTTAGTTTGTGTTTGTTGATTGTTAAAGATCAAGGGCACAAAACCAATAAATTATCAAAGTGTATAGATACATTATTTGGTGCATATAACATACAACATCTAATGGCCCAAATAATCCATTAAAATCAAATCATATTCCTCCAAGGAGTGGAGAAGAAAGCCATCATCAAAAATAGTAAAAGAAGTTACAAATTGAGATTTGGTGAGTATCAAATTCAAGGTGCACTAGAGGCTATTTACAAAAACAAAATAGTGCAAAAATTACTTCTCCAAAAGCTTCTATCCATGTGATTATTAGCATGGATTTATTACCATAGTAACCAAGAAAAGGAGAGAGTTGTCTAGAAAAGGAAACAATGTCAAATCAACTATTACCTACAAAAATGCCGCCATTAAAACCAGAATAATAGATTGCAAAAGGAGGTGCAAAAAGAAGGTATTATATTTACAAGTTTATTTATAATATATTACACCATACCAATCTATCCTACATAAGAAGTATAGGGTTTAAGTTCCACAAAGGCATATTCTTCATAAGGAGAAATCATCTTAAAGTGGTTATGTAAAAGCATCCTCGAACAAAGGTAAAAGAGCCTCTCAAAGATCTCATATCATCCATGGTTCTGGTCATCCGTATCAAGGTACCTGTAATGAAATACAACATAACATAAGGGAAGAGAAATATTATTAGAAAGGTAAATACATTGTAGGTTGAAGAAAGAAGGAAAAAATGCACAAGAAGAAAGGCTATACTAGCTAGCCATACATCCACAAGGAGCACTCAAGGGCATAATTGGAG
Source organism: Wollemia nobilis (assembly GCA_028583015.1). Taxonomy (NCBI): domain Eukaryota; kingdom Viridiplantae; phylum Streptophyta; class Pinopsida; order Araucariales; family Araucariaceae; genus Wollemia; species Wollemia nobilis. Next base: position 3,843,786 of record JAQPPZ010017258.1, read on the forward strand.
TATCTCAAAACTCCACCAAAGCACTGCCCATAAATACCAAAGGAGTTTCTCACAATCCTATATCATAGTCACCGAATTCTACTATAGCTAGAAATAGTTTGAACCAAACACCATGAAAAGCATACAAAAAAGGAGAAGTTGGCCATAATACATTGATAAAAGAACCTTGTAAAGTATACATTGAAAGACATTGAAAAGAAAAGTTTCATGAAAATAGGGAAGGTGACACTTTTCACATTGAAGGAAACCCTAACATCTCCCACATGAGCACTCACCCTTTGAATTTTTGAAGGAAGACCCAAGAAGTTGTTACACAAAAGGAGGAATATGAGCATTCGTACAAGACTGTAATGCATTATGTAGAAGAGTCCAAGCATCAAATTTTCTAGTTATTAAAGATAAATGGACGTGAAACTTGTCACCCACTACAATAATTAGTTCTTATTTGAGGCACCAAAGACCAAGGAGGTAGTATAATTCAATAGTAGAATTCATAGTCGAATTCGTAGCAGCATTCGTAACTAAGTTGTGGCATATTTCATAGAAATGTTTGCATTTGTAGCAACATTAAATAGCAACAAAAATAGAGCATTTAAAGCTCTAATTCAAAGTGGTCAGACTTGAGGTATCCAATGTCTAATTATAATCAAAAGGAATAAAAAATCATCCATCATCCAAGTTCACGATAGGCATATAAGCCTACCAATTTCATCTACGCCCATAAATTGGAGATAATAGTTAGAAGGTACACTAAGAGGTTGTTGTCATATACATCAGAAAATCAATGCCAAATACATAGATATTTAGAGCATTATAGAGGTAAGAATTTACCTCATTCTAATTTTCTTTCATTAATAGGATTTATTGTTAGCTTTTGAGGATATATGAAGAAGGAGAGATCTAACATAGGTCCTAATAAGATACAGTAAATATGAGAGAAAGTGATTTTGCAATATGACTAAAATATACTATAAATAGAAATGATGAAAATACAATGCTATATGGAGGTAATGGTCACTCCATCAATATAAGCTAAATAACTACATTTTACTCTATACAAGAGTTCTACTCCTATCTACTATGCACATGATAGAAACTTAATATACGCTTGATATCAGCTTGTTATGATCTATCACTATGAGGCCCTTTATATAGGAAGATAGATTCCTTGGCCAACACTCTACCTACTTGTACAAGTGGACACCTTGCAAATTACAACATGCACATTGACACTCGTGCATTTATTACATTGCTTGAAGTAATTAGTTAACTTCCCCCTAAAGTAATATCATATTTTATGTACCAAAATGGTACATTTACATGACCCAAATGATGTAATATACTCTAACTCTAACACCCCCTGTATTACATTATTTGGGTATTGAAGATTTCAATATTCAATATGGATCTTCTTCCTATGGATGCTCTTTGACTTGATCTGGTTCTTTCAATTCCCATTGCATTGTATGCTTCCTTGAGTTGGTTCCTCTTCTTCTTCTTCTTGGAGTCAAAACTGAAACTTGTATTCTTTTTTATTTATTACTGTAATCTGATCAAGCAAGTAGCTAGTGTCTTCATATGATGTAAAAATATTTGTAGCTAATGGTTCTTCAGTCTTTATGATTTCTTTGTTATTCATGTCTTCTTTGCTAATATCTCTTTTAGCAAGTCTTTTCTTCCTTTTCCTCCTTTCACAATTCTGCATTGATACTAGTGGAATTTCTACTTCATGAGGAGTTAGTCTATCATCACAATAATATTTATTTGTATTTCTAGCTTGCTTCATGTGTTGAGTGAGTACAAGCATAATTAATGATAGGTAAATCATCAAAAACTCCTCGGATGTGAATATAAATATCTTTTGTGAATCCCATCATGCCTTGAAGAGGTTTTCATGAAGATAACCAATTAATGCTTCAAAGCTACTATATTTTGCTTCTTTAAGAAATAAGGAGAATCTCTCCTTATCACTAGTTTATATATTATCATATCCTTCAAGGGTATCTATCAATTTTTGAGAATACAATTCCATTTCATGAAATAATTCTTCATTAATAAAGGCATTTCTTATTATTTCATCCATATTCCTTCTTGATAGAGTTTGAGATAGTGTTTCATGCTATTCATTAGAATTGTATATATGGATTTGATAGAAGTCCTTTGAATACTCCAAGTTGACTATTTTTAAGTAGTCTACCTTATGAACCCCTAGTTTTGAGTATTTGAGCTTGGTTTGATTAAAACCTTTACAGATATTAGGTTTTGTAGGCTTCCTTATATCTCCCTAGTTATGAGATGTGAATTTTATTTAATTCTTGAAGAATTATTTTGTAGAAATTGTAGAAACCTTATGACTCCCAAATGGATTAAGTACTTGATAATATTTCATGAATGCTATCAAGTTTTGTAGAATGCCTTTATCTCCCTAGTGATTTTGGACATGCTATATAATGAATAGAGTGCTTTTGAGAATAGTAGTTCAATTTTGAGTAGATTTTGTAATTTTTTGTAAGTAGCAAAAATTAACTTCTATTACACCTTATTACTCCTTTTGAACTTAAGCACTTTCTAATTTTATGAGGTTCTATTGGTTGGATTTCTTTTGTCCCTTTAATGCGGTTTTGAGACAAGTATACCTATTTATTTCCAACTATTGATTTTCCTTAATAAACCTCCTTTTATAGCATTTGATATTTAATGTTTCTAAATTCCAATTACATAATTTGGTGTAGTATTCCTTATAAATACCTAATATGGAATATTAGAAAACAATAATATTTGCAATAATATATGTCTAATTTATCCAAGTAGAAATACTTATTTCTCCTATGTTTTAGATTGCAAATATTATGCTATTTTAATAAATATTTTCCTTTTAATTTTTCTTTCAAATATGGTTGATTTCACTTAATATTTCAACCTTATATTATATCCTTATAGCTCTATTTAATGAAAGTAAATTAGAGTAATGTAAACTCTTATCTTTATGATGATTCAAATATCTACGTATTCGATGATGGATTTGAATGTGTACGACAACAGTCAATGTTTATCTTGGGTATTGTGAGCAATGGTAGACTTTTATTCTCCCTTGACTTCAATGCTTGAATGGTTGTGCCTCAATTCTAGCCTCTTTAACCTACTTTGAATACCTTTATGAAGAGATTTTAATGCTCTTATTACTGCAAATCATTGCTGCTTTGAATGCTTTCTAATGTTGTTTCATCCTTGGTTTTAGGTGCCTTAAATATGAGGATGATCTTCTTGAGAAGGACAAGTGTCATGGTAGTTTCTTTCAATGCTCGATGATGTTATTAGACACTTGAAATTCATTGTAGAATGGAGATATTATAGCATTTATGTAAATGCTTATATACCTTGGTTACAAGTGTCACCCCTTCTCTAATATTCCTAGTGTTGACCTACGTAACACTTATTTGAATTATTTCATTTACGCATGTGGAATTTTGAATGTTATTTCAAAGGTGTTAGGGTTTATTCTAAGGTGAAAAGTGGCACCTTATTTCCTTTGCATGTCCCAACCTTATTAATGTATTCTTGCAAGCTTCTCCAATGTATGTTTCCACCTTTTCCTTTGTTTTGTTTCAATGGCGTTCAGTTGGTTCCAATTGATCAATGCTATGGTGGAGCTTGAGTGGCTTTGAGCAATGCTTTGGTGAAACTTGAGTGTCTTTGATTTAGAGAAATGAGTAGCACTTTGGTGGAGACTTCATGATACTCCAATGATGATATAGAATGCTCCTTGGATGTACATCTATCTTTGGTATTGCTTGCTTTGATTCTCTCCAGCTTTCGAACTACTGGGTTTCTTCCTTTGTAAATGATATAGCTCCTTCCTTGTGCTTTGCTTTGTGTGTTTGTAGGTCACCTACTGTGGTTGTCCAAAATATGGGTGATGTGAACCTTTTAATGGCTCTTATATCCTTTCTTGGATGATGCTTTTCTATGGTCACTTTGAGATGCTTCTTCCTTGTGAAGAATGTGTCTTTGTGACACTGAAGCTTTGTCCTTTTTTCTATGTAGGATAGAATATCACGGTGTAAGACAATGCAAATAAACTTTGTAAATACAATACCTTTTTGCACCTCATTTTACAATATCTTTCTACTCGTTTAATGGTATGTTTCTTATAGGTAAGGACAAATTTGGTGTTGTCTCTTTTTCTTCACAACTATCTCCTTTTGCTTGATTAGATAGAAGCTTTTGTAGAAGTAATTTTTTCACTAATTTTTATTTGTATAAAAACTTTTAGTGCACCTCTAATCGAATTTAATGTACAAATATATCTCAAAATACATTCTCCTTTTTGCACTTTCTTGAAGATTATAATATGAGCCCTTCTCCTTGCAACTTTAATCCAAATACGATCCTTAATGGAATTTTATAATGAACCATAGTTTAAAGTTTAACTAATTGCACCCTAGTTTATTACCTTTAATGTATTATATAGTATATGATGTAAATCTTGGTATTTTGATTCACCAAGCTACTACTTTATAGTATATGAGTTTGCAACTTCTTTTTTCCTGTCTAGAATAGCTTCTTGCTTCACAAAACTATCATCTTGAACTTTCTATATTGAGCCTAGAGTTTTGTGGATTGATCCTTCTAGTGACATTCTATTTTTTTGTTGTATATTTAGAGAACTCATTTCTCTAAACTGTGAATTCTTGCTATGAGAGGCAATCTCCAAATATCATGGATTTGGTAGGCTTCTTCTGTCTAAATATTCCTTCATTATTCTTATAAAATTTTGACTTCAACAAGGATCTTCTTCTCAATATTTTGAATGTCTTGAGATCTTCACTGAATTCTTCTTCTATATTTGGTACTCTTTACTAGATTCTTATTCTCTTGGGCTTGTTTTCAAATAGCAAAAATTTTCCCAAGTCCTTTGCTATTAGGAACTTCTCCTTGGTAGTGGATTTATCCAATGAGTTCTCTTAGAAAATATTTTGATGATGCTTATTCAAGCTCTGCAAAAAGGCTATCCAAAACTTCTTCTTTTTACTCCTCAAAACCTCTGTAAGGTATTCTATCTTGTAGCTTATCTGGTCTTCCAACTGAAACATTTTATTCAACCTTCTACTTCTAGAAGTGTTGGTGATGAGATCTTCTTCTCGAATCTCTAAAAGATGCTACTTTTGGATTTGAACAAGACTCTCCTAGTCCTTATATTTCTTCTAAGAATGGAATTTCTTCTATGATATCTTCTCCTGATCTCTTCAGATTCTTCTAAAATAAGTCTTTAATTAGTAGAAGATATCACCAATCTCCTATTTCATGGACTCTTTTCAAGAATATTCTTTAAGAACTCTTCTTTGGAGTTTTCTTTAGAATCGAGAACTTGTCTTCTAAATCAGGAATTCTTCTCAGAATTTTCCTTCAAAATTAAGGCTTCTATGGCCTTATCTTCTAGATCAAGGCTTATCTGGACTCTTCTGCTTTTGCACTCTATAGGTATTGATCTTGAATGAATATCTTCAATCTTCTATCTCCTCCTTGACTCATTTTATAGAATATCTTCTTCCTTGAGTCTGCTATAAGGCTATTGTACCTTTTTCTTCACTTCCTGTAGTTTGTAGGATTACAACTCTTGTAATGGGGTCTTTTCTAGGTCTTTTAAATATTTAGTCTTCTCCTTATTGCTACAATGTTTGGAATAATTCTAAGAAGATATTATTCCTAACTCTCTTGTAAGAAGCTTCCCAACCTTTTCTTGAATATCCTTTTCTTGAATCAATTTATTAGAAATTATGATGAAAGAATTTATAATTTGGAGATAATAATATCCACTAGTTTATCTATCAAACTAGTGGAATGAATATTGAGTCCTATTCTTCACGATTTTTTATGCAACTTTGTGGAAAGAATCTAGCCAAATGTAATCTCAAAAATTTTGTAACTAAGATTTATTTTAGTCCTCACTTGTTACTCTCTCAATAGACTATTTTTTCTCTCCCTATTCCTCTTGAACTACTAGAATTCTCTTATGATGAATTTGGTAAGTGGTGGTGCACAATGACGAATTCGATTTACAAAAATGTAAAGAGGAATTTTTATGGATGTAGGTCCTCCTATTCTCGATTCACCATGGCTCTAATACAACTATTAGATTTTAAGGATATATACATTAAGAGATATAAAATAGGTCCTAATAAGATATATTAAATATGAGAGAAAATGATTTTGTAATATGACTGAAATATACTATAAATAGAAATGATGAAAATACAATGCAATATGGAGGTAATGGTCACTCCATAAATATAAGATAAATAGCTACATTGTACTCCATAGGATTTCTAATCCTATCTAATATGCACTTGATTTATGTGTGATATCATCTTGTTATGATCTATCACTATGAGGTCCTTTATATAGGAAGATAGATTCCTTGGCCAACAATATACCTAGTTGTACAAGTGGACACCTTGCACATTACAACATGCACATTGACACTTGTGCATTTATTACATTGCTTGAAGTAACTATCTAAATTACGCCTAAAGTAATCTCCTATTATAACTATGTACCAAAGGTAGTACATTTACATGATCCAAATGATGTAATATACTCTAACACTAACAGTTATAAGGGTATAATATAAGGTTGAAAACTATAAGGAAATCAACCATATTTGAAAGTAAAATTAAAGGAGAATTATAGCTTAATGTTTGCAAATTAAACATAGGAGAAATAAGGATTTCTACCTGGAAAATTAAAACTCCATTATTGTAAATATTATTGTTTTCTAATATTCCAAATTAGGTAGTTATAAGAAATACTACACCAAAGTAGGATATTGGAATTTAGAAACATTAAATATCAAATATCAAAAGTTATAAAAGGATATTCATTAAGAATTATCAAGATTTGAAAACTAATTGGTATACTTGTCTCAAAATTACATTAAAAGGACAAAAGAAATCCAATCATTAGAACCTCATCAAATCAGAAAGTGCTTAGTTCAATAGGAGAAATAAGGAGTAATAAAAGTTTATTTTGGTATTTATAAAACTTTACAAAATCAACCTAAAATTGAACTATTATTCACATAAAGCACTTTACCACTTATACAACATATCCAAAATCCCTAGGGAGACAAGGCATTCTACAAAACTTGATATTAAAAGCATTTGTCAAGATTTATCAAGTACTAAATCAATTTGGGAATCATAAGGTCTCTACAAAAATTAAAATTCTACAATAATTTTATTTCTTAACTAGGGATACTGTTGCAAAACTTTTATTATTAAACATGAACCATTCACCAATATGCAGAAATATCAAATCATTCATCCACAATAACAATCCACAAATGAGAGAGAGATAGATAATACCCTTAAGGTAGGGAAACACCAATAATAATCCTTAAGGAAGGAATAACTCCACAAGATCTCCCAAGATGAGAGGCCACTTCGTGGGCACGACGATTACATAAGATTCTTCTTCAATGATATGAATATCCTTACAATGACAAATATCTCTTCTTTATATATCCATATTCTTATTCTACTTTGGAGAGCCTACTACTAATATTATATTATTTTAAAATATAATATAATATTATAATACAATCAACCTTGGGTTATGTGTGGCCCATGCCAACCCTTATACAATATAATAATATATCCCCAAATATCTATTCCTAGGTACCCTACCAGATACATAAGAAATCCTACAAAATCTAAGTTCTACAAATATTTATATCAAATCAAGATCATATAATCTAAACTAGGGAGTTATAAGGTAGAAAAATTATAATATTCTATCTCATAAGATAGAAGAACTATCAAAGAACTTCATAATATGAACTTGGGAGCTATAAGGATGTTTATTTCTAAAAATAAAATAAACACTAATAGGAATAAATCCTTTAGAAAGGAAAAAACAAGTGCCATAAAAATTGGGATCATGAATCTACTCATGAAATTTGAAGGAACATTAGACCTAACTTCAAAAGTAATTCATAGTGAAGCCTTAAGAGATAATTTTGATACTATGGAATGCTATCTTCAATCCCATATCAATGAAGCAATCAATAATGAGAAAATTGAAATCTCACTTTTCTTAGACTTTATGAGCATATTGTACATGGCATTACTCACATACAAACCTTACAAATATGAAAATGTAGAACAAAAAGGATTTATAGAACTACTCAAAAATAATATGAAACTGAATGAATCATATTTAAAAAATCTTTTTCAATCGTCATGTAGCATTGGTACTTTAAGTTCTACTAACTCAAGATCTTATCTTGATGATTTGATAAATTGTTCTGAATCCTTCGTACCGAGTAAGGACAAAAAGGAGAAACATCTTCATAGAAATCAAGCAACATTAATACCACCCATAAGAATGCAGAGAACAAATTCAAAGGCAAAGAAAAAAAAGAAGAGGAAGAAGAATCATATAAAGGAAGGATCACAATAAAAATCAAACTGATGAAAGAACTAGATCAAGCTAAAGAACATCTTAAGACAAAGATTCATTTTGAATATTTAAATGTTCAATACCCAAATAATGTAATATAAGGGATTGCTAGAGTTAGAGCATATTACATCATTTGGGTAATGTAAATGTACCACATTTGGTACATAGTTAGAGTAGGATATTACTTTATGGGGAAGTTAGCTAGTTACTTCAAGCAATGTAATAAATGCACAAGTAACAATGTGCAAGTCATAATATGCAAGGTGTCCTCTTGTACAACTAGAGAGAGTGTTGGCCAAGGAATCTATCTTCGTATATAAAGGTCCTCATAGAGACATAACAATATAAAGTGCATTGTATTAGAGAGAGTAGTAAATAGTATTAAAAGTCCTGTATGGAGTACAATTTAGTTCTTTAGCTTATATTAGTGGAGTGCCTAGTACCTCCATACTACATTGTATTTTTGTCACTTTCTATATATAGTATATTTCAGTCATATTGCAGAATCACTTTCTCTCATATTTACTACATATTATTAGGACCTGTGTTAGATCTCTCCCACTGCATATATCCTCAAAAGCTAACAATAAATAAAAATTGAAGACTTTTGTAATTAAAGTATTCGAAGAATTTAAAGCTTATATGAATCATCCTTCACCATGCCATAATGTAGAGAAGACTTTCATGGCTCACCCATAACCATTAATTATACATGTATGGATGAGGAATTCTCTCACCCAAATCCATTTATGAAACATGCCAGGCAATGCTACCTCAGGGGACACCTTGCAGGACACCTCATAGGATACTTTACCCCCCTAATATTTCCTAATTCTATAAATAGGAGGATATTTACTCTATCTTCATAATCCATCCATTTACATACCTCGACTCTATCAAAATAAACCTAGACTCCACTATACTCAACCATCGATCACCATGTATACACACATGAGCTTTTCAACATCCCCTTTTGCTTAGTAATCTACTCTTGTTTGCTAATACAAAAGATAATTTGGTATGGACCAGGAACTACAAAAAAATTAGGATAACCTCTACTACTCAACATAATTCTAACTAGGTAATATAGTCAAAATCATATCTTGAGGTACAATTTAGATTCATACCCATAAATATGAATAGAATAAAAGACTGGACTATAATACAAAAACTCTTGCAACAAGTCAAAAAACTAGGTAAGCATCTATGTTTTACCAAATTTTAGCTATTTTGAGTCTTTGAGTCCCTTTATCTTTCATTACAATGTTTTTGATTGAGACAGGACCCTAATCACTCCTAACTATATTTGTAGGGTTATGCATGTTTAGAGGACTAGCATAGCTAATAGTGGCCAACAAGAAGTATGCCCTCTCATCTAAAGGAATACTTTGAAGAAATCTATTATTTTTTAGAAACTTCACTAAAAGAGGTATTCCCTTGCAGAAGAACCTGATTTATAGCCTCCAAAGGGTAAATTTTGTAAAAGGAATACACTTGTAACCCTTTTTAAGTATCAATGCAAAACAATGTTTTCTATGTACTTCATTTTGGCAATCATGATGGGATCCCCACCATGTTTTTTGTCTTTCTTTAGCTTTTTAGCTAACTAACTGACATCTTTGTCACTTTTATGTGTTATAGGTCCTACAAAACCAGCACAAAACCTTCAAAAGATCTAAAACACACCTCAGACCCAAGGAAAAATCATTTTCTAGTATACATGCTAGATTTATACCTTGAGGTATGAATGCAATTTGTATCGACACATAAAAATAAATAAAGCACTCCCAAAAACTAGGTCCTTGATAGCAAGGTACAATTTTTTACACAGTCACCATCAAATTCATAGTTATAGGTAAGTCAAAGGGTGAAATACACCTTATTTATATTGCTATCTCACGTACTCTTCTACCTTCTTAGGAAAAACCAAATCATACAAGACAACATTTCTAATGTGAAATTGTTCATCTGCACTTCCTTTATGTTGGTTACAAAAACTCAATTTACACCATCTTGTAACTTTTGTTTTGGTATACTTAGGTTATTGCTCACTAATCCATAATTTTATACCATATCTGAATTTCTACCTCTTTATATTGCAAGAATTTCACAAAATCAATGTAATATCATACAAATAGAAACTCCCTACGAAATTTGCCAAAAAAAAATCAACCTTGTACAGATTCATATGGATAGGTATGAATCTAACATTTGTACCTTGAGGTACGAATCAAGAAAACCAACATAATTACAGACAATAAGTCTATAAGTAGGAAACTACAACTAAGTGCTTCCAAACCCTATGTGTTTGATCTCGAATGCTTGTTTTTCCTTCCAAAAGTAGAAAATTCTATTTTTTAATTTAGTTTAATCACACTTCACAAAAATCACCAAATAATATTGGGCACTTTACAATATCTTTCCCTTTTGCTTCTAATCCATTCAAGCAACATTGAAATCATTTAGATCACATGTTAAAAGGATTTTATATTTCTTATCTTACTTGCTTCTTACATTAGGATATCATATAAATCATTTGCATAAGGTGCAAAGAGGCCTTCCAACCTCTCTATCTTTATGAGTTGAGGTAAATTTCAACTTGTCTCATATATATGGCTCTAAAAGACATTTGGATAGTCCTAATAGGTATATCTTGGCTAGTGTAGATAGATTTGTGACAAAGAAAATATTAGCTTACATATCGCTCAAAAAAATATTTTTGTTAATTACATGCTCCTATCATAGATCTTATTTTTCAAGCATCTTTTCAAGCTTTCACTTAACCTAGATTTCCTTTAAAAAATGAAAATTTTCATTTCAATCAAGTTAAAAGCTTTATCTTTTTAGTATATTTTTCACACTCCACTTTTTAAAAAGCAAATAAAACTCACACACCTGCATGGTTCTCACACATTGGTAAGGTTGGACTTCATCACCAACCTCCAATCCAGACCAACAATGTTGGGCTTCATATCAAATCATTGGCTCACTCCCTAAACACCATAGTATCCCCCATAAGTAATTTTCTACACTTCATCACTAAAAAATTCCCTACCCTTGAGATATCCTTAGGGTAGGTTAGGATTAGATGCCCCTACTCATAGGGCTACCCATAATTCATGAGTACACAACTATCGCTATTGACTAAGCTTGATTTATGGTGAAGTGAAATCTAGCTGGCCTATGTAGGTCTTAGGTAGTGACACCTATTTCATAAGAGGTTTATATATTCCCATTTTTGGATTACACTAAGCTATATCCACCATTAGCAGTTTTTCACCTATTGTTATATAGTTACTCCTTACATGCCTTTGGGTATTGTTGGGAAACATGCATTGACACACATTATTAAAAGTACATCCATCACCCTCATTTTTACTTGTTATAGGTTTTTCAAAATCAAACACACAAAACATTACAAAAATCAAACAAATTTCCAAATAAAATAGTAAAAAAATCATTTATTGATTGCATAGCTAGTGAATGACGCCCATAAACATACCCAAACACTTAAATTTGTGTTACAAAACTATCACAAAACCATAAAAATAGACTTGAATATAGTTCAACACCTACCTGTGTCTGTTCCATTCATGATTCTACCTCTATTACCTATTTTACATAAATTTATATGGATAGGTACAAATTTGACATTCATACGAATAGGTACAAATATGAAATTTGTACGAATAGGTACGATTCCTTGAACTATAACATAGATAGATCTAGTAACACCAAAAAATTTAAACAACAACCCTTATCACCTAAACCTAGCTACAATCTGGTTTTATAGCCTTCAATCCTTCAATCATGACCCTCACCTAAGTTTAATCTTAAAAGCAAGAACACCTAGCCATGGAGGCTTATTCTATGATCCCTTCTTCTCCAACCAATTCATTAAGGCATTTGGAGGAAACTACCTTTACCCATTCTAAGAATTCCTTTATTTCTTCACATAGTTCATTCTCACCTAGCATGCTAAGTGGTAGGATTTCATCCTATGATCATAACCTAAGGTGTTGGGCTAATAATATTCATCCTCCCATGAGCCCTCATGATAGAACCACTCTCTCCTCTTCACACTTATTTTATCCCTATCATCCCTCTCGCCATAAAGGGCCATGTCATCCACCTCTTCTTCCATCACCTCAATTTCCATCTCAACTGGCTATAAATGAGTTTAAATTCTAGTTATAGAAATTTTCAATTATACGAAATTGTGATATATATAAATCAATCCGACTATAAAACGGTTTATTTTTACCAATAAAATTTTAGAGTTATGAAAATAAAAAGGTACCCCAATGAGATACTTTAATGGTTGAACTTTGAATTTTTAAAGAAATTTAACTTCAAAACCATGGTGGTGAACGTGATGTGTAAATGAGGTAAGTATTTTTTACAATCCATAAATAAAATGAGGTAAGTATTTTTTACAATCCCTAAATAAAATGAGGTAAGTAATTTTTACAATCCATAAATAAAATGAGGTAAGTATTTTTTACAATCCATAAATATAAATAAAAATTGTTTTGAGTGAGTTTGACCATGGCCAGCACGCCTTAAGTGGTACGTGATGGATTTTATTAGAGATGATAAAATCTTCTATGTATTTCATTATTTTTTGAAACAAAGTTAATATTTCGTTGATTTCATCTGGTAAGGGTAAGATTTCAATTTCAATTGGTAAGGGTAATATTCCAAGGTATAAGAGACTGTAATGGTACCCATAATTTAATATTCGAGCTCTTGATTGTTGTGTGACATTACTGAGTTTCAATGCATCAACGCTTGGGATGTTCTTTCCATCATTTATTTTTATCGATTTTTCAAGCGCACTCCATGAAAACAGGATCGATGTCCCTTGATGAATAATCTGATTCAAGCATCGCCATTACCAAGGAAAAAAATACTGTTGTTGATTTTTGACTAGCCGATATTTTGTTGTGTTTTGCATTTAATGAAAGAGGTGAAATCCTCTATAAATACTAAGTATTTCAATGTAATAAATGAGGATAGACACTCTATGAGAAAAACACTTTAAATTTTTCTGCGTAAATAAAAAGATATTCGGCTTCGGGTTCCTTGAGTAGTATTGCATTTGATCTCATTCTACTTGTTATTTTTTATTATGTTCATCTCTTTTATTTGCTGATTTTAAATTTTGCATCTGGATTTAACTACTGTTTGTGAGGGAGTGAATAGTGGAATGCTTTTTGGGGGTTATCTTGGTAAACTATGAGTGGTTCCTGTGCCTTTCTTTCTGTTATATGCTAATTAATACTTGTGAAGTTTTTTTGTTACTTTATCCCCACCTATATTTTTAGTTTGTAGCCATATTTTCCATTTCTTTCTGTTATTTCCCATCTCTTTCCTATTACCCTAAGCTTTAAATCGATCATTAGTTTTAATACGGGAACCAGCCCTCTCTGGAGATTGGCTCGAAGGACATTTCTCTTCTTCGACCTTTCAATGTTGGCCGGGTCTGGGACGCATAAATAATATTTTGTACTTGGGCAGATTCATGACCAACACTTCCTTATAGGGTTAAACTTGCCAACTTGGTAACATTTTATCCAATTATGTAAATTGTGGTCACCTTACGACTGTTCAACATATTTCATGGACATGTAGATTAGATAAACTTGCATGGAATGGATTTGGTCTAAATTGACCTATCACATTTGATTGAAAATTAAAGTGGACATGATACTTTGTTGTTAACTCTTGCATCAGTTTTTGAGGCTAAGGTCATAAAACATATTCTAGAGCTATATGAGGATGCTGCGGGGCAAAAGGTAAATTTTTCAAAGAGTAAAATTTATTTCTTTAACACTCCCATTCAGAGGCAGATTAAGATTGCTAGGATTCTTGGATGCTCAGTGTCTACTCTTCCATCCACATACCTAGGCCTTCCTTTATTTACAGGCAGAGCTACTGATTCCATGTGGACTAATGTAATTGAAAGAATTCAGAGGAAGCTGGCTGGATGGAAAGGGAATTTGTTATCTCAAGCTGGCAAGGCAGTTCTCACCAAGTTTTCCATTCAAAGCATCCTTGTCTACTTTCTCTCTATTTTTAAAGCTCCTACAAGTGTCTACACTAAAATTGAACGAGATCCGGAAGAGGTTCCTATGGACTGGTTCCGAATCTAAGCGAGCGCTTTCACTTGGTGTCCTGGGATAGGGTTTGCAAACCAAGGGAGTTTGGAGGTATTGGGCTAAGGAGAATACAACATTTAAACATGGCCCTCCTGGCCAAACAAGCATGGCGTCTTTTGACAAATGCAAATGCGAGAATGGATTACTATAATCGGAAGAAAGTATTTGCAAGAAATTGAATTCTTAAGTTATTCCTTTCCTCCCAGGGGATCAATTTTTTGAAATCAATCCTTCAAACTAAAAACTTGCTAAGCAAAGGGCTACATTGGAAACTGGGAAATGGAAGAAACATTGATTTTTGGGACCACAAATGGTTAAAGGACTATCCCCTCTCTGCAGACCCCATCATTTCAACCCTTAGAGCTTGGAAAATTGAAGTTTTTGGTACCAAAGTTGCAGATTTTATTACTTTGTCAAACAATAGAAGGGTATGGAAGCCAATAATGAATAATGATCTACCAGGGGCATCAATAATCTCTGGAGAATGAATTAAAATAGTCTTTACTCCCTTCGGCATTCTTGAGGACCAGACTTATCCGGGAAGCTTCGGACAATGGGGAATTTTCTCGTCAAGATTGCTTATCTGATGCTTATTGATAATGATGAACCTACTTTCCCTCACTTGGAAGTTTGGCCCAAAAGCATTGTTCCGAAGGTTGGGTTTTTTGCATGGCTGGCCATCCAAAATAAGATCCTCACCATGGATAACTTAATAAAAAGAGGTGTGATTGTTGTTAATAGGTGTTATCTTTGTATGTCTGAGTGGGAGTCTATTGATCATTTGTTTTTCGTATTGTAATTTTTCTTTCTCAATCTTGTTAGGTCTGTTACAAGTGTTTCATATTTATTGGGTCCATCCTCAGTCCATTTTTGACTTATTTGTCCAGTGGCATTCCCCATTTTTGAATAGGCGTCTTAGGTATATGTGGAAGATCTGCCTTCATCACTACTTGTGGCAGATATGGTTGGAAAGGAATCGTCGGGCCTTCTTGGATAAGGTTTCTCAGTCATCCTCTGTCCTGTCAAAAATTTTAGCATATGCTAATGAGAATACTTGTTTAGTGCCTGCAGCATCTAGACCTCCAAATCCTTTTGAAGCTTCATTAGGCCAGTCATTAAACTTACCTCTCATTGATGGCCTCAATCATCCTCAAGTCTGTCCTAGAACCATGATCACATGGACCCCACCCCCCCTAGGGTGGATTAAGTTAAATTTTGATGGGGCATCTAGGGGCAACCCGGGTGAAGCTGGGGCTGGTGGATTACTTAGAGACCACAAGGGTGAGGTGCTTGTAGCTTTTGCTGAACATCTTGGAGCTCAAACTAACAATGTGGCTGAAGCAAGGGCAGTTTGGAGGAGCCTCAAGGTGGCAGAGAATTATCCAGGGAAACTGTTGGTGGAAGGTGATTCTCTTATTATTATAAATCTTATAAAGAACACTAAGAGAGCTCCTTGGAGATTTGATGACTACATCCATGAAGCAAGGGCTCTAATTCATGACCGACCTGAGGCCATAATTTTGCATACCTTCCGAGAAGCAAACATGGCAGCTGATAGGCTGGCAAATGAAGGCATTGTAGTAGCAAATTTGATCACGTGGACTGAAAATCTTCCTCATGCAGTCTCAATGGTGATAGATAATGAAAAACTTTAGATTGGAAGGCTCAAAGTGGATCAATGACAGAAAATGGGGGCATTTTTAAAAAAAAAAAATTTGAACCTTATAATGGATTTTGTCATATTTGTTTTTTTTGTTCATGTGACTAGTGTTTTTTGCATCTGGTGGGGCACTGATATAGGTTTTTTATCTACAAATTCATGCATGGGAAAAATCGCTTTGGCCTCAAGTATTTCCCAAGGTGTGTTTGGATTCGATGTCGCAAAAAGGCCCTAGCAAGAAATAACAAAGTGTTGGAGATCCCTGACAATGAGGCACCAGACCCCACCATAATAGTCTTGGAGAAGATGACAATTTCATCAGCCTCCAACAGTATCAACCAGTTGAAGAGTCTGTCTGGCCTCATCAGTGCAGCTGTTGATTTGTGTGATTCCTTAAATCTTCTGTTTTATAGCCAGCAGTTCCAGGGGCACAAGGAGTCAAAGGCAAAATCTAAATATGATGGCAAGAACGATGATAAGAAGTTAGATGAGGACTACAAGGAAGACTGCTTGGCCTCTTGGTTGTCCATTCTATGGGATGTTTTTTTTTTTTTTTTTGACCATATTCTATTATTTTTATATGGGCACAAGCTACTCTGCATGGTGCTTGCATGATTAGTTTTTGTCTTTGTTAGTTCTTTTTGCGTCTTTCTTTTTTGATGGCCATAATATTAGGCTTCCATAGTTTAGTTTGGCTGTATTCTAATGGAAGAGTAGGTCTTGGCCATTTTTGTTGTCAGTTTAAACTTTTAGGGCTTGGCCTTTGTCCAGTTGGTCAGTGGACCCTATTTTGTAAAATGGTTTTGGGTCAACCAGTTAAAACCCGGTGTTAATTATAATATTCTCTTACTTACCAAAAAAAAAAAAATTAAAGTGGAGAGAGGTGGTTCTTGGTGTTAGTAAGGAGTTTGATAAAAAAAAAAAATATTTTAAGCAACTTGTTCTTGGGCATATTTGTTTCATAATATGTCATTATAACTTTAATAACTACTATATCTCCAAGATTTACAAATCCAAGATTATAATCTAATAAGATGATACAAGTGGTAGTTTTGGCCAAAACTTCAAAGGATATAAAGTAGGCAATGAATGGTAGGATTCAATCTTATTTTTGAACCTATATTCTTATTTGTTGCATATAGATTATTACATAGAACAATGTGGGTAATAATAATTGATTTAAAACCTTAAGTACACTTCCTCATCTAATCTCTATTCGTTTGAATTTTCATGAGATATTTTCACCATTATTTAGTTATAAGATCATTTTCACCATTATCTAGTTGTAAGATCCCAATAAACTC
This sequence comes from Wollemia nobilis, assembly GCA_028583015.1. Taxonomy (NCBI): domain Eukaryota; kingdom Viridiplantae; phylum Streptophyta; class Pinopsida; order Araucariales; family Araucariaceae; genus Wollemia; species Wollemia nobilis. Next base: position 3,861,371 of record JAQPPZ010017258.1, read on the forward strand.
AACAATTATCCTTTTACAAAATTAAAAATAATATATTTTTCAAATTAATCCAAATTGAAGGTTCGGGGTGTAGATAAATTGGTTCAACCAAACCCTGTAAGGGGGCGAAGGTCCAAGGTTCAAATCTCGGGCTTCATCGGACTAAACGCTTGTCCCTTTCCTGGTGCTTTCATCGGCATAAAAGGTTTAAAATAATTGTGACATGGTGGTTATAAAGGCGAACTGCGCGAAGATCTGTATGACTACTTCTGAAGCAGACAATACAAAATACTGTAACAACCATAAAATCCGAACATTCTACTCAAATTCGTGGCGGCTATCGATTCCACCATATAAATTTAAAAAAAAAAAAATTCCAAAAATTTAAAATAAAAGCTACTAAAAACCTTTTCATCTATGTAATACCCCTAGTTGATCACTTAAGTTAGAATTTTAATATTTTAACTTATTACTTATTTAATCACTCCATACTTTAAAACTATCTGGGATTACATTCCTCTTTCTTAAATTATAAAATAATTTTTAATTTTTAATTAAAAACAATTATTTGCTATGGAAGTAACTTTACACCAATAAAAACAAAAGCTAGTTATGGAAACCTTCAACAAAATCAAATACTGGCTATAAATGAGTTTAAATTCTAGTTATAGAAATTTTCAATTATACGAAATTGTGGTATATATAAATCGATCCGACTATAAAACAGTTCATTTTTACTAATAAAATTTTAGAGTTATGAAAAATAAAAAGGTGTCCCACTAAGATACTTTAATGGTTGAACTTTGAATTTTTAAAGAAATTTAACTTCAAAACCATGGTGGTGAACGTCACGTGTAAATATTTTTTACTATCCATAAATAAAAATAAAAATTGTTTTGAGTGAGTTTGACCATGGCTAGTACGCCTTAACCGGTACGTGATGGATTTTATTGGAGATGACAAACTATTCTATGTATTTCGTTCCTTTTTGAAGCAAAGTTAATATTTCGTTGATTTCAATTGGTAAGGTTAAGATTTTAACCTTGGGTAAGATTTCAAGACAAAAGATTGTAATGATACCCATCATTTAATATCCGAGCTCTTCTTGATTCTTCTGTGATATTGTTGAGTTTTTATGCACCGATGTTTGGGACGCTCTTTTCATCGTCTATTTTTACTGATTTTTCAAGCATACTCTATGAAAACCGGATCGATATCCCTTGATGAATAATCTGATTCGAGCATCACCATTACCAAGGAAGAAATTACTATTGTTGATTTTTGACTAGCCGATATTTTGTTGTATTGTGCATTTAATGAAAGAGGTGAAATCCTCTATAAATTCTAAGTATTTCAATGTAAGAAAGGAGGATAGACACTCTGCAAAAAAACACTTTAAATTTTTCTGCATAAATAAAAAGATATTCCGCTTCAGGTTCCTTGAGGAGTATTGCATTTGATCTCATGCTACTTGTTATTTCTTATTATGTTCATCTCCTTTATTTGTTGATTTTAAATTCTGCATCTGGATTTAACTACTATTTGTGAGAGAGTGGATAGTGTAATGCTTTTTGAGGGTTATCTTGGTAAACTATTTGTGGTTCTTATGCCTTTCTTTTTGTTATATGCTAATTAATACTTGTGAAGTTTTGTTGTTACTTTATCCCCACCTATGTTTTCGATTTGTAGCCATATTTCTCATTTCTTTTTATTATTTTCCATCTCTTTTTTGTTACCCTAAGCTTTAAACCGATCATTAGTTTTAATACGGGAACCAACCCTCTCTGGAGATTGGTTCGAAGGACATTTCTCTCCTTCGGCCTTTCAATGTTGGCCGGGTCTAGGGCGCATAAATAATATTTTGTACTTAGGCAAATTCTTCCTTATAGGGTTAAACTTACCAACTTGGTAACATTGTATCCAATTATGTAAATTGTGGTCACCTTACGACTGTTCAAAATATTTCATGGACATGTAGATTAGCTAAACTTGCATGGAATGGATTTGGTCTAAAATGACCTATCACATTTGATTGACAATTAAAGTGGAGAGAGGTGGTTCTTGGTGTTAGTAAGGAGTTTGATAAAAAATATATATATATTTTAAGCAACTTGTTCTTGGGCATATTTGTTTCATAAGATGTCATTATAGCTTTAATAACTACTATATCTCCAAGAATTACAAATCCAAGATTATAATCTAATAAGATGATACAAGTGGTAGTTTTGGCCAAAACTTCAAAGGATATAAAGTAGGCAATGAATGGTAGGATTCAATCTTATTTTTGAACCTATATCCCTATTTGTTGCATATAGATTATTACATAGAACAATGTGGGTAATAATAATTGACTTAAAACCTTAAGTATTTTTCCTCATCTAATCTCTATTCGTTTGAATTTTCATGAGATATTTTCACCATTGTTTAGTTATAAGATCATTTTCACCATTATTTAGTTGTAAGATCCCAATAAACTCAACAATTATCCTCTTACAAAATTAAAAATAATTAATATATTTTTCAAATTAATCCAAACTGAAGGTTCGAGGTGTAGATCAATTGGTTCAACCAAACCTTATAAGAGGGCAAAGATCCAAGGTTCAAATCTCGGGCTTCGCTGAACTAAATGATTGTCCCTTTCCTGATGCTTTCAATGGTGTAAAAGGTTTAAAATGATTATGACATGATGGTTATATAAGTGTACTGCGCGAAAATCTATATAGCAACTTCTGGAACCAACAATACAAAATACTGTGATGACTATAAAAACTGGACATCCTACCCAGATTCGTGACAACTATTGATTTCACCATATAAATTTACGGAAAATAAATTAAAATAAAAGCTACTAAAAACCTTTTCATCTATGTAATACCCGTAGTTAATCACTTAGGTGAGACTTTTAATCTTTTAACTTATTACTTATTTAATCACTTTATACATTAAAACCATCTTGGATTATTAATTTTTAATTTTTAATTAAAAACAATTATTTGCTATCGAAGTAACTTTACACCAATAAGAACAAAAGCTAGTTATGGAAACCTTTAACAAAATCAAATACTGGCTGAGTTTAAATTCTAGTTATAGAAAATTTCAATTATACGAAATTGTGGTAATATATAAATCGATCCGATTATAAAACAGTTCATTTTTACCAATAAAATTTTAGAGTTATGATAAATCGAAAGGTGTCCGAGTGAGATACTTTAATGGTTGAACTTTGAATTTTTAAAGAACTTTGAATTTTTAAAGAAATTTAACTTCAAAACCATGGTGGTGAACGTGATGCGTAAATGAGGTAAGTATTTTTTACAATCCATAAATAAAAATAAAAATTGTTTTGAGGGAGTTTGACCATGGCCAGCACGGCTCAATTGGTACGTGATGGATTTTATTCGAGATGATCATCTCTTCTCTCAAAATAGATTTTCCTTCGGTTAATTCAACATACACATCCGACGCAAAGCTCAGACTAACTTCAAAACACAGTTTTTGTTTTGCTCTCATCTGCCCATACATGATGTTAACGAAACACAAATAAAATTAAAAGAACAGAAGCTTCATCGTCCGAATATACTGTCCATCACAAAGACAAAAATAAGCAAAGATCTTTCTTAAGCAATTGGCTAAGCAGAGATTTGGCAAGAAGCATGTTCATTCTCTCTGTCGGATGGAAACTATCCCAGAACACATATTTGGAAGCATTCCTGAATGTCCCGATCGAAAATTCATTGCAGAGTATCGATGCTTGAAAAAGCCCAGTACCGCAACATCCCCTGCGCCCTTCAGCAAAACCTGTTACCATACAAAATCATACAAGGTCAGTTTATCCAACCCTCAAGTTCATCTAAGATTTATTGTTATCAAATTTCAAAGGTCTAATAAATTAGCTAAATATGTTTTAAATTTAGAATCTTAAACAAACTTATAAAATCATAGTCATGGGACACTTATATGGTTAGAAGTTTGGATTTTCTTTAACCATTGAGTGAGCTTGTCTAAAAAGAAAAAAAGTTTAAACCACCATAAATGAGCTTGTACATAATCCATTAACTTAATAAACTTACCATACTTTGCAGGATTTTTTGCAACAGAAAGCAGTATGTTATAAGCATCTAGATAAGCAAGCATGCCACCATCGATTCCATTCATCTTATGCAACTTCTTCCTCAATTTTATGTTGAAAGTGGCTGCCTCCTTGTTCTGATATTCCGCACAGACTCCCTTTCCAAGGCTATGAAGAGTTACTTGAAACGGTACACAACCCACAGGAGGAAGAGACACTACTGCAATTTTGCGAGCCCCTAACCCTTGAAGCTTCTGCACCATAACAACTAACTTCACTTCAAAAGTAATAGTTAAAAAGTGTGGGTTTGGCTAAAATTTTTTGAAGACTAATTTTTTTTTGAAGGAGAACCACTTTTCCTTTGTTTTTTATGGGTGTCCAACAAAAATAAAAGACTAAATCTTGCCAAAACTTTAATACATATGAACAGCACCAAACATTTCAAATCCTATATAAGTAATTTGAAAAAAAAAAAAATTATAATGGAGTGTCTTGCCATGATGAAACCAGAGAAAGCGATGAGAAGGTGGTTCCTAAACTGTATACGATAACTCTCGTTTCTGGCAAAAATATTGGAATCGAAAAACTGAACATAGTCATTACTGCCTGTATTTATAATATAAACGGCCTCAGATATGTTAGAAAAATTAACCCAGATTTCACGCCTCCGCTAGATTGCGCTCCAAAACTGGGCGAAGCCGGACTGCGCTCGTGCAGTTGGGGATCCCGGCAAAAAGGTCTAACATGACGTTGCACCTACCCTCTGACAGATGTAACGTCTGACAGATCCGATCGCTGCAGAAGTTAATTTCAGTTCGACGATTTAATGCTAGTGCGGCTATTGGTCAGAAACCCTAGTTGAGGGCCTGTCAGAACCTGTCAGAGGATAAGCCCTATCCTCCCCTTCCCGCGGCTATATAAGGCGTCTCAAGTATTTCAGACAGAAGACGAGAAGCAGAGTGCGAGAAGTAGAAGGCAGAGAGAAAAGAGGAGTCAGGAGAAGAAGAGTATCTCAGTGAGCAGTGTGGCTCAGCTGATTAATGTCCGAGCAGCCGACTCGACATTTTGTTTGTTAGTTTATCCTGCAGCGTAGCCTGCAGATGTTGTTATTTCCTCGGTTGAGGAATACTGTAACCCTAGTTTCATATAAATAAACTTTGCTATTGTTTGTGGCATCTTTAGGGTTTGCAGTAGTTTATGTACTAACATTTGTTGTTCTCTGTTCCGACATTTCTCTCCTCTCATACGGGTGTTGCCAAGCCAGGCAAACCCAGCAGCAGCCGCGCAAGCCTTTCGAGCAAAAATTATTGCAGAGCCAAAGTTGGCTAAGTCGGAAGAAGCCTTCCGAGTTCGCTGCCGCAACCCGACTGCGCCCGAGATCCGAGCGCATCCCGAGTGCGCGAACGAAGTCTGAAGTCGACCGCAGTCCGCACTTCGCCTAGCACAGTCCGTCGACTGAGCGAAATCCACACTTCGCCCATATTCCGGGCGAAGTCCGTCGGCGGCCCCGAAGTTCGCACTTCGCCCATTTTGGGCGAAGTCCGTCGGCGCCCCCGAAGTGCAAACTTCGCCCAATTTCGGGCGAAGTCCGTCGGCGGCCCCGAAGTGCAAACTTCACCCAGTTTCGGGCGAAGTCCGTCGGCGCCCCCGACGTTCGCACTTCGCCCATTCTCGGGCGAAGTCCGTCGGCGCCCCGACGTTCACACTTCACCCTTTTTGGGCGAAGTCCGTCGTTGCCCCCGACTTGCGCACTGCGCTTTCTGAGCTGCGACGTTCGAACTTCGGCGAAAGTTCGAAAAGAAAAAATAATTAAATCCTTCAAGATAAAATACGTGAAGCATTAGCCTCTCCAACCAGAGAACTCAAATCATCTCGATACTGTTTGTAGATCTGTAGCTGATCTCCCAGAGTTAGCACATTCTGCAAAACTCATATAGAATTTGTGATCGGACTCAAATGTTTCTATTGGAACAACTAAAAACCTAAAAAAAGAAAATTGTATTGCAAAAGATGACATTTGAATTAAAATAATACCCACAAAAAGTTTTGCTGTGGCATCGAGTATGTCGGATGCAGAGGAAGCAAATGTGACGCCCGTGAGAATCCTATCTCCATGCGCTTCGGGATTCAAGTACCCAATTGTTGGCGATGGGAGTCCTAACATCGAAGCTACACAAATCCATAGCAAATTCTCCAGTAATGAATATCTATAGAAATCTATTTAATTACTTAAAAACATGTTGAGCATTGAGAATTATTTTATGGCCAATACCCAGGTAGTCTGTGACTAGGAAACCATTGGAGAATCTGCCAGTAAATCTTTTTCCGGGAAAGTCCTGACCGTAGGGAGAGTGATTGCACTTTGCCATAGTGCGAAGATGATTATTGTTCCCCACGTCGACGGTGGAGTCCCCAAACGATATCAACGCAGGGATTTCAGCTAAGCTTTGAATTAGACCTGTATTCACCATTAAATCTAGAAATGCAGTTCTTATTATAGCTAAGACATAATTCTCCATCTTTCTTGGTAGTTCGTATATCTCAAGTGAAAGTGGATTATGTGAAGTGAAGGAATAAAACGACTTCCGAATCGCGTCGCGTTAAAAAAAAAATGCTTCGTAAAATTTTGGCTTTGGGAAGAGGTTTGGGGGAAAGTCTCCCGAAGTAAATACTTCGGGGAATATTTTGCCGAAGTATTTCTACTTCGGGGAAGCACAGCCGAAGTGAAACTACTTCGGGGAGGTGATTCCCGAAGTAACTACTTCGGAGGGGAAATTGCCAAAGTAAATCTACTTCGGGGAATTTCCCAGCGAAACAACTGCTTCGCTCAGCTTGGCTCCGAAGTGAAATCACTTCGGGGAGACTAAGTCTCACAATGTGCTTCGGCACAAGCTGACTCGATTCCAATCTGGATCGAACGGGTATTTACCGCTTCGGGGCAAAACCCTAACTGGCATTCTTCGAGACAGAGAATAAAATCACAGAGACAAGATTTTACAGAGTAAATGTCTTATATATAAAATACTGTCAAATTTACAAAAGCTTCCTTCTGAAGCGTTTACAAACTTTTGCAAGATAGAAATCTGCAGGATAAACACAAACACTACTTGGAGACTGCTGCTCCACACTCCGGCTGCAAGCGGCTACTGGTTTCACCTTTCTGCTACTCTGTTGGTCGAAACCCTAGCTCTGCTGCTGCTCTGCTCCTTCCGCTAACCTCTTCTGCTTTCTGAGACTGCTTCTCTGTCTCTATTCCTTCCACACATCACCCTAAATGACAAAATGCCCTAGTATTTATAGGCGGGGGATGAGGACAAAAGGCGGGAGAGTTCACCGACCGACTGACAGGATATAAATACAGAAGTATGGTTCCTGTCCAATCGCCGAACAACTACAACTACTCGCACGCTTGGACAATTAATGTCCCGATCTGCGCGCCTGAATTCTTCTTCGACCGATTTCCGCTTCGGCTGAATTCTGCTTCGGAAGGCAATTTGATTTTAGTTCGCGGCGAAGCATTTTCGGGGGTGAGTTAAATATGCTTCGCGGCGAACCATTTTCCGAAGTCATTTCGGAAGTGCTTCGCGCCGAAGCATTTTCCGAATGCGATTCGAAACTGCTTCGCACCGAAGCACTTGCAGGCGTGAAGTTAGATTTAATTTTTCTAACACCCTCCTTTAAATTGAACTTCACGAGTTCTCTGACGCCCAACATTTCTCGCAATCTGGCGAAGTCCTCCTTCAAGGGTTTTGTGAAGATGTCAGCTAGCTGCTCCTTGGACCTGCAAAACTGCAACTGTACTTCGTCGAATTTCACCAGCTCTTTGATGAAATGATATCGGATATCAATGTGCTTCGTCCGACCATGGAAGACTGGGTCCTTCGAGAGCGCGATGGCAGAGTTATTGTCACAAAATATTGTTGTTGCTACTTCGGGCGGATGATGTAGTTCACACAGAACTCTTCTCAGCCAGACTGCCTGGCAGGTGGCTGAGGTGGCAGCAACATACTCTGCCTCTGCTGTAGATAAAGCAACGATTGGTTGCTTCTTCAAGGACCAAGAGACAACTCCGGATCCAAAATGGAAGGCATATCCCGAAGTGCTCTTTCGGTCATCTACGCTACCGGCCCAATAACTGTTAGTGCAGCCAATCAACTCAAGCTGGTCTTGTCTGGCATAGTGAATTTTGTGGTTCCTCGTGCCATTGACATATCGCAGAATTCTCTTGCCTATTTGCCAGTGAGTGTCTTTCGAAGTCTCCATAAAACGGTTGATCAGACTGACTTTGAACATCAGATTTTGTCGAGTTGCAGTCAAGTACATCAGGATTCCAATTAACCTTTTATAGAGAGTTGGATCAACGCTTCTGTCATTGTCAGTCTTGCTCAACTTCAAGCCAGTGGCAACCGGGGTGATGGCAGGATTGTTGTCTTCCATCTTAAAACGCTTCAGGACATCCTTTGCATACTTGCCCTGAGAGATGAAGATGCCATCTACTGATTGGTCAACTTCAATGCCAAGAAAGAATTTCATCAGCCCCATGTCCGTCATTTCAAACTCGGTCTTCATGGTTGTTTTGAACTGTGCAAATATGATGTTGTTATTGCCAGTATATATCAGATCATCCACGTACAGGCAGACGATAATGAACTCACCTGCTTCATTTGTCTTCATGTACAAGGAGTGCTCATATGGGCATTTTTGAAACCCATTCTCCTAAAAATAGCCGTCAATCCGATTGTACCATGCCCTGGGTGCTTGCTTCAACCCATACAGGGCCTTTTTCAGCTTCAGGGCCTTGTCTTCTTGCCCTTGTATTTCATAACCGGGTGGTTGGTCTATGTAGACCTCTTCTTCCAACACTCCATTCAGGAAGGCAGACTTGACATCCATCTGGTACACACTCTAGCCTTTCTGAGCTGCAAGTGCCAGAATCATTTTGACTGTGTCAAGTCGGGCTACAGGTGCATACACCTCATGATAGTCAACTCCTGACTTCTGCTTGTAACCTTTCGCCACTAATCTGGCATTATGCCTATCAACTTCTCCTTGGGCGCTGAACTTCGTTTTATACACCCACTTGACCCCAATGGTCTTCTTTCCTGCTAGAAGATTAGTCAACTACTTTGTCTCATTCTTCTCAATGGCTGCTATCTCATCATCCATCGCTTTTACCCATGTATGATTCTAACTTGCCTCTTCAAACTCCATTGGATCACATTCAGTAAATAGAGCAAAGTCAGAATATTCTTCATCTAATTGATCACGGGTTACCTCATAAATGTATTGCAAGCTCCGAGTCTTCGCAGGTGTCCTCAGGTTTTGAATTTTGCTTGCAAGTGGAGGTGATCATGATGATGAGGGTGTGCTACTGCTGACACCATTGTTGCTGCTTGAAGGTACAGGTGGCTGTACACTATCTTCCTCCAAGTTTACAGGTTCAAAAATTGCTGGTTCAGGTTGACCAGTTTTTGAATTCCAATTTCAGGCTTCATCCTCCAAGAACTTCACATCGCGACTGATGACAAGTTTCTTTGTCACTGGATTGTACAGCCTGTATGTCTTTGCTTGTTCGCTGTACCCCGTGAAAATGCATTTTTCAACTTTGTCATCCAACTTCCATCTTTTCTCATCTGGAACATGTGCATATGCAATGCACCCAAAAACTCGCAAATGAGCCACACTTGGCTTCAGTTTGCTCCAGGCTTCCTCCGGAATTTTGTCCTTCACACTCTTGGTGGGACAACGGTTCAACAGATAAACTGCACAACTTACAGCCTTCCGCCCGAACTCATGTGGTAAAATTTTCGCCTTCAACATGCTCCGTGCCATCTCCATGATTGTTTTGTTCTTCCTCTCGCCTACACCATTCTGCTGTGGTGTGTATTTGGCAGTGAACTGCCTTCGAATTCCATACTACTTTCATAGTTCTGTAAACTTCTTTCTTTGTCAATTTAGTTTCTTGGATACAAAGAAAATTTGAGTTATTACTTAAACAGAGGCCCTTGATACACCTCTACTTTGAGGAGGTATTAACACCCCTTATATTTCGTGAGATGGTAATCATGTCTCATTAGGGGCTACTAGTACCACTTGTGAATTACTAATATCATTTTATGTATTTGTAAAGAGAAGTTTAATCAATTTAGATTGTGTTCCTTTCTATATGTTTTCTCTTGCTTCCTTGACTTTCACTTGATAATTTGAGAGTTTTTCTATTTTTTCCTTACATATATCAAGAGTATGTCTTTCTATTCTATTTCTCAAAGTTCGTTTACAACTGTCATTTTTATTAGATTTATCATCTCTTGGCTCTGTTATGGAAGCTTTTGACTTGTTTTGCTCATTTTATGATATTTCTTTATTATTGTTAGAGATATTAACATCTAATACTACATTTTCTCTATCATTTTGCTTCTCTTAAATGGTGCATGGTACTTCACAAGAGTCTTCAAAATCTAATGAGACACATTCCTTCATATTAGCGAGAATGTTCATCCCTAAATTAGGATCATACTGAATAAATAGTTCCTTGTTAATATTTTAATCTTGTTGTACAATATCTTTTAAGCTCTTATATGTTTTTTCTTCATAGGCTAAAGACTTAAAAGAATTGGTACTTCTTCCAATATTTACTTTCATCTATTTGGACCTATTTTTTGTAAGTTGAAAACCAACCTCATCCATATCCATTTCTATGTTTCTCTTGCAAATTTCTACATATATTTTTTCTAGACTCTTCTTAGGGCATGATCTCTCAATATGTCCCACCTTGTGACATCTTTTACATCTAAAACACATGTTTTCATAATATATGGTTGGTATCCACAACTTACCCCCTTACTTTAGAATAATTAATTCTTGTAAAGGTTTACTTATATCAATCATGACCACTGTCCGAGCTTAAATAGCCAAGAATCCATCTTTTATAGATTTTAAAATCTCAATGAATTCTCCCAAAATATTTACTATTACCTTGAAGGTATCTATTTCTTATAATTCAATGGGTAACCCATACATCCTAACCTAAATTGATGTTAGAAATAGATTTATGTTTTTAGGTGCAAAGCTTTCATACCAGCAAGTAAGGAAGAGTCATGGTCTTCCTATAAACCAAGGACCTATGAAAAGATAGACTCACTCCTGGAGACTTTTAACTCCTATCAATCTATTTTCTCAAGGTTAAAGCCCTTGACCAAGACCTATGAAATTTACTAATAATTACCCTATCTCTCCGTAATAAAAATTGTTTCTGTGTGAAGTATTCACTAACATCTATTAGATATGATTCTAAGAATTTAATTGTAAATTGATCCATAAAAACAATAAAAAATATTATTAAACAAAAAAATCTTATATTAATTTATTTGATTTAAAATAATTTAAAATTTTAACTATAAAATATTTTTTAAATATTATTTTAATTAAACTTTTAAACATTCAAAAAAATAAATTTTAATTTTAATTTTAATTTTTTTAAATTTAAATGTATCCATATAAACAATTTAAACGTCCATGTAACTTTAAAATAAATTAATAAGAACAAAACTCACTTGAATCTGTATAGATAAAAATGAAAAAAACAGGTGGTGGACGAACACCATCTTGTTCGGAGAGAAGAAAAAGTAAAAAGCATCTTTTATCTTTGGCCGGCCCGGCCAAGAGCATTTTTGTCTTCGAGTCCGACGTCTAACGTTTGCATTTCCACAAATCCGCCAACTTGTGCCACAACTCGCTGGCCTTCAATCTGTCACTGAAGAAGACGTACATTGACAGCATTGATGGAATTGAACAAACAAAATTTGTGGAACAACCATCTTCAACGAGTTTGAACAAACAAAATTTGTGGAACAACCATCTTCAAGTCATAGACTATAAATAATAATAGGTAGAGGTTTGCGCGGAGATAAAAGTAATAATGAATTTGAATGACTAAATAAGGGAAAAAATTAAAAATTAAAAATTATTAATGCATAATTATAAAATGATATTTACATGATATTTATGTAATGGTAAAGTAAAAAAATAAATATTAAGGACTATTAAAATTATAGGCAATTAATACCTCTTTAAATAAGGATATTTTTAGGATGGTAATGCAAAGGAAAAATAGAAAATTTAAAAGAATAAGTATGATCTTCACAGAAGAATAAAATTTTAAGAAATTGAATACATCAACTAAGTTTATATACACAAAGAAGGATTTCTTTTCCTTTTTATTTTAATATTAGATTTTATAAAATATAGATCTTGTTTTTTGTGACAACATAGATAAAACTTGTATGTCCCATAAAACTTGTATACCCTCTATTTATATTTGTAATTAGTAATTTTTTATTTTATTGGTTTAAAATCCCACTAAGAAGATTATCAATATAGTCTTCCACAATGTCATGCATCATGTTAAAAAATATTTATGTCATGCCTCTCTGGTAGGTAGATCTTACATTTTACATCTCATACTAAATGACATGATAGCAAAAGGTTCCGTATGGGGTGGTGAAAGTTGTTTTGGATTGATCCTCAAGGGCAATTTTGATTTGGTTATACCCTAAAAATCCTTCCATTAGAGTATATAATATATATATATATATATATATATATATATTTATATATATATATATATATATATATGAAGTTAATCTATCAATTATATGAGACCAAGTGGTAGACATTGATTTGTAGATGTGACAACCAATCCAATGGCAACACATTGTAGCAGTTGATTTCACAAAATATTTTTTAAGTTTTGGCATTTGATTTTTTCTTGATTTGAGTGCTAATTCAACCAAATCTGCTAAAGGGCATACCTTTTGCATATAGAGTGTTTGGATCCGATTTTTTTATTGCATAATTTTTGAGATCTACATAGTGGTGATATCAGTTCATAGATCTGTTACAAATTTATTTAGAGTTTTTGGTGCAAAATGGATTCCTTAGAGTATGTTACATACATCAATGTGGAAAGTTATAACACTTGGTTAGTTCAAATGAAAATATTAATCTAGGCAAGAATCTCTAGTTCATATTTAATAATGTGTTAGAAGGTCTCAACAATAATGAACTCAGTAAGAGAAAAGGGAAGGCTCTTGGACTATTCTTCATGTTAGTGGAACCAAATGCACTTTTTTATATTAGACAAAAAACTGATCCTATTAATGTATGGACAACCTTGAAAGATCTCTATGAAAAAATAAGTGCTAATGAAGTAAACAAAATAGTGATAGAGCTCTCCAATATCAATTTTAAATTTTAGTATTGTTGAAGACTATATACTTCACGTTAAATATCTAAAAGGTGAACTAGCTATGATAAGAGGTAAAGTAAATAGTGATAAAGAGCATGTCAAATATATTACTTCTAATATTTCTTCTCATTTGCATGCAGATGGCTTGGTTCTTTATGTGAATGCTATGTCTATCAAAGAACCACAATCCATATCTCTTGAAGGTATTTTTAAGATTCTAATATATTATGAAGTGACAATGAAGAACTGTGGTATTTTTATTTTTTCGATCTTCAATATTTTGTGTGTATACAAATGTTTCAAAATTTAGCACCCTTGGCATTTTTCTGTAGCATCCTTCAGAGTACCAACACTCCACCTCCGTTGTCTATGCATTGCATCTTAGTAGAGTAATATTTCCAAAACCTTAAACTTTGTCTATGCATTGCATCTATGCATTCTTTACCATATATGGATTGCTACTTTCCTTCTTGAAGCATAATTGCAACCGCAAGAATTACAATAAATATTTTGTATGAAAGCACAGTAATATTATAAAATACAACAAACATTACCAATTGAGAACATTAAAATAGTCAATATTTTTTTGCTAGCTTCAACTAAACCGAACACTTCATCTAACTATAGAAAAGAGAATTTAACTTCATGACCATCAATTAAAACTCCTATATTGGCTAGCCTATTTACACATGTTTTCATTTCCCTTAATGTATGTGTAAACCTTATTTCTTAAATGTGTAGCAAGGTCTTGTATTTCCACAATTATCTCTGGTATGTTCCATGGAGCCTTTGCTTTCCTTAAAATTGTGTTTATTACTATTAGTGAATCACCTACCATCCACAGTATATTCCATTTTATTTGTTTATATATTTTTAACCTTTCCAAAGTTGTCCAAGATTCAACTTCATTATTTGTCTTAAATCCACTATTTAAAGCATAATGAAATAAAATTTCTTCCCTATTATTTGTAGTTATTATATTTTCTCCTATTTGTCCTCAATTACCTTTAGATGCTCCATCAAACTTTAATTTGACTAGCTCCACTTCTGGTGGTTTCCACTTTATATTCTTTACCCTCTTTTTATATCTCATATACCCAACATCATAATTTCATTTAATGACTTGAATCCATATATTAAGGCTCTCTGCTTCAAGATTAGGTATTGGGTGAGTTTATAGGGTTGGTTTAAACTCCTCTATGGCTAAAAAAATCTTCCTTTTCATTACCTCTAAATTATATTCCTTTCCTTTAAATATTATTCTATTCCTTTCCAACTATACAATCCAAAGTAACGTATCTTTTGATATATCCTAAATTATCTTTAAAATATCACTTTTAAAAGGGCTTCGTCATTGCTTTAATCAATCTTCAATTTATCGTTCATTACCATACCTTTTCCAAACATATTAATAATCCATTACCATAGTTTCATGCTATTGAGTAGTATCCCAAGATATGGTCTATACTCTCCTTCTCTTTACATAGAACACGTTGCAAGGAGCCATTAAAACCCTCTCCATAAGGTTATAAAATTCTAAAATTATTCTATGACCTACTAGCCAAACAAGCATTTAGACTTTATGAATGCTCAAGCTATCCCAAATATCTCTCTATAGTCTTATAGAATTTCTATTTTGTTGGTGCTTTACATTATATGCACTTCATGTTGTGTATTCTCCTAAGCTATTCAACTCTGAAATCAACTTATCCTCAGCTCCCCTTGGAATAATCAGTGTTGTTATCTTTCTGATTAATTGCCTCCTAGCATCAATATCTTGTATACTTGTAAAACTTTCTTCTTTCCATTTGTATCTTTCTTGTTGACCTTCTAAATAATGTTTGAAACCCTATCACCATACTTATGTTGAAGTAATCTCATCCATTGTTTCAAAACTAGATCTATATTGAGTGGTTTTATATGGCACCAAGTATCCATCAAAATAATTTTCTTTTCTCTATTTCCCACCACCCATTTTAGACCTTTAATCAATAGATCAATTGAATTTTATAAATATTTCCAAAGTGTAGAACCATTTGGTAGTGAAAATATAGTAAATATTAAGCTTGGTTCATTAGGCTCATCGTACTTAGAATTTTGTTTTCTCATTGTATTTGACTCTCTTTGTACAATCTTCTAATTACTTTCCTCTAAGAGCTAAATTTTTATCTATAAGAACTCTTAAATCAAAACCTCCTCTAGTTTAGTCATCACACACCTTGCTCCATTTCATGAAAGAAAATTTCTATTTATCATGTAATCCTAACCATAAAAATGACCACATAATATAGATTAAACTTGAAAGCATACAGGGACATATAATATGTTGGAATGGCCTATAATACTAATTTAGTTACCTGCACTCTCTTTGCTAATGATAACCATATACCTTTCCATCCCAATAGTTTATTCTAAATTCTTATAATTGGATTTCATAATTCTATCCTCATTCTCCCATCAAATAAGGGAATCCCTAGATAAGTTGCTGGTAAATTTTCATCCTCCATTTGATGTAACTTGCTTATCCCTACTTTGATTCTATCTAGAGTGTTTAAGAAGTAAATTTTAGATTTTATCCTATTAAATTTCTTGCTTGATGCTCTTTCATATTACTTTATTAATTTATTCAAAGCTTTGGCATCATTTACCCATACCCTCCCAAAAATAGTTGTATCATCAGCAAATTGTAGATGGGTGATGTTATATGTTAGATTTTGATACTAAATACTTGATGTAAAATAACCACAGGATATAAAATAGAGTTGCAATATGAAATATAAGATAATGACAATATTATAAACATATAAAAATAATAAATAACTTGGTACGTGATGGATTTTATTCGAGATGATCATCTCTTCTCTCAAAATAGATTTTCCTTCGGTTAATTCAACATACACATCCGACGCACTGAAGCTCAGACTAACTTCAAAACACAGTTGTTTTTTTCCTCTCATCCGCCCATACATGATGCAAACGAAACACAAATAAAATTAAAAAAACAGAAGCTTCATCGTCCGAATATACTGTCCATCACAAAGACGAAAATAAGCAAAGATCTTTCTTAAGCAATTGGCTAAGCAGAGATTTGGCAAGAAGCATGTTCATTCTCTCTGTCGGATGGAAACTGTCCCAGAACACATATTTGGAAGCATTCGTGCATGTCCCGATCGAAAATTCATTGCAGAGCATCGATGCTTGAAAAAGCCCACTACCGCAACATCCCCTGCGCCCTTCAGCAAAACCTGTTACCATACAAAATCATACAAGGTCAGTTTATCCAACCCTCAAGTTCATCTAAGATTTATTGTTATCAAATTTCAAAGGTCTAATAAATTAGCTAAATATGTTTTAAAGTTAGAATCTTAAACAAACTTATAAAATCATAGTCATGGGACACTTATATGGTTAGAAGTTTGGATTTTCTTTAACCATTGAGTGAGCTTGTCTAAAAAGTGAGCTTGTCTAAAAAGAAAAAAAAGTTTAAACCACCATAAATGAGCTTGTACATAATCCATTAACTTAATAAACTTACCATACTTTGCAGGATTTTTTGCAACAGAAAGCAGTATGTTATAAGCATCTAGATAAGCAAGCATGCCACCATCGATTCCATTCATCTTATGCAACTTCTTCCTCAATTTTATGTTGAAAGTGGCTACCTCCTTGTTCTGATATTCGGCACAGACTCCCTTTCCAAGGCTATGAAGAGTTACTTGAAACGGTACACAACCCACAGGAGGAAGAGACACTACTGCAATTTTGCGAGCCCCTAACCCTTGAAGCTTCTGCACCATAACAACTAACTTCACTTCAAAAGTAATAGTTAAAAAGTGTGAGTTTGGCTAAAATTTTTTGAAGACTAATTTTTTTTTTTCAAGGAGAACCACTTTTCCTTTTTTTTATGGGTGTCCAACAAAAATAAAAGACTAAATCTTGCCAAAACTTTAATACATATGAACAGCACCAAACATTTCAAATCCTATATAAGTAATTTGAAAAAAAAAAAAAAATTATAATAGAGTGTCTTGCCTTGATGAAACCAGAGAAAGCGATGAGAAGGTGGTTCCTAAACTGTATACGATAACTCTCGTTTCTGGCAAAAATATTGGAATCGAAAAAATGAACATAGTCATTACTGCCTGTGCTTATAATATAAACGGCCTCAGATAAAATACGCGAAGCATTAGCCTCTCCAACCAGAGAACTCAAATCCTCTCAATACTGTTTGTAGAGCTGTAGCTGATCTCCCAGAGTTAGCACATTCTGCAGAACTCATATAGAATTTGTGATCGGACTCAAATGTTTCTATTGGAACAACTAAAAACCTAAAAAAAGAAAATTGTATTGCAAAAGATGACTTTTGAATTAAAATAATACCCACAAAAAGTTTTGCTGTGGCATCGAGTATGCCGGATGCACAGGAAGCAAATGTGACGCCGGTGAGAATCCTATCTCCATGCGCTTCGGGATTCAAGTGCCCAATTGTTGGCGATGGGAGTCCTAACATCGAAGCTACACAAATCCATAGCAAATTTTCCAGTATTGAATATCTATAGAAATCTATTTAATTACTTACAAACATGTTGAGCATTGAGAATTATTTTATGGCCAATACCCAGGTAGTCTGTGACTAGGAAACCATTGGAGAATCTGCCGGTAAATCTTTTTCCGGGGAAGTCCCGGCCGTAGGGAGAGTAATTGCACTTTGCCATAGTGCGAAGATGATTATTGTTCCCCACGTCGACGGTGGAGTCCCCGAACGATATCAACGCAGGGATGTCAGCTAAGCTTTGAATTAGACCTGTATTCACCATTAAAGCTAGAAATGCAGTTCTTATTATAGCTAAGACATAATTCTCCATCTTTCTTGGTAGTTCGTATATCTCAAGTGAAAGTGGATTATGTGAAGTGAAGGAATAAAACGACTTCCGAATCGAGTCGCGTTAAAAAAAATTCTTCGCAAAATTTCGGCTTTGGGAAGAGGTTCGGATATCAATGTGCTTCGTTCGACCATGGAAGACTGGGTCCTTCGAGAGGGCGATGGCAGAGTTATTGTCGCAAAATATTGTTGTTGCTGCTTCGGGCGGATGATGTAGTTCAACAGAACTCTTCTCAGCCAGACTGCCTGGCAGGCGGCTGAGGTGGCAGCAACATACTCTGCCTCTGCTGTAGATAAAGCAACAATTGGCTGCTTCTTCGAGGACCAAGAGACAACTCCGGATCCAAAATGGAAGGCATATCCCAAAGTGCTCTTTCGATCATCTACGCTACCGGCCTAATCACTGTTAGTGTAGCCAATCAACTCAAGCTGGTCTTGTTTGGCATAGTGAATTTCGTGGTTCCTCGTGCCATTGACATATCATAGGATTCTCTTGCCTGTTTGCCAGTGAGTGTCTTTCGAAGTCTCAATAAAATGGTTGATTAGACTGACTTCGAACATCAGATCTGGTCGAGTTATAGTCAAGTACATCAGGCTTCCAACTAACCTTTTACAGAGAGTTGGATCAACACTTCTGTCATTATCAGTTCTGCTCAACTTCAAGCCAGTGGCAACCGGGGTGATGGCAGGATTGTTGTCCTCCATATTAAAACGCTTCAGGACATTCTTTGCATACTTGCCCTGAGAGATGAAGATGCCATCTACTGATTGGTCAACTTCAATGCCAAGAAAGAATTTCATCAGCCCCATGTCTGTCATTTCAAACTCGGTCTTCATGGTTGTTTTGAACCGTGCAAATAGGTCGCTGCTATTGCCGTGATATATCGGATCGTCCACGTACGAGCAGGACGATAATGAACTCACCGCTTTATTTGTCTTCATATACAGGGAGTGCTCATATGGGCATTTTTGAAACCCATTCTCCTGAAAATAGCCATCAATCCGGCTGTACCATGCCCGGGGTGCTTGCTTCAACCCATACAAGGCCTTTTTCAGCTTCAAGACCTTGTCTTCTTGCCCTTGTATTTCATAATCGGGTGGCTGGTCTATGTAGACCTCTTCTTCCAACACTCCGTTCAGGAAGGCAGACTTGACATCCATCTGGTACACACTCCAGCCTTTCTGAGCTGCAAGTGCCAAAATCATTCTGACTGTGTCAAGTCGGGCTACGAGTGTATAGTCAACTCTTGACTTCGCTTGTAACCTTTTGCCACTAATCCGGCCTTATGCTCGTCAACTTCTCCTTAGGCATTGAATTTCGTTTTATACACCCACTTGACCCCAATGGTCTTCTTTCCCGCTTGGAAGATCGACCAACCGCCATGTCTCATTCTTCTCAATGGCTACTATCTCCTCATCCATCGCTTTTACCCATGTGCGATTCTCGACTTGCCTCTTCAAACTCCATAGGATCACATTCAGTAAATAGAGCAAAGTCAGAATATTCTTCATCTAACTGATCACGGGTTACCTCATAAATTTCTTACAAGCTCCGAGTCTTCGCAGGTGTCCTCAGGTTTTGAATTTTGCTTGCAAGTGGAGGTGATCGGGATGATGAGGGTGTGCTACTGCTGGCACCACCGTTGTTGCTTAAAAGTACAGGTGGATGTACACTGTCTTCCTCCAAGTTTACTGAGTTCAAAAATTGTTGGTTCAGGGTTGACCAGTTTTTGAATTCCAATTCCAGAGCTTCATCCTCCAAGAACTTCACATCGCGGCTAATGACAAGTTTCTTTGTCACTATATTGTACATCCTGTATGCCTTTGCTTGTTCGCTGTACCCCATGAAAATGCATTTTTTAGCTTTGTCATCCAGCTTTCGTATTTTCTCATCCGGAACATGTGCATATGCAATGCACCTAAAAACTCGCAAATGAGCCACACTTGGCTTCAGTTTGCTCCAGGCTTCCTCTGGAATTTTGTCCTTCACACTCTTGGTGGGACAATGGTTCAACAGATAAACCGCACAACTTACGACCTTCCGCCTAGAACTCATGTGACAAAATTTTCACCTTCAAGCATGCTCCGTGCCATCTCCATGATTGTTCTGTTCTTCCTCTCGTGTACACCATTCTCGCTGTGGTGTGTATTTGGCGATGAACTGCCTTCGAATTCCATACTACTTTCATAGTTCTGTAAACTTCTTTCTTTGTCAATTTAGTTTCTTGGATACAAAGAAAATTAGAGTTATTACTTAAACATAGGCCCTTGATACACCTCTACTTTGAGGAGGTATTAACACCCCTTATATTTCGTGAGATGGTAATCATGTCTCATTAGGGGCTACTCGTACCACTTGTGAATTACTAATATCATTTTATGTATTTGTAAAGAGAAGTTTAATCAATTTAGATTGTGTTCCTTTCTTTATGTTTTCTCTTGCTTCCTTGACTTTCACTTGATAATTTGAGAGTTTTTCTATTTTTTCCTTACATATATCAGGAGTATGTCTTTCTATTCTATTTCTCAAAGTTCGTTTACAACTGTCATTTTTATTAGATTTATCATCTCTTGGCTCTGTTATGGAAGCTTTTGACTTGTCTTGCTCATTTTATGATATTTCCTTATTATTGTTAGAGATATTAACATCTAATACTGCATTTTCTCTATCATTTTGCTTCTCTTAAATGGTGCATGGTACTTCACAAGAGTCTTCAAAATCTAATGAGACACATTCCTTCATATTAGCGAGAAAGTTCATCCCTAAATTAGGATCATACTAAATAAATAGTTCCTTGTTAATATTTTAATCTTGTTGTACAATATCTTTTAAGCTCTTATATGTTTTTTCTTCATAGGTTAAAGACTTAAAAGAATTGGTACTTGTACTTCTTCCAATATTTACTTTCATCTATTTGGACCTATTTTTTGGAAGTTGAAAACCAACCTCATCCATATCCATTTGTATGTTTCTCTTGCAAATTTCTACATATATTTCTTCTAGACTCTTCTTAGGGCATGATCTCTCAATATGTCCCACCTTATGACATCTTTTACATCTAAAACACACGTTTTCATAATCTATGGTTTGGATCCACAACTTACCCCCTTACTTTAGAATAATTAATTCTTGTAAAGGTTTACTTATATCAATCATGACCACTGTCCGAGCTTAAATAGCCAAGAATCCATCTTTTATAGATTTTAAAAAATCAATGAATTCTCCCAAAATGTTTCCTATTGCCTTGAAGGTATCTATTTCTTATAATTCAATGGGTAACCCATACATCCTAACCTAGATTGATGTTAGAAATAGATTTTATGTTTTTAGGTGCAAAGCTTTCATACCAGCAAGTAAGGAAGAGTCATGGTCTTCCTATAAACCAAGGACCTATGAAAAGATAGACTCGCTCCTGGAGACTTTTAACTCCTATCAATCTATTTTCTCAAGATTAAAGCCCTTGACCAAGACCTATGAAATTTACTAATAATTACCCTATCTCTCCGTAATAAAAATTGTTTCTGAATGAAGTATTCACTAATATCTATTAGATATGATTCTAAGAATTTAATTGTAAATTGATCCATACAAACAATAAAAAATATTATTAAACAAAAAAATCTTATATTAATTTATTTAATTTAAAAATTTAACTATAAAATATTTATTTTAATATTATTTTAATTAAACTTTTAAACATTCAAAAAAATAAATTTTAATTTTAATTTTAATTGTTTTAAATTTAAATGTATCCATATAAACAATTTAAACGTCCATGTAACTTTAAAATAAATTAATAAGAACAAAACTCACTTGAATCTGTATAGATAAAAATGAAAAAAACAGGTGGTAGACGAACACCATCTTTTTTTCTTTTTCTTTTTTTTTGTGGTGTGATCACGAGGGAACCATTACATAACATATCTGCAACATGTGAGGCGAGAGATTTGAACCTGGGCCTCTCAGCAACTAGAGAGGTTTAACTACCCACTTGCTCTCCAACTCCTCCACATGGAAAGAGGTTTAACGTGGACGAACACCATCTTGTTCGGAGAGAAGAAAAAGTAAAAAGCATCTTTTATCTTTGGCCGGCCCGGCCAAGAGCATTTTTGTCTTCGCGTCCGACGTCTAACGTTTGCATTTCCACAACTCGCTGGCCTTCAATCTTTCACTGAAGAAGACGTACATTGACAGCATTGATGGAATTGAACAAAAAAAAAATTGTGGAACAACCATCTTCAACGAGTTACGTCGGACGTCTTTTCCCTTTTATAGTTGAAATGAGATTGACGTAATAAACCTCGAACATTTTTTTTATATTTATTAATAAAAGGATTATTGAGAATAATGGATAGATAATTGAGTGATGGAAAAGTTATAAGAAAAAAAAAGTCAGAGACTATAAATGCATTTGGGTGGAAATTTTTTTCCTACGTTTATTGAGAACAATGGATACATAATTGAGTGATGTAAAAGTTACAATAAAAAAAGGTCATAGACTATAAATAATAATAGAAAGAGGTTTGCGCGGAGATAAAAGTAATAATGAATTTGAATGATTAAATAAGGGAAAAGATTAAAAATTAAAAATTATTAATACATAATTATAAAATGATATTTACATGATATTTATGTAATGGTAAAGTAAAAAAATAAATATTAAGGACTATTAAAATTATAGGCAATTAATACCTCTTTAAATAAGGATATTTTTAGGATGGTAATGCAAAGGAAAAGTAGAAAATTTAAAAGAATAAGTATGATCTTCACAGAAGAATAAAATTTTAAGAAATTGAATACATCAACTAAGTTTATATACATAAAAAATTGAATACATCAACTAAGTTTATATACATAAAGAAGGATTTCTTTTCCTTTTTATTTTAATATTAGATTTTATAAAATATAGATCTTGTTTTTTGTGACAACATAGATAAAACTTGTATGTCCCATAAAACTTGTATACCCTTTATTTATATTTGTAATTAGTAATTTTTTATTTTATTGGTTTAAAATCCCACTAAGAAGATTATCAATATAGTCTTCCACAATGTCATGCATCATGTTAAAAAATATTTATGTCATGCCTCTCTGGTAGGTAGATCTTACATTTTACATCTCATAGTAAATGACATGATAGCAAAAGGTTTCGTATGGGGTGGTGAAAGTTGTTTTGGATTGATCCTCAAGGGCAATTTTGATTTGGTTATACCCTAAAAATCCGTCCATTAGAGATAACATTCAGACCTTCTGATCCTTATATATATATATATATGAAGTTAATCTATCAATTATATGAGACCAAGTGGTAGACATTGATTTGTAGATATGACAACCAATCCAATGGCAACACATTGTAGCAGTTGATTTCACAAAATATTTTTTAAGTTTTGGCATTTGATTTTTTCTTGATTTGAGTGCTAATTCAACCAAATCTGCTAAAGGGCATATCTTTTGCATATAGAGTGTTTGGATATGATTTTTTTATTGCATAATTTTTTAGATCTACATAGTGGTGATATCAGTTCATAGATCTGTTACAAATTTATTTAGAGTTTTTTGTGCAAAATGGATTCCTTAGAGTATGTTACATACATCAATGTGGAAAGTTATAACACTTGGTTAGTTCAAATGACAAGATTAATCTAGGCAAGAATCTCTAGTTCATATTTAATAATGTGTTAGAAGGTCTCAACAATAATGAACTCATTAAGAGAAAAGGGAAGGCTCTTGGACTATTCTTCATGTTAGTGGCACCAGATGCACTTTTTTATATTAGACAAAAAATTGATCCTGTTAATGTATGGACAACCTTGAAAGATCTCTATGAAAAAATAAGTGCTAATGAAGTAAAAAAAATAGTGATAGAGCTCTCCAATATCAATTTTAAATTTTAGTATTGTTGAAGACTATATACTTCACTTTAAATATCTAAAAGGTGAACTAGCTATGACAAGAGGTAAAGTAAATAGTGATAAAGAGCATGTCAAATATATTACTTCTAATATTTCTTCTCATTTGCAAGCAGATGGCTTGGTTCTTTATGTGAATGCTATGTCTATCAAAGAACCACAATCCATATCTCTTGAAGGTATTTTTAAGATTCTAATATATTATGAAGTGACAATGAAGAACTGTGGTATTTTTATTTTTTCGATCTTCAATTTTTTGTGTGTATACAATGTTTCAAAATTTAGCACCCTTGGCATTTTTCTATAGCATCCTTCAGAGTACCAACACTCCACCTCCGTTGTCTATGCATTGCATCTTAGTAGAGTAATATTTCCAAAACCTTAAACTTTGTCTATGCATTACATCTATGCATTCTTTACCATATATGGATTGCTACTTTCCTTCTTGAAGCATAATTGCAACCGCAAGAATTACAATAAATATTTTGTATGAAAGCACAGTAATATTATAAAATACAACAAACATTACCAATTGAGAACATTAAAATAGTCAATATTTTTTTGCTAGCTTCAACTAAACCGAACACTTCATCTAACTATAGAAAAGAGAATTTAACTTCATGACCATCAATTAAAACTCCTATATTGGCTAGCCTATTTACACATGTTTTCATTTCCCTTAATGTATGTGTAAACCTTATTTCTTAAATGTGTAGCAAGGTCTTGTATTTCCACAATTATCTCTGGTATGTTCCATGGAGCCTTTGCTTTCCTTAAAATTGTGTTTATTACTATTAGTGAATCACCTACCATCCACAGTATATTCCATTTTATTTGTTTATATATTTTTAACCTTTCCAAAGTTGTCCAAGATTCAACTTCATTATTTGTCTTAAATCCACTATTTAAAGCATAATGAAATAAAATTTCTTCCCTATTATTTGTAGTTATTATATTTTCTCCTATTTGTCCTCAATTACCTTTAGATGCTCCATCAAACTTTAATTTGACTAGCTCCACTTCTGGTGGTTTCCACTTTATATTCTTTACCCTCTTTTTATATCTCATATACCCAACATCATAATTTCATTTAATGACTTGAATCCATATATTAAGGCTCTCTGCTTCAAGATTAGGTATTGGGTGAGTTTATAGGGTTGGTTTAAACTCCTCTATGGCTAAAAAAATCTTCCTTTTCATTACCTCTAAATTATATTCCTTTCCTTTAAATATTATTCTATTCCTTTCCAACTATACAATCCAAAGTAACGTATCTTTTGATATATCCTAAATTATCTTTAAAATATCACTTTTAAAAGGGCTTCGTCATTGCTTTAATCAATCTTCAATTTATCGTTCATTACCATACCTTTTCCAAACATATTAATAATCCATTACCATAGTTTTCATGCTATTGAGTAGTATCCCAAGATATGGTCTATACTCTCCTTCTCTTTACATAGAACACGTTGCAAGGAGCCATTAAAACCCTCTCCATAAGGTTATAAAATTCTAAAATTATTCTATGACCTACTAGCCAAACAAGCATTTAGACTTTATGAATGCTCAAGCTATCCCAAATATCTCTCTATAGTCTTATAGAATTTCTATTTTGTTGGTGCTTTACATTATATGCACTTCATGTTGTGTATTCTCCTAAGCTATTCAACTCTGAAATCAACTTATCCTCAGCTCCCCTTGGAATAATCAGTGTTGTTATCTTTCTGATTAATTGCCTCCTAGCATCAATATCTTGTATACTTGTAAAAATTTCTTCTTTCCATTTGTATCTTTCTTGTTGACCTTCTAAATAATGTTTGAAACCCTATCACCATACTTATGTTGAAGTAATCTCATCCATTGTTTCAAAACTAGATCTATATTGAGTGGTTTTATATGGCACCAAGTATCCATCAAAATAATTTTCTTTTCTCTATTTCCCACCACCCATTTTAGACCTTTAATCAATAGATCAATTGAATTTTATAAATATTTCCAAAGTGTAGAACCATTTGGTAGTGAAAATATAGTAAATATTAAGCTTGGTTCATTAGGCTCATCGTACTTAGAATTTTGTTTTCTCATTGTATTTGACTCTCTTTGTACAATCTTCTAATTACTTTCCTCTAAGAGCTAAATTTTTATCTATAAGAACTCTTAAATCAAAACCTCCTCTAGTTTAGTCATCACACACCTTGCTCCATTTCATGAAAGAAAATTTCTATTTATCATGTAATCCTAACCATAAAAATGACCACATAATATAGATTAAACTTGAAAGCATACAGGGACATATAATATGTTGGAATGGCCTATAATACTAATTTAGTTACCTGCACTCTCTTTGCTAATGATAACCATATACCTTTCCATCCCAATAGTTTATTCTAAATTCTTATAATTGGATTTCATAATTCTATCCTCATTCTCCCATCAAATAAGGGAATCCCTAGATAAGTTGCTGGTAAATTTTCATCCTCCATTTGATGTAACTTGCTTATCCCTACTTTGATTCTATCTAGAGTGTTTAAGAAGTAAATTTTAGATTTTATCCTATTAAATTTCTTGCTTGATGCTCTTTCATATTACTTTATTAATTTATTCAAAGCTTTGGCATCAT
The DNA here is from genome assembly GCA_028583015.1 of Wollemia nobilis. Taxonomy (NCBI): domain Eukaryota; kingdom Viridiplantae; phylum Streptophyta; class Pinopsida; order Araucariales; family Araucariaceae; genus Wollemia; species Wollemia nobilis. The sequence goes on from JAQPPZ010017258.1 coordinate 3,888,081, forward strand.
TTACCCATACCCTCCCAAAAATAGTTGTATCATCAGCAAATTGTAGATGGGTGATGTTATATGTTAGATTTTGATACTAAATACTTGATGTAAAATAACCACAGGATATAAAATAGAGTTGCAATATGAAATATAAGATAATGACAATATTATAAACATATAAAAATAATAAATAACTTGGTACGTGATGGATTTTATTCGAGATGATCATCTCTTCTCTCAAAATAGATTTTCCTTCGGTTAATTCAACATACACATCCGACGCACTGAAGCTCAGACTAACTTCAAAACACAGTTGTTTTTTTCCTCTCATCCGCCCATACATGATGCAAACGAAACACAAATAAAATTAAAAAAACAGAAGCTTCATCGTCCGAATATACTGTCCATCACAAAGACGAAAATAAGCAAAGATCTTTCTTAAGCAATTGGCTAAGCAGAGATTTGGCAAGAAGCATGTTCATTCTCTCTGTCGGATGGAAACTGTCCCAGAACACATATTTGGAAGCATTCGTGCATGTCCCGATCGAAAATTCATTGCAGAGCATCGATGCTTGAAAAAGCCCACTACCGCAACATCCCCTGCGCCCTTCAGCAAAACCTGTTACCATACAAAATCATACAAGGTCAGTTTATCCAACCCTCAAGTTCATCTAAGATTTATTGTTATCAAATTTCAAAGGTCTAATAAATTAGCTAAATATGTTTTAAAGTTAGAATCTTAAACAAACTTATAAAATCATAGTCATGGGACACTTATATGGTTAGAAGTTTGGATTTTCTTTAACCATTGAGTGAGCTTGTCTAAAAAGTGAGCTTGTCTAAAAAGAAAAAAAAGTTTAAACCACCATAAATGAGCTTGTACATAATCCATTAACTTAATAAACTTACCATACTTTGCAGGATTTTTTGCAACAGAAAGCAGTATGTTATAAGCATCTAGATAAGCAAGCATGCCACCATCGATTCCATTCATCTTATGCAACTTCTTCCTCAATTTTATGTTGAAAGTGGCTACCTCCTTGTTCTGATATTCGGCACAGACTCCCTTTCCAAGGCTATGAAGAGTTACTTGAAACGGTACACAACCCACAGGAGGAAGAGACACTACTGCAATTTTGCGAGCCCCTAACCCTTGAAGCTTCTGCACCATAACAACTAACTTCACTTCAAAAGTAATAGTTAAAAAGTGTGAGTTTGGCTAAAATTTTTTGAAGACTAATTTTTTTTTTTAAAGGAGAACCACTTTTCCTTTTTTTTATGGGTGTCCAACAAAAATAAAAGACTAAATCTTGCCAAAACTTTAATACATATGAACAGCACCAAACATTTCAAATCCTATATAAGTAATTTGAAAAAAAAAAAAAAATTATAATAGAGTGTCTTGCCTTGATGAAACCAGAGAAAGCGATGAGAAGGTGGTTCCTAAACTGTATACGATAACTCTCGTTTCTGGCAAAAATATTGGAATCGAAAAAATGAACATAGTCATTACTGCCTGTGCTTATAATATAAACGGCCTCAGATAAAATACGCGAAGCATTAGCCTCTCCAACCAGAGAACTCAAATCCTCTCAATACTGTTTGTAGAGCTGTAGCTGATCTCCCAGAGTTAGCACATTCTGCAGAACTCATATAGAATTTGTGATCGGACTCAAATGTTTCTATTGGAACAACTAAAAACCTAAAAAAAGAAAATTGTATTGCAAAAGATGACTTTTGAATTAAAATAATACCCACAAAAAGTTTTGCTGTGGCATCGAGTATGCCGGATGCACAGGAAGCAAATGTGACGCCGGTGAGAATCCTATCTCCATGCGCTTCGGGATTCAAGTGCCCAATTGTTGGCGATGGGAGTCCTAACATCGAAGCTACACAAATCCATAGCAAATTTTCCAGTATTGAATATCTATAGAAATCTATTTAATTACTTACAAACATGTTGAGCATTGAGAATTATTTTATGGCCAATACCCAGGTAGTCTGTGACTAGGAAACCATTGGAGAATCTGCCGGTAAATCTTTTTCCGGGGAAGTCCCGGCCGTAGGGAGAGTAATTGCACTTTGCCATAGTGCGAAGATGATTATTGTTCCCCACGTCGACGGTGGAGTCCCCGAACGATATCAACGCAGGGATGTCAGCTAAGCTTTGAATTAGACCTGTATTCACCATTAAAGCTAGAAATGCAGTTCTTATTATAGCTAAGACATAATTCTCCATCTTTCTTGGTAGTTCGTATATCTCAAGTGAAAGTGGATTATGTGAAGTGAAGGAATAAAACGACTTCCGAATCGAGTCGCGTTAAAAAAAATTCTTCGCAAAATTTCGGCTTTGGGAAGAGGTTCGGATATCAATGTGCTTCGTTCGACCATGGAAGACTGGGTCCTTCGAGAGGGCGATGGCAGAGTTATTGTCGCAAAATATTGTTGTTGCTGCTTCGGGCGGATGATGTAGTTCAACAGAACTCTTCTCAGCCAGACTGCCTGGCAGGCGGCTGAGGTGGCAGCAACATACTCTGCCTCTGCTGTAGATAAAGCAACAATTGGCTGCTTCTTCGAGGACCAAGAGACAACTCCAGATCCAAAATGGAAGGCATATCCCAAAGTGCTCTTTCGATCATCTACGCTACCGGCCCAATCACTGTTAGTGTAGCCAATCAACTCAAGCTCGGTCTTGTCCGGCATAGTGAATTTCGTGGTTCCTCGTGCCATTGACATATCATAGGATTCTCTTGCCTCGTTTGCCGGTGAGTGTCTTTCGAAGTCTCAATAAAATGGTTGATTAGACCGACTTCGAACATCAGATCCGGTCGAGTTATAGTCAAGTACATCGGGCTTCCAACTAACCTTTTACGGGAGAGTTGGATCAACACTTCGTCATTATCGGTTCTGCTCAACTTCAAGCCAGTGGCAACCGGGGTGATGGCAGGATTGTTGTCCTCCATATTAAAACGCTTCAGGACATTCTTTGCATACTTGCCCTGAGAGATGAAGATGCCATCTACTGATTGGTCAACTTCAATGCCAAGAAAGAATTTCATCAGCCCCATGTCTGTCATTTCAAACTCGGTCTTCATGGTTGTTTTGAACTGTGCAAATAGGCTGCTGCTATTGCCAGTATATATCGGATCGTCCACGTACAGGCAGACGATAATGAACTCACCTGCTTTATTTGTCTTCATATACAGGGAGTGCTCATATGGGCATTTTTGAAACCCATTCTCCTGAAAATAGCCATCAATCTGGCTGTACCATGCCCGGGGTGCTTGCTTCAACCCATACAAGGCCTTTTTCAGCTTCAAGACCTTGTCTTCTTGCCCTTGTATTTCATAATCGGGTGGCTGGTCTATGTAGACCTCTTCTTCCAACACTCCGTTCAGGAAGGCAGACTTGACATCCATCTGGTACACACTCCAGCCTTTCTGAGCCGCAAGTGCCAAAATCATTTTGATTGTGTCAAGTCAGGCTACGGGTGTATAGTCAACTCTTGACTTACGCTTGTAACCTTTTGCCACTAATCCGGCCTTATGCCTCGTCAACTTCTCCTTAGGCATTGAATTTCGTTTTATACACCCACTTGACCCCAATGGTCTTCTTTCCCGCTTGGAAGATCGACCAACCGCCATGTCTCATTCTTCTCAATGGCTACTATCTCCTCATCCATCGCTTTTACCCATGTGCGATTCTCGACTTGCCTCTTCAAACTCCATAGGATCACATTCAAGAAATAGAGCAAAGTAGAATATTCTTCATCTAACTGATCACGGGTTACCTCATAAATTTCTTACAAGCTCCGAGTCTTCGCAGGTGTCCTCAGGTTTTGAATTTTGCTTGCAAGTGGAGGTGATCGGGATGATGAGGGTGTGCTACTGCTGGCACCGCTGTTGTTGCTTAAAGGTACAGGTGGATGTACACTGTCTTCCTCCAAGTTTACAGGTTCAAAAATTGTTGGTTCAGGTTGACCAGTTTTTGAATTCCAATTCCAGGCTTCATCCTCCAAGAACTTCACATCGCGGCTAATGACAAGTTTCTTTGTCACTATATTGTACATCCTGTATGCCTTTGCTTGTTCGCTGTACCCCATGAAAATGCATTTTTTAGCTTTGTCATCCAGACTTTCGTATTTTCTCATCCGGAACATGTGCATATGCAATGCACCTAAAAACTCGCAAATGAGCCACACTTGGCTTCGCTTGCTCCAGGGCTTCCTCCTGGAATTTTGTCCTTCACACTCTTGGTGGGACAATGGTTCAACGAGATAAACCGCACAACTTACAGCCTTCTGCCTAGAACTCATGTGACAAAATTTTCACCTTCAGCATGCTCCGTGCCATCTCCATGATTGTTCTGTTCTTCCTCTCAGGTACACCATTCTGCTGTGGTGTGTATTTGGCAGTGAACTGCCTTCGAATTCCATACTACTTTCATAGTTCTGTAAACTTCTTTCTTTGTCAATTTAGTTTCTTGGATACAAAGAAAATTAGAGTTATTACTTAAACATAGGCCCTTGATACACCTCTACTTTGAGGAGGTATTAACACCCCTTATATTTCGTGAGATGGTAATCATGTCTCATTAGGGGCTACTCGTACCACTTGTGAATTACTAATATCATTTTATGTATTTGTAAAGAGAAGTTTAATCAATTTAGATTGTGTTCCTTTCTTTATGTTTTCTCTTGCTTCCTTGACTTTCACTTGATAATTTGAGAGTTTTTCTATTTTTTCCTTACATATATCAGGAGTATGTCTTTCTATTCTATTTCTCAAAGTTCGTTTACAACTGTCATTTTTATTAGATTTATCATCTCTTGGCTCTGTTATGGAAGCTTTTGACTTGTCTTGCTCATTTTATGATATTTCCTTATTATTGTTAGAGATATTAACATCTAATACTGCATTTTCTCTATCATTTTGCTTCTCTTAAATGGTGCATGGTACTTCACAAGAGTCTTCAAAATCTAATGAGACACATTCCTTCATATTAGCGAGAAAGTTCATCCCTAAATTAGGATCATACTAAATAAATAGTTCCTTGTTAATATTTTAATCTTGTTGTACAATATCTTTTAAGCTCTTATATGTTTTTTCTTCATAGGTTAAAGACTTAAAAGAATTGGTACTTGTACTTCTTCCAATATTTACTTTCATCTATTTGGACCTATTTTTTGGAAGTTGAAAACCAACCTCATCCATATCCATTTGTATGTTTCTCTTGCAAATTTCTACATATATTTCTTCTAGACTCTTCTTAGGGCATGATCTCTCAATATGTCCCACCTTATGACATCTTTTACATCTAAAACACACGTTTTCATAATCTATGGTTTGGATCCACAACTTACCCCCTTACTTTAGAATAATTAATTCTTGTAAAGGTTTACTTATATCAATCATGACCACTGTCCGAGCTTAAATAGCCAAGAATCCATCTTTTATAGATTTTAAAAAATCAATGAATTCTCCCAAAATGTTTCCTATTGCCTTGAAGGTATCTATTTCTTATAATTCAATGGGTAACCCATACATCCTAACCTAGATTGATGTTAGAAATAGATTTTATGTTTTTAGGTGCAAAGCTTTCATACCAGCAAGTAAGGAAGAGTCATGGTCTTCCTATAAACCAAGGACCTATGAAAAGATAGACTCGCTCCTGGAGACTTTTAACTCCTATCAATCTATTTTCTCAAGATTAAAGCCCTTGACCAAGACCTATGAAATTTACTAATAATTACCCTATCTCTCCGTAATAAAAATTGTTTCTGAATGAAGTATTCACTAATATCTATTAGATATGATTCTAAGAATTTAATTGTAAATTGATCCATACAAACAATAAAAAATATTATTAAACAAAAAAATCTTATATTAATTTATTTAATTTAAAAATTTAACTATAAAATATTTATTTTAATATTATTTTAATTAAACTTTTAAACATTCAAAAAAATAAATTTTAATTTTAATTTTAATTGTTTTAAATTTAAATGTATCCATATAAACAATTTAAACGTCCATGTAACTTTAAAATAAATTAATAAGAACAAAACTCACTTGAATCTGTATAGATAAAAATGAAAAAAACAGGTGGTAGACGAACACCATCTTTTTTTCTTTTTCTTTTTTTTTGTGGTGTGATCACGAGGGAACCATTACATAACATATCTGCAACATGTGAGGCGAGAGATTTGAACCTGGGCCTCTCAGCAACTAGAGAGGTTTAACTACCCACTTGCTCTCCAACTCCTCCACATGGAAAGAGGTTTAACGTGGACGAACACCATCTTGTTCGGAGAGAAGAAAAAGTAAAAAGCATCTTTTATCTTTGGCCGGCCCGGCCAAGAGCATTTTTGTCTTCGCGTCCGACGTCTAACGTTTGCATTTCCACAACTCGCTGGCCTTCAATCTTTCACTGAAGAAGACGTACATTGACAGCATTGATGGAATTGAACAAAAAAAAAATTGTGGAACAACCATCTTCAACGAGTTACGTCGGACGTCTTTTCCCTTTTATAGTTGAAATGAGATTGACGTAATAAACCTCGAACATTTTTTTTATATTTATTAATAAAAGGATTATTGAGAATAATGGATAGATAATTGAGTGATGGAAAAGTTATAAGAAAAAAAAAGTCAGAGACTATAAATGCATTTGGGTGGAAATTTTTTTCCTACGTTTATTGAGAACAATGGATACATAATTGAGTGATGTAAAAGTTACAATAAAAAAAGGTCATAGACTATAAATAATAATAGAAAGAGGTTTGCGCGGAGATAAAAGTAATAATGAATTTGAATGATTAAATAAGGGAAAAGATTAAAAATTAAAAATTATTAATACATAATTATAAAATGATATTTACATGATATTTATGTAATGGTAAAGTAAAAAAATAAATATTAAGGACTATTAAAATTATAGGCAATTAATACCTCTTTAAATAAGGATATTTTTAGGATGGTAATGCAAAGGAAAAGTAGAAAATTTAAAAGAATAAGTATGATCTTCACAGAAGAATAAAATTTTAAGAAATTGAATACATCAACTAAGTTTATATACATAAAAAATTGAATACATCAACTAAGTTTATATACATAAAGAAGGATTTCTTTTCCTTTTTATTTTAATATTAGATTTTATAAAATATAGATCTTGTTTTTTGTGACAACATAGATAAAACTTGTATGTCCCATAAAACTTGTATACCCTTTATTTATATTTGTAATTAGTAATTTTTTATTTTATTGGTTTAAAATCCCACTAAGAAGATTATCAATATAGTCTTCCACAATGTCATGCATCATGTTAAAAAATATTTATGTCATGCCTCTCTGGTAGGTAGATCTTACATTTTACATCTCATAGTAAATGACATGATAGCAAAAGGTTTCGTATGGGGTGGTGAAAGTTGTTTTGGATTGATCCTCAAGGGCAATTTTGATTTGGTTATACCCTAAAAATCCGTCCATTAGAGATAACATTCAGACCTTCTGATCCTTATATATATATATATATGAAGTTAATCTATCAATTATATGAGACCAAGTGGTAGACATTGATTTGTAGATATGACAACCAATCCAATGGCAACACATTGTAGCAGTTGATTTCACAAAATATTTTTTAAGTTTTGGCATTTGATTTTTTCTTGATTTGAGTGCTAATTCAACCAAATCTGCTAAAGGGCATATCTTTTGCATATAGAGTGTTTGGATATGATTTTTTTATTGCATAATTTTTTAGATCTACATAGTGGTGATATCAGTTCATAGATCTGTTACAAATTTATTTAGAGTTTTTTGTGCAAAATGGATTCCTTAGAGTATGTTACATACATCAATGTGGAAAGTTATAACACTTGGTTAGTTCAAATGACAAGATTAATCTAGGCAAGAATCTCTAGTTCATATTTAATAATGTGTTAGAAGGTCTCAACAATAATGAACTCATTAAGAGAAAAGGGAAGGCTCTTGGACTATTCTTCATGTTAGTGGCACCAGATGCACTTTTTTATATTAGACAAAAAATTGATCCTGTTAATGTATGGACAACCTTGAAAGATCTCTATGAAAAAATAAGTGCTAATGAAGTAAAAAAAATAGTGATAGAGCTCTCCAATATCAATTTTAAATTTTAGTATTGTTGAAGACTATATACTTCACTTTAAATATCTAAAAGGTGAACTAGCTATGACAAGAGGTAAAGTAAATAGTGATAAAGAGCATGTCAAATATATTACTTCTAATATTTCTTCTCATTTGCAAGCAGATGGCTTGGTTCTTTATGTGAATGCTATGTCTATCAAAGAACCACAATCCATATCTCTTGAAGGTATTTTTAAGATTCTAATATATTATGAAGTGACAATGAAGAACTGTGGTATTTTTATTTTTTCGATCTTCAATTTTTTGTGTGTATACAATGTTTCAAAATTTAGCACCCTTGGCATTTTTCTATAGCATCCTTCAGAGTACCAACACTCCACCTCCGTTGTCTATGCATTGCATCTTAGTAGAGTAATATTTCCAAAACCTTAAACTTTGTCTATGCATTACATCTATGCATTCTTTACCATATATGGATTGCTACTTTCCTTCTTGAAGCATAATTGCAACCGCAAGAATTACAATAAATATTTTGTATGAAAGCACAGTAATATTATAAAATACAACAAACATTACCAATTGAGAACATTAAAATAGTCAATATTTTTTTGCTAGCTTCAACTAAACCGAACACTTCATCTAACTATAGAAAAGAGAATTTAACTTCATGACCATCAATTAAAACTCCTATATTGGCTAGCCTATTTACACATGTTTTCATTTCCCTTAATGTATGTGTAAACCTTATTTCTTAAATGTGTAGCAAGGTCTTGTATTTCCACAATTATCTCTGGTATGTTCCATGGAGCCTTTGCTTTCCTTAAAATTGTGTTTATTACTATTAGTGAATCACCTACCATCCACAGTATATTCCATTTTATTTGTTTATATATTTTTAACCTTTCCAAAGTTGTCCAAGATTCAACTTCATTATTTGTCTTAAATCCACTATTTAAAGCATAATGAAATAAAATTTCTTCCCTATTATTTGTAGTTATTATATTTTCTCCTATTTGTCCTCAATTACCTTTAGATGCTCCATCAAACTTTAATTTGACTAGCTCCACTTCTGGTGGTTTCCACTTTATATTCTTTACCCTCTTTTTATATCTCATATACCCAACATCATAATTTCATTTAATGACTTGAATCCATATATTAAGGCTCTCTGCTTCAAGATTAGGTATTGGGTGAGTTTATAGGGTTGGTTTAAACTCCTCTATGGCTAAAAAAATCTTCCTTTTCATTACCTCTAAATTATATTCCTTTCCTTTAAATATTATTCTATTCCTTTCCAACTATACAATCCAAAGTAACGTATCTTTTGATATATCCTAAATTATCTTTAAAATATCACTTTTAAAAGGGCTTCGTCATTGCTTTAATCAATCTTCAATTTATCGTTCATTACCATACCTTTTCCAAACATATTAATAATCCATTACCATAGTTTTCATGCTATTGAGTAGTATCCCAAGATATGGTCTATACTCTCCTTCTCTTTACATAGAACACGTTGCAAGGAGCCATTAAAACCCTCTCCATAAGGTTATAAAATTCTAAAATTATTCTATGACCTACTAGCCAAACAAGCATTTAGACTTTATGAATGCTCAAGCTATCCCAAATATCTCTCTATAGTCTTATAGAATTTCTATTTTGTTGGTGCTTTACATTATATGCACTTCATGTTGTGTATTCTCCTAAGCTATTCAACTCTGAAATCAACTTATCCTCAGCTCCCCTTGGAATAATCAGTGTTGTTATCTTTCTGATTAATTGCCTCCTAGCATCAATATCTTGTATACTTGTAAAACTTTCTTCTTTCCATTTGTATCTTTCTTGTTGACCTTCTAAATAATGTTTGAAACCCTATCACCATACTTATGTTGAAGTAATCTCATCCATTGTTTCAAAACTAGATCTATATTGAGTGGTTTTATATGGCACCAAGTATCCATCAAAATAATTTTCTTTTCTCTATTTCCCACCACCCATTTTAGACCTTTAATCAATAGATCAATTGAATTTTATAAATATTTCCAAAGTGTAGAACCATTTGGTAGTGAAAATATAGTAAATATTAAGCTTGGTTCATTAGGCTCATCGTACTTAGAATTTTGTTTTCTCATTGTATTTGACTCTCTTTGTACAATCTTCTAATTACTTTCCTCTAAGAGCTAAATTTTTATCTATAAGAACTCTTAAATCAAAACCTCCTCTAGTTTAGTCATCACACACCTTGCTCCATTTCATGAAAGAAAATTTCTATTTATCATGTAATCCTAACCATAAAAATGACCACATAATATAGATTAAACTTGAAAGCATACAAGGACATATAATATGTTGGAATGGCCTATAATACTAATTTAGTTACCTGCACTCTCTTTGCTAATGATAACCATATACCTTTCCATCCCAATAGTTTATTCTAAATTCTTATAATTGGATTTCATAATTCTATCCTCATTCTCCCATCAAATAAGGGAATCCCTAGATAAGTTGCTGGTAAATTTTCATCCTCCATTTGATGTAACTTGCTTATCCCTACTTTGATTCTATCTAGAGTGTTTAAGAAGTAAATTTTAGATTTTATCCTATTAAATTTCTTGCTTGATGCTCTTTCATATTACTTTATTAATTTATTCAAAGCTTTGGCATCATTTACCCATACCCTCCCAAAAATAGTTGTATCATCAGCAAATTGTAGATGGGTGATGTTATATGTTAGATTTTGATACTAAATACTTGATGTAAAATAACCACAGGATATAAAATAGAGTTGCAATATGAAATATAAGATAATGACAATATTATAAACATATAAAAATAATAAATAACTTGGTACGTGATGGATTTTATTCGAGATGATCATCTCTTCTCTCAAAATAGATTTTCCTTCGGTTAATTCAACATACACATCCGACGCACTGAAGCTCAGACTAACTTCAAAACACAGTTGTTTTTTTCCTCTCATCCGCCCATACATGATGCAAACGAAACACAAATAAAATTAAAAAAACAGAAGCTTCATCGTCCGAATATACTGTCCATCACAAAGACGAAAATAAGCAAAGATCTTTCTTAAGCAATTGGCTAAGCAGAGATTTGGCAAGAAGCATGTTCATTCTCTCTGTCGGATGGAAACTGTCCCAGAACACATATTTGGAAGCATTCGTGCATGTCCCGATCGAAAATTCATTGCAGAGCATCGATGCTTGAAAAAGCCCACTACCGCAACATCCCCTGCGCCCTTCAGCAAAACCTGTTACCATACAAAATCATACAAGGTCAGTTTATCCAACCCTCAAGTTCATCTAAGATTTATTGTTATCAAATTTCAAAGGTCTAATAAATTAGCTAAATATGTTTTAAAGTTAGAATCTTAAACAAACTTATAAAATCATAGTCATGGGACACTTATATGGTTAGAAGTTTGGATTTTCTTTAACCATTGAGTGAGCTTGTCTAAAAAGTGAGCTTGTCTAAAAAGAAAAAAAAGTTTAAACCACCATAAATGAGCTTGTACATAATCCATTAACTTAATAAACTTACCATACTTTGCAGGATTTTTTGCAACAGAAAGCAGTATGTTATAAGCATCTAGATAAGCAAGCATGCCACCATCGATTCCATTCATCTTATGCAACTTCTTCCTCAATTTTATGTTGAAAGTGGCTACCTCCTTGTTCTGATATTCGGCACAGACTCCCTTTCCAAGGCTATGAAGAGTTACTTGAAACGGTACACAACCCACAGGAGGAAGAGACACTACTGCAATTTTGCGAGCCCCTAACCCTTGAAGCTTCTGCACCATAACAACTAACTTCACTTCAAAAGTAATAGTTAAAAAGTGTGAGTTTGGCTAAAATTTTTTGAAGACTAATTTTTTTTTTTTCAAGGAGAACCACTTTTCCTTTGTTTTTTATGGGTGTCCAACAAAAATAAAAGACTAAATCTTGCCAAAACTTTAATACATATGAACAGCACCAAACATTTCAAATCCTATATAAGTAATTTGAAAAAAAAAAAAAAAATTATAATAGAGTGTCTTGCCTTGATGAAACCAGAGAAAGCGATGAGAAGGTGGTTCCTAAACTGTATACGATAACTCTCGTTTCTGGCAAAAATATTGGAATCGAAAAAATGAACATAGTCATTACTGCCTGTGCTTATAATATAAACGGCCTCAGCTAAAATACGCGAAGCATTAGCCTCTCCAACCAGAGAACTCAAATCCTCTCAATACTGTTTGTAGAGCTGTAGCTGATCTCCCAGAGTTAGCACATTCTGCAGAACTCATATAGAATTTGTGATCGGACTCAAATGTTTCTATTGGAACAACTAAAAACCTAAAAAAAGAAAATTGTATTGCAAAAGATGACTTTTGAATTAAAATAATACCCACAAAAAGTTTTGCTGTGGCATCGAGTATGCCGGATGCACAGGAAGCAAATGTGACGCCGGTGAGAATCCTATCTCCATGCGCTTCGGGATTCAAGTGCCCAATTGTTGGCGATGGGAGTCCTAACATCGAAGCTACACAAATCCATAGCAAATTTTCCAGTATTGAATATCTATAGAAATCTATTTAATTACTTACAAACATGTTGAGCATTGAGAATTATTTTATGGCCAATACCCAGGTAGTCTGTGACTAGGAAACCATTGGAGAATCTGCCGGTAAATCTTTTTCCGGGGAAGTCCCGGCCGTAGGGAGAGTAATTGCACTTTGCCATAGTGCGAAGATGATTATTGTTCCCCACGTCGACGGTGGAGTCCCCGAACGATATCAACGCAGGGATGTCAGCTAAGCTTTGAATTAGACCTGTATTCACCATTAAAGCTAGAAATGCAGTTCTTATTATAGCTAAGACATAATTCTCCATCTTTCTTGGTAGTTCGTATATCTCAAGTGAAAGTGGATTATGTGAAGTGAAGGAATAAAACGACTTCCGAATCGAGTCGCGTTAAAAAAAATTCTTCGCAAAATTTCGGCTTTGGGAAGAGGTTCGGATATCAATGTGCTTCGTTCGACCATGGAAGACTGGGTCCTTCGAGAGGGCGATGGCAAAGTTATTGTCGCATAATATTGTTGTTGCTGCTTCGGGCGGATGATGTAGTTCAACAGAACTCTTCTCAGCCAGACTGCCTGGCAGCAACATACTCTGCCTCTGCTGTAGATAAAGCAACGATTGGCTGCTTCTTCGAGGACCAAGAGACAACTCCAGATCCAAAATGGAAGGCATATCCCAAAGTGCTCTTTCGATCATCTACGCTACCGGCCTAATCACTGTTAGTGTAGCCAATCAACTCAAGCTGGTCTTGTCTGGCATAGTGAATTTCGTGGTTCCTCGTGCCATTGACATATCATAGGATTCTCTTGCCTGTTTGCCAGTGAGTGTCTTTCGAAGTCTCAATAAAATGGTTGATTAGACTGACTTCGAACATCAGATCTGGTCGAGTTATAGTCAAGTACATCAGGCTTCCAACTAACCTTTTACAGAGAGTTGGATCAACACTTCTGTCATTATCAGTTCTGCTCAACTTCAAGCCAGTGGCAACCGGGGTGATGGCAGGATTGTTGTCCTCCATATTAAAACGCTTCAGGACATTCTTTGCATACTTGCCCTGAGAGATGAAGATGCCATCTACTGATTGGTCAACTTCAATGCCAAGAAAGAATTTCATCAGCCCCATGTCTGTCATTTCAAACTCGGTCTTCATGGTTGTTTTGAACTGTGCAAATAGGCTGCTGCTATTGCCAGTATATATCGGATCGTCCACGTACAGGCAGACGATAATGAACTCACCTGCTTTATTTGTCTTCATATACAGGGAGTGCTCATATGGGCATTTTTGAAACCCATTCTCCTGAAAATAGCCATCAATCCGGCTGTACCATGCCCGGGGTGCTTGCTTCAACCCATACAAGGCCTTTTTCAGCTTCAAGACCTTGTCTTCTTGCCCTTGTATTTCATAATCGGGTGGCTGGTCTATGTAGACCTCTTCTTCCAACACTCCGTTCGGGAAGGCAGACTTGACATCCATCTGGTACACACTCCACCCTTTCTGAGCTGCAAGTGCCAAAATCATTCTCGACTGTGTCAAGTCGGGCTACGGTGTATAGTCAACTCTTGACTTCTGCTTGTAACCTTTTGCCACTAATCTGGCCTTATGCCTGTCAACTTCTCCTTAGGCATTGAATTTCGTTTTATACACCCACTTGACCCCAATGGTCTTCTTTCCTGCTGGAAGATCAGCCAACTGCCATGTCTCATTCTTCTCAATGGCTACTATCTCCTCATCCATCGCTTTTACCCATGTGCGATTCTGACTTGCCTCTTCAAACTCCATAGGATCACATTCAGTAAATAGAGCAAAGTCAGAATATTCTTCATCTAACTGATCACGGGTTACCTCATAAATTTCTTACAAGCTCCGAGTCTTCGCAGGTGTCCTCAGGTTTTGAATTTTGCTTGCAAGTGGAGGTGATCGGGATGATGAGGGTGTGCTACTGCTGGCACCGCTGTTGTTGCTTAAAGGTACAGGTGGATGTACACTGTCTTCCTCCAAGTTTACAGAGTTCAAAAATTGTTGGTTCAGAGTTGACCAGTTTTTGAATTCCAATTCCAGAGCTTCATCCTCCAAGAACTTCACATCGCGGCTAATGACAAGTTTCTTTGTCACTATATTGTACATCCTGTATGCCTTTGCTTGTTCGCTGTACCCCATGAAAATGCATTTTTTAGCTTTGTCATCCAGCTTTCGTATTTTCTCATCTGGAACATGTGCATATGCAATGCACCTAAAAACTCGCAAATGAGCCACACTTGGCTTCAGTTTGCTCCAGGCTTCCTCTGGAATTTTGTCCTTCACACTCTTGGTGGGACAATGGTTCAACAGATAAACTGCACAACTTACGCCTTCCGCCTAGAACTCATGTGACAAAATTTTCACCTTCAAGCATGCTCCGTGCCATCTCCATGATTGTTCTGTTCTTCCTCTCGGGTACACCATTCTCGCTATGGTGTGTATTTGGCGATGAATCGCCTTCGAATTCCATACTACTTTCATAGTTTCGTAAACTTCTTTCTTTGTCAATTTAGTTTCTTGGATACAAAGAAAATTAGAGTTATTACTTAAACATAGGCCCTTGATACACCTCTACTTTGAGGAGGTATTAACACCCCTTATATTTCGTGAGATGGTAATCATGTCTCATTAGGGGCTACTCGTACCACTTGTGAATTACTA
Source organism: Wollemia nobilis (assembly GCA_028583015.1). Classification (NCBI taxonomy): domain Eukaryota; kingdom Viridiplantae; phylum Streptophyta; class Pinopsida; order Araucariales; family Araucariaceae; genus Wollemia; species Wollemia nobilis. The sequence continues at coordinate 3,903,446 of JAQPPZ010017258.1, forward strand.
ATATCATTTTATGTATTTGTAAAGAGAAGTTTAATCAATTTAGATTGTGTTCCTTTCTTTATGTTTTCTCTTGCTTCCTTGACTTTCACTTGATAATTTGAGAGTTTTTCTATTTTTTCCTTACATATATCAGGAGTATGTCTTTCTATTCTATTTCTCAAAGTTCGTTTACAACTGTCATTTTTATTAGATTTATCATCTCTTGGCTCTGTTATGGAAGCTTTTGACTTGTCTTGCTCATTTTATGATATTTCCTTATTATTGTTAGAGATATTAACATCTAATACTGCATTTTCTCTATCATTTTGCTTCTCTTAAATGGTGCATGGTACTTCACAAGAGTCTTCAAAATCTAATGAGACACATTCCTTCATATTAGCGAGAAAGTTCATCCCTAAATTAGGATCATACTAAATAAATAGTTCCTTGTTAATATTTTAATCTTGTTGTACAATATCTTTTAAGCTCTTATATGTTTTTTCTTCATAGGTTAAAGACTTAAAAGAATTGGTACTTGTACTTCTTCCAATATTTACTTTCATCTATTTGGACCTATTTTTTGGAAGTTGAAAACCAACCTCATCCATATCCATTTGTATGTTTCTCTTGCAAATTTCTACATATATTTCTTCTAGACTCTTCTTAGGGCATGATCTCTCAATATGTCCCACCTTATGACATCTTTTACATCTAAAACACACGTTTTCATAATCTATGGTTTGGATCCACAACTTACCCCCTTACTTTAGAATAATTAATTCTTGTAAAGGTTTACTTATATCAATCATGACCACTGTCCGAGCTTAAATAGCCAAGAATCCATCTTTTATAGATTTTAAAAAATCAATGAATTCTCCCAAAATGTTTCCTATTGCCTTGAAGGTATCTATTTCTTATAATTCAATGGGTAACCCATACATCCTAACCTAGATTGATGTTAGAAATAGATTTTATGTTTTTAGGTGCAAAGCTTTCATACCAGCAAGTAAGGAAGAGTCATGGTCTTCCTATAAACCAAGGACCTATGAAAAGATAGACTCGCTCCTGGAGACTTTTAACTCCTATCAATCTATTTTCTCAAGATTAAAGCCCTTGACCAAGACCTATGAAATTTACTAATAATTACCCTATCTCTCCGTAATAAAAATTGTTTCTGAATGAAGTATTCACTAATATCTATTAGATATGATTCTAAGAATTTAATTGTAAATTGATCCATACAAACAATAAAAAATATTATTAAACAAAAAAATCTTATATTAATTTATTTAATTTAAAAATTTAACTATAAAATATTTATTTTAATATTATTTTAATTAAACTTTTAAACATTCAAAAAAATAAATTTTAATTTTAATTTTAATTGTTTTAAATTTAAATGTATCCATATAAACAATTTAAACGTCCATGTAACTTTAAAATAAATTAATAAGAACAAAACTCACTTGAATCTGTATAGATAAAAATGAAAAAAACAGGTGGTAGACGAACACCATCTTTTTTTCTTTTTCTTTTTTTTTGTGGTGTGATCACGAGGGAACCATTACATAACATATCTGCAACATGTGAGGCGAGAGATTTGAACCTGGGCCTCTCAGCAACTAGAGAGGTTTAACTACCCACTTGCTCTCCAACTCCTCCACATGGAAAGAGGTTTAACGTGGACGAACACCATCTTGTTCGGAGAGAAGAAAAAGTAAAAAGCATCTTTTATCTTTGGCCGGCCCGGCCAAGAGCATTTTTGTCTTCGCGTCCGACGTCTAACGTTTGCATTTCCACAACTCGCTGGCCTTCAATCTTTCACTGAAGAAGACGTACATTGACAGCATTGATGGAATTGAACAAAAAAAAAATTGTGGAACAACCATCTTCAACGAGTTACGTCGGACGTCTTTTCCCTTTTATAGTTGAAATGAGATTGACGTAATAAACCTCGAACATTTTTTTTATATTTATTAATAAAAGGATTATTGAGAATAATGGATAGATAATTGAGTGATGGAAAAGTTATAAGAAAAAAAAAGTCAGAGACTATAAATGCATTTGGGTGGAAATTTTTTTCCTACGTTTATTGAGAACAATGGATACATAATTGAGTGATGTAAAAGTTACAATAAAAAAAGGTCATAGACTATAAATAATAATAGAAAGAGGTTTGCGCGGAGATAAAAGTAATAATGAATTTGAATGATTAAATAAGGGAAAAGATTAAAAATTAAAAATTATTAATACATAATTATAAAATGATATTTACATGATATTTATGTAATGGTAAAGTAAAAAAATAAATATTAAGGACTATTAAAATTATAGGCAATTAATACCTCTTTAAATAAGGATATTTTTAGGATGGTAATGCAAAGGAAAAGTAGAAAATTTAAAAGAATAAGTATGATCTTCACAGAAGAATAAAATTTTAAGAAATTGAATACATCAACTAAGTTTATATACATAAAAAATTGAATACATCAACTAAGTTTATATACATAAAGAAGGATTTCTTTTCCTTTTTATTTTAATATTAGATTTTATAAAATATAGATCTTGTTTTTTGTGACAACATAGATAAAACTTGTATGTCCCATAAAACTTGTATACCCTTTATTTATATTTGTAATTAGTAATTTTTTATTTTATTGGTTTAAAATCCCACTAAGAAGATTATCAATATAGTCTTCCACAATGTCATGCATCATGTTAAAAAATATTTATGTCATGCCTCTCTGGTAGGTAGATCTTACATTTTACATCTCATAGTAAATGACATGATAGCAAAAGGTTTCGTATGGGGTGGTGAAAGTTGTTTTGGATTGATCCTCAAGGGCAATTTTGATTTGGTTATACCCTAAAAATCCGTCCATTAGAGATAACATTCAGACCTTCTGATCCTTATATATATATATATATGAAGTTAATCTATCAATTATATGAGACCAAGTGGTAGACATTGATTTGTAGATATGACAACCAATCCAATGGCAACACATTGTAGCAGTTGATTTCACAAAATATTTTTTAAGTTTTGGCATTTGATTTTTTCTTGATTTGAGTGCTAATTCAACCAAATCTGCTAAAGGGCATATCTTTTGCATATAGAGTGTTTGGATATGATTTTTTTATTGCATAATTTTTTAGATCTACATAGTGGTGATATCAGTTCATAGATCTGTTACAAATTTATTTAGAGTTTTTTGTGCAAAATGGATTCCTTAGAGTATGTTACATACATCAATGTGGAAAGTTATAACACTTGGTTAGTTCAAATGACAAGATTAATCTAGGCAAGAATCTCTAGTTCATATTTAATAATGTGTTAGAAGGTCTCAACAATAATGAACTCATTAAGAGAAAAGGGAAGGCTCTTGGACTATTCTTCATGTTAGTGGCACCAGATGCACTTTTTTATATTAGACAAAAAATTGATCCTGTTAATGTATGGACAACCTTGAAAGATCTCTATGAAAAAATAAGTGCTAATGAAGTAAAAAAAATAGTGATAGAGCTCTCCAATATCAATTTTAAATTTTAGTATTGTTGAAGACTATATACTTCACTTTAAATATCTAAAAGGTGAACTAGCTATGACAAGAGGTAAAGTAAATAGTGATAAAGAGCATGTCAAATATATTACTTCTAATATTTCTTCTCATTTGCAAGCAGATGGCTTGGTTCTTTATGTGAATGCTATGTCTATCAAAGAACCACAATCCATATCTCTTGAAGGTATTTTTAAGATTCTAATATATTATGAAGTGACAATGAAGAACTGTGGTATTTTTATTTTTTCGATCTTCAATTTTTTGTGTGTATACAATGTTTCAAAATTTAGCACCCTTGGCATTTTTCTATAGCATCCTTCAGAGTACCAACACTCCACCTCCGTTGTCTATGCATTGCATCTTAGTAGAGTAATATTTCCAAAACCTTAAACTTTGTCTATGCATTACATCTATGCATTCTTTACCATATATGGATTGCTACTTTCCTTCTTGAAGCATAATTGCAACCGCAAGAATTACAATAAATATTTTGTATGAAAGCACAGTAATATTATAAAATACAACAAACATTACCAATTGAGAACATTAAAATAGTCAATATTTTTTTGCTAGCTTCAACTAAACCGAACACTTCATCTAACTATAGAAAAGAGAATTTAACTTCATGACCATCAATTAAAACTCCTATATTGGCTAGCCTATTTACACATGTTTTCATTTCCCTTAATGTATGTGTAAACCTTATTTCTTAAATGTGTAGCAAGGTCTTGTATTTCCACAATTATCTCTGGTATGTTCCATGGAGCCTTTGCTTTCCTTAAAATTGTGTTTATTACTATTAGTGAATCACCTACCATCCACAGTATATTCCATTTTATTTGTTTATATATTTTTAACCTTTCCAAAGTTGTCCAAGATTCAACTTCATTATTTGTCTTAAATCCACTATTTAAAGCATAATGAAATAAAATTTCTTCCCTATTATTTGTAGTTATTATATTTTCTCCTATTTGTCCTCAATTACCTTTAGATGCTCCATCAAACTTTAATTTCACTAGCTCCACTTCTGGTGGTTTCCACTTTATATTCTTTACCCTCTTTTTATATCTCATATACCCAACATCATAATTTCATTTAATGACTTGAATCCATATATTAAGGCTCTCTGCTTCAAGATTAGGTATTGGGTGAGTTTATAGGGTTGGTTTAAACTCCTCTATGGCTAAAAAAATCTTCCTTTTCATTACCTCTAAATTATATTCCTTTCCTTTAAATATTATTCTATTCCTTTCCAACTATACAATCCAAAGTAACGTATCTTTTGATATATCCTAAATTATCTTTAAAATATCACTTTTAAAAGGGCTTCGTCATTGCTTTAATCAATCTTCAATTTATCGTTCATTACCATACCTTTTCCAAACATATTAATAATCCATTACCATAGTTTTCATGCTATTGAGTAGTATCCCAAGATATGGTCTATACTCTCCTTCTCTTTACATAGAACATGTTGCAAGGAGCCAGTAAAACCATCTCCATAAGGTTATAACATTCTAAAATTATTCTATGACCTACTAGCCAAACAAGCATTTAGACTTTATGAATGCTCAAGCTATCCCAAATATCTCTCTATAGTCTTATAGAATTTCTATTTTTTTGGTGCTTTACATTATATGCACTTCATGTTGAGTATTCTCCTAAGCTATTCAACTCTGAAATCAACTTATCCTCAGCTCCCCTTGGAATAATCAGTGTTGTTATCTTTCTGATTAATTGCCTCCTAGCATCAATATCTTGTATACTTGTAAAACTTTCTTCCTTCCATTTGTATCTTTCTTGTTGACCTTCTAAATAATGTTTGAAACCCTATCACCATACTTATGTTGAAGTAATCTCATCCATTGTTTCAAAACTAGATCTATATTGAGTGGTTTTATATGGCACCAAGTATCCATCAAAATAATTTTCTTTTCTTTATTTCCCACCACCCATTTTAGACCTTTAATCAATAGATCAATTGAATTTTATAAATATTTCCATAGTGTAGAACCATTTTGTAGTGAAAATATAGTAAATATTAAGCTTGGTTCATAAGGCTCATCGTACTTAGAATTTTGTTTTCTCATTGTATTTGACTCTCTTTGTACAATCTTCTAATTACTTTCCTCTAAGAGCTAAATTTTTATCTATAAGAACTCTTAAATCAAAACCTCCTCTAGTTTAGTCATCACACACCTTGCTCCATTTCATGAAAGAAAATTTCTATTTATCATGTAATCCTAACCATAAAAATGACCACATAATATAGATTAAACTTGAAAGCATACAAGGACATATAATATGTTGGAATGGCCTATAATACTAATTTAGTTACCTGCACTCTCTTTGCTAATGATAACCATATACTTTTCCATCCCAATAGTTTATTCTAAATTCTTATAATTGGATTTCATAATTCTATCCTCATTCTCCCATCAAATACGGGAATCCCTAGATAAGTTGCTGGTAAATTTTCATCCTCCATTTGATGTAACTTGCTTATCCCTACTTTGATTCTATCTAGAGTGTTTAAGAAGTAAATTTTAGATTTTATCCTATTAAATTTCTTGCTTGATGCTCTTTCATATTACTTTATTAATTTATTCAAAGCTTTGGCATCATTTACCCATACCCTCCCAAAAATGGTTATATCATCAACAAATTGTAGATGGGTGATGTTATATGTTAGATTTTGATACTAAATACTTGATGTAAAATAACCACAAGATATAAAATAGAGTTGCAATATAAAATATAAGATAATGACAATATTATAAACATATAAAAATAATAAATAACTTGGTACGTGATGGATTTTATTCGAGATGATCATCTCTTCTCTCAAAATAGATTTTACTTCGGTTAATTCAACATACACATCCGACGCACTGAAGCTCAGACTAACTTCAAAACACAGTTGTTTTTTTCCTCTCATCGGCCCATACATGATGCAAACGAAACACAAATAAAATTAAAAAAACAGAAGCTTCATTGTCCGAATATACTGTCCATCACAAAGACAAAAATAAGCAAAGATCTTTCTTAAGCAATTGGCTAAGCAGAGATTTGGCAAGAAGCATGTTCATTCTCTCTGTCGGATGGAAACTATCCCAGAACACATATTTGGAAGCATTCCTGCATGTCCCGATCGAAAATTCATTGCAGAGTATCGATGCTTGAAAAAGCCCACTACCACAACATCCCCTGCGCCCTTCAGCAAAACCTGTTACCATACAAAATCATACAAGGTCAGTTTATCCAACCCTCAAGTTCATCTAAGATTTATTGTTATCAAATTTCAAAGGTCTAATAAATTAGCTAAATATGTTTTAAAGTTAGAATCTTAAACAAACTTATAAAATCATAGTCATGGGACATTTATATGGTTAGAAGTTTGGATTTTCTTTAACCATTGAGTGAGCTTGTCTAAAAAGTGAGCTTGTCTAAAAAGAAAAAAAGTTTAAACCACCATAAATGAGGTTGTACATAATCCATAAACTTAATAAACTTACCATACTTTGCAGGATTTTTTGCAACAGAAAGCAGTATGTTATAAGCATCTAGATAAGCAAGCATGCCACCATCGATTCCATTCATCTTATGCAACTTCTTCCTCAATTTTATGTTGAAAGTGGCTACCTCCTTGTTCTGATATTCGGCACAGACTCCCTTTCCAAGGCTATGAAGAGTTACTTGAAACGGTACACAACCCACAGGAGGAAGAGACACTACTGCAATTTTGCGAGCCCCTAACCCTTGAAGCTTCTGCACCATAACAACTAACTTCACTTCAAAAGTAATAGTTAAAAAGTGTGAGTTTGGCTAAAATTTTTTGAAGACTAATTTTTTTTTTTTCAAGGAGAACCACTTTTCCTTTGTTTTTTATGGGTGTCCAACAAAAATAAAAGACTAAATCTTGCCAAAACTTTAATACATATGAACAGCACCAAACATTTCAAATCCTATATAAGTAATTTGAAAAAAAAAAAAAAATTATAATAGAGTGTCTTGCCTTGATGAAACCAGAGAAAGCGATGAGAAGGTGGTTCCTAAACTGTATACGATAACTCTCGTTTCTGGCAAAAATATTGGAATCGAAAAAATGAACATAGTCATTACTGCCTGTGCTTATAATATAAACGGCCTCAGATAAAATACGCGAAGCATTAGCCTCTCCAACCAGAGAACTCAAATCCTCTCAATACTGTTTGTAGAGCTGTAGCTGATCTCCCAGAGTTAGCACATTCTGCAGAACTCATATAGAATTTGTGATCGGACTCAAATGTTTCTATTGGAACAACTAAAAACCTAAAAAAAGAAAATTGTATTGCAAAAGATGACTTTTGAATTAAAATAATACCCACAAAAAGTTTTGCTGTGGCATCGAGTATGCCGGATGCACAGGAAGCAAATGTGACGCCGGTGAGAATCCTATCTCCATGCGCTTCGGGATTCAAGTGCCCAATTGTTGGCGATGGGAGTCCTAACATCGAAGCTACACAAATCCATAGCAAATTTTCCAGTATTGAATATCTATAGAAATCTATTTAATTACTTACAAACATGTTGAGCATTGAGAATTATTTTATGGCCAATACCCAGGTAGTCTGTGACTAGGAAACCATTGGAGAATCTGCCGGTAAATCTTTTTCCGGGGAAGTCCCGGCCGTAGGGAGAGTAATTGCACTTTGCCATAGTGCGAAGATGATTATTGTTCCCCACGTCGACGGTGGAGTCCCCGAACGATATCAACGCAGGGATGTCAGCTAAGCTTTGAATTAGACCTGTATTCACCATTAAAGCTAGAAATGCAGTTCTTATTATAGCTAAGACATAATTCTCCATCTTTCTTGGTAGTTCGTATATCTCAAGTGAAAGTGGATTATGTGAAGTGAAGGAATAAAACGACTTCCGAATCGAGTCGCGTTAAAAAAAATTCTTCGCAAAATTTCGGCTTTGGGAAGAGGTTCGGATATCAATGTGCTTCGTTCGACCATGGAAGACTGGGTCCTTCGAGAGGGCGATGGCAAAGTTATTGTCGCATAATATTGTTGTTGCTGCTTCGGGCGGATGATGTAGTTCAACAGAACTCTTCTCAGCCAAACTGCCTGGCAGGCGGCTAAGGTGGCAGCAACATACTCTGCCTCTGCTGTAGATAAAGCAACGATTGGCTGCTTCTTCGAGGACCAAGAGACAACTCCAGATCCAAAATGGAAGGCATATCCCAAAGTGCTCTTTCGATCATCTACGCTACCGGCCTAATCACTGTTAGTGTAGCCAATCAACTCAAGCTGGTCTTGTCTGGCATAGTGAATTTCGTGGTTCCTCGTGCCATTGACATATCATAGGATTCTCTTGCCTGTTTGCCAGTGAGTGTCTTTCGAAGTCTCAATAAAATGGTTGATTAGACTGACTTCGAACATCAGATCTGGTCGAGTTATAGTCAAGTACATCAGGCTTCCAACTAACCTTTTACAGAGAGTTGGATCAACACTTCTGTCATTATCAGTTCTGCTCAACTTCAAGCCAGTGGCAACCGGGGTGATGGCAGGATTGTTGTCCTCCATATTAAAACGCTTCAGGACATTCTTTGCATACTTGCCCTGAGAGATGAAGATGCCATCTACTGATTGGTCAACTTCAATGCCAAGAAAGAATTTCATCAGCCCCATGTCCTGTCATTTCAAACTCGGTCTTCATGGTTGTTTTGAACTCGTGCAAATAGGTCGCTGCTATTGCCGAGATATATCGGATCGTCCACGTACGAGCGGACGATAATGAACTCACCCGCTTTATTTGTCTTCATATACGGGGAGTGCTCATATGGGCATTTTTGAAACCCATTCTCCCGAAAATAGCCATCAATCCGGCCGTACCATGCCCGGGTGCTTGCTTCAACCCATACAAGGCCTTTTTCAGCTTCAAGACCTTGTCTTCTTGCCCTTGTATTTCATAATCGGGTGGCTGGTCTATGTAGACCTCTTCTTCCAACACTCCGTTCGGGAAGGCGGACTTGACATCCATCTCGGTACACACTCCAGCCTTTCCGAGCCGCAAGTGCCAAAATCATTTCGACCGTGTCAAGTCGGGCTACGGGTGTATAGTCAACTCTTGACTTCGCTTGTAACCTTTTGCCACTAATCCGGCCTTATGCCTCGTCAACTTCTCCTTAGGCATTGAATTTCGTTTTATACACCCACTTGACCCCAATGGTCTTCTTTCCCGCTCGGAAGATCGACCAACCGCCATGTCTCATTCTTCTCAATGGCTACTATCTCCTCATCCATCGCTTTTACCCATGTGCGATTCTCGACTTGCCTCTTCAAACTCCATAGGATCACATTCAAGAAATAGAGCAAAGTCGAATATTCTTCATCTAACCGATCACGGGTTACCTCATAAATTTCTTACAAGCTCCGAGTCTTCGCAGTGTCCTCGGGTTTTGAATTTTGGTTGCAAGTGGAGGTGATCGGGATGATGAGGGTGTGCTACTGCTGGCACCACTGTTGCTGCTTGAAGGTACAGGTGGCTGTACACTGTCTTCCTCCAAGTTTACAGGTTCAAAAATTGTTGGTTCAGGTTGACCAGTTTTTGAATTCCAATTCCAGGCTTCATCCTCCAAGAACTTCACATCGCGGCTAATGACAAGTTTCTTTGTCACTATATTGTACATCCTGTATGCCTTTGCTTGTTCGCTGTACCCCATGAAAATGCATTTTTTAGCTTTGTCATCCAGCTTTCGTATTTTCTCATCTGGAACATGTGCATATGCAATGCACCTAAAAACTCGCAAATGAGCCACACTTGGCTTCAGTTTGCTCCAGGCTTCCTCTGGAATTTTGTCCTTCACACTCTTGGTGGGACAATGGTTCAACAGATAAACTGCACAACTTACAGCTTCTGCCTAGAACTCATGTGACAAAATTTTCACCTTCAGCATGCTCCGTGCCATCTCCATGATTGTTCTGTTCTTCCTCTCAGGTACACCATTCTGCTGTGGTGTGTATTTGGCAGTGAACTGCCTTCGAATTCCATACTACTTTCATAGTTCTGTAAACTTCTTTCTTTGTCAATTTAGTTTCTTGGATACAAAGAAAATTAGAGTTATTACTTAAACATAGGCCCTTGATACACCTCTACTTTGAGGAGGTATTAACACCCCTTATATTTCGTGAGATGGTAATCATGTCTCATTAGGGGCTACTCGTACCACTTGTGAATTACTAATATCATTTTATGTATTTGTAAAGAGAAGTTTAATCAATTTAGATTGTGTTCCTTTCTTTATGTTTTCTCTTGCTTCCTTGACTTTCACTTGATAATTTGAGAGTTTTTCTATTTTTTCCTTACATATATCAGGAGTATGTCTTTCTATTCTATTTCTCAAAGTTCGTTTACAACTGTCATTTTTATTAGATTTATCATCTCTTGGCTCTGTTATGGAAGCTTTTGACTTGTCTTGCTCATTTTATGATATTTCCTTATTATTGTTAGAGATATTAACATCTAATACTGCATTTTCTCTATCATTTTGCTTCTCTTAAATGGTGCATGGTACTTCACAAGAGTCTTCAAAATCTAATGAGACACATTCCTTCATATTAGCGAGAAAGTTCATCCCTAAATTAGGATCATACTAAATAAATAGTTCCTTGTTAATATTTTAATCTTGTTGTACAATATCTTTTAAGCTCTTATATGTTTTTTCTTCATAGGTTAAAGACTTAAAAGAATTGGTACTTGTACTTCTTCCAATATTTACTTTCATCTATTTGGACCTATTTTTTGGAAGTTGAAAACCAACCTCATCCATATCCATTTGTATGTTTCTCTTGCAAATTTCTACATATATTTCTTCTAGACTCTTCTTAGGGCATGATCTCTCAATATGTCCCACCTTATGACATCTTTTACATCTAAAACACACGTTTTCATAATCTATGGTTTGGATCCACAACTTACCCCCTTACTTTAGAATAATTAATTCTTGTAAAGGTTTACTTATATCAATCATGACCACTGTCCGAGCTTAAATAGCCAAGAATCCATCTTTTATAGATTTTAAAAAATCAATGAATTCTCCCAAAATGTTTCCTATTGCCTTGAAGGTATCTATTTCTTATAATTCAATGGGTAACCCATACATCCTAACCTAGATTGATGTTAGAAATAGATTTTATGTTTTTAGGTGCAAAGCTTTCATACCAGCAAGTAAGGAAGAGTCATGGTCTTCCTATAAACCAAGGACCTATGAAAAGATAGACTCGCTCCTGGAGACTTTTAACTCCTATCAATCTATTTTCTCAAGATTAAAGCCCTTGACCAAGACCTATGAAATTTACTAATAATTACCCTATCTCTCCGTAATAAAAATTGTTTCTGAATGAAGTATTCACTAATATCTATTAGATATGATTCTAAGAATTTAATTGTAAATTGATCCATACAAACAATAAAAAATATTATTAAACAAAAAAATCTTATATTAATTTATTTAATTTAAAAATTTAACTATAAAATATTTATTTTAATATTATTTTAATTAAACTTTTAAACATTCAAAAAAATAAATTTTAATTTTAATTTTAATTGTTTTAAATTTAAATGTATCCATATAAACAATTTAAACGTCCATGTAACTTTAAAATAAATTAATAAGAACAAAACTCACTTGAATCTGTATAGATAAAAATGAAAAAAACAGGTGGTAGACGAACACCATCTTTTTTTCTTTTTCTTTTTTTTTGTGGTGTGATCACGAGGGAACCATTACATAACATATCTGCAACATGTGAGGCGAGAGATTTGAACCTGGGCCTCTCAGCAACTAGAGAGGTTTAACTACCCACTTGCTCTCCAACTCCTCCACATGGAAAGAGGTTTAACGTGGACGAACACCATCTTGTTCGGAGAGAAGAAAAAGTAAAAAGCATCTTTTATCTTTGGCCGGCCCGGCCAAGAGCATTTTTGTCTTCGCGTCCGACGTCTAACGTTTGCATTTCCACAACTCGCTGGCCTTCAATCTTTCACTGAAGAAGACGTACATTGACAGCATTGATGGAATTGAACAAAAAAAAAATTGTGGAACAACCATCTTCAACGAGTTACGTCGGACGTCTTTTCCCTTTTATAGTTGAAATGAGATTGACGTAATAAACCTCGAACATTTTTTTTATATTTATTAATAAAAGGATTATTGAGAATAATGGATAGATAATTGAGTGATGGAAAAGTTATAAGAAAAAAAAAGTCAGAGACTATAAATGCATTTGGGTGGAAATTTTTTTCCTACGTTTATTGAGAACAATGGATACATAATTGAGTGATGTAAAAGTTACAATAAAAAAAGGTCATAGACTATAAATAATAATAGAAAGAGGTTTGCGCGGAGATAAAAGTAATAATGAATTTGAATGATTAAATAAGGGAAAAGATTAAAAATTAAAAATTATTAATACATAATTATAAAATGATATTTACATGATATTTATGTAATGGTAAAGTAAAAAAATAAATATTAAGGACTATTAAAATTATAGGCAATTAATACCTCTTTAAATAAGGATATTTTTAGGATGGTAATGCAAAGGAAAAGTAGAAAATTTAAAAGAATAAGTATGATCTTCACAGAAGAATAAAATTTTAAGAAATTGAATACATCAACTAAGTTTATATACATAAAAAATTGAATACATCAACTAAGTTTATATACATAAAGAAGGATTTCTTTTCCTTTTTATTTTAATATTAGATTTTATAAAATATAGATCTTGTTTTTTGTGACAACATAGATAAAACTTGTATGTCCCATAAAACTTGTATACCCTTTATTTATATTTGTAATTAGTAATTTTTTATTTTATTGGTTTAAAATCCCACTAAGAAGATTATCAATATAGTCTTCCACAATGTCATGCATCATGTTAAAAAATATTTATGTCATGCCTCTCTGGTAGGTAGATCTTACATTTTACATCTCATAGTAAATGACATGATAGCAAAAGGTTTCGTATGGGGTGGTGAAAGTTGTTTTGGATTGATCCTCAAGGGCAATTTTGATTTGGTTATACCCTAAAAATCCGTCCATTAGAGATAACATTCAGACCTTCTGATCCTTATATATATATATATATGAAGTTAATCTATCAATTATATGAGACCAAGTGGTAGACATTGATTTGTAGATATGACAACCAATCCAATGGCAACACATTGTAGCAGTTGATTTCACAAAATATTTTTTAAGTTTTGGCATTTGATTTTTTCTTGATTTGAGTGCTAATTCAACCAAATCTGCTAAAGGGCATATCTTTTGCATATAGAGTGTTTGGATATGATTTTTTTATTGCATAATTTTTTAGATCTACATAGTGGTGATATCAGTTCATAGATCTGTTACAAATTTATTTAGAGTTTTTTGTGCAAAATGGATTCCTTAGAGTATGTTACATACATCAATGTGGAAAGTTATAACACTTGGTTAGTTCAAATGACAAGATTAATCTAGGCAAGAATCTCTAGTTCATATTTAATAATGTGTTAGAAGGTCTCAACAATAATGAACTCATTAAGAGAAAAGGGAAGGCTCTTGGACTATTCTTCATGTTAGTGGCACCAGATGCACTTTTTTATATTAGACAAAAAATTGATCCTGTTAATGTATGGACAACCTTGAAAGATCTCTATGAAAAAATAAGTGCTAATGAAGTAAAAAAAATAGTGATAGAGCTCTCCAATATCAATTTTAAATTTTAGTATTGTTGAAGACTATATACTTCACTTTAAATATCTAAAAGGTGAACTAGCTATGACAAGAGGTAAAGTAAATAGTGATAAAGAGCATGTCAAATATATTACTTCTAATATTTCTTCTCATTTGCAAGCAGATGGCTTGGTTCTTTATGTGAATGCTATGTCTATCAAAGAACCACAATCCATATCTCTTGAAGGTATTTTTAAGATTCTAATATATTATGAAGTGACAATGAAGAACTGTGGTATTTTTATTTTTTCGATCTTCAATTTTTTGTGTGTATACAATGTTTCAAAATTTAGCACCCTTGGCATTTTTCTATAGCATCCTTCAGAGTACCAACACTCCACCTCCGTTGTCTATGCATTGCATCTTAGTAGAGTAATATTTCCAAAACCTTAAACTTTGTCTATGCATTACATCTATGCATTCTTTACCATATATGGATTGCTACTTTCCTTCTTGAAGCATAATTGCAACCGCAAGAATTACAATAAATATTTTGTATGAAAGCACAGTAATATTATAAAATACAACAAACATTACCAATTGAGAACATTAAAATAGTCAATATTTTTTTGCTAGCTTCAACTAAACCGAACACTTCATCTAACTATAGAAAAGAGAATTTAACTTCATGACCATCAATTAAAACTCCTATATTGGCTAGCCTATTTACACATGTTTTCATTTCCCTTAATGTATGTGTAAACCTTATTTCTTAAATGTGTAGCAAGGTCTTGTATTTCCACAATTATCTCTGGTATGTTCCATGGAGCCTTTGCTTTCCTTAAAATTGTGTTTATTACTATTAGTGAATCACCTACCATCCACAGTATATTCCATTTTATTTGTTTATATATTTTTAACCTTTCCAAAGTTGTCCAAGATTCAACTTCATTATTTGTCTTAAATCCACTATTTAAAGCATAATGAAATAAAATTTCTTCCCTATTATTTGTAGTTATTATATTTTCTCCTATTTGTCCTCAATTACCTTTAGATGCTCCATCAAACTTTAATTTCACTAGCTCCACTTCTGGTGGTTTCCACTTTATATTCTTTACCCTCTTTTTATATCTCATATACCCAACATCATAATTTCATTTAATGACTTGAATCCATATATTAAGGCTCTCTGCTTCAAGATTAGGTATTGGGTGAGTTTATAGGGTTGGTTTAAACTCCTCTATGGCTAAAAAAATCTTCCTTTTCATTACCTCTAAATTATATTCCTTTCCTTTAAATATTATTCTATTCCTTTCCAACTATACAATCCAAAGTAACGTATCTTTTGATATATCCTAAATTATCTTTAAAATATCACTTTTAAAAGGGCTTCGTCATTGCTTTAATCAATCTTCAATTTATCGTTCATTACCATACCTTTTCCAAACATATTAATAATCCATTACCATAGTTTTCATGCTATTGAGTAGTATCCCAAGATATGGTCTATACTCTCCTTCTCTTTACATAGAACACGTTGCAAGGAGCCATTAAAACCCTCTCCATAAGGTTATAAAATTCTAAAATTATTCTATGACCTACTAGCCAAACAAGCATTTAGACTTTATGAATGCTCAAGCTATCCCAAATATCTCTCTATAGTCTTATAGAATTTCTATTTTGTTGGTGCTTTACATTATATGCACTTCATGTTGTGTATTCTCCTAAGCTATTCAACTCTGAAATCAACTTATCCTCAGCTCCCCTTGGAATAATCAGTGTTGTTATCTTTCTGATTAATTGCCTCCTAGCATCAATATCTTGTATACTTGTAAAACTTTCTTCTTTCCATTTGTATCTTTCTTGTTGACCTTCTAAATAATGTTTGAAACCCTATCACCATACTTATGTTGAAGTAATCTCATCCATTGTTTCAAAACTAGATCTATATTGAGTGGTTTTATATGGCACCAAGTATCCATCAAAATAATTTTCTTTTCTCTATTTCCCACCACCCATTTTAGACCTTTAATCAATAGATCAATTGAATTTTATAAATATTTCCAAAGTGTAGAACCATTTGGTAGTGAAAATATAGTAAATATTAAGCTTGGTTCATTAGGCTCATCGTACTTAGAATTTTGTTTTCTCATTGTATTTGACTCTCTTTGTACAATCTTCTAATTACTTTCCTCTAAGAGCTAAATTTTTATCTATAAGAACTCTTAAATCAAAACCTCCTCTAGTTTAGTCATCACACACCTTGCTCCATTTCATGAAAGAAAATTTCTATTTATCATGTAATCCTAACCATTAAAATGACCACATAATATAGATTAAACTTGAAAGCATACAGGGACATATAATATGTTGGAATGGCCTATAATACTAATTTAGTTACCTGCACTCTCTTTGCTAATGATAACCATATACCTTTCCATCCCAATAGTTTATTCTAAATTCTTATAATTGGATTTCATAATTCTATCCTCATTCTCCCATCAAATAAGGGAATCCCTAGATAAGTTGCTGGTAAATTTTCATCCTCCATTTGATGTAACTTGCTTATCCCTACTTTGATTCTATCTAGAGTGTTTAAGAAGTAAATTTTAGATTTTATCCTATTAAATTTCTTGCTTGATGCTCTTTCATATTACTTTATTAATTTATTCAAAGCTTTGGCATCATTTACCCATACCCTCCCAAAAATAGTTGTATCATCAGCAAATTGTAGATGGGTGATGTTATATGTTAGATTTTGATACTAAATACTTGATGTAAAATAACCACAGGATATAAAATAGAGTTGCAATATGAAATATAAGATAATGACAATATTATAAACATATAAAAATAATAAATAACTTGGTACGTGATGGATTTTATTCGAGATGATCATCTCTTCTCTCAAAATAGATTTTCCTTCGGTTAATTCAACATACACATCCGACGCACTGAAGCTCAGACTAACTTCAAAACACAGTTGTTTTTTTCCTCTCATCCGCCCATACATGATGCAAACGAAACACAAATAAAATTAAAAAAACAGAAGCTTCATCGTCCGAATATACTGTCCATCACAAAGACGAAAATAAGCAAAGATCTTTCTTAAGCAATTGGCTAAGCAGAGATTTGGCAAGAAGCATGTTCATTCTCTCTGTCGGATGGAAACTGTCCCAGAACACATATTTGGAAGCATTCGTGCATGTCCCGATCGAAAATTCATTGCAGAGCATCGATGCTTGAAAAAGCCCACTACCGCAACATCCCCTGCGCCCTTCAGCAAAACCTGTTACCATACAAAATCATACAAGGTCAGTTTATCCAACCCTCAAGTTCATCTAAGATTTATTGTTATCAAATTTCAAAGGTCTAATAAATTAGCTAAATATGTTTTAAAGTTAGAATCTTAAACAAACTTATAAAATCATAGTCATGGGACACTTATATGGTTAGAAGTTTGGATTTTCTTTAACCATTGAGTGAGCTTGTCTAAAAAGTGAGCTTGTCTAAAAAGAAAAAAAAGTTTAAACCACCATAAATGAGCTTGTACATAATCCATTAACTTAATAAACTTACCATACTTTGCAGGATTTTTTGCAACAGAAAGCAGTATGTTATAAGCATCTAGATAAGCAAGCATGCCACCATCGATTCCATTCATCTTATGC
Organism: Wollemia nobilis; assembly: GCA_028583015.1. NCBI lineage: Eukaryota > Viridiplantae > Streptophyta > Pinopsida > Araucariales > Araucariaceae > Wollemia > Wollemia nobilis. The sequence goes on from JAQPPZ010017258.1 coordinate 3,921,361, forward strand.
AACTTCTTCCTCAATTTTATGTTGAAAGTGGCTACCTCCTTGTTCTGATATTCGGCACAGACTCCCTTTCCAAGGCTATGAAGAGTTACTTGAAACGGTACACAACCCACAGGAGGAAGAGACACTACTGCAATTTTGCGAGCCCCTAACCCTTGAAGCTTCTGCACCATAACAACTAACTTCACTTCAAAAGTAATAGTTAAAAAGTGTGAGTTTGGCTAAAATTTTTTGAAGACTAATTTTTTTTTTTTCAAGGAGAACCACTTTTCCTTTGTTTTTTATGGGTGTCCAACAAAAATAAAAGACTAAATCTTGCCAAAACTTTAATACATATGAACAGCACCAAACATTTCAAATCCTATATAAGTAATTTGAAAAAAAAAAAAAAATTATAATAGAGTGTCTTGCCTTGATGAAACCAGAGAAAGCGATGAGAAGGTGGTTCCTAAACTGTATACGATAACTCTCGTTTCTGGCAAAAATATTGGAATCGAAAAAATGAACATAGTCATTACTGCCTGTGCTTATAATATAAACGGCCTCAGATAAAATACGCGAAGCATTAGCCTCTCCAACCAGAGAACTCAAATCCTCTCAATACTGTTTGTAGAGCTGTAGCTGATCTCCCAGAGTTAGCACATTCTGCAGAACTCATATAGAATTTGTGATCGGACTCAAATGTTTCTATTGGAACAACTAAAAACCTAAAAAAAGAAAATTGTATTGCAAAAGATGACTTTTGAATTAAAATAATACCCACAAAAAGTTTTGCTGTGGCATCGAGTATGCCGGATGCACAGGAAGCAAATGTGACGCCGGTGAGAATCCTATCTCCATGCGCTTCGGGATTCAAGTGCCCAATTGTTGGCGATGGGAGTCCTAACATCGAAGCTACACAAATCCATAGCAAATTTTCCAGTATTGAATATCTATAGAAATCTATTTAATTACTTACAAACATGTTGAGCATTGAGAATTATTTTATGGCCAATACCCAGGTAGTCTGTGACTAGGAAACCATTGGAGAATCTGCCGGTAAATCTTTTTCCGGGGAAGTCCCGGCCGTAGGGAGAGTAATTGCACTTTGCCATAGTGCGAAGATGATTATTGTTCCCCACGTCGACGGTGGAGTCCCCGAACGATATCAACGCAGGGATGTCAGCTAAGCTTTGAATTAGACCTGTATTCACCATTAAAGCTAGAAATGCAGTTCTTATTATAGCTAAGACATAATTCTCCATCTTTCTTGGTAGTTCGTATATCTCAAGTGAAAGTGGATTATGTGAAGTGAAGGAATAAAACGACTTCCGAATCGAGTCGCGTTAAAAAAAATTCTTCGCAAAATTTCGGCTTTGGGAAGAGGTTCGGATATCAATGTGCTTCGTTCGACCATGGAAGACTGGGTCCTTCGAGAGGGCGATGGCAAAGTTATTGTCGCATAATATTGTTGTTGCTGCTTCGGGCGGATGATGTAGTTCAACAGAACTCTTCTCAGCCAAACTGCCTGGCAGGCGGCTAAGGTGGCAGCAACATACTCTGCCTCTGCTGTAGATAAAGCAACGATTGGCTGCTTCTTCGAGGACCAAGAGACAACTCCAGATCCAAAATGGAAGGCATATCCCAAAGTGCTCTTTCGATCATCTACGCTACCGGCCCAATCACTGTTAGTGTAGCCAATCAACTCAAGCTGGTCTTGTCCGGCATAGTGAATTTCGTGGTTCCTCGTGCCATTGACATATCATAGGATTCTCTTGCCTCGTTTGCCAGTGAGTGTCTTTCGAAGTCTCCATAAAATGGCTGATTAGACTGACTTCGAACATCAGATCTGGTCGAGTTATAGTCAAGTACATCAGGCTTCCAACTAACCTTTTACAGAGAGTTGGATCAACACTTCTGTCATTATCAGTTCTGCTCAACTTCAAGCCAGTGGCAACCGGGGTGATGGCAGGATTGTTGTCCTCCATATTAAAACGCTTCGAGGACATTCTTTGCATACTTGCCCCGAGAGATGAAGATGCCATCTACCGATTGGACAACTTCAATGCCAAGACATAATTTCATCAGCCTCATGTCTATCATTTCAAACTCGGTCTTCATGGTTGTTTTGAACCGTGCAAATAGGTTGCTACTATTGCCAATATATATCAGATCATCCACGTACGAGCAGTACGATAATGAACTCACCCGCTTTATTTGTCTTCATATACGGGGAGTGCTCATATGGGCATTTTTGAAACCCATTCTCCCGAAAATAACCATCAATCCGACTGTACCATGCCCGGGTGCTTGCTTCAACCCATACAAGGCCTTTTTCAGCTTCAAGACCTTGTCTTCTTGCCCTTGTATTTCATAATCGGGTGGCTGGTCTATGTAGACCTCTTCTTCCAACACTCCGTTCAGGAAGGCAGACTTGACATCCATCTGGTACACACTCCAGCCTTTCTGAGCTGCAAGTGCCAAAATCATTCTGACTGTGTCAAGTCGGGCTACAGGTGTATAGTCAACTCTTGACTTCTGCTTGTAACCTTTTGCCACTAATCTGGCCTTATGCCTGTCAACTTCTCCTTAGGCATTGAATTTCGTTTTATACACCCACTTGACCCCAATGGTCTTCTTTCCTGCTGGAAGATCGACCAACCGCCATGTCTCATTCTTCTCAATGGCTACTATCTCCTCATCCATCGCTTTTACCCATGTGCGATTCTGACTTGCCTCTTCAAACTCCATAGGATCACATTCAGTAAATAGAGCAAAGTCAGAATATTCTTCATCTAACTGATCACGGGTTACCTCATAAATTTCTTACAAGCTCCGAGTCTTCGCAGGTGTCCTCAGGTTTTGAATTTTGCTTGCAAGTGGAGGTGATCGGGATGATGAGGGTGTGCTACCGCCGGCACCGCCGTTGTTGCTTAAAGGTACGGGTGGATGTACACCGTCTTCCTCCAAGTTTACAGTGTTCAAAAATTGTTGGTTCAAAGTTGACCAGCTTTTGAATTCCAATTCCAGAGCTTCATCCTCCAAGAACTTCACATCGCAGCTAATGACAAGTTTCTTTGTCACTATATTGTACATCCCGTATGCCTTTGCTTGTTCGTCGTACCCCATGAAAATGCATTTTTTAGCTTTGTCATCCAAACTTTCGTATTTTCTCATCCGGAACATGTGCATATGCAATGCACCTAAAAACTCGCAAATGAGCCACACTTGGCTTCGCTTTGCTCCGGGCTTCCTCCTGGAATTTTGTCCTTCACACTCTTGGTGGGACAATGGTTCAACAGATAAACTGCACAACTTACAGCTTCTGCCTAGAACTCATGTGACAAAATTTTCACCTTCAGCATGCTCCGTGCCATCTCCATGATTGTTCTGTTCTTCCTCTCAGGTACACCATTCTGCTATGGTGTGTATTTGGCAGTGAACTGCCTTCGAATTCCATACTACTTTCATAGTTCTGTAAACTTCTTTCTTTGTCAATTTAGTTTCTTGGATACAAAGAAAATTAGAGTTATTACTTAAACATAGGCCCTTGATACACCTCTACTTTGAGGAGGTATTAACACCCCTTATATTTCGTGAGATGGTAATCATGTCTCATTAGGGGCTACTCGTACCACTTGTGAATTACTAATATCATTTTATGTATTTGTAAAGAGAAGTTTAATCAATTTAGATTGTGTTCCTTTCTTTATGTTTTCTCTTGCTTCCTTGACTTTCACTTGATAATTTGAGAGTTTTTCTATTTTTTCCTTACATATATCAGGAGTATGTCTTTCTATTCTATTTCTCAAAGTTCGTTTACAACTGTCATTTTTATTAGATTTATCATCTCTTGGCTCTGTTATGGAAGCTTTTGACTTGTCTTGCTCATTTTATGATATTTCCTTATTATTGTTAGAGATATTAACATCTAATACTGCATTTTCTCTATCATTTTGCTTCTCTTAAATGGTGCATGGTACTTCACAAGAGTCTTCAAAATCTAATGAGACACATTCCTTCATATTAGCGAGAAAGTTCATCCCTAAATTAGGATCATACTAAATAAATAGTTCCTTGTTAATATTTTAATCTTGTTGTACAATATCTTTTAAGCTCTTATATGTTTTTTCTTCATAGGTTAAAGACTTAAAAGAATTGGTACTTGTACTTCTTCCAATATTTACTTTCATCTATTTGGACCTATTTTTTGGAAGTTGAAAACCAACCTCATCCATATCCATTTGTATGTTTCTCTTGCAAATTTCTACATATATTTCTTCTAGACTCTTCTTAGGGCATGATCTCTCAATATGTCCCACCTTATGACATCTTTTACATCTAAAACACACGTTTTCATAATCTATGGTTTGGATCCACAACTTACCCCCTTACTTTAGAATAATTAATTCTTGTAAAGGTTTACTTATATCAATCATGACCACTGTCCGAGCTTAAATAGCCAAGAATCCATCTTTTATAGATTTTAAAAAATCAATGAATTCTCCCAAAATGTTTCCTATTGCCTTGAAGGTATCTATTTCTTATAATTCAATGGGTAACCCATACATCCTAACCTAGATTGATGTTAGAAATAGATTTTATGTTTTTAGGTGCAAAGCTTTCATACCAGCAAGTAAGGAAGAGTCATGGTCTTCCTATAAACCAAGGACCTATGAAAAGATAGACTCGCTCCTGGAGACTTTTAACTCCTATCAATCTATTTTCTCAAGATTAAAGCCCTTGACCAAGACCTATGAAATTTACTAATAATTACCCTATCTCTCCGTAATAAAAATTGTTTCTGAATGAAGTATTCACTAATATCTATTAGATATGATTCTAAGAATTTAATTGTAAATTGATCCATACAAACAATAAAAAATATTATTAAACAAAAAAATCTTATATTAATTTATTTAATTTAAAAATTTAACTATAAAATATTTATTTTAATATTATTTTAATTAAACTTTTAAACATTCAAAAAAATAAATTTTAATTTTAATTTTAATTGTTTTAAATTTAAATGTATCCATATAAACAATTTAAACGTCCATGTAACTTTAAAATAAATTAATAAGAACAAAACTCACTTGAATCTGTATAGATAAAAATGAAAAAAACAGGTGGTAGACGAACACCATCTTTTTTTCTTTTTCTTTTTTTTTGTGGTGTGATCACGAGGGAACCATTACATAACATATCTGCAACATGTGAGGCGAGAGATTTGAACCTGGGCCTCTCAGCAACTAGAGAGGTTTAACTACCCACTTGCTCTCCAACTCCTCCACATGGAAAGAGGTTTAACGTGGACGAACACCATCTTGTTCGGAGAGAAGAAAAAGTAAAAAGCATCTTTTATCTTTGGCCGGCCCGGCCAAGAGCATTTTTGTCTTCGCGTCCGACGTCTAACGTTTGCATTTCCACAACTCGCTGGCCTTCAATCTTTCACTGAAGAAGACGTACATTGACAGCATTGATGGAATTGAACAAAAAAAAAATTGTGGAACAACCATCTTCAACGAGTTACGTCGGACGTCTTTTCCCTTTTATAGTTGAAATGAGATTGACGTAATAAACCTCGAACATTTTTTTTATATTTATTAATAAAAGGATTATTGAGAATAATGGATAGATAATTGAGTGATGGAAAAGTTATAAGAAAAAAAAAGTCAGAGACTATAAATGCATTTGGGTGGAAATTTTTTTCCTACGTTTATTGAGAACAATGGATACATAATTGAGTGATGTAAAAGTTACAATAAAAAAAGGTCATAGACTATAAATAATAATAGAAAGAGGTTTGCGCGGAGATAAAAGTAATAATGAATTTGAATGATTAAATAAGGGAAAAGATTAAAAATTAAAAATTATTAATACATAATTATAAAATGATATTTACATGATATTTATGTAATGGTAAAGTAAAAAAATAAATATTAAGGACTATTAAAATTATAGGCAATTAATACCTCTTTAAATAAGGATATTTTTAGGATGGTAATGCAAAGGAAAAGTAGAAAATTTAAAAGAATAAGTATGATCTTCACAGAAGAATAAAATTTTAAGAAATTGAATACATCAACTAAGTTTATATACATAAAAAATTGAATACATCAACTAAGTTTATATACATAAAGAAGGATTTCTTTTCCTTTTTATTTTAATATTAGATTTTATAAAATATAGATCTTGTTTTTTGTGACAACATAGATAAAACTTGTATGTCCCATAAAACTTGTATACCCTTTATTTATATTTGTAATTAGTAATTTTTTATTTTATTGGTTTAAAATCCCACTAAGAAGATTATCAATATAGTCTTCCACAATGTCATGCATCATGTTAAAAAATATTTATGTCATGCCTCTCTGGTAGGTAGATCTTACATTTTACATCTCATAGTAAATGACATGATAGCAAAAGGTTTCGTATGGGGTGGTGAAAGTTGTTTTGGATTGATCCTCAAGGGCAATTTTGATTTGGTTATACCCTAAAAATCCGTCCATTAGAGATAACATTCAGACCTTCTGATCCTTATATATATATATATATGAAGTTAATCTATCAATTATATGAGACCAAGTGGTAGACATTGATTTGTAGATATGACAACCAATCCAATGGCAACACATTGTAGCAGTTGATTTCACAAAATATTTTTTAAGTTTTGGCATTTGATTTTTTCTTGATTTGAGTGCTAATTCAACCAAATCTGCTAAAGGGCATATCTTTTGCATATAGAGTGTTTGGATATGATTTTTTTATTGCATAATTTTTTAGATCTACATAGTGGTGATATCAGTTCATAGATCTGTTACAAATTTATTTAGAGTTTTTTGTGCAAAATGGATTCCTTAGAGTATGTTACATACATCAATGTGGAAAGTTATAACACTTGGTTAGTTCAAATGACAAGATTAATCTAGGCAAGAATCTCTAGTTCATATTTAATAATGTGTTAGAAGGTCTCAACAATAATGAACTCATTAAGAGAAAAGGGAAGGCTCTTGGACTATTCTTCATGTTAGTGGCACCAGATGCACTTTTTTATATTAGACAAAAAATTGATCCTGTTAATGTATGGACAACCTTGAAAGATCTCTATGAAAAAATAAGTGCTAATGAAGTAAAAAAAATAGTGATAGAGCTCTCCAATATCAATTTTAAATTTTAGTATTGTTGAAGACTATATACTTCACTTTAAATATCTAAAAGGTGAACTAGCTATGACAAGAGGTAAAGTAAATAGTGATAAAGAGCATGTCAAATATATTACTTCTAATATTTCTTCTCATTTGCAAGCAGATGGCTTGGTTCTTTATGTGAATGCTATGTCTATCAAAGAACCACAATCCATATCTCTTGAAGGTATTTTTAAGATTCTAATATATTATGAAGTGACAATGAAGAACTGTGGTATTTTTATTTTTTCGATCTTCAATTTTTTGTGTGTATACAATGTTTCAAAATTTAGCACCCTTGGCATTTTTCTATAGCATCCTTCAGAGTACCAACACTCCACCTCCGTTGTCTATGCATTGCATCTTAGTAGAGTAATATTTCCAAAACCTTAAACTTTGTCTATGCATTACATCTATGCATTCTTTACCATATATGGATTGCTACTTTCCTTCTTGAAGCATAATTGCAACCGCAAGAATTACAATAAATATTTTGTATGAAAGCACAGTAATATTATAAAATACAACAAACATTACCAATTGAGAACATTAAAATAGTCAATATTTTTTTGCTCGCTTCAACTAAACCGAATACTTCATCTAACTATAGAAAATAGAATTTAACTTCATGACCATCAATTAAAACTCCTCTATTGGCTAGCCTATTTACACATGTTTTCATTTCCCTTAATGTATGTGTAAACCTTATTTCTTAAATTTGTAGCAAGGTCTTGTATTTCCACAATTATCTCTGGTATGTTCCATGGAGCCTTTGCTTTCCTTAAAATTGCGTTTATTACTATTAGTGAATCACCTACCATCCACAGTCTATTCCATTTTATTTGTTTATATATTTTTAACCCTTCCAAAGTTGTCCAAGATTCAACTTCATTATTTGTCTTAAATCCACTATTTAAAGCATAATGAAATAAAATTTCTTCCCTATTATTTCTAGTTATTATATTTTCTCCTATTTGTCCTCAATTACCTTTAGATGCTCCATCAAACTTTAATTTGACTAGCTCCGCTTCTGGTGGTTTCCACTTTATATTCTTTACCATCTTTTTATATCTCATATACCCAACATCATAATTTCATTTAATGACTTGAATCCATATATTAAGGCTCTCTGCTTCAAGATTAGGTATTGGGTGAGTTTATAGGGTTGGTTTAAACTCCTCTATGGCTAAAAAAATCTTCCTTTTCATTACTTCTAAATTATATTCCTTTCCTTTAAATATTATTCTATTCCTTTCCAACTATACAATCCAAAGTAACGTATATTATGATATATCCTAAATTATCTTTAAAATATCACTTTTAAAATGGCTTTGCCATTGCTTTAATCAATCTTCAATTTATCGTTCATTACCATACCTTTTCCAAACATATTAATAATCCATTACCATAGTTTTCATACTATTGAGTAGTATCCCAAGATATGGTCTATACTCTCCTTCTCTTTACATAGAACATGTTGCAAGGAGCCAGTAAAACCATCTCCATAAGGTTATAACATTCTAAAATTATTCTATGACCGACTAGCCAAACAAGCATTTAGACTTTATGAATGCTCAAGCTATCCCAAATATCTCTCTATAGTCTTATAGAATTTCTATTTTTTTGGTGCTTTACATTATATGCACTTCATGTTGAGTATTCTCCTAAGCTATTCAACTCTGAAATCAACTTATCCTCAGCTCCCCTTGGAATAATCAGTGTTGTTATCTTTCTGATTAATTGCCTCCTAGCATCAATATCTTGTATACTTGTAAAACTTTCTTCCTTCCATTTGTATCTTTCTTGTTGACCTTCTAAATAATGTTTGAAACCCTATCACCATACTTATGTTGAAGTAATCTCATCCATTGTTTCAAAACTAGATCTATATTGAGTGGTTTTATATGGCACCAAGTATCCATCAAAATAATTTTCTTTTCTTTATTTCCCACCACCCATTTTAGACCTTTAATCAATAGATCAATTGAATTTTATAAATATTTCCATAGTGTAGAACCATTTTGTAGTGAAAATATAGTAAATATTAAGCTTGGTTCATAAGGCTCATCGTACTTAGAATTTTGTTTTCTCATTGTATTTGACTCTCTTTGTACAATCTTCTAATTACTTTCCTCTAAGAGCTAAATTTTTATCTATAAGAACTCTTAAATCAAAACCTCCTCTAGTTTAGTCATCACACACCTTGCTCCATTTCATGAAAGAAAATTTCTATTTATCATGTAATCCTAACCATAAAAATGACCACATAATATAGATTAAACTTGAAAGCATACAAGGACATATAATATGTTGGAATGGCCTATAATACTAATTTAGTTACCTGCACTCTCTTTGCTAATGATAACCATATACTTTTCCATCCCAATAGTTTATTCTAAATTCTTATAATTGGATTTCATAATTCTATCCTCATTCTCCCATCAAATACGGGAATCCCTAGATAAGTTGCTGGTAAATTTTCATCCTCCATTTGATGTAACTTGCTTATCCCTACTTTGATTCTATCTAGAGTGTTTAAGAAGTAAATTTTAGATTTTATCCTATTAAATTTCTTGCTTGATGCTCTTTCATATTACTTTATTAATTTATTCAAAGCTTTGGCATCATTTACCCATACCCTCCCAAAAATGGTTATATCATCAACAAATTGTAGATGGGTGATGTTATATGTTAGATTTTGATACTAAATACTTGATGTAAAATAACCACAAGATATAAAATAGAGTTGCAATATAAAATATAAGATAATGACAATATTATAAACATATAAAAATAATAAATAACTTGGTACGTGATGGATTTTATTCGAGATGATCATCTCTTCTCTCAAAATAGATTTTACTTCGGTTAATTCAACATACACATCCGACGCACTGAAGCTCAGACTAACTTCAAAACACAGTTGTTTTTTTCCTCTCATCGGCCCATACATGATGCAAACGAAACACAAATAAAATTAAAAAAACAGAAGCTTCATTGTCCGAATATACTGTCCATCACAAAGACAAAAATAAGCAAAGATCTTTCTTAAGCAATTGGCTAAGCAGAGATTTGGCAAGAAGCATGTTCATTCTCTCTGTCGGATGGAAACTATCCCAGAACACATATTTGGAAGCATTCCTGCATGTCCCGATCGAAAATTCATTGCAGAGTATCGATGCTTGAAAAAGCCCACTACCACAACATCCCCTGCGCCCTTCAGCAAAACCTGTTACCATACAAAATCATACAAGGTCAGTTTATCCAACCCTCAAGTTCATCTAAGATTTATTGTTATCAAATTTCAAAGGTCTAATAAATTAGCTAAATATGTTTTAAAGTTAGAATCTTAAACAAACTTATAAAATCATAGTCATGGGACATTTATATGGTTAGAAGTTTGGATTTTCTTTAACCATTGAGTGAGCTTGTCTAAAAAGAAAAAAAGTTTAAACCACCATAAATGAGGTTGTACATAATCCATAAACTTAATAAACTTACCATACTTTGCAGGATTTTTTGCAACAGAAAGCAGTATGTTATAAGCATCTAGATAAGCAAGCATGCCACCATCGATTCCATTCATCTTATGCAACTTCTTCCTCAATTTTATGTTGAAAGTGGCTACCTCCTTGTTCTGATATTCCGCACAGACTCCCTTTCCAAGGCTATGAAGAGTTACTTGAAACGGTACACAACCCACAGGAGGAAGAGACACTACTGCAATTTTGCGAGCCCCTAACCCTTGAAGCTTCTGCACCATAACAACTAACTTCACTTCAAAAGTAATAGTTAAAAGGTGTGGGTTTGGCTAAAATTTTTTGAAGACTAATTTTTTTTTTTTAAGGAGAACCACTTTTCCTTTGTTTTTTATGGGTGTCCAACAAAAATAAAAGACTAAATCTTGCCAAAACTTTAATACATATGAACAGCACCAAACATTTCAAATCCTATATAAGTAATTTGAAAAAAAAAAAAAAATTATAATAGAGTGTCTTGCCTTGATGAAACCAGAGAAAGCGATAAGAAGGTGGTTCCTAAACTGTATACGATAACTCTCGTTTCTGGCAAAAATATTGGAATCGAAAAAATGAACATAGTCATTACTGCCTGCGCTTATAATATAAACGGCCTCAGATAAAATACGCGAAGCATTAGCCTCTCCAACCAGAGAACTCAAATCCTCTCGATACTGTTTGTAGAGCTGTAGCTGATCTCCCAGAGTTAACACATTCTGCAAAACTCATATAGAATTTGTGATCGGACTCAAATGTTTCTATTGGAACAACTAAAAACCTAAAAAAAGAAAATTGTATTGCAAAAGATGACATTTGAATTAAAATAATACCCACAAAAAGTTTTGCTGTGGCATCGAGTATGCCGGATGCAGAGGAAGCAAATGTGACGCCCGTGAGAATCCTATCTCCATGCGCTTCGGGATTCAAGTACCCAATTGTTGGCGATGGGAGTCCTAACATCGAAGCTACACAAATCCATAGCAAATTTTCCAGTATTGAATATCTATAGAAATCTATTTAATTACTTACAAACATGTTGAGCATTGAGAATTATTTTATGGCCAATACCCAGGTAGTCTGTGACTAGGAAACCATTGGAGAATCTGCCGGTAAATCTTTTTCCGGGGAAGTCCCGGCCGTAGGGAGAGTGATTGCACTTTGCCATAGTGCGAAGATGATTATTGTTCCCCACGTCGACGGTGGAGTCCCCGAACGATATCAACGCAGGGATGTCAGCTAAGCTTTGAATTAGACCTGTATTCACCATTAAAGCTAGAAATGCAGTTCTTATTATAGCTAAGACATAATTCTCCATCTTTCTTGGTAGTTCGTATATCTCAAGTGAAAGTGGATTATGTGAAGGAATAAAACGACTTCCGAATCGAGTCGCGTTAAAAAAAACGCTTCGCAAAATTTCGGCTTTTGGAAGAGGTTCGGGGCCGTGGGGGGGGGGGCGGGGGCCCCCCCCCCCCCCCCCCCGGGGGGGGCCGCCCCCGGATATCAATGTGCTTCGTCCGACCATGGAAGACTGGGTCCTTCGAGAGCGCGATGGCAGAGTTATTGTCGCAAAATATTGTTGTTGCTGCTTCGGGCGGATGATGTAGTTCACACAGAACTCTTCTCAGCCAGACTGCCTGGCAGGCGGCTGAGGTGGCAGCAACATACTCTGCCTCTGCTATAGATAAAGCAACAATTGGCTGCTTCTTCGAGGACCAAGAGACAACTCCAGATCCAAAATGGAAAGCATATCCCGAAGTGCTCTTTCGGTCATCTACGCTACCGGCCTAATCACTGTTAGTGTATCCAATCAACTCAAGCTGGTCTTGTCTGGCATAGTGAATTTCGTGGTTCCTCATGCCATTGACATATCGTAGGATTCTCTTGCCTGCTTGCCAGTGAGTGTCTTTCAAAGTCTCCATAAAATGGTTGATTAGACTGACTTCGAACATCAGATCTGGTCGAGTTACAGTCAAGTACATCAGGCTTCCAACTAACCTTTTATAGAGAGTTGGATCAACGCTTCTGCCGTTGTCAGTCTTGCGCAACTTCAAGCCAGTGGCAACCGAGGTGATGGCAGGATTGTTGTCCTCCATCGTAAAACGCTTCAGGACATCCTTTGCATACTTGCCCTGAGAGATGAAGATGCCATCTACTGATTGGTCAACTTCAATGCCAAGAAAGAATTTCATTAGTCCCATGTCTGTCATTTCAAACTCGGTCTTCATGGTTGTTATGAACTGTGCAAATAGGCTACTGCTATTGCTAGTATATATCAGATCGTCCACGTACAGGAAGACGATAATGAACTCACCTGCTTCATTTGTCTTCATATACAGGGAGTGCTCATATGGGCATTTTTGAAACCCATTCTCCTGAAAATAGCCGTCAATCCGGCTGTACCATGCCCGGGGTGCTTGCTTCAACCCATACAGGGCATTTTTCAGCTTCAGGACCTTGTCTTCTTGCCCTTGTATTTCATAACCAGATGGCTGGTCTATGTAGACCTCTTCTTCCAACACTCCGTTCAGGAAGGTAGACTTGACATCCATCTGGTACACACTCCAGCCTTTCTGAGCTACAAGTGCTAGAATCATTCTGACTGTGTCAAGTTGGGCTATAGGTGTATAGTCAACTCCTGACTTTTGCTTGTAACCTTTCGCCACTAATCTGGCCTTATGCCTGTCAACTTCTCCTTGGGCATTGAACTTCGTTTTATACACCCACTTGACCCCAATGGTCTTCTTTCCTACTGGAAGATCAACCAGCTGCCATGTCTCATTCTTCTCAATGGCTACTATCTCCTCATCCATCGCTTTTACCCATGTGCGATTCTAACTTGCCTCTTCAAACTCCATTGGATCACATTCAGTAAATAGAGCAAAGTCAAAATATTCTTCATCTAACTGATCACGGGTTACCTCATAAATGTCTTGCAAGCTTTGAGTCTTCGCAGGTGTCCTCAGGTTTTGAATTCTGCTTTCAAGTGGAGGTGATCGGGATGATGAGGGTGTGCTACTGCTGGCACCACTATTGTTTCTTGAAGGTACAGGTGGATGTACACTGTCTTCCTCAAAGTTTACAGGTTCAAAAATTGTTGGTTCAGGTTGACCAGTTTTTGAATTCCAATTCCAGGCTTCATCCTCCAAGAACTTCACATCGCGGCTGATGACAAGTTTCTTTGTCACTGGATTGTACAGCCTGTATGCCTTTGCTTGTTCGCTATACCCCGTGAAAATGCATTTTTCAGCTTTGTCATCCAGCTTTCGTCTTTTCTCATCTGGAACATGTGCATATGCAATGCACCCAAAAACTCGCAAATGAGCCACACTTGGCTTCAGTTTGCTCCGGGCTTCCTCCTGGAATTTTGTCCTTCACACTCTTGGTGGGACAACGGCTCAGCAGATAAACTGCACAACTTACAGCTTCTGCCCAAAACTCATGTGGCAAACTTTTTGCCTTCAGCATGCTCCGTGCCATCTCCATGATTGTTCTGTTCTTCCTATCAGCTACACCATTCTATTGTGGTGTGTATTTGGCAGTGAACTACCTTCGAATTCCATACTACTTTCATAGTTCTGTAAACTTCTTTCTTTGTCAATTTAGTTTCTTGGATACAAAGAAAATTAGAGTTATTACTTAAACATAGGCCCTTGATACACCTCTACTTTGAGGAGGTATTAATACCCCTTATATTTCGTGAGATGGTAATCATGTCTCATTAGGGGCTACTAGTACCACTTGTGAATTACTAATATCATTTTATGTATTTGTAAAGAGAAGTTTAATCAATTTAGATTGTGTTCCTTTCTTTATGTTTTCTCTTGCTTCCTTGACTTTCACTTGATAATTTGAGAGTTTTTCTATTTTTTCCTTACATATATCAAGAGTATGTCTTTCTATTCTATTTCTCAAAGTTCGTTTACAACTGTCATTTTTATTAGATTTATCATCTCTTGGCTCTGTTATGGAAGCTTTTGACTTGTCTTGCTCATTTTATGATATTTCCTTATTATTGTTAGAGATATTAACATCTAATACTGCATTTTCTCTATCATTTTGCTTCTCTTAAATGGTGCATGGTACTTCACAAGAGTCTTCAAAATCTAATGAGACACATTCCTTCATATTAACAAGAATGTTCATCCCTAAATTAGGATCATACTGAATAAATAGTTCCTTATTAATATTTTAATCTTGTTGTACAATATCTTTTAAGCTCTTATATGTTTTTTCTTCATAGGCTAAAGACTTAAAAGAATTGGTACTTCTTCCAATATTTACTTTCATCTATTTCGACCTAGTTTTTGGAAGTTGAAAACCAACCTCATCCATATCCATTTGTATGTTTCTCTTGCAAATTTCTAAATATATTTCTTCTAGACTCTTCTTAGGGCATGATCTCTCAATATGTCCCACCTTATGACATATTTTACATCTAAAACACATGTTTTCATAATCTATGGTTTGGATCCACAACTTACCCCCTTACTTTAGAATAATTAATTCTTGTAAAGGTTTACTTATATCAATCATGACCACTGTCCGAGCTTAAATAGCCAAGAATCCATCTTTTATAGATTTTAAAATCTCAATGAATTCTCCCAAAATGTTTTCTATTGCCTTGAAGGTATCTATTTCTTATAATTCAATGGGTAACCCATACATCCTAACCTAGATTGATGTTAGAAATAAATTTATGTTTTTAGGTGCAAAGCTTTCATACCAGCAAGTAAGGAAGAGTCATGGTCTTCCTATAAACCAAGGACCTATGAAAAGATAGACTCACTCCTGGAGACTTTTAACTCCTATCAATCTATTTTCTCAAGGTTAAAGCCCTCGACCAAGACCTATGAAATTTACTAATAATTACCCTATCTCTCAGTAATAAAAATTGTTTATGTGTGAAGTATTCACAAACATCTATTAGATATGATTTTAAGAATTTAATTGTAAATTGATCCATAAAAACAATAAAAAATATTATTAAACAAAAAAATCTTATATTAATTTATTTAATTTAAAATAATTTAAAAATTTAATTATAAAATATTTATTTAAATATTATTTTAATTAAACTTTTAAACATTCAAAAACTAAATTTTAATTTTAATTGTTTTAAATTTAAATGTATCCATATAAACAATTTAAACGTCCATGTAACTTTAAAATAACTTAATAAGAACAAAACTCACTTGAATCTGTATAGATAAAAATGAAAAAAACAGGTGGTGGACGAACACCATCTTGTTCGGAGAGAAGAAATAAAAAGCATCTTTTATCTTTGGCCGGCCCGGCCAAGAGCATTTTTGTCTTCGCGTCCGACGTCTAACGTTTGCATTTCCACAACTCGCTGGCCTTCAATCTGTCACTGAAGAAGACGTACATTGACAGCATTGATGGAATAGAAGAAAAATAATTTGTGGAACAACCATCTTCAACGAGTTAGGGAGGACGTCTTTTCCCTTTTATAGTTGAAATGAGACATTCTTTTTATATTTATTAATAAAAGCATTATTGAGAATAATGGATAGATAATTGAGAATAATGGACGTCTTTTCCCTTTTATAGTTGAAATGAGACATTCTTTTTATATTTATTAATAAAAGCATTATTGAGAATAATGGATAGATAATTGAGTGATGGAAAAGTTATAAGAAAAAAAAAGTCAGAGACTATAAATGCATTTGGGTGGAAATTTTTTTTCTACATTTATTGAGAACAATGGATACATAATTGAGTGATGTAAAAGTTACAATAAAAAAAAGTCATAGACCATAAATAATAATAGGTAAAGGTTTGCGCGGAGATAAAAGTAATAATGAATTTGAATGACTAAATAAGGGAAAAAATTAAAAATTATTAAGACATAATTATAAAATGATATTTACATGATATTTATGTAATGGTAAAGTAAAAAAATAAATATTAAGGACTATTAAAATTATAGGCAATTAATACCTCTTTAAATAAGGATATTTTTACGATGGTAATGCAAAGGAAAAATAGAAAATTTAAAAGAATAAGTATGATCTTCACAGAAGAATAAAATTTTAAGAAATTGAATACATCAACTAAGTTTATATACATAAAGAAGGATTTCTTTTCCTTTTTATTTTAATATTAGATTTTATAAAATATAGATCTTGTTTGTTGTGACAACATAGATAAAACTTGTATGTCCCATAAAACTTGTATACCCTCTATTTATATTTGTAATTAGTAATTTTTTATTTTATTGGTTTAAAACCCGACTAAGAAGATTATCAATATAGTCTTCCACAATGTCATGCATCATGTTAAAAAATATTTATGTCATGCCTCTCTGGTAGGTAGATCTTACATTTTACATCTCATAGTAAATTATATGATAGCAAAAGGTTCCGTATGGGCTGGTGAAAGTTGTTTTGGATTGATCCTCAAGGGCAATTTTGATTTGGTTATACCCTAAAAATCCTTCCATTAGAGATAACATACCTTTTGATCCTTCTATATATATATATATATATGAAGTTAATCTATCAATTATATGAGACCAAGTGGTAGACATTGATTTGTAGATGTGACAACCAATCCAATGGCAACACTGTAGCAGTTGATTTCACAAAATATTTTTTAAGTTTTGGCATTTGATTTTTTCTTGATTTGAGTGCTAATTCAACCAAATCTGCTAAAGGGCATACCTTTTGCATATAGAGTGTTTGGATCCGATTTTTTTATTGCATAATTTTTGAGATCTACATAGTGGTGATATCAGTTCATAGATCTGTTACAAATTTATTTAGAGTTTTTGGTGCAAAATGGATTCCTTAGAGTATGTTACATACATCAATGTGGAAAGTTATAACACTTGGTTAGTTCAAATGACAAGATTAATCTAGGCAAGAATCTCTAGTTCATATTTAATAATGTGTTAGAAGGTCTCAACAATAATGAATTCAGTAAGAGAAAAGGGAAGGCTCTTGGACTATTCTTCATGTTAGTGGAACCAAATGCACTTTTTTATATTAGACAGAAAACTATCCTGTTAATGTATGGACAACCTTGAAAGATCTCTATGAAAAAATAAGTGCTAATGAAGTAAAAAAAATAGTGATAGAGCTCTCCAATATCAATTTTAAATTTTAGTATTTTTGAAGACTATATACTTCACTTTAAATATCTAAAAGGTGAACTAGCTATGACAAGAGGTAAAGTAAATAGTGATAAAGTGCATGTCAAATATATTACTTCTAATATTTCTTCTCATTTGCATGCAGATGACTTGGTTCTTTATGTGAATGCTATGTCTATCAAAGAACCACAATCCATATCTCTTGAAGGTATTTTTAAGATTCTAATATATTATGAAGTGACAATGAAGAACTGTGGTATTTTTATTTTTTCGATCTTCAATTTTTTGTGTGTATACAAATGTTTCAAAATTTAGCACCCTTGGCATTTTTTTGTAGCATCCTTCAGAGTACCAACACTCCACCTCCGTTGTCTATGCATTGCATCTTAGTAGAGTAATATTTCCAAAACCTTAAACTTTGTCTATGCATTGCATCTATGCATTCTTTACCATATATGGATTGCTATTTTCCTTCTTGAAGCATAATTGCAACCGCAAGAATTGCAATAAATATTTTGTATGAAAGCACAGTAATATTATAAAATACAACAAACATTACCAATTGAGAACATTAAAATAGTCAATATTTTTTTGCTAGCTTCAACTAAACCGAATACTTCATCTAACTATAGAAAAGAGAATTTAACTTCATGACCATCAATTTAAACTCCTCTATTGGCTAGCCTATTTACACATGTTTTCATTTCCCTTAATGTATGTGTAAACCTTATTTCTTAAATTTGTAGCAAGGTCTTGTATTTCCACAATTATCTCTTGTATGTTCCATGGAGCCTTTGCTTTCCTTAAAATTGTTTTTATTACTATTAGTGAATCACCTACCATCCACAGTCTATTCCATTTTATTTGTTTATATATTTTTAACCCTTCCAAAGTTGTCCAAGATTCAACTTCATTATTTGTCTTAAATCCACTATTTAAAGCATAATGAAATAAAATTTCTTCCCTATTATTTGTAGTTATTATATTTTCTCCTATTTGTCCTCAATTACCTTTAGATGCTCCATCAAAATTTAATTTGACAACTCCACTTCTGGTGGTTTCCACTTTATATTCTTTACCCTCTTTTTATATCTCATATACCCAACATCATAATTTCATTTAATGACTTGAATCCATATATTAAGGCTCTCTGCTTCAAGATTAGGTATTGGGTGAGTTTATAGGGTTGGTTTAAACTCCTCTATGGCTAAAAAAATCTTCCTTTTCATTACCTCTAAATTATATTCCTTTCCTTTAAATATTATTCTATTCCTTTCCAACTATACAATCCAAAGTAACGTATCTTTTGATATATCCTAAATTATCTTTAAAATATCACTTTTATAAGGGCTTTGCCATTGCTTTAATCAATCTTCAATTTTATCGTTCATTACCATACCTTTTCCAAACATATTAATAATCCATTACCATAGTTTTCATACTATTGAGTAGTATCCCAAGATATGGTCTATACTCTCCTTCTCTTTACATAGAACACGTTGCAAGGAGCCATTAAAACCCTCTTCATTAGGTTATAACATTCTAAAATTATTCTATGACCTACTAGCCAAACAAGCATTTAGACTTTATGAATGCTCAAGCTATCCCAAATATCTCTCTATAGTCTTATAGAATTTCTATTTTGTTGGTGCTTTACATTATATGCACTTCATGTTGTGTATTCTCCTAAGCTATTCAACTCTGAAATCAACTTATCCTCAGCTCCCCTTGGAATAATCAGTGTTGTTATCTTTCTGATTAATTGCCTCCTAGCATCAATATCTTGTATACTTGTAAAAATTTCTTCTTTCCATTTGTATCTTTCTTGTTGATCCTTCTAAATAATGTTTGAAACCCTATCACCATACTTATGTTGAAGTAATCTCATCCATTGTTTCAAAACTAGATCTATATTGAGTGGTTTTATATGGCACCAAGTATCCACCAAAATAATTTTCTTTTCTCTATTTCCCACCACCCATTTTAGACATTTAATCAATAGATCAATTGAATTTTATAAATATTTCCATAGTGTAGAACCATTTGGTAGTGAAAATATAGTAAATATTAAGCTTGGTTCATTAGGCTCATTGTATTTAGAATTTTGTTTTCTCATTGTATTTGACTCTCTTTGTACAATCTTCTAATTACTTTCCTCTAAGAGCTAAATTTTTATCTATAAGAACTCTTAAATCAAAACCTCCTCTGGTTTAGTCATCACACACCTTGCTCCATTTCATGAAAGAAAATTTCTATTTATCATGTAATCCTAACCATAAAAATGACCACATAATATAGATTAAACTTGAAAGCATACAAGGACATATAATATGTTGGAATGGCCTATAATACTAATTTAGTTACCTGCACTCTCTTTTCTAATGATAACCATATACCTTTCCATCCCAATAGTTTATTCTAAATTCTTATAATTGGATTTCATAATTCTATCCTCATTCTCCCATCAAATAAGGGAATCCCTAGAGAAATCTTTGGCTAAATTTTCATCCTCCATTTGATTTAACTTGCTTATCCCTACCTTGATATCCTATCTAGAGTGTTTAAGAAGTAAATTTATATTTTATCCTATTAAATTTCTTGCTTGAGTGCTCTTTCATATTTACTTTATTAATTTATTCAAAGCTTTGGCATCATTTTATCCATACCCTCCCAAAAATGGTTGTATCATTTACAAATTGTATATTAATTTAGATGGGTGATGTTATATGTTAGATTTTGATACTAAATACTTGATGTAAAATAACCACAAGATATAAAATAGAGTTGCAATATGAAATATAAGATAATGACAATATTATAAACATATAAAAATAATAAATAACTTTTGCAATAATTCATAAAACTATCATTAACAAATGCTCATAAAAATATTATCTTTATAGAATAAAGATCTCCGATACACCATACTTCCACATACTCTCATTCTACATTGTGTCCCTCTCACACACACACATAGACACATATATAATGGAATGTGACTCTCCATATGGAGTACTCTTGGCCTTTACTCTTCTTGAGACTCTTCACTTTCCCATTCTATGGACTCATGTGCACATGGACTATTATGCACATTTACATTATTAAATACTTTGCACACTCTAACAATACTTGTGCATTTATTACATTGCATAAAGTAAATAATCACACTCTAATCTAAGACACACTCATAATCTATATATGTACCCAATGTGGTACATTAGCATGTACCAAAAAATGTAATATATTCCAACACCCCCTATATTACATTATTTGGTTATTAAAGACTTTAATCTTCAATATGGATCTTCATCTTTAATATTTATATCTGGAGTCTTCAAATAAGTATCTTCATTTAGTTGAAGGATAAAGTGCCGACAAAATTCTTGATCTGGAGTCTTCAAATGAGTATCTCTATTTTGCAAAACGAAAGGGGGACAATATTCACATGATTCATTTGCAAAATTGTCAGATAAAGAGGGGAAATCAAAACATTTGAGAGTGAAAAATCTGCTTGATTTGTAATAGGTGTTTAAATTTGTGGGCATTTGTGATTGTTTTTTTTGCATTTAAATATTTTGTTTTTCTTGCATTAACAATCATAAATTACAATTCATGAGGGATTGCCGACTGCCAAATTCTCTGCGGAGCTCTGGCGTTTTGGCGGGAAACATTTTGTGCAGGCACCAGGCGAAACTCCAGGGTCTCTGGTTGGAAGTCTCTTCCAGATCCTTCTGTGGATTGATTCTACACCTCTTTGAAGGATTGCTCGTTGCCTTGGGAGGGCCCAATGGGGTCTCCTCCAGGATCTTCTGATGGGCAGAAAAGTTCATATGCAGATAAATTAAAAGAAAACCCTGCATCTTCTTCCGATGAAGCTCAACGCAGTGCTTATCAAATGCTATTTAAGAATGCTGGAAAGGGTTTACCTGCAAACAGAGTTAACGGCTGCCTTCCACAATCTGCGTCCAGGACAAAGATTGTCATAGAGCCAAAACTGGTTGAGGATATGATTATATACCGTGCTACCCATGATCTGATCTGCAAATTCATGGGTATTCGGCCCACTCTGAACTTCCTTCACACCTGGGTGAGACAGAACTGGGAGCCCATTGGTGAGTACTCTCTATGGCCTATAAGTAATGGGTATTTTATTATTAGTTTCTCTTCTCTAGCAGATAGAAACAGAGCATTTGAATCATAGAAGAGGAGCCACGGCCCAACAAGATTATTTGTCCAACCATGGAGAGTGGGTTTTGACCCTCGCATTGAGCCCACGACTGTCTCGGTCTGGATACGGTTGTATGCTCTCCCAATGGATTTTTGTAGTGAGAAAATCCTTGAGTTGATTTGTAATTCTCTAGGTAGATTTTTGGGAGTTTCAAGAGATACCATGGAAGGAAATACTGCTGTCTTTGCTAGAATATGTGTAGAAATGGACATTAGCCAGCCACTTCCTGCTGAGGTGGAATTGGAGTTGGCA
This sequence comes from Wollemia nobilis, assembly GCA_028583015.1. Lineage (NCBI taxonomy): Eukaryota > Viridiplantae > Streptophyta > Pinopsida > Araucariales > Araucariaceae > Wollemia > Wollemia nobilis. The sequence continues at coordinate 3,943,633 of JAQPPZ010017258.1, forward strand.
AGACTAACCTGGATACAACAGCTAGACTATGAAGCCTTACCTTTCAGATGCAGAGTCTGCCATAAGCATGGCCATTTGGCTAGGTTCTGCCCAAATAGCTTGACCACAAAATCGGAAGCTCCGTCGGGAGCGTCAAATCGCCCCAGAGAGGGTAAGTTCACTTCGATCAAAGATCCCCTCAATATCCCCCAGGGTTCTGATGCCCAGAAAGATGGATTTGAATAGCAGAAGCGAAGGAAAAACAAAAAGAGAAATGGCAAAGAGTAGACCCAATCCAAGCCAACCAATCGATATGAAATCTTCAAATCCCTTGTAGACCAAGAAGACCAAGTCATGGAAGGAGTGGTTGGGAATGATGGGGATACTAACACCCACTCTCATGATCCTCTATCATCTACTCCTGTCTTAGAACAGGTGATTGAAACCCCCGAGACTGCGCAGCCCGGAGAACCTAGGGGCTATGGTAATTCATTCCCCTACACAACCAGTTATTAAGGATGTCCACATGGGAAGTGCGAGAAAAGAACAGAGAAAGACCAGCGTTGGGGATCACCCAGGTGGAAAAGAGGTCTAAGAATAGTAATTCCCAAGGAGGCTGGTAGAAAATCCAATAAGGATCTAATAGTAGCGCAAGGGGACAAGCTGATCAATGGAGGATCGGTGAGAACAATTGACTCGTATTGCTCCCAAGGTTTCCAATGATTATACAATCCTGGAATGTAAGGGGTTTAAACAGTAGAACCCATCAATCTACTGTTCAAAGACTTTTAGGAAGACACAAAACAGACTTTTTGCTCCTTCAGGAAACAAAAATGTCTTCAGATCTTATGTGTAAAATTGCTAGTAGAATATGGAGGGGCGCTGGATATATGGATGTGGCGGCCCAAGGAGCTTCGGGGGGAATTTTTACTTTGTGGAATCCTCTGGTGTGGATAGCAATAGAACATACAGCTTGGAGGGGGTTCTCACATCTCTCTTTAAGAATATTGTTACAGCTGAATAGGTTCTAATTACAAACTTCTATGGGGCTCAAAGCATTGATGGCCAACGGCTTCAATGGAATGCTGTTCATTCAATGAGATCCTCCCGGGAAGATTGCGATTGGATTGTTGCTGGGGATTTTAATGCCAAATTATCTTCCAGTGATCAAGAAGGTGGTTTCCCAGTTTTGGATCCAGGGGATAAGCTTCTGATTGCTCAAGTCCAGGCCTTTCACCTTGTTGATATCAAAGGTCCTGGTACTTATTTTACGTGGACTAATAAGAGAAGAGAGCCACACAGTAGGAAGGTAAAACTAGACCGGTTTCTGGTCTCGGAGGAAGCATTTGTGAAATGGAATATCAAATTTCAGATTTTGGAAGGCCCAGTTTCAGACCACTTTCCCATTGTACTAGAGGGAGGGGCTAGGACAGGGCAGTACCATAAACCTTTTAAATTTGAAAATTTTTGGTTGCAAAAAGAAGATCTCCGAAGAAAAATTCCTCAGTGGTGTGAAGATGGCCGCCCACCTTTTGGGACTGCAATGTTCAAATTTCACAAATAGCTTCAATTTGTCAAGTGTAAATTGAAACAATGGAGGCAAACTAACAAATCAGACTTCCAGCTCCAACGGGCCCCCTTGTTGGCTAGATGGGATGAGGTGCAAAAACATTTCAGGGAAGGAAACATTTTCGAGCACCTTAAATCCGAGGATGATGCTTTGCGCAAAGCGGTTGAGGATATTGATAACCAAGAAGAGATTTACTGGAAACAGAGAGCAAGAAATACTTGGTTATTAGAAGGAGACAGAAATACAAAATTTTTTCAGCGCTCTGCTTGTGCTAGGAGACAAATGAATACTATGGATTTCCTTCAAGATGAGAATGGATACTCTTTTGACACTCTTCCTGGTATGCACTTCCACTCAATGGAGTATTTCTCAAAACTCTTTAAGGAAAGTATGGAGCAAGATGGGGCAACCCAAGATGAAGTTATTGTTGTCATTCCTTCTTTAATCTCTCCTGAAGAAAACCAAGCTCTACTTAGACCTATAGATAAAGATGAACTTAAGAAGGTGGTCTTTGGGATGAGTACTGGTAAATCGCCTGGTCCTGATGGCTTCCCTATTGAGTTCTTCCAGGCCTTTTGGGATTCCCTGGAGGAAGATGTTCTGGCTGTCACTGAGGAGTCCAGAACCAATAAAAGAATGCTCAAGGCTCTAAATCATACATTCATTACTTTAATTCCAAAAGGGAGCAGGGGGGGTTCATTTATCTGATTTTAGACCTATTGCCTTATGCAATGTGATCTATAAAATAATTACAAAGATTATGGCTGAAAGGTTAAAACCTATTCTACATAATATAATTTCCCCGAAGCAAGGGGGTTTTGTTGAAGGGAGGCAAATTTTGGATGGAGTGATTCTTGCTCAGGAGGCTATCCATACAATGCACCAAACAGGGAACAAAGGAATGTTCATTAAACTGGATATGTCCAAGGCTTATGACAGGGTGGAGTGGGGTTTCCTGGCAAAGATGTTGACTGCCTTTGGTTTCTCTCAGGACTGGACAGACTGGGTCATGAGCTGTATTTCTACGCCTTCTTACTCTGTTCTTATCAAGGGACTTCCCTCGCCTCCTTTTGGTGCCTCTCGAGGATTGCGGCAAGGATACCCTTGCTCTCCTTATCTCTTCCTCATATTGGCTGAAGGATTGGGTAGACTCTTTCTAAAAAGAAGACTTCAAGGTCAGATAACAGGTTTTAAGGTCGGGGCTGAAGTTTTGACACATTTACAGTTTGTAGATGATACTGGATTGGTGGGAGTGGCCAGCCTTAGGGAAGCAAGAAGAATCAGAGATACTCTAAATGTCTACCTCCGGGCCTCTAATCAAGTCATCAATGACAATAAATCCAAAGTGATCTTCTTCAATATTGATCAACGGTTATAGGACAGAGTTATTGAGATTTTAGGTTTCACTCGGACCTCTCTCCCAGTAGTCTATCTGGGGGTCCCTCTCCATTTCAAAAAACTAAAAATTGATGTTTGGAAGGACATTTTGGATGGCATCAAAGATAGAATGAACCATTGGTCTAATAGATGGTTAAGTTATGGGGGTCATCTAACTTTTCTGCAGTCAATTATTCGGGGCCATGCCAATTTATAAATTCTCCATCCTGGCTGCTCCCCAGTCTATTTGGAAAGATCTGGATAAAATGGCTAGAATATTTCTATGGGAAGGTGCCAAGGGAGAGAGGAAATGGGCCTTGGTTGGCTGGGACAAGGTTACCCAACCCAAGGAAAAAGGGGGTTTAGGTCTAAGAAGCTCCAAGTTTAACAACAAGGCTTTGGCTGGCAAACTGTATTGGAGGTGGATTTCTCAGCCAACATCCCTCTTCAATGGAGAATTCTCTCTAGCAAATACCTGGGTTCTGTCCATCCTAATGATGTGGGCCGCTTTCCACTGGAAGGTTTTGGATCACCAGTGTGGCAGGCGCTCAAGCTTGGAGCTCAACTCATCAAAGATCAACTTTTTTGGAAAGTGGGGCAAGGGGATAAGGCTCGGTTCTGGACTGATTCCTGGGACCAGAATCCTCCCATTATTGCTATTTTTCCTGAATTGCAATCGATAAAATTTGCTTTAGAAGATAAGGGATGGATTCAAATTGAGAGCTACTTTAACACTAGTCATTTGGGGGACTACAAGTTCATAAAGTTTAAACGGCTGGATGAGTGGCCAATACCTATCCCTCCGGAGTTGGTACCTACTTTGGGAAAAATCTTGGCAGAACGGTTTCTTACTAGGAGAGATGAGGCGGATGAACTGGCCTGGGGCTATGGAAGCCTTGGGGTTTATACTGTGAAATAAGGATATGGTGAGATCCTCCCAGAGCCCCCTCCACCCTCTTTTTTGGTTCTTGACTGGAGAAAGATATGGCATCCCCAGGGCTGGCCGAAAGTGAACTTCTTTGCCTGGCAGTTTTTGCATAATGGAATTCTCACCTATGAAAATCTCAGACTCAGAGGCATCATTGGCCCCTCCCAATGTGTGTTATGCCATAAGCAGGAGGAAACGGCGGATCATCTAATGTTTGAATGTTCTTTCACACGACAGATCTGGAAGCGCTGGTTCTCCCACTTTAAACTTCAGGCTATTGGGGTCTTGTACCGAAACAACATTTGGGAAAGCTGGAAGAAAGGTAGATTTAAATCCAATGCTCTTCGAATTGGCTGGGAGCTTGGTTTATTTTTTATCTGGTGGCAGGTTTGGTTGGAGAGAAATGCCCATATTTTTCGTGAAACATTCTCCTCTCTAGAAGGAATATGGCAATTCATTTGGAGCAAAGTGGAAGAAACGGTTGCCATTCATACCGAGGGGGAAATTCAGTCTACTTCTGAGCCTTTGGACGAGGGAGTTGTTTTTCAACAAAGGCAGGTGAGTGGTAGTTGGAAACCTCCTCCTGAAGGATGGATCAAAATCAATACTGATGGAGCGGCTAAAGGCAATCCGAGAAGTGCTGGAATTGGATTTGTGTGCCACGATCATGCTGGGTCTTTGCTCTATTGTGAACTGTAGGGTCTGGGATGTGCCACAAACAATGAATCCGAGGCCTTTGCCATTAAATCTGCCTCCTTCTGGGCTGCCAAAAAAGGACACAGGAAGATTATTATTGAGTCTGACTCCCAAATTTTGGTGGGTGCTCTTGATTGTATGAGAAACTTTGTCTCGAAAGCTTGGAGGTTGCAGATCTTAGTTTCCCAAATCAAAGAGCTTTGGAGGGAATTAGATGATGTGATACCTGTCTATGTGAATCGGGATCTCAATAAGGTGGCCGATTTCCTTGCTAAGATGGGTGTTTGAAAGGGAGGTTGGGATGCAGCTGCACAGTGACATGCCTGTGGAGGATGCAGAGATTCGACAAGGCCTTGAACGTTTTCTGAAATGATGTGCAGTGTTTTTTTGCTAAGGAAGGTTTCTGTCGTGATATCGCGACATGTCGCGATATCACGACAGGTTGCGCCCTTTCGGCCTCTTTCGGGTTTTTGTTGCGATATCGCGACATGTCACGATATCGCGACATGTCGCGATATCGCGACAGTCATGATATCGCGACATGTCACGATATCGCGACAGGTTGCGCCTTCTCGGCCTTTGACGGGTTTTTGTAGCGATTTCGCGACATGTCGCGCCATCGCGACATGTCGCGCCATCGCGGCCCTTGGGGAAGGCGCTTGGTTAAGTGGTCGCGATTTCGTGACAGTTTTGGCAATTTGGTGCTAACTGGTAAAATTGTCGCGATATCGTGACACTTTCGCAGATGGAGTGCTAAGTGGAAAATCCGTCGCGATATCGCGACAGTTTTGAGAACTGGGTGCCGTGAGGATATTTCGTCGCGATTTCCACGACAGTTTTGAGAACTGGGAGCCGAAAGGAAAAACCGTCGCGATATCGTGACACTTTTGGCGGTATGGTGTCATAAGGAAAACCCGTCGTGAAATCGTGACAATTTTGGCTTTCCAGCGGGTTGGCGAAAACTGTCGCGATATCGCGACGCTTTTGCGATCTGGTTGCTATTTGGTGAATTCGTCATGATTTCACGACATTTTTGTCGAAGGGTTGCAGGTGGGTGCTGTCATCGCGACTTTGCGACATGTCACGATTTTGCGACATGTCACGATATCGCGACATGTCGCGATTTCGCAACATGTCGCGTTTTCGCGACTGTTGGCACCGCAGTGGGGGAGCCGGGGTTGACTGTCGCGATCTCGCGACATGTCGCGATTTCGCGACATGTCATTTTTTCGCGCCCAGTTGACTTCTTTGCTCTGTGTTGTGCTGGGTTGCCTTTGTGCTCTTCTCTTGTTGTGTTGCTTGCTGTTCTTGGTTGGGATGTGTTCTCTCCCGCTTGTAATTGTTCTTTGTATTAATACAAGTTTTTCATTTTTTTTCAAAAAAAAAAACAATCATAAATTACAGATAAAAATAAGACCCTAAATTTATACCCTATTTGTGCAATTTATTGCACAGCAGTGTTCGATATTTGAGATACCTCTGGTCCACACTTACAGGTAATGTTGTCGTGCTTTGGACTACTGTATTTGTTGCCTAATATAGCTACAACAACGATGTCTAATATTGTTCTCTATTAATCGTCAGGGAGAAATAAGGTAAACAAAATCTATTTTTTTTCCATATCATACCCACATCATGATTGTTGTTAGGCGTAAATCCTGACGAAGTTTTTTTTCCAAAGTGTTTAGGGGAAGTTACGCCCCATGCATGAGGAATAAAAATTTATATGGTAGGTGTCATTAACAACACAATGCCCTTTCATTATCGCCTATGTTAAATATATTGTGCTTCTCATATGTACTTATAGTCTCCCTCATGTAAGGGTCGGTACATATTGAGTAGTATACTATTCATATACCTATAGTCCCCCTCATGTAAGGGCGGGTATATATTGAATGGTTACGATATAAAGATCGGATAGGTATAAAGAAAGAGAGACCAATTGGTGATATAAGGAACCTTCATAATGGCCATAATTCACAAGTATATCTCAGATTCATAGTTGCTGAAAGGTCCTAACTTTGTTCCATGGAAAACAAATATGAAATCCATTATTCAGTTAGAATATTTATGGGATGTAGTGATTGGCACTACAAAGTGCCCTCATACAATAGGAACAGATCATGATTCTTGGGATAAGAAGGATAAGAAGAGTCTCGTGTTTATCTTGCTTGCTATTATAGATGAGGTGCAGCCTCATATTTGTGATGCAAAAACCCGTAAGGTAGCTTGGGATGCCTTGATCACAGTATATGAAGGAAAGAATAAATCCACTATTCTAAACCTTCAAAATCAACTGCATACTCTTAGTATGAATTCTGGGGAAAAAATTGATATATTCCTTTGTAGAGTGGCTGAATTGAAAGCCAAATTGAATGCCATGGGAAAACCAGTGAATGATGATATCTTGAAATATGTTATCTTGAGAGCATTGCCAAATTCCTACAAGATGTTGATCACTTATCTCAATATTTCTAGTATACAAGTATCATTTGTGGAGCTGGTAAATTTACTTCAGACTGAGGAGGCAAATTAGGTTTAGAAATATGAAGTTCCATATAATGCCATTTCCACACAACAAAGTAGTAAGAAACAAGGTCAGTTTTAAAAAAGGGTTCTTCTTCCAAAGGAAAAGGGAAGAAAAATCAATATAAGGATAAAACATATTGCAATATTTGTGATATGAAAAACCATGATACCAATAGGTGTTGGTTCAAAAACAAGCAACAAAATGATCAAGGTCCTAAGAAGAAGGGAAAAGAAAAACAAAAATACAACAAGAAACATAAGAAAACTAAAGGCCATGTTGCTTATGTTGGCTCCAACTCAGACTCAGATTCTCTTGGGTTCGATTCAAATTCTGACTCTAAAAAAGCACACAAGGTGCTCATGACCCATACTTCGTCTTCATAGATAGATGTTGTATGGTATATCAAACAAATGAATAGGGATAAATCATGGTTTGATACTTTTGAGGAGAAAGAAGGTAAGCCAGCCATAATTGCTGACAATCAAGTCTATCAAGTAAAGGGAGAAGGGGATGTTTATGTATCCCTTCCTGATGGTAATTTTCAAATTGAGAAAGTTATCTATGTTTCAAGATTAGACAATAATCTGCTCTTATTCACACAAATGTTGGATAGAAATATGAATACCATATTTCGAGTTGTCAAAGGCAAGAAGAGATGTTTTATAACCCATAGTGGTAAACATGTTGCAACTGGATCCTACAAATATGGCTTGTTATTTCTAGATGCTTTTTCAACTCCTCATGTTACTCTGGTTGCAACTACAAAGGAGGCCACCTCTCTCTGGTATAGACATTATGGGCACCTTAGTTCAGGATATTTGCTTGAATTACACAAATATGGGATGGTGAAAGGTCTTACTCCACTCTCATCTATCTTACCAGTGTGATCAGATTGCTTAGCAGGGAAGCAAAACATAGTGTTGTAATCACAGTGACATTGATAGGGGGAGTGAATCAGTGTGATATTTTAACTTTCAAGTATACAATTTAAAATCCAGCAACTATTTAAAACTGATAAAAGAAATATCAAATGCAGGCAAGAAAGCATCACACATAACACAACAATTTAACGAGGTTCACCAATGTGGCTACTCCTCAAAAATGGCTGCTTGGACTACCATCCAAATCCAGCTCAAGCAAAGCAGCAACTTTACAACTTATTTACCAGCACCAACTGGAAGGAGCACCAACCCCTCAATTTTTTTGCACCAACAGAAAGGAGCACCAACCCCCAATTCACCAGCAACTACTGGAAGGAGCACCAACTCCTTATGCCAAGCTGCAACTTGGACTTCAATAGAAATAATGAAAAGAATTACAGTAATTATACTTTCACCTTATTACCCAGTCTACAGTTTACAGTACTCGACTTCTGCTGTGCAAAAGCTTCGAACAATCGAACTATCGCTTCTGCTTCTTCACCAATACTTCGCACACTCTGCTACCGGACAGTCGATCAACACAAATCGCTTTCTGGGCACAACAGACGTAATTCGCACCTCCTTTGCTCTCTGCACGTTATCGCTTCGCACTTTAGATCAGTGCGTCTTCAACCTCTGCACCTCTCTGCTCACTTAAATCATGAAGATTCGATACGCACTCTTTTTCGACACACACAACTATAGCTTCGCACTCAGCTTGAATCGAAATGACTCAACATCTGCTCCCTGCGCACTTCATTCGCACAAGTTCGATACGACTCGCTCTCTGCTCGACGTGGACTTTACTTGCGCAAACTCAATACTCCCCTACTTCAAACTTGAAACAGCCCTCCTTTTATAGATGAAATTTCATGATCAAATTTTAAACAATAGTCGGCTGTAACCCTAAGAACGTCGGCTGCAAAACCCTAGAAATTGTCGACTGCAAAACCCTAAAATCCATCGGTTGTAACCCTAAGAACGTCGGCTGCAAAACCCTAGAAATTGTCGGCTATAGAACCCTAAAATCCGTCGGCCCAGATTCAACTTTGTCGGCCTTTAATTGCTACTGCCACCTCTGTCACCTTCCTGTGACTATTGCCATGAAATAGAAACATGTCATGATATCGTGACACTTTTTGTAGCCGTACGCCTTCTTGTCCTTGCTGTCGCGAAATCGTGACCCTTTTGGCCTTTGATAGCTTTGCCACCGTTCTTGTCATGAAATCGTGACACTTCGAACTTTTGTTGACGTCATCCTCATTCTTGTCGTGAAATCATGACGCTTTCGGCTTCCAGAGGCTTTTCTTGCAACCTGTCATGAAATCGTGACACTTTCAGCTTTCGCTGACGTCATCCTCATCTTTGTCACGAAATCGTGACGCTTTCAGCTTTCGTACATTTCTCGCTTCATGCACTAGCGAAATCGCTACAACTTTGTGCCTTGTGCTTCCAACTTTGCTTCGACCCGTGAAATTTTGACTTGTAGCAAAATCGCTACACTTTTGTGCCTTGCACTTTCGACTTGTAGCGAAATCGCTACACCTTTGTGTTGTGCACTTTTGACTCGTAGCAAAATCGCTACACCTTTGTGTTGTGCTCTTTTGACTCGTAGCGAAATCGCTACACTTTTGTGTTATGCACTTTTGACTCGTAGCGAAATCGCTACAACTTTTGTGTTTTGCACTTTTGACTTGTAGCGAAATCGCTACAACTTTTCACTTAACACTTTCTCCCTTTTTTCCAATTAACATCTTCTCGACTTAGCTTCTTGGCCTCCAACATGTCATGAAATCGTGACAGTTTGCCTTGCGCCTTCTCTCTCCTCATTTTTGTCGTGAAATCATGACATTTTTGGCTATGCCTTCTCTCTCCTCATTTTTGTCATGAAATCATGACATTTTCGGCTGTGCCTTCTCTCTCCTCCGACCTGTCACGAAATCGTGATAGAAAACATGTCGCGATATCGCGACAGTTTTCTAACTTGTCTTTTTCTTCAAATTTTTGAAACTGGGTCACTTCTATTTTCCTAGAATTGCACTTTACATAATCTGACTATCCTTTGAATTTTTGTCCTCTGCATCTGAATGACTCTTGAACTGTCTATCCACTGCATCATTAGATCTAACTGCCTGTGTTGACAACAATGACAAACTTCTTGCAACACCTTGCTCAACAATCTCCCCCTTTGGAATTGTTGGCAACACCTGTGTACATTCCTCGTAACTCTTCTCCCCCTTTGTCAATAATACCAAAGGGCTGCTGCAAACTCCCCTGAGTCCATCCTCACAATTCTCAGGCACAATTTGTTGCATCTAGCACAAATTATGATCATGAGCAAAAGAATAGTCAAATACTCAAATGCTCCCCCTGAGAAAGTGATCCCTGTAGCTAGTCACTTCTTAGGAAGTGTAACTACTCCTAATTTGCTTCGAAGGTACTCAAACACTTCCTTGGGCAATGGTTTTGTAAAAATATCTGCTACTTGTTCTGTAGTTGGGACAAAATCCAATTTAACTTCTCCTTCTGCAACTTTCTCCTTCAAGAAGTGATACCTTATAGCAATGTGTTTTGTCCGAGAGTGCATTACTGGATTCTTAGAGATGTTAATTGCACTGGTGTTATCACACTTAACTGATATTGGTTCACTGAAATTAATACCAAGATCTTTCAAAGTTTGTTTCATCCACAAGACTTGTGTACAACATGTTGTTGCTGCAATATATTCTGCCTCAGCTGTAGATAAAGAAACTGACTCTTGCTTCTTACTGTGCCATGCAACCAATCTGTCCCCCAAGTAAAATGCACCTCCACTGGTACTCTTTCTATCATCAACACATCCAGCCCAATCTGCATCTGAATATGATATAAGAGTGAAGTCTTTGCCTTTTGGATACCACAACCCATACTCCATGGTGCCCTTGAGATACCGAAAAATCCTTTTAACTACTGTCACATGAGTCTCTTTGGGACTGGCCCGAAATCTAGCTACCATGCAAACTGCCTGTAGAATATCAGGTCTGGTAGCTGTTAAATATAGTAAACTTCCAATCATAGATCTGTACATGGTTTGGTCTACAGGTGGAGATTTGTCTTCTTTACTCAATTTGCAGCCTGTTGTCATGGGAGTGCTAACTGGCTTACAGTCCTCCATAGTGAACCTCTTTAGCATTTCTTTCACATATTTGATTTGGGAAATGAATATGCCTTTCTCATTTTGATTAACTTGTAGCCCAAGAAAGTAAGACAGTTCACCAATCATAGACATTTCAAATTCATTCTGCATCTTATTTGCTAAGTCTTTACAAGATTCATCTTTGTTGCTGCCAAATATGATATCATCTACATAGACAACTAGAACAATGAGATGCCCACCTTCTGTTTTTACATACAGATTACTGTCCACTAAACCTTTCTTGAATCCCTGTTGTGAGAGATAGTTATCTAGCCTTGCATACCATGCCCGTGGTGCTTGTTTTAAACCATACAATGCTTTCTTTAATTTGCAGACAAGGTTAGGATCCTCACTAATTTGAAAGCCATCCGGTTGTTCAATATAGACCTCTTCTTCGAGTTTCCCATTTAAAAAGGCAGATTTTACATCCATCTGATAAACTCTGAAGTTTTTGTGAACTGCTAAGGCCAGAAACATTCTAATTGCTTCTAATCTGGCCACTGGTGCAAAAGTCTCTTCAAAATCAATGCCTTCGACCCGTGCATATCCTTTACAAACCAGTCTTGCTTTGTTCCTAATGACCTGTCCGTCTTCATTTAATTTGTTTCGAAATATCCATTTGGTGCCGATTACATTCTTATTCGCAGGTCTAGGTACTAATTCCCAAGTTCTGTTCTTTTCAATCTGATCTAACTCTTCATTTATTGCCTTCATCCAACTATCATCTTTGCTTGCTTCATCTATGTTTTTGGGCTCAATGCTAGATAAAAGAGAGTAATTACTTATTACTTTCCTTCTTGTCTGAATACCAGCTGTGGGATCTCCAATTATTTGGTCTCTTGGATGATTTTTCTGCCAGCTGCTTGTTTTGAATTTCTTGTTTTCTTGCACCTCTGAGTCATCGACTAATTCATCTGAATCAACCGTAGATTTATTTTCTGTTTCATTCACCTCATCTCCTTCAACGACTTCTTCATAGATTGGGTAGTTTTCCTCAAAGTCAGCTAATCGTTTCCCACCTTCATCGAATTTAACATCTCGCACTATCCACAATTTTCTTGAGTCTCTTGTTGTAGCATTTGTAAGCTTTGCTTTTTGATGAATACCCAACAAAAACACCTTCATCTACTCTATCTTCAAACTTCCCAAGGTTGTCATCAGTTTTTCTGATGTAGCACCTACAACCAAATACTTTGAGATGTTTTGTTGTTGCTTTTCTACCAAACCACAACTCATAAGGTGTTTTGCATTCATGAGTTCTTAACATATATCTGTTTTGGATGTATACTGTAGTGTGAACTCGCTTCTTTCCAGAATCTATCTCGCTATTTTGTTTTCTGCCAGCATGGTGCGTGCCATTTCCTGTATAGTTCTGTTCTTTCTTTCTACTACGCCATTCTGTTGTGGAGTTCTAGCTGCTGAATATTGTCTCCTGATACCATGTTTTTCATAGTATTCTATAAATTCATTCGAAATGAATTCTCCTCCTCTGTCTGATCGTAAACATTTAACCCTTTTTCCTGTTTCATTCTCAACTAGCTGTTTGAAGGATCTGAACATTTCAAAAGCTTCTGTTTTATTTTTTAGGAAAAATATCCATGTCATTCTGGAATAATCATCGATACACAGCATAAAGTATTTGTCGTCGTTTATGCTTTGAGTTCTCATGGGTCCACATAAGTCTGTATGAATAAGTTCCAAGGGCCTGCTAGTGTGGTATTCTTTTGTTTTAAATGAGACTTTGGTTTGCTTTCCCTTCTGACATGAAGCACAAACATTGTTTGAAGGTTTTTTAATGGTTGGAATATCTCTCACTGCTTGTTTCGAGCTGATTTTCACCAAATTATCAAAACTTATGTGTCCAAGCCTCTTGTGCCACAGCCAGTTCTCTTCTTCTTGTCCAATGAAACACGTACCTTCTGAAGTTTCTGAGAGTGTGTACAAATTTCCAGACGTCCTTGAACCAGCTTGCTATCAATTTCCCACTTGTTTATTTTTCTGACTTCACAACCCTGCTTTTTGAAGACTACTTCATGTCCTTTATCACAGATTTGACTGACACTTAACAGGTTGTGTTTCAAACCATCCACAAATAAAACTTCTTCTGACTTGATTTTCCCTTCACTAATTTTGATAGATCCTTTTCCTATTATTTTGGCTCCATCATTATTTCCAAACTTCACAGAGCCACCCTCATATTTCTGTAGTTTTTCAAATTTTTGTTTATCACCTGTCATATGACTTGAGCAACCACTGTCAAGAATCCACGGTACACATTTATTCTTGAGCCCTGAAAGTCGTTCTGCACTATTAAAGATTCCTTTTCTTCCCTGAGCTGTTCTTTCTGTTTCCATTCTATTTTGACTATGGTATTGGGTTCTAACTTGGATTTCCCCTTTTCAGAATCTTGCACATATCTTTCAGAAATATTTCTATTCTGTTTTGCCCTATATGGTTGAATTCTTCTTTTTCGAGATTGATTTGAAACAGAAGTACTATGACAGTTTCTAGCAATGTGCCCAAAGTTGTGACAATTAAAGCATTCTACCGCATAACTCATTAGAGGAGCAAAGGTATTTCTACTAGTGAAACTTCTTGGACCTACATTATACTTGCAGTTAGCAATTTTATGCCCATAACCATTACATTTAAAATAGAAACCATAAAAGTAATGATTGAACCTGAAAGATGGTTTTTGCCAAGATGTTGCAGGAGCCTTAGATCTTCTTTTCTTTTGATGAGTGACCTTGGTAAAACCATCATTGTCAGTTCCTATTTCAGGACTGGCATTCCTGCTTTCTTTTGCCTGATTTGTTTTTCTTTCAACAACCTGTTTCTTGTCTTTACTCTTTTCACATTCAACATTGCTTGCCTTTGGTCCGTTTGATGATTCTCCTTCAATAAAGCCTAGACCGAATTTGATACCTGCGGGTCTTTGATCGCTTAGGATTTTGTCCAGCTTCATCGAACTTTCTTCACGTTTGAAATGGCAGCTAATTTTTTGATCCAGCTCTTGTATCTGTATTCGAAGACCAACATTTTCTTCTTCCAATTTGCAACAGTAATCTATCTTCATGGTTACCTGTACTTCAAGATCTTCGAACATTTTCTTGTACTCTTCTATCTATGTTTTTAGACCGGTTATAATGTCATTTGCATCCTCAAGCTTCCTTGACAGTTTTTTATTCTTTCTTTTCTCAGATTTCCATTCCATAAGAGCAGAAACCAGCTCACCTTCTAAATCAACTTCAGCCTCACCTTTTTCAATAGACACTTTAGAGTTCATTCCTTCACTCTCTTCTGTGTTTTCTGCCTCTTCTAATTTTTCTACTTCAAACGCCATAAAGAGAGCCTCACCTGTTCCTTCTTCAGAGTCTTCACTAGAGCTGTCCTCTGAAGAATCTGCATTTCGGGAGATAAAACTTTTCTTTTTGAAATTGCCTTTCCTGAAGTTTGATTTCTTCTTCCAGTTACTTCTTTCTTGGTGCGAAGTTTCCTCACCCTGGTTCTTTTCATTGAGAGGACATTTTGTCGCAAAGTGCCCAATGCCTCCGTAGTTAAAGCATTTAAATGGTAGCTTTCCTCTCGTACTTTCCTTTTCCCTTTCTCAGTTTTTTGACAAAATTTGCTTCCATTTCATCTCGATACATCCTCTTCTTCAGACTCTGGTTTTGTGACTTTGCCTTTTAGGGCTTTGAAAGCAGCTTCTCTATCTGTGGGATTAGACCTTCCTATTCTCATTTCAAAAGCAGTCAAAGAACCATGCATCTCATCCATACTAAAACGATTTAGATCTTTGGCTTCTTCTATGGCAGAGACTTTAGAATCAAATCTAGGAGGGAGCGATCTTAATACCTTTTTCACGATAGTAGCATCGTTTATATTTTCGCCGAGACCTCTGATTGAATTGGTGATCCCATTGACTCTTTGCATGAAAGTCTCTATGTTCTCATCATTGTCCATCTTTAAAGATTCGAATTGAGCTCGATGTGATTGAAGCTTGGCCTCCTTGATCCTATCATCTCCTTCATGAATGTTCTCTAGTTTATCCCATACATCTTTTGTTGATTCACAATTTATGATCTTGACTAGCTCACTGTCCACTAGTCCACACATGATGGCATTTTTTGCTTTTGAATCATTTTCAAATGCCTTTTTACCAAGCAAGTGTCCGTTGGAGCGGTGGCGGGAGCTTTGTAACCATTAACTACTGCACCCCGGATGTCAAAACCCAAAGCACCGAGATATGTCTGCATTCTAATTTTCCAGAATGCATAATTAGTTCCATCAAACAATGGTGCTTTGTTCGAGGAGAACCCTTCACCACTTGCCATTGCGTCACTTCCAAGATCACCCTAGCTGTTTGAGCCTGTTCAGGAACCTAGCTCTGATACCAATTGTTGTAATCACAGTGACACTGAGAGGGGGGGTGAATCAGTGTGATCTTTTAACTTTCAAGTATACAATTTAAAATCCAGCAGCTATTTAAAACTGATAAAAGAAATATCAAATGCAGCAAGAAAGCATCACACATAACACAACAATTTAACGAGGTTCACCAATGTGGCTACTCCTCAAAAATGGCTGCTTGGACTACCATCCAAATCCAGCTCAAGCAAAGCAGCAACTTTACAACTTATTTACCAGCACCAACTGGAAGGAGCACCAACCCCTCAATTTTTCTGCACCAACAGAAAGGAGCACCAACCCCCAATTCACCAGCAACTACTGGAAGGAGCACCAACTCCTTATGCCAAGCTACAACTTGGACTTCAATAGAAATAATGAAAAGAATTACAATAATTATACTTTCACCTTATTACCCAGTCTGTAGTTTACAGTACTCGACTTCTGCTGTGCAAAAGCTTCGAACAATCGAACTATCGCTTCTGCTTCTTCACCAATACTTCGCACACTCTGCTATCGGACAGTCGATCAACACAAATCGCTTTCTGGGCACAACAGACGTAATTCGCACCTCCTGCTGCTCTCTGCGCATTATCACTTCGCACTTTAGATTAGTGCATCTTCAACCTCTGCACCTCTCTGCTCACTTAAATCATGAAGATTCGATACGCACTCTTTACTTCGACACACACAACTATAGCTTCGCACTCAGCTTGAATCGAAATGACTCAACATCTGCTCCCTGTGCACTTCATTCGCACAAGTTCGATACGACTCACTCTCTGCTCGACGCGGACTTTACTTGCGCAAACTCAATACTCGCACCATATTCAAACTCGAAACAGCCCTCCTTTTATAGATGAAATTTCATGATCAAATTTTAAACAATAGTCGGCTGTAACCCTAAGAACGTCGACTGCAAAACCCTAGAAATTGTCGCTACAAAACCCTAAAATCCGTCAGCTGTAACCCTAAGAACGTCGGCTGCAAAACCCTAGAAATTGTCGGCTATAGAACCCTAAAATCCGTCGGCCCAGATTCAACTTTGTCGGCCTTTAACTGCTACTGCCACCTCTGTCACCTTCCTATGACTATTGTCGTGAAATAGAAACATGTCACGATATCGTGACACTTTTTGTAGCCGTACGCCTTCTTGTCCTTGCTATCACGAAATCGTGACCCTTTTGGCCTTTGATAGCTTTGCCACCATTCTTGTCATGAAATCGTGACACTTCAAACTTTTGCTGACGTCATCCTCATTCTTGTCACGAAATCATGACGCTTTCGGCTTCCAAGGCTTTTCTTGCAACCTGTCATGAAATCGTGACACTTTCAGCTTTCGTTGACGTCATCCTCATCTTTGTCATGAAATCATGATGCTTTCGGCTTTCATACATTTCTCGCTTCATGCACTAGCGAAATCGCTACAACTTTGTGCCTTGTGCTTCCAACTTTGCTTCGACCCATGAAACTTTGACTTGTAGCGAAATCGCTACACTTTTGTGCCTTGCACTTTTGACTTGTAGCAAAATCGCTACACCTTTGTGTTGTGCACTTTTGACTCGTAGCAAAATCGCTACACCTTTGTGTTGTGCACTTTTGACTCATAGCGAAATCGCTACACTTTTGTGTTATGCACTTTTGACTCATAGCGAAATCGCTACACTTTTGTGTTTTGCACTTTTGACTTGTAGCGAAATCGCTACAACTTTTCACTTAACACTTTCTCCCCCTTTCCATTCTCCTTGCTTCGGCCAACAAAAATCCAACATGTAGCGAAATCGCTATAGTTTCTCGACTTAGCTTCTTGGCCTCCAACATGTCGCGAAATCGTGACAGTTTGCCTTGCGCCTTCTCTCTCCTCATTTTTGTCGTGAAATCGTGACATTTTCGGCTGTGCCTTCTCTCTCCTCATTTTTGTCATGAAATCGTGACATTTTTGGTTGTGCCTTCTCTCTCCTCCGACTTGTCGTGAAATCGTGATAGAAAACATGTCGCGATATCGCGACAGTTTTCTAACTTGTCTTTTTCTTCGAATTTTTGAAACTGGGTCACTTCTGTTTTCCTGGAATTGCACTTTACATAATCTGACTATCCTTTGAATTTCTGTCCTCTGCATCTGAATGACTCCTGAACTGTCTGTCCACTGCATCATTAGATCTAACTTCCTGTGTTGACAACAATGACAAACTTCTTGCAACACCTTGCTCAACACATAGTACCTTTTGAAACTAGCTCCTCTCAAGCTAAAACCCTTTAAAGCTGGTACATATCGATCTTTGTGGTCCTATGCCAACCAGCTATGGTGGAAATAAGTATTTTCAACTGTTTGTTGACGATTACTCATGGAAGATGTGGGTTTTATTTATTCAATTGAAATCAGAAGCATTTCTCTACTTTCAACAATTCCAAGAAACTTATCGAGAAGGAGTCGAGATGTTTCATAAAAACCCTCCACTCAGATCGAGGGGGGGAATACACCTCTAAAGATATTTTTTCCAAAGTGTTTAGGGGAAGTTACGCCCCACACATGAGGAATAAAACTTTCTATGGTAGGTGTCATTAACAACATGATGCCCTTTCAGTATCACCTATGTTCAATATAGTGTGCTTCTCATATGTACTTATAGTCTCCCTCACGTAAGGGCGAGTACATATTGAGTAGAATACTGTTCATATATACCTATAGTCTCCTTCATGTAAGGACGGGTATATATTGAATGGTTACAATATAAATATCTGGCAGGTATAAAGAAAGGGAGACTAATTGGTGATATAAGGAACCTTCATAATGGCCATAATTCACAAGTATCTCTCAGATTCATAGTTGTTGAAAGGTCCTAACTTTGTTCCATGGAAAACAAAGATGAAAGCCATTCTTCAATTGGAAAATTTATGGGATGTAGTGACTGGCACTGCAAAGCGCCCTCAAACAACAGGAATAGATCAAGATGCTTGGGATAAGAAGGATAAGAAGAGTCTCATGCTTATCTTGCTTATTACTACAGATGAGGTGCAGCCTCATATTTGTGATGCAAAGTAAGGTAGCTTGGGATGCCTTGATCACAGTATATGAAGGAAAGAATCAATCCACTATTCTAAACCTTCAAACTCAACTACACACTCTCAGTATGAATTCTAGGGAAACAGTTGATATATTCCTTTGCAAAGTGGCTAACATGAAAGCCAAATTGAATGCCATGGGAAAACTGGTGGATGATGATATCTTGAAATCTGTCATCTTGAGAGCACTGCCAAATTCCTACAATATGTTGATCACTTATCTCAATGTTTCTTGTAGACAAGTATCATTTGTGGAGCTGGTAAATTTACTTCAGACTAAGGAGGCAAATCAGGTTCAGAAAGATGACATGCCAGATAATGCCCTTTCCATACAACAAAGTGGTAAGAAACAAGGTCAGTTTCAAAAAGGGGGTCCTTCTTCCAAAGGAAAAGGGAAGCAAAATCATCAGAAGGATAAAAAATATTGCAAGATTTGTGATATGAATAACCATGACACCAACAGGTGTTGGTTCAAAAACAAGAAACAAAACGATCAAGGTTCTAAGAAGAAGGGCAAAGACAAACAAAAATACAATAAGAAACATAAGCAACCTAAAGGCCATGTTGCTTATGCTGACTCCAACTCAGACTCAGATTATCTTGGGTCTGATTCAAATTTTGACTCTAAAAGAGCACACAAGGTGCTCATGACCCATACTTCATCTTCCCAGATAGATGATGTATGGTATATTGATTTAGGAGCTAGCAAACACATGACTGGGGACAAATCATGGTTTGATACTTTTGCGGAGAAATAAGGTAAGCCAGTTACAATTGATGGCAATCTGAAAGTACGAGATTCCGAAAACAAAAAGGATAAACTAAAAATGCAATGTAAATGAAACTAAAATAACGCTTAAATCCTATGTTATTGAAAAATGCGTAAAAAGAAAGAACATGAACACAAGATATTAAAGCAATATAAAAATCGGCCCTTTTATTGATATGCTTTTCAAATTTGTGTTACAATGCGTCTCCTTCCTTTTTAGGGGATAGGAGCGTTAAATGTTGGTCTTTTACAACTTGTTTCAGAATTCCTTCTTCCGCGTGCCCACATATAAGATGGGCGAACCAAAACGTTGTCGCCGCTTGCGTTGGTAAAGGTAGATTCCTCGTTGCTCCTCCAATGCTGCAAATCTGCGTTCAAAGAAACAAACAAAGAATCAGTAGCACTTGTGTATGAAAAATAAAAGATGAATCTAACGATGGTTAAAATGAGTCTAAATAAAATGAAAACTTGACAAAAGCATAAACATGAAACTAGCTAAATACTACAAAAGAAATAGTCACCAAAAGCAAAAGCGGGGGTGCCCGAAGGCAAACCACCCGCGGGTGAAACTTTGCTTCGACACCAATCCGCTTAGGATGGGTCCGAAACCCGATGTGATGTGTTGTCGGCAAATTGGTAGGATATTGTGGTCAGAAAAATCGGGGTTGGTTCTTGATTCGTGCCTTCAAAAGTCACCCAATAACCTCTCTTTCGATTAAGAGATTATGGATGTTGAAAACACAAATCGCAAGTAAATGAATTAGCAGCACTTCGTCGCTCAAAATGCTCCTTCTCTCGTATATCTTTTGGGTGAGGAAACTCACCATTTTATAGACCCAAGGGGTCTCTTTGAATTAACATGCAAAAGTGTTTCTTTGCATGAATGCTTTTTGTGTGAAGAGAAGACTTCTTCTTGATCAAGGGCTTCTTAACCGCCTCTCGTGCATGTCTTTGTATGTTTTAGAAAAGCTCACTTGCACTCCCATGCAATGAAGGGATAGCTAAGTGGCAAATCTGAGTTGTCTTAAAAAGCTCACTCTCATTCCCATGCAGTGAAGGGAGAGTCAATTGGCAGATATGAGTTGTCAAAAGAACTCACTCGCACTCCTATGCCATGCAAGAAAAGCTAAGTGGCAGCTTCCGAGTTGTCATGCGTCGAGATCTGACTTTTTGCTAGTCAAACTTGGCGTTCGTCCCACCCCGAAGCGAGCGCTGGTAATCGTCTCCGGGTGAGACGAGTATTAATCCGCACTCGTCCCTGGGTAGGACGAGTACAAATCCGCACTCGTCCCTGGGTGGGACGAATAAGCAATAAAGTGTCTAAAAGGTGCCAAATTGATCCTTGACTTGCAAAACTATTGTGTGAGTGGTTAGAACCACTGTTTAACCTCCAGGGGCTGCCCTGGGGCTGTGTGTGTTAGTGCGATCAGTGCTTGTTGTCACATAATCGGATTGGTGCTGTTTTGGTGTCTACAGATGCCCCTTTTTGGAAAGCGCTGCACATGGTGCAGTGCTGAGCAAAAATAGATAACCAAAGCACTAATGATTAGGGTTTCTCAATAACCTAACCAACTCTTGATGCCCCAAGTATGGAAAGGGCACGCATTCTTGAATCCTTGCTTCTGACGAGCTAAGGAACTTAAATCAAGCATTAACCTGGTTCGGTGAGGTATTACTTGAACTTAGACATTGATCAGTCATGAAGAGGCAAAGGGCGCAACCTTTTGTCTGTGGGAACCTTGAGTTCATGATTCACGAATGCCAAGTATATGATCAGTTTGTGATAATTGCTTGTTTGCTGCCCCAAGCGAGGGCGCGATTGTCTTTTGCAATGATCCTTTGAATGCGTGTCATTTCCAAGACCGGGTATATTGGTGTTGATTGGCAACTAAGTGTGACTACCCCCTCAAGCGACGAATCGATGAGGGAATGACCGACATGAGAAAAGCGACGAGTCGCTTGACCCAAGATGACTTAAGTGAGGGTGCCTTCAGATGTTATCCGATGCATGCTCGAGCAGTTTCTCGATTGTTTTGACCTATTTTTGGTGGGTGTGAACCCATTTTGGGATGCCATTTGGGGTTAACATTGGCGAAAATCCGTCTTCCCGTGGAGCGGTCCGGCTATGGTAGCCTTCTTAGGGAGTAGGATAACGACAAGGTAGACCCCGACATCAGTTTTCTTATGCCAAGAGGTTAAGTGCAAGAGCACTTTTGTCCGGCAATTTTTAGTGGTTTTGTTGGCATTTGTCATTTTTATGTTTTGGTTATTTTGTTTTGTTTTTTTTTTTTTTATTCGTCCCGGGGGGACGAGTGCCATGATGGTACTCGTCCTGGGGTGAGACGAGCGCTCCAGGATGGTACTCGTCTTGGGGTGGGACGAGCGTGCCGTCGAGGAAAAAGCGCTCGTTCCAGTCAGGGACGATTACCAGTAAGCAAAAAGTATAAATATGCGAAAATGACGGATTTGGCTCATTTGCACTGTTCATCGATTGCGATTTGGAGCTCTGGGGAGGAGGAGGTAGATTTTCTGACGCGAAGCGCTGCTGGATTTTCCAGCCACCATGAGTGCACAGACCGGGTCGTCGAGCGGCGGAGCCGAGGCGAGACCAGTAAGTGCACTATCTCCTCGAGTTTGAATTTGAAAAATGCAAATGTGTTTTTATTGTGTTTTTCGTTTGTTTAAAACATGAAACCCTAATTAATTAAATTAAAAGGTGAATGAATGAAACCAAATGAAACGTGGATGCAAACCGATGGAAACTTAGATGGAAAACCATAGGATAAACCCAAAATGAAACTTAGAGTAACACCTTAGGGTAACCATGGTTATAAATTTTTTTTTGATGTGAATGGTAAAACTTAGGTCGAAACCGTAGGTAAACCATGCCCATTTTTTTGTTATTTTTATGGAATTAAAAATTGAAAAATGGATGAATTTTTTTGTTGAAATGGTAAACTTAGGTCGAAACCATAGGTAAACCATGTCAAATTTTTGTCGTTTTTTGATGAAATTTAAAAATGAAAAATGGATGAATTTTTTTTTGAAATGGTAAACTTAGGTAAAACATAGGTAAACCATGTCAAATTTTTTTGTTTTTGATGAAATTAAAAAAATGAAAAAATGGATGAATTTTTTTGTTTGAAATGGTAAACTTAGGTAAAACCGTAGGTAAACCATGTCAATTTTTATTGTTTTTATGAAATGAAAAATGAAAAATGAATGAATTTTTTTGATGAAATGGTAAACTTAGGTCAAAACCGTAGGTAAACCATGTCAAATTTTTGTTTTTTTGATGAAATTAAAATGAAAAATGGATGAATTTTTTTGTTGAAATGGTAAACTTAGGTCGAAACCGTAGGTAAACCATGTCAAATTTTTATTGTTTTTGATGAAATGTAAGATGAAAAATGAATGAATTTTTTTGTTTTGAAATGGTAAACTTAGGTAAAACCGTAGGTAAACCATGTCAAATTTTTGTTGTTTTTGATGAAATGTAAAATGAAAACTGAATGAATTTTTTTGTTTTGAAATGGTAAACTTAGGTAAAACCGTAGGTAAACCATGTCAAATTTTTATTGTTTTTTTTTTTTGAATGTACATGTGAATGAAAGATGTTACTGTACAGTTATGCATTTTTGTACATGTGATGGTAATTTGATGCATGTTTTTGATGTGTGTTATTTTCTATGATGTGCAGGTGGTGAAGAGTCGACATCGGGTGCCGACTATTTTTTCTAATGCCCGCGAGGCGTTGACAACTGAGGATTGGGATTGGCTTGATGCCCTAGGGCTCAAGCATGTGGCTCGATTGGATGCAGTTGTTGCGGATCGGGCATACATTACAGCATTGATCGGCCTATGGGATGTTCGGACGAACACCTTCCATATTTCGACAGGGGAGATGACAGTCACCTTAGAGGACGTGTATCGGATTCTTCGGATTTCGATAGACGGGGTTCCCATTCGGACGACACCACGAGGCCAGAGGACGGCTGTACTGACGCGATATTTTGGACATGGAGAGGATGAGGATGGGATGACCTCGTTGGAGAGGGCGGAGTTGGATTGTCAGATTGGTGGGATTTTGGTACGATATTGGTATGCGAGGGGAATGTTGGGAGTGAGGCATGCACTACTCATGAGCCTCATTTCCAACATGCTCCTGCCAGACTCGTCAAGAGCGAGGTTCCCATGGAACCTATTGGAGGTGGTGTGGCAGCTAGTGGATTGTCCGATGACAGAGCCGGTGATTATGAGATGGGGCCAGACGCTTTTGGCTCAGTTGTATGATGAGTTGTATGAGGTCCGCTGTCGGAGGCGGAAGGGGATTGGCTGTAGTTTCTTGTTGCAGTGCTGGGCATGGCAGCATATAGCCGTAGAGCGACCACGAGGGCTACCCTGGACTACACGGGCGGACATGGTGGACAGAGATATTGGTTATGGTGCTCTATGGTATCGGTCGGAGGAGCGAGGGCAGAGTCGGCGGTTCATGGGAGACGTGGACCATTACAGAGATGCATTGGCATGACTGACTCCCGGAGATGTGGTATGGAGGCCATATCGGGATTGTCCCGCATGGCCAGAGGCTGATGAGTGGCTTCGACGGGTCCGAAGGGGGAGATGGGTGATTGGGCGACATGGGACAGAGCAGGAGTACTTTCACTACCTCCGAGTGACACGACAGTTTGGGGTACGCCAGGGGTTGCCTGGGGAACCCGTAGTCTATCGACGTCGGAGTGATGAGAGGACCCTAGCTGCGTCGATCCTCGAGCCATTGGGGGAGGAGTCGGATATAGTATTGGACATTCCGGACGTAGATGACGTCGGAGTGACGACCGAGTACCAGGAGTGGTGGACGCTGCGATAGTGGCGAGGTGAGGGGCCATTGGGAGGAGATGAGGCAGCGGGAGGCGAAGAGGGTGCAGAGGCACCAGGAGAGGGTTGGGGAGCTCCTACGGATGTGGATATGGTGGAGGTGGCAGATGCAGGAGAGGACTTTGGGGATGAGGAGCAACCAGAGATGCAGGATGCTCCGAGCAGGAGGCCGATGCAGCCGACCAGGTCGAGGGATACAGAGGCGGGGTTGCGCGCTGAGGTAGCACGATTGACGGGGTTATTATAGAGGTGAGATGGAGAGCTTGGGGAGATGACATAGGAGAGGGATCTCCTATGGACATAGTTGGCAGGGCGGGAGAGCGCAGGGGCTGCGTCTCGCCAGCAGGTGGGGATACGGATGCTGCACGGGAGAGGGATCTCCTATGGGTGCAGCTAGCACAGCGTGATGATGCAATCGCGTACTACCATAGGTAGGAGGCAGAGTGGAGGCGACGGGAGGCAGATTGGGGGCGACATCGGCTAGAGATGGAGGGTGAGATTATCCGCCTTGGTGGGCGAATACCAGAGCCTTCGACCAGTGGCTCATCGTATCGGACGAGAGATAGTGGGACAGAGTAGTCGACATCATCCCGTCATCGGCGATGAGATGAGGGAGGTGCTAGTGGTCGGGATGCAGGGGCGAGCAGTCGCCCTGAGAGATCTCAGAGGACTGATACTGCAGGGGGTAGCTCTCGTCGCACCGATCCTGCATGATCATGGTGGCCGACGCCCTAGGCTGGGGGTTTTTGAGATTTTGGATGATGGGAGCGAGGTCCGAGGACCAGGTACTGTAGCCTACGGGCAATTTTGTTATGATATATATATACAGATGACTCTTTTTGGTGTTTATACATTTTTCATGATTTATTTTTATGTACATGTTTTTACATTGATGTATGCATATGCGATTATGAATGCGATGGTTCTAATTTGTATGATGTATGCATATGGAATGAATGAAATGAATTGTTGATGATTTGTCGATGCACCATAGACTGTACAAGATTTGGATTGGACTTGCTATAGTAATGGGATAACTTTGTGGAATGCTTGTGCATGTGAAAACTTTGTTTTTGTATTTTGTCTATTTTTTTTTTTGATGGTGATGTATGAAATGAAATGTATCGGTTGTTTGAAAATGTAGTTAAGCTTTTTTGAGATGCAGATATTTTTAACTAACTAGCCAAGACTGTACATTTATCTCGCAAGACTTTTGAACAAGGTCTAAATCTGACTTGAATTTAACCAAGTTATTTCACATCCCTGTGTGTGCAATTGAGTTCGTTTATGTGTTATTCATCGAGATACCGCCGATGCCAGATGGGCTTTCAACCGAACTCGTATTGAGGATCACCTAATTAGCTCCACTAACTCCTTTATTGTATTTAGTCAGATTAATCTGCGATGTTATCTAGGATACCATAAGCTAGCTCATCCACATGCAAACATTGATCTGCACACAAGTTAATGTGACAGATATATCGTCATGCGGGAGGTTTACCGCTAGTGACCAATAGGCTATCAACCAAACCGGTATTGAAGCTTGCCTCATGACCTGTCGAAATGCTGAGAGTTCCAGGGATTCAAGTTCGACTCCCTTATTTTCTTCAATTGTATTGGGATACTTGCTCTTTATAGTGATAAAATCACTGTTTATTTTTGTTTTATTTGTTTTTGTTTTTTTTTTTTTTTTGAGCAAGGGATTTGAATATGGAGTGACGAGAATCACTATTGTTTGTGCCTTTTGATGTGTGCACTGTAGGATGTCAAATTTGTAATGTTTTGACGTTTTGCAAATTTTTGATGTTTTTGCAACTTTTGAGAACTTGGGATTCATGGGGAATTGGGTAGGGAGGATGCTTGTCCTTTTGCCAACTCTCAGCATTCCTAGGGTCATTCGCACAGGGGGATAAGCAAGATAGCCGTTTCGCTTATGGTAACCGAGATTACGATGCAGGTTTCATCTTTCGTTCACACAACTTAGGAATTTTTATATGTGTTAATTTGTGTTGGGATGCTACGTAACAAGGTGTGATCCAAGTAAAACTTTCCCATGTAAAATCTGTTTAACTATGTACAGTTTTGGCTAGAAATTTAAAGACATCTGAATGACGAAAACCCTATATACATTAGGAGACAATCGACGATGCTAAAATAAAAGGGTGATATGCTGGATGTATGCGTTTATGAAAATGGATTTGATGTGGAAATGATGGAATTGCCAAGTAATGACAGCCTATGGTGCTTTTGACTTGTATGACCTATCGAAGTATGCAATGTATGGATGCAATGCTTAATGCAACCTATATTTTTGTATTTTGATTTTTATGAGAATGCATGGAATTGGAATGCAATTGTTTTTGTAATTTTGATTGTTTTTTTTTTTTGAGTATGCATGGAATTGAAATGCAATTGTTTTTGTGATTTTGATTTTTGTGTTGTTTTTGTTGATTTTTGAATATTTATGTTGACCAAGCAGTTATGGTAACGCTTGGAGCTTTTGGTGTTGACCAAAGGGTTTATAGATACCTTTGGGGCATTTAGGGATGACCAAGCGATTATGAAAATCCTTGGAGCTTTTGTCTTGACCAAAGGGTTTATAGATACCTTTGGGGCATTTAGGGTTGACCAAGCGATTATGATAATCCTTGGAGCTTTTGGGTTGACCAAGCGATTGTGATAATCCTTGGAGCTTTTGGGTTGACCAAGCGATTGTGGTAATCCTTGGAGCTTTTGGGTTGACCAAGCGATTATGGTAATCCTTGGAGCTTTTGGGTTGACCAAGCGATTGTGGTAATCCTTGGAGCTTTTTGTTGGACTATGGCTCTCTAGATGTGGAATGGCCTCAAATGAATGATGTTCAAGGGTTCTGTTTCCTTGATTCCTTCAAGAGAGGCAAGCCGGTATGTTCCAGGTCCTATTTTACTGTCAATGATGTAAGGACCTAACCAGTTTGCCGCGAACTTGTCCCGTAGATGGGACGGCAAATTAGAATTCTGTTGGTTCTCTTTTAAGACCAAGTCACCAACCTAAAATTCCCTAAGGTGGACTTTCATGTTGTATGCTTTCTTAAGTCGCTCTTGATAGATACGCAAATGCTCGAGAGCATTAACGCGTCGTTCGTCGAGCAACGTCAGTTGATCTAACCAGGCCTGTAGCGCAGTGTCATCATCGATGAACTCTTGCATTGAAATGCGTAGGGAAGGAATTTCCAACTCAAAAGGCATGACTGCCTCGGAGCCATACACCAACGAAAATGGAGTTGCCCTAGTGGGCGTTCGAATGCTGGTGCGATAAGCCCATAGGGCAAGCGGGATCTGAATGTGCCAGTCTTTATGATTGTCTGCAACTATCTTTTTGAGAATGGCGACTAGCATTTTGTTTGACGCCTCTGCTTGCCCATTTGCCTACGGATAATAGGGTGTTGAAAAGCTATGTTGAATCTTGTACTTTGTGGTCAAAGCACGCACATATTTATTCTTGAATGGTGTCCCATTATCTGACAGGATCTTGGATGGAATACCAAAATGACATATGATGTTATGCAAAATAAACTCCGCAATGCGGGCTCCGGTCGTAGTGGTCAGCGGAATTGCTTCCACCCATTTGGTAAAGTACTCTGTGGCCGTTAAAATAAACGTGTGACGACCAGACGACGCAGGGGAGATCTTTCCAATTAGATCAAAGCCCCACTACAAAAAAGGCCAAACCGATTGGATCGGTTGCAAGGCCTGAGAAGGTACGTGTGTCAAATTAGCATGGTGCTGACACTTCACGCACTTCTTCACATATGCGCAACAATCTCGCTCTAAAGATGGCCAATAATAACCCATGCGAAGAATGCGCTTTGCGATGGCCATACCGCTGAAGTGGCCACCACATGTACCATCGTGAGCTTGGGTGATCGCCCAAGCGGACTCTTGCTGGTCCAAACAACGAAGGAGGATTCCTTCATAATTTCGACGATACAAAATGTCTCCTAACAAGACATGCTTTGCCGCTTTCTGTTTGAATGATCTTTTCATGGCTTGTGTCAATCCAAGTGGGAGATTACCTAGCTTGAGGTAATCCCGAATGGGTGTGTACCAATCTTGCTGATCAGAAACCTCGATAGTATGAACGGCCAATCCCTCTTGAAGTCTATCCCGAACAAAAGCTGAGCAAGAAAGAACTTGTAAAAACAACGTGGTGTTGCTAGTAAGAGGGGTCGGGGAGAACAAGGACCCCCAGTTGGCTTGAGTCAAACAATCTCGAATTCGAGAGAACTTATCCGGAGATGGTTCAATCTGGATCATGTGGATTCCTGGCGTCAGATCAGAGCTTGCACGCTCCATCGCAGATTGCGATAATGTTTTAACCTGAATGGTTGTCATTTCACCAGAAGGGTCTTGCGGGATGAGTGACCCCAAGGAGGCCATAGTATCCGCAAAATGATTTGATGATCGAGGGAGTGCCTCGATGTCATACCATTCAAGTTGTGCCAAGAATTTGTCCACAAGGGCTTTATAGGCCCGCAAAACTGGACATTTACATTGGAATATCCCCTTTACTTGATTGACAATTAACAACGAATCACCAAAGATGTTCAATCATTTAATGTTCATGGTGATTGTTGTCTGAAGACCTATGAGCAAGGCTTCGTATTCTGCATTGTTGTTGGTGCACGGGAAGTCTAATTTAAATGACAAGGGCATTGGAGCGCCTTGCGGAGTGAAGAATACAATTCCTGCACCACCCCCTTGCTCACATTTAGAACCATCGAAGAATAGGGTTATGTCGCCTGTGACTCAGGCTCATCAGAATCTGGCGACTCTGAAACATGGAAGACCCCATCATCAGGTAGTTCAAAAGTCAGAGGCTGATCGTCTTCAAGAGGAGCCTCGACTAGTTGATCGGCGATGACTTGACCTTTTATAGATTTTTGTCCAATGAACTCTATGTCAAACTCCATCAACAACATGATCCATTTCGCCGTGCGGCTACTATGATAAGTACGACTCATCATGTATCGCAATGGATTCTCCTTAGACACAACATACGTCTTATTACTAAGCATGTAGTGGCATAGCTTTTTGGTAGCAAACACCACCGCCAAGCAGAGCTTTTCAACATATGCATAGTTAAGTTCATAACCGACCAAGGTGCGGCTAAGATAGTATGTAGCCTGTTCTTTGTGAAGTTCATTTTTTTGGGACAGCATGGCGCCCAGTGCCACCTCAGTGGCTGAGATGTATAAATAGAATGGCACTCCTGGTCTAGGTGGTGCCAATACTAGCGGTGAAGCCAAGTACTATTTAATGTCGTCAAAGGCTGACTGGCACTCGTCATCCCAATGAAATGTGACCCCCTTATGCAATAATTTATTCATGGGTCGGCATTTGTCAGATAACTGTGCTATGAAGCGCTTGATCGACGCAACCTTTCCCTGTAGACTCCTGAGCTGCTTGATGGTGGTTGGGGGACGCATTTCAAGGATTGCCTTGACTTTGTTTGGATCAACCTCAATTCCTCGTTTGGAGACTATGAAACCCAAGAGCTTTCCAGAGGTGACGCCAAAGACGCACTTCTTGGGGTTTAGTCAGACTTTATGCTCAATGAGGCGATCAAGGACCTTGCTCAAGTCACCGATGTGATCGGGCGCAAAAGAGATTTGGCCAACAAATCATCCATGTAATCTTCCAAAGTTTTGTGCATGTAATCGTGAAAGATGTACGTCATGGCACGTTGGTAGGTGGCTCCGGCATTTTTAAGGCCAAAAGGCATGACCTTATAGCAAAATGTCCCCCAAGGCGTTGTGAATGCCATTTTTAGTTGGTCCTCAGGATTGATACGAATCTGATTGTATCCTGAGAAACCATCCATAAGGGAAAGCATTTCGTGGCCCGCTGTAGCGTCTACCAACGCGTCGATGCTCGGCAAGGGAAAATCATCCTTAGGACTCGCTTTGTTAAGATCTCAAAAATTAGTGCATATGCGAATCCTCCCGTCGGGCTTCTTGACAGGAACCATGTTAGACAACCATGGAGGATAATCCACACAGATGACAAACTGGGCATCCAACAACTTTTGTAACTCATCTTTTACCATTAAGGCCACTGTTGGATGCATCTTGCATAGTTTTTGCTTGACTGGCTTGATTGTCGGATCAAGCGTTAAATTGTGCGTGACTAGTTGTGGGTCTAGTCCCGGCATATCCTTGTATGACCATGCAAAAACCTCCTTCTTTTCCTTAAGAAGGGCAACATAATCGGCTCGCTCTTCAGGGGAAAGACTTACCCCCAGCTTGAGAATCCGTGGATTCATTGGATCTGTGCCGATGTCTACATCAGTCATTGCTTCAACTGACATATGGGATCCGTCTTCCAACTGGTGTGGAATTGGGATCAGATGGATATCGTTTGCTGAATTAAGATCATCATTAGGAACGTCAAGTTCCTCTTCAGCATGGAAGACATCCTGAGTCTGTCTTGGAGTGAAATGAAACATCCCACCGCAAGGCCAATACTCTGATGGAGATGGTGGTGTGTCAGCGCGATCCCAATCAATAGCCTCTATGTCTAGATGCAATAATCATGTTGGATTGGCTGGATCATGGATGGGGGCGGTCAAGTCAATGGAGACCATGTTGATGAAATGATTGTAATCTCCATTACCGCAAATGTGACAACTCTGACATTCTGGATGCTCTTGGTGCGTTGGATCTGGCTCTGTAGGCACTGGCACAAAGGGATCAGCCCTATGCGTGGACCTGCAAATAGGGTCTGCCCTAGGCACTGATGGTTTGATAGGGTCTCCAAGCGGAAGATGCTCTCGATATGCCTGGAGTGGCGGGTGCAGTAATTGCTATAACTACGCCAAGTTGAAATGCCTCCTATGTCTTGGACCTATGTGTAAGTGTTCAAACATGTCATCTATGTCCAAAGGATTTTGTTGTTGTTGAGGTAGCCTATGCTCACTGGGATCATTCAATGGGAACATCATCAGGAAGCTATCCTGATCGTCATTCATTGGATATTCATGCGAATGATCGTACTCCGACTCATCTTCGAAGACCCTTCGTGGTCTTGTCCATCTTCCCCTTGTGGGTGAGTCCATGAGGTTTCTCCTTGTTCGGCCATAGGGAAAGGGTTGTTGAGGTCAACAAGGTTATTTGTTTGTAATGGGAAATAATCCCCCAATGTATAAGTTGTATTTGGATTGGCATATGGATCTGATGCCAACCCATCCTTGTTGCCTATCCCTAGGCTTTGCATGTTTTTGACCAAGATGTCGAGGGGCAAAGGGTGATTAAACCCTACTCCTGACTTGTCATAAGGCATTTGGTATCTTGGTTGGCACAAAACACGCATTCCTTGTTCATACCTGCCTAACCCGTATCCATGCCAATTGCATTGGCTAAGATATCGTAATGCGAAGTCTGGGTTAGCCAGATAGTTGACATCTTCCACAAAGGGATCTTCATCTTCCTCTTCTTGTCGGGAAGGTTCAACGCCATGATCCAGGCCCCCAAAAATAAAATTTGTCTGATTAGGTGGGTAGCCTAAAGGAACCACGGAGCCTATGGGGAGTCGAGGTCTTCCCATGTCTTGCATAGACTGAAGTGTGGGCGTTGCAACAACATTGCGCACTATATACTCCCCCATGCCCGTGTTAGACATCTCAACAATAATCATTGGCGATTGAGGGGAAGCGAATGGGAGTTCTCCTTGAGTCCACTCCATGTGGGGTGAACTAGGCGTCTCAACTTCCATTCTATTAGGCGTCTCTTCTGTAGAGATGTTGGAGACTAAAGGTGGTTCCGCTTCCAGGGGCTTCTTTCCTTTGTCCGTTGGAGTGGCCACCGTAGGTGGCATCATTGTGGGAGGACTGGATGAAGAAGATGAACCCGCCTAGGAATTTGATTGATTTGGTAATGGAGATTCTTGCTTAGTCGGACCCCTCTTAGATGGATTTAACTAGAAATCCACATGCGTTGAAGGGAGGGTCGACTGCGGCATGATTTGCACTGAGTTGCAATATTTAAAAGGTTCCAAATCTACGGGGACCACGTGCACTTGTCCTTCAAATGTATACTTCAGACATTGATGAGCAATTGAAGGGACACACTTCATATCCCGGATCCAAGGCCGCCCAAGCAAGATATTGTAAGCCATCTCACCTTCTAAAATGTGGCACAACGTATGAATGGTCTTTTGTCCCACTTGTATGGGCAGGACAATTGTGCCAACTGTCGAGCATATCGCATCATTAAATGCTCGAAGGGTATAAGTGGAAGGTGCAATGTGAGAGGCTGGCAGTTTCAAATGTTTCAGTGCAGCGGTTGTAATAATGTTACTGGACGAACCAGTGTCTACCAACACCCGCTTGTATGGAGTCCCGTTGACCCACGCAATAACGTGTAGGGGTGGATCCGCTACATCTCCAGTCACCATTTTTAGCTCATCTTCCCTGAAGGTAATGACTGGTTCAGTACACTGTTTGACATGCCCCACAAAATTGTTGAACGAATCCGCTTCATGGGGTTGCAATTCAATTGCCTTTAATATCTCCATAAGAGCTTCCCGATGGGGCGCCGATTGTTGAATAAGCTCATAAATGGAGAGCCTAGCCGATGTGGTCCGTAGACTTTGAGTAAGTCTAGTTCGAATCGTGGCCACTGGTCTAGGCGGGGGCAACTGTGTAGGATTCGGTTGATGTTGTGACGTGGATGGAACTTCCCTAGTGGCTGTCGTGGGGGCAACTCCTGGGTGTCTCTTGTTTCTTGTCACAATGCTAATCATCCCAACATACCCCTCCATGGGGCAACTCTGTTGCACTTCATTGACATGCAGAGGTTTTGTTTGTGCATCATGTGTGGGTAAAGGATCTTTGAAAACACCCATTTGTTGGTTGTTGGGTGCGATGGGGTTATCCACTACCAATGTGTGATTATCAATGAGATCTTGCACTAAACCTTTAAACGTCCAACGAGACATTAAGGTCATGCCCTTTCCTTCTATGGAATCTATAGAAAAGATCCTCTCTGTAGCCCTTAGGCTTTGGCGCATTAGGATCAATTGTTGGAATATCGGGCAGATGAATCAAGTTTGCCGCTGACAAACGGTCAAACAAGGAGTCCCTAGACTCAGTGTATGGTGTAAATTGTCGCTTGGGGCGACGCTGCTGATTTTGATCCTGCTTTTTGTTATCTTTCTCATAATTATTGTGAGGCACCGCTTGATAATTAGCCTTTGGAGGTTGTGTTGCTTGGGTAGGCGTAGGGGCATTAATAGCAACTTGATTGACCGTGGCGGGTTTCTGTTGCGTATTCCCTATTTTGGTGCTCTTGTTCCACTCTTTTTTCTTAGGCTTGGCAATTTTGCCATCCTGTATCTTGATCTCTTCGATACGTCTAGCTTGCGCCAGAGCTTCTTCTAAAGTGGCGTATTGTTGCAGTTGCAATAGCACAGAGATCGATCGCAAACAGATCTTTGCGAACATTTGAGTTAGGTCGGACATAGGAGGGAGGTAGGACAACTTTGAAAGCACCGTCCTCCATCGATTCCCATATGCTACCATAGACTCCTCCTCATACTATTTGAGGCTAGCTAGATCACTGAGTGACGCCTTTTTCTTTGTATTGAAAGCAAAACGTTCTAGGAACGCGTCCACTAGTTGATCCAAGTTGTAGATGCTATGCTTCGGTAGATGGGTAAACCAATCCGAGGTAGATCCTACGAATGTGGTTATGAATGTTCTCAATAGCAATGCATCATTGTCTTGTATACCAAAGCATTGGCTCAAAAATCGTGTCACATGCTCTTGAGCATCCTCATCCCCTTTAAAGAGTGCCAACTGGGGCAGCTTGAAATGTTCGGGGTATGGAGGTGCTGGCACTGATGGATGCACCGGATGACTACGGAGTTGGCGTAAGGTAGGCTTTTGGGGCCAGAAGTCTTGAGTTCCATAGTCTCTAAGCATTCTAACAACACTTTGTATGCATCAGAGGACGTAATCTCCTCCTCCTTGGTTTGTTCTCACTGTGGGTTGCGGGGAACTTGAGGCCTTTGGATGGATAAATGGGTAGCATCCCTTCTGCCTTGATAGGGCATTTCAGCCCGCTCTTCTTCTTGGTCATAATCCTCATAATCTTCTTGAGGAGTGTTTGGCCTAGGCCTCGTAAACATGGATGGGTGCCCGCGGAGGATGCCCATCACGGTTGCGGGGAATGGCCTCCCGCTCAGGTCTAAGAGGTCTTGGAGGCAGTGCTTGCTGAAGTCATGGAGACCTGTCTCGCACTAAGGGGTTGTGCCTCACATACATCTCAGATTGTTGTGCGCGAGGGACTGGGGCCTTCTCAGGCGCATTGTTGTGAAGCAATTCAGCTGTCTGACGCTGAATGCGCTCTTGATCAAGGTGACACAAATGTTCTAATTCCTGTTGTTCTTGCCTAAGCCGCATGATTTGTGCTTGGCGGGTGGCTAGTTGTGCAAATGCCAAGTCATTTTGTTCTGTCGTCTCTTGTTTAATAGGCCTAGATGTCTCTCCTACATATCTGTTTTGATCATGGTGCTCTGAGACCCCTATATGTTGCTTCCCTCTGTCGAGGTTGGCCGCATTTACTTGAAACTCTGGTCTCAATGAGTGATCTGGATATAAAGTAGGTGCAGACGTGCATCATTTCCGCATTGGATACTGTTCTTGAGGAATGTAGTGATCCTCCTCACTCTCTCTATGATATGCATAAAAAGTGCGGGCAGAATTGTCTTGCCCTGTCGGGAGAACTCGATGTTCGGATATGGTCTACTGTGTCCGACATTAATCGGGGGTAAATTAGGAACAACAAAATCATATGGTTCTTCCTTTTGGACCCTTTGTTGTTCTAGAGCAGTACACAATGCTTCATCACTAGGCCACCCAAAATGAACTTCCAAAGGAGGCCTCGTGCTTAGACCAGGTGGTACATATAGGTTATTTTCTTGAAAATATTCTTGTTGCTCATGAGTTCCCCTTAGGGAGGGGGTTCTAAAGTCTCGTCTATTGATGGCCTGACTTGGAGAGCCCCTCAAGGAGGTGCCTCTAGAGCCATGTTCTATGACTGTATGGGTTGGAGTGCCCCTCAAGGAGGGGCCTCTAGAGCCATGTTCTGCATGGTGTGAACTAACTGGTGTACCCTGCCGTCGAGGCGGGATGGCCAAGTCTTCAAGGCTATATCGGAGACGATTTGTCTCTCTTGGTGCATTTTCTGTAGCTTCTGCCCGTGATTGGGCTTGGCTACGAGTATTCACCATGGTAATGCTAACCTAAAGATGCAAAAATTCTTTTTATGATTTTATTTTTATGATTTTTTTGTCTAAATAGAAAATAGCATACACACACAAGCAATGATTATCTCTTTTAAAGATTAATAGTGTGCCCTAAATCTGGTTTAGTGTGTTTTTGTTGTTTGTTTTGTTTTTGAAAATTTTTGTGAAACGTTTAAATGCAATTATGAAGGCTCTTATGACTCCCAAAATGGTCGCCCCTTCAATATACCATTGCCGGACCGATATACCAACCTCTCTATATACCCGCCCTTACGTGAGGGAGACTATAGGTACGTGAGAGCGAGATGATACATGGAACATAGGCGGTACGGAAGGGGAATCGCTCTGTTTATGACACCTACCATAGAAGACTTATCCTCGCATGGTCGGGAATCACCCCAAGCTACACTCGGTCAGCTTTCGTCAGGATTTACGTCTAGCAACAGTCGCGATCGAGGTAATGGATGCAATATCTCAAGCCAAAGTGATAATGGAATCCACCTTTGGTCTTGCTCAAGGGTTGGGGTTTTACGACCAACGCCTTGGTTTAAAATACCACGTGATGTGTGGGGTTCATTTTAATTTGCAAAAATTGAAACAGGCAAACGAAAAAGAAATCTTTCCCTAAGCCATACAAAACTGAAAACCAGAAAATAGAAAAACAAAAATTTGACAGAAGCTTTAAAAAAAACCCCTACCTCTTCTCTGCCTAACCGGATGTTTCTGATTTGCTCTAAAAATTGCACAGAACTATACTCGTCCCTGGGTGAGGCGAATATCAAAACAGTAATCGTCCCAGGGTGAGACGAATAGTTTATTCGTCCCGGGGTGAAACGAATACCAATTCTGTAATCGTCACTTGCAGAGACGAATAACAGTTCGATGTTGAAAAATAGGTACCTGTAAAAAAACAAGCAATTTCAGATTAGTAATTTAACCTAAAAAAAAATAGAGGACAGAGGTCCCACCGTGATCGCCATTGAAAGCACGAGATTCCGGAAACAAAAAGGATAAACTAAAAATGCAATGTAAATGAAACTAAAATAACGCTTAAATCCTATGTTATTGAAAAATGCGTAAAAAGAAAGAACATGAACACAAGATATTAAAGCAATATAAAAATCGGCCCTTTTATTGATATGCTTTTCAAATTTGTGTTACAATGCGTCTCCTTCCTTTTTAGGGGATAGGAGCGTTAAATGTTGGTCTTTTACAACTTGTTTCAGAATTCCTTCTTCCGCGTGCCCACATATAAGATGGGCGAACCAAAACGTTGTCGCCGCTTGCGTTGGTAAAGGTAGATTCCTCGTTGCTCCTCCAATGCTGCAAATCTGCGTTCAAAGAAACAAACAAAGAATCAGTAGCACCTGTGTATGAAAAATAAAAGATGAATCTAACGATGGTTAAAATGAGTCTAAATAAAATGAAAACTTGACAAAAGCATAAACATGAAACTAGCTAAATACTACAAAAGAAATAAAAAGGGGGGGTGCCCGAAGGCAAACCACCCGCGGGTGAAACTTTGCTTCGACACCAATCCGCTTAGGATGGGTCCGAAACCTGATGTGATGTGTTGTCGGCAAATTGGTAGGATATTGTGGTCAGAAAAATCGGTGTTGGTTCTTGATTCGTGCCTTCAAAAGTCACCCAATAACCTCTCTTTCGATTAAGAGATTATGGATGTTGAAAACACAAATCGCAAGTAAATGAATTAGCAAGCACTTCGTCGCTCAAAATGCTCCTTCTCTGTATATCTTTTGGGTGAGGAAACTCACCATTTTATAGACCCAAGGGGTCTCTTTGAATTAACATGCAAAAGTGTTTCTTTGCATGAATGCTTTTTGTGTGAAGAGAAGACTTCTTCTTGATCAAGGGCTTCTTAACTGCCTCTGTGCATGTCTTTGTATGTTTTAGAAAAGCTCACTTGCACTCCCATGCAATGAAGGGATAGCTAAGTGGCAAATCTGAGTTGTCTTAAAAAGCTCACTCTCATTCCCATGCAGTGAAGGGAAAGTCAATTGGCAGATATGAGTTGTCAAAAGAACTCACTCGCACTCCTATGTCATGCAAGAAAAGCTAAGTGGCAGTTCTGAGTTGTCATGCGTCGAGATCTGACTTTTTTCGGTCAAACCTGGCGTTCGTCCCACCCCGAAGCGAGCGCTAGTAATCGTCTCTAGGTGAGACGAGTATCAATCCGCACTCGTCCCTAGGTGGGACGAATAAGCAATAAAGTGTCTAAAAGGTGCCAAATTGATCCTTGACTTGCAAAACTATTGTGTGAGTGGTTAGAACCACTGTTTAACCTCTAGGGGCTGCCCTGGGGGCTGTGTGTGTTAGTGCGATCAGTGCTTGTTGTCACATAATCGGATTGGTGCTGTTTTGGTGTCTACACAATCAAGTCTATCAAGTAAAGGGAGAAGGGGATGTTTTTGTGTCCCTTTCTGATGGTAATTGTCAAATTGAGAAGGTTCTCTATGTTCCAGGATTAGCCAATAATATGCTCTCAGTCACACAAATGTTGGATAAAAACATGGATGTCGTGTTTCGAGTTGTCAAAGGCAAGAAGAGATGTTTTATCACCCACAGTGGCAAACATGTTACAACCGAATCCTACAAACATGGCTTGTTCATTCTAGATGCTCTTTGAACTCCTCATGTTGCTCTAGTTGCAACTACAAAGGAGGCGACCTCTCTCTGCCATAGACGTTATGGGCACCTCAGTTTAGGATATTTGCTTGAATTACACAGATATGGGATGGTGAAAGGTCTTCCTCCACTCTCATCTATCTTACCAGTGTGCTCAGATTTCTTAGCAGGGAAGCAACACAGAGTACCTTTTGAAACTAGCTCCTCTTGAGCTAGAAACCCTTTAGAGCTGGTACATACCGATCTATGTGGTCCTATTCCAACTAGCTATGGTGGAAATAAGTATTTTCAACTATTTTTTGATGATTACTCATGGAAGATGTGGGTTTTCTTTCTTTAGTTGAAATCAAAAGCATTTCTCTACTTTCAACAATTCAATAAACTTGTCGAGAAGGAGTCGGGATGTTTCATACAAACCCTCCACTCAGATCGAGGGGGGAATACATATCTGAAGAGTTATCAAATTTTCTTAAGAAACATGGGATCAAAATACAACTGACTATAGCCTATACACCTCAGCATAATGGAGTTGTAGAAAGGAGAAATCGTTCCATTATGGAAATGGTTTGATGTATGCTAAAGGGAGCACATATTGAGGATCAACATTGGGTAGAAGCAGTAAACACAACATCATACCTCCTAAATAGAGCACCCGCTAGAGATCTAAAAGGGAAAACACCACAAGGATCTTGGAGTGGTAAGAAACCCTCCATTTCTCATTTAAGGATTTTTGGATGTAAAGCATTCATGCACATTCCAAAATAGAAAAGGAGGAAGTTGGATGAGAAAACCCTGTAGTGTATCTTTCTTGGCTATGATGAGTATTAAAAAGGTTATCGATTGATTGATCCTAAGACCAAGAAGACACACGTAAGTAGAGATGTATTTGATGAAGCTTTCACATCAAAAGACACATCTACAACTATATACCTAGATGAATAAGAACCTAAGAAGGAGGTTCAACTTCCACAACAACAGTAGAAAGTCCCAAAATGGTATACTAGCACTTTGAGATATGCTAAGTTGAATTCCCTTACATATCTATCTCTATATAGGCCATGTAATCGTAGTATGACTCAGCAAATGAGAGTAGAGGAATCTACTTCAGAGGTTGAAAAACTTTGTGTTGGCATTTTTGCCACATTTTTTTTATTGTTACTATTCATGCAAAATAACTAAGTTTTGTGCTAAAGCAAAGGTGTCGCGATATCGCGACATGTCGCATTTTTGTGACCTGTCGCATTTTTGTGGTGTTTGTACCAGAAACAAAGCAAAGCACAGAAGTGTCATGATTTCACGACATGTCGCATTTTCATGACCTATCACGTTTTCACGACTAAAAGAAGCCAAAGGAAGCAAGGAATTCAAACTGTCACGATATCGCGACATGTTGGATTTTCGTGCTAGGAAACAACAAAGAGAGCAGTCAAGGCAAAATTGTCGCTATATCGTGACATGTCGCATTTTTGTGACTTGTAGTGGTCACAGAGCAGAGTAATGGAAAATGTCACGATATCACGACATACAGCAGCCAAGGGGAGTGCCAATGAAAAATGTCACGATATCGCGATAGAAAAGCAAGAAAGGAGCAGATGGTACAAAATGGCACGATATCATGACATGTCGCGTTATCGCGGAAGGGCTAAAGGATAAACACAAGGTGAAGAAAGATGTCACGATTTCGTGACATTTTTGAGGAAAAATCCAAGTAGAAGGAACTTGTCACAATATCGCGACAGGAAGTGACAATGACTGAGAAGGCAAGAAATTATCGCGATTTCGAACATATTGGACTGGAAAGGCAAAGTGCGGAGAAATGTCACGATTTCACGACATGTCACGTTTTCACGAGGAGGAATTACAGAGGTAGCAAGATTGTACAAAATGTCATGATTTCATGACATAGTTGAAGATGAAAGGGAAAAATGGAGAAAACGTCGCGATATCGTGACATGTCACATTTTCATGACTTGTCGTGTTTTCGCAGAACCAAGACTGACAAGTACAAGGTAGAAAGAAATTATCACAATATCGTGACATGTCACGTTTTCGCGATGAAGGAGCCAGAAAGACAATGCCAAGTACAGAATGTCATGATTTCATGACATGTCCCATTTTTGCTACTTGCAAGAAGATGAAGGCCAAGGAAGAGAAAGATGTCATGATTTCATGACATGTTGCAGTTTTGCGGGTATATAGAAGAAAAGGACATAGAAGGAAGAAGATATCGCATTTTCATGACCTGTCTCATTTTTGTGACAGAAGCAACAATAAAGGCCCGATACAATTTAGTCCACATTTTTTCTTCAGAATTGCATAGGAGAATGTGAGAAGAAGATAAGGATTAAGTAAAAGCTCTCTAACTAATTTTGAGATCGTGGTCAAAGAGGCTCAAAGATTAAATGTTGCTGATTATCAAAGTGCACTAGATGGAAGAACATGAGGTAGTTTTCGATGCCACCAAAATTAAAGATGCCTCTAGCATTTAAAGTTCTTGTTCATGATCTCCTAAAAATTTTCGGCTTGCCCCGATAACGGTCATTTAATGAAGAAATATGGTCTCTTGGTCCGAGGCAGATTAAGGGGGATTGTTTCTCTTTTCAAGTGCCTATTTTATGGACCTCTTCTTCAAAATCTGTTTTATGTATTAAATGTTGTAATTCGAAAGGAAGAGGAAGCACCTCTATAAATATCAATGTAAAACCTCAAGCAAAACGAGGAGGACCTTTTTGCAAAAAATTGAAGCAAAAATCCTAGATGCATTTTGCTCTATTCTTAGTGTCTTTTGGAGTTGGTGATCCAAACTGTTGTTCAAGTTTTGCTTTCTGTGTGAGTCACTTCTATTAGTCTAGTGTTAATATAAGTTGAATTCTACTATTTTGGATTTGGTTGTATTTGCATTTGAACGTTTGGAGTGTAATTGGAAGCGAACTTATGGCTAAGGCTTGATCCAATTTTTATATATGCATTCTAATAGTTGGTTGCTATTTAGCTTCAGGATATAGTGGAGGTTATTTGTTGTTTGAGGATTTTCTCCCCATTAACTATCGGCTTCAGCCATATTTCCATTTCTTTCTATTATTTCCCATTTCTTTTCACATTTTCCCATTTCTTTCCTACATCCTTAACTCGAAACCAATTTAGATTAGTTTGGGAGCCAGCCCTCTCTAGATATTGGCTCAGGAAACTTCTCTTTCTCTTGGCCTTTCAATGTTGGCCAAGTCTAGGGCGCGTACACATACAAAATCCCTTCCTATGGCAGATTTGTGACCAACATTTTTTGGCACACCTGGTGGGACAGACTATTTATGTCTTAGAAAGATCCATAATCAGTG
The DNA here is from genome assembly GCA_028583015.1 of Wollemia nobilis. Classification (NCBI taxonomy): domain Eukaryota; kingdom Viridiplantae; phylum Streptophyta; class Pinopsida; order Araucariales; family Araucariaceae; genus Wollemia; species Wollemia nobilis. The sequence goes on from JAQPPZ010017258.1 coordinate 3,985,191, forward strand.
GGAAAAGCACTATTCCAAGTTGACAAACCCACCTATGCCAACAATTATTGGCACGCCTGATGGGACAGACTATTTCTATCTCAGAAATATCGATAGCCGATGGGACTCACAAGTCCTATCTTTTGAAACCCGAAGGAATCAAGATTTTGATGAATTGTCTTGACCTCAAAGCAAAGATTGTAAGTTCATCTGGTGACTCTGCTGAAGGTGATTGTATAGTACCTAGAAATTTCCAATCCTGAAGCTGGTGAAAATATTCGCTTCATGATCACGAGATCAAGTGCCAAAGAATCGAAAGATCCAGTCAAATTCTTCAAGATTGATGTTCAGAACTAGAGGGAGCGTTCAAGATTGGTAAGTCATGTGAACACGTCATTTGCTATTTCTTCATAGGCAGTGAATCATTTTGTGCCATCCTTGACTCTTCCTAGTACTGCTACGAGCTTGCTAGTAGATCCAAATCCTGCAGTGCAAATGGCTGGTCAACAACCTCTGCCACAGTGAGTTCCTACTTGGAATGATTCAGGAGCGTTGGACCTACCTTTTCAAAATCTAATTCCTACTACAGCAATAAAAGCCTTGCCTACATACGATGGGACTGGAAAGACTATGTATGAGCATGTGTTAGATGTGGAAACCTTGGCTTCAATTCATAATATCACAGACGAAGATGTCATGATCAAATTGCTCATCCTGTCACTCCGAGGCAAGTTGTTGTGCTGGTATAGATCCTTGCCCCCCAACTCCATAAATTCATGGGATCAATTAGCAGAGATGTTAATCCAAGGGTTCAATGAGCAAGCAAACCCATTTTATTTAGTGCATCAATTTAATAATATCAAGAGGCATCCTCAAGAGGAGATAGTGGATTTCAATGTTAGGTTTGCCCAAACTTGGCAGAGAGTTCCTGAGGGTCTTCGCCCTACTCATGAACAAGCAACATTGTACTTTCTTAGGGCTTTCCATTCAGATATTGGTATGAACATTAGGATGTTCGATGTTCAGAAATTTCCTTCATTATATGCCTAGGCACAGAAGGCTGAGGTCGATCTGATTATCATTGGGAAATTGCCTCCAAAGATGACTATGCCTATTTTTCCTGAGTTCCCACAATACCAACTAACAGGTGCAGCCCCTATATCTTACACTGTTCCATCCATATACCCTTCATCTTCATGGAATCCTCCCATACCTTTGGTACCTATGATTCCCATCCCATAGATAACCTCTCCACTTCCAACTCCTGCATTACCTTCTCCACCAGTTCCATTACCTCTACCTGCATTGCCTGTGTCCTCAATCCCAAATCCTCAATTGGTTATTTTGCAAGAAATTCAGTCGACCATGAGAGCTCTCACTAGCAATGTGACATCTATGGAATGGAGAGAGGCAAAAAGGAACTCTTAACCACGAAGATTTTTTTTAGCAGTAACTAGAGAGCAAGTTGCTCCTAGCAAGGCTATAGATAAAGTACCTTAGAGGAACTCAGTGATCCTGGTAAGTGAAGAGGTTGGCCCTTCTGAAGTTTCACATGAGCCTTCTTACTGGTGTTCTTCCTATAATCATCCACATGTTAGTCTCACAATGACACTGAGAGGGGGGTGAATCAGTGTAGCTCTTAAAAACTTAAATCTTCAATTCTTAATGCCTAAACAATGAAAGCTTAAAACTCAATAAAGCAAATATACCAAAAGAGCATCACACAACACAAGATGTACCGAGGTTCACCAGTTTTGGCTACTCCTCAAAATTGACTGTTTGGACTCCCATCCAAATCCAGCCTTTGCAAAATACCAATTTTACAATCAATTTACCAGCACCCACAGGAAGGAGCACCAACCCCTGATTTATCTGCAACAACAGAAAGGAGCACCAACCCCTTATTTATCTGCACCAACAGAAAGGAGCACCAACCCACGATTTACCAGCACCAACTGGAAGGAGCACCAACCCCTGATTTACCAGCACCAACTGGAAGGAGCACCAACCCTTGATGCCAAGCACCAACTTGGACTTCTGTTCTGAAACTAGAAGATTGACATAAAGATGCCTTCACTTTTACAAGACCCTGACTGGTCTATTGCTTTCTCAACATTGCCCACTCTTCACACAACACACACCCTGCTCGCTCTCCTCTTGCTCTCTTCGCAAGATTAAATCTGCCTCGCTTTAATCCCGAGCGCTTTCACTCTTTTTCAGCAGCTATTTAATTCTCCACGCAGACCTCCTTTTATAACAAAGTTCTGACTCTATTTTTAACTTCCATATTTTTGCATGCAACCCGTAATCGCCCTGTAACTATCGTCCTTTTTTTTTTTAAGATTTAGGAATCGTCGTTCGACTTCAGTTCACTGTTCTTATTTTAGCTGCATGATTTTTCTCTGTAATCGCACCTGTAATCGTCGTACCGACTTCAGTTAACTCTTCTTATTTTAGCTGCATGATTTTTCTTTGTAATTGCACCTGTAACTATCGTATTACTTCAGTTAACTGTCACATATCTTATTTCAGTTGGGTTCTCTTCTTAGCTCGTGCCAAAGCGACCTGTCATGAAATCGTGACACTTTTGCCTCTTTGTCCTCTTCTCGAATATCGCCCTGAAAACAAACATGTCACGATATCATTGACACTTTCACCTCCTTGCTTCTTTTCTTGTCTACAAAAAAAACATGTACCCATGATATCACACTCTCATATCGCATCACGATATTGACACTTTCACCTCCGTACTCTTCCTCTTTACTTTTGTCACGATATCGTGACACTTCTACCTTCTTACTTTCTCTCTCCTCCTTTAGTCGCGAAAATGCGACATGTCGTGATATCGCGACACTTTTTCTCCTTTGCTCTTTCTCTTGCCTTCAGGTCACGAAAACATGACATGTCGCGATATCGTGACACTTTTTCTCCTTTGCACTTTCTCTTACCTTTGGGTCACGAAAATGCGACATGTCGCGATATCGTGACACTTTTTCTTCTCTGCCTTCCTGCTCTTTTCAAGTCACAAAAATGCGACATGTCGTGATATCATGACACTTTTCCTTCTCTGCCTTCTTCTCTTTTCAATCTGAAAATGCGACATGTCGCGATATCGTGACACTTTTCCTTCTCTGCATTCTTGCTCTTTTCAGTTCAAAATGCTACATGTCACGATATCATGACACTTTTTCTCTCGTATTTTCTCTTCTTGATGCAACATGTCACGAAATCGCGACACTTTTTCTTCCCTACAATCTCTCTTGCAATATGTCATGAAATCGTGACACTTTTTCTTCCGTACTATCTCTCTTGCAATATGTCACGAAATCATGACACTTTTGCTTGCTTTTTCTGAACATGTCACAAAATCATGATAGTTTTCTTGCTTGCGCTTTCTCTCCGAACATGTCACAAAATCATGATAGTTTTTCTTGCTTGCGCTTTCTCTCCGAACATGTCACGAAATCATGACAGTTTTTCTTTCTTCTCAACATGTCGCGATATCACGACAGTTTTTCTTTCTTGCTCAACATGTCACGATATCACGACAGTTTTCTTCCTTGCTCAACATGTCGCGATATCGTGACAGTTTTCTTCCTTGCTCAACATGTCGCGATATCGCGATAGTTTTCTTCCTTGTGATTTTCTTTTGATTTTTAGCATATGGGCCACTTCGATCTTTTGGATAATCATTGTACATACTCTGAAGAACCTCTTAACTCCTGTCCACTGCATCAACCGATCTGTCTGACTATGTTGACAACAATGACAATACTATTGTTGCACCTTGCTCAACAATCTCCCCCTTTGGAATTGTTGGCAACACACGTGCAATTTCCTATAATTCTTCTCCCCCTTTGACAATAATACCAAAGGGCTACTGCAGACTCCCCCTGAGTCCATGCACAACATTCTCAGGCACAAATTATTCCAGTTAGAAAAAATTACAAACATGAGCAAAAAGATAATCAAATATATAAATGCTCCCTCTACGTACAACATGTTGTCACTGCAATATATTCTGCCTCTGCTGTGGATAAGAAAACTGACTCTTGTTTCTTACTGTTCCATGCGACCAACCTGTCTCCAAGATAGAATGCACCTCCACTGGTACTCTTTCTATCATCTACACATCCTGCCCAAATCTGCATCTGGAAATCTGTCCCAACATTGTCCTCAAATCTGTCCTAGCATTGTCCTCAAATATTTCCCAAAGGCCTTCTTCAAAGGCTCAATCAATCATGCTCAAGTAGTACTCAAAATGAACTCAACAATGAATGACAATCTCAAATCAAATCCACTTCATAGAAGCATAAAGAGAATTGTTAGAGACTTAATATCTTCTAACCTCAATCTCAACTCAACATAGAATGATGGAATAATTTATTTCATAGAACTTTAAAAATCACTTCACACATAACTTGACTAGGCTCAATCAAATCAACTCAACCAATCATCACCAAGCTGGAAACCATCTGGCTGCTCAATATAAACCTCTTCTTCAAGCTTCCCATTCAAAAATGCTGATTTCACATCTGTCAACAAAATTGACAAGTGACTCACACTTGTACCAACTTTTGTCCAACACTGTACCAACACTGCAATTTTATTGCCAACTCTGTGCAAGCATCAAACACAGTACCACAACACCAACCAAATCCCTTCTTACATTTTCAACTTGGTCTATGTTTTCTACAGTCACCGCTGGTCACACCTTACTTTCAACTATTCGAATCAGGAGACAATATTTTGTTAAACGCTTCACGGCCAACTATAGTGCACCTTACTCAAACTCATACTTCTGGACCTCGGATAGGTATGATTCACAAAGCAAAGTTGCTCATCTTGATGAGCTAAACATGAATCAATGATCAGACTTCAATATTTTTCACCACAACGTCATAAAAGATCTAACAATCTTCACGTCAATGTGTAGTTCAAATATACACTGCTTTTATCGAAACACATATATGCGGCTAGGGCAACATTCTTTCACTAACCAAATTATCTGAACTGTTATAATCCTTAACTTTGGATAGTGGTAGTAAGAACCATCACCAAGTACAACAATGACATATAGCAATACTACCAATAATGACAACTCTCAATTTAATCACCACCCTTCACGACACTTCCACAAACTACATGAACTGAAAACATACTTCGACAACTATACGACAACTTCCCCGACTACTTGCATTTCATCCTCAGGTAATCAAACAAATACATAGGAGCATTAAAATAAAACTTCAAGATTGCTCCCCCTGAGGATGTGCTACCTGGAGTTGCTTAGTGCAATAGCGGAGTAATCTCCTTCGATCCAAGGAGACACGATTTCCTCTCTTCTTTCTTTCTCCAATATTTCTTGAACTTAGGTTGAAGGTTTTCAATTGCATCCCTATTTTGAACATTTTCATGAACTTGAACATTTCTCTTGGGTGGTTGTCTCTTGTACATCCTTGATGGATGATTATTTTCCTTTCTTTGATGCACATGATTTCTTCCCTGTCTGTGTTGCATTCTTTGCGTTTGATGAAATCTATTGTCTTGCCTTAGATTAGATACAAAAGTTCTTGGACAAGACCTTGCTATGTGCCCATGACCATTACATTTAAAACATTGCACATGGTGTTCAACAGATGTATTTCTACCAACATAACTCTTTGATCTATTATTCAATCCACAATACATTGCCTTGTGACCATAAAGGTTGCATCTAAAACAATAGCCATTACAAGCATTATTATGAATAAAGTGAGAGTGATAGAACCTCTTTTGTTGTGGTTGCTTTGCTGTAGATCTCCTTTGAGATTTTCTTCCTTTTGAAGTTTCGACTTCAAACTTTTCTTGCTTTGATCCTTCAGCAGTGGACTTCTTCTTCTCTATAGATTTAGAAGATGAAGGTTGTTCAGCTTCATATCCAAGACCAAGCTTAGACATGGGGCTTCTTTGTTGCCTTATCATTTTATCTAGCAACTCTGTGCTCTTCTCAAATTTGAGATTTGTATTGGCCTCTTCTAGTTGTTTCCTCAATAAAATAATCTCCTCTTCTTGTTTGCTGCAAACATCGCTTTTATCATCCAGGTGTGACTTCAAAGCTTCTTCTATTTTCTTGGCTTTATGAATTTGCAAGAAGAGATCTTCAATATTATCCCCATATTCTTCCAACTTCTTGGACAGTCTTTTGTTCTTTTTCCTTTCTATACCCAACTCTTCAAGTGCAGCGATCAACTCACCTTCTAGATATACTTCAACCTCAGCCTCAAGTTTTTTATTACATTCTTATTTTTCCTCTATTTTTTCTTCTTTGAATGCCATGAAAAGAGCTTCATCTGTTTCTTCTTCAGAATCCTCATCGGAGTTGTCTTCTGATGAACTGACATTCTTGGAGATGAAACTTTTCTTCCTGAAGTTGTCGTTTCTAAAATTTGGTTTTTTCTTCCAGTCACTTCTTTCTTGGTGCGATCCTTCATCACTTTCGTCCTTCTCATTAAGTGGACATTTAGCTGCAACATGCCCAACGCCTCCACAGTTGAAACACTTAAATGGTAGCTTTCCTCTGTATTTTCCTTTTCCCCTTATTAGTTTCCGAACAAAGTTTGCTTCCGTTTCATCTGATGTCTCTTCTTCCTCAGATTCTTGTTTTGCTTTTATATTTTTATGTGCTTTAAAAGCAGCTTCTCTTTCTGTGGGTTTGGTTTTTCCTATTCTCATCTCATATGCAGTCAAAGAACCATGCATCTCATCCATACTAAAAGTATTTAGATCTTTAGCTTCTTCTATTGCTAAAACTTTAGAATCAAATCTTTTGGGAAGAGATCTTAGTACCTTTTTCATGACGACAACATCTTCCATTTTCTCGTCGAGTCCTCTAATCGCATTAATGATTCCATTAACTCTCAGCATGTATGCCTCTATGTTCTCATCGTCATTCATCTTTAATGCTTCGAACTGAGCTCGATGCGTTTGTAACTTGGCCTCCTTGATCTTATCATCTCCTTCATGAATGCTCCTCAGTTTGTCCCATATTTCTTTTGCCATTTTACAACCCATAATTTTTACTAGTTCACTATCCATTAATCCGCACATGATAGCATTCTTTGCTTTTGAGTTATTCTCAAACAATTTCTTACCGACAACATCGGTTGGAGAAGTGGTGGGTATTGTGTATCCACTATCTACCGAATCCCAAATGTCGTATCCCAAAGCACAAAGATATGTCTGCATCCTGAGTCTCCAAAATGTGTAATTAGTTCCATCCAACAATGGTGCTTTGTTTGATGAGAAACCTTCACCACCTGCCATTGTGTCACTTCCAAGATCAACCCTAGCTGATTTAGCCTGACAAGGGAAACTGGCTCTGATACCAATTGTTAGTCTCACAATGACACTGAGAGGGGGGTGAATCAGTGTAGCTCTTAAAAACTTAAATCTTCAATTCTTAATGCCTAAACAATGAAAGCTTAAAACTCAATAAAGCAAATATACCAAAAGAGCATCACACAACACAAGATGTACCGAGGTTCACCAGTTTTGGCTACTCCTCAAAATTGACTATTTGGACTCCCATCCAAATCCAGCCTTTGCAAAATACCAATTTTACAATCAATTTACCAGCACCCACTGGAAGGAGCACCAACCCCTGATTTATCTACAACAACAGAAAGGAGCACCAACCCTTGATTTATCTACACCAATAGAAAGGAGCACCAACCCCTAATTTATACACCAACAGAAAGGAGCACCAACCCTGATTTACCAGCACCAACTGGAAGGAGCACCAACCCTTGATGCCAAGCACCAACTTGGACTTCTATTCTAAAACTAGAAGATTGACATAAAGATGCCTTCACTTTTACAAGACCCTGACTGGTCTATTGCTTTCTCAACATTGCCCACTCTTCACACAACACACACCCTGCTCGCTCTCCTCTTGCTCTCTTCGCAAGATTAAATCCACCTCGCTTTAATCTCGAGCGCTTTCACTCTTTTTTAGCAGCAATTTAATTCTCCATGCAGACCTCCTTTTATAACAAAGTTTTGACTCTATTTTTAACTTCCATATTTTTGCATGCAACCCGTAACTGCCCTGTAACTGTCATACTGACTTTAGTTCACTGTTCTTATTTTAGTTGCATGATATTCTTCTATAACTGCACCTATAACTATCATAATAACTTTAGTTAACTCTTCTTATTTTAGCTGCATGATTTTTCTCTATAACTGCACCTATAATCGTATCGACTTCAGTTAACTCTTCTTATTTTAGCTACATGATTTTTCTTTGTAATTGCACCTATAACTATCGTATAACTTCAATTAACTGTCACATATCTTATTTTATCTAGGTTCTCTTCTTAGCTCACGCCAAAGTGACCTGTCACGAAATCGTGACACTTTTACCTCTTTGTCCTCTTCTCGAATATCGCCACGAAAACACATGTCACGATATCGCGACACTTTCGCCTCCTTGCTTCTTTTCTTAGCTTGTACCCACGAAAACACAACATGTCGCGATATCGCGACACTTTCGCCTCCTTGCTTCTTTTCTTTTCTTGTACCCATGAAAACACATGTCACGATATCGTGACACTTTCACCTCTGTACTCTTCCTCTTTACTTTTGTCATGATATCATGACACTTCTACCTTCTTACTTTCTCTCTCCTCCTTTAGTCGTGAAAATGCAACATGTCACGATATCGCGACACATTTTCTTCCGTACAATATCTCTTGCAATATGTCATGAAATCGTGACACTTTTTCTACTTGCCTTTTTCTCTTCCAACATGTCATGAAATCGTGACACTTTTTCTTTCATACTATCTCTTGCAATATGTCGCAAAATCATGACACTTTTTCTTGCTTGCACTTTCTCTTCGAACATGTCGCAAAATCGTGACAGTTTTGCTTGCTTGCGCTTTCTCTTTGAACATGTCACGAAATCATGACAGTTTTTCTTGCTTGCACTTTCTCTTCGAACATGTCACGAAATCATGACAATTTTGCTTTCTTCTCAACATGTCACGAAATCACGACAATTTTTCTTTCTTCTCAACATGTCGCGATATCGCGATAGTTTTCTTCCTTGCTCAACATGTCGCGATATCACGATAGTTTTCTTCCTTGCTCAACATGTCACGATATCGCGATAGTTTTCTTCCTTGCTCAACATGTCGCGATATCGCGATAGTTTTCTTCCTTGTGATTTTCTTTTGATTTTTAGCATATGGGCCACTTCGATCTTTTGGATAATCACTGTACATACTCTGAAGAACCTCTTAACTCCTATCCACTGCATCAACCGATCTGTCTAACTGTGTTGACAACAATGACAATACTGTTGCTGCACCTTGCTCATCACCACATGATGAATCCACTTGTATGGTCCACCAAAATTATTTGCAAGTTCTTGCAGGAAGCCGTGTAAACATGATTCAAGAGGTGGATCTTAATTCCATGAAGTCTCTTGAGGAACACATAGCAGTATTGACATACAACGACAAGAAACCAATGTTGGTAGATCCAGCTAATATGGAGCCATTGAAAGTGCCTGCTGCACAAGCAACAAAGCAACAAATACCTATAAAGACTCATGATCCTCCAGCTCCACAACAACCACATGTTTTGCCGAAGGATCCACTTTTACCATAAGCAAAAGAGAAGGAACAAGCTTCTGTATCTCAGCCACAAGTGGAAACAAAAGAACAAGCTAGAGAGACGTTGTGGTATCCATCATTGACTAAAAAACAACAAGTGGAGGCCACCCAATAATATAAAAGAAAATTTGAATATGATAGTGGAGGGAAAGAGGAGATATCGATGGAGTACAACATTGTTGAAGAACTCAAATAGATACAGGCTAAAGTAAGTCTGTATGACACCTTGTAGCTACCTAGATAGGTAAATCTCTTACAGGAATCCCTAAAGACCACATAAAGTAATGGGAAGGCTCCAGCACAGGTAGTTATGTCTCAAACATTAACCTCTTCAGCCACTGGAAAAAATAGACCACCCCCATTTTATTTGTCACTTAGGATGGAGGGTTGGATTGTGCACAATTGTATGATTGATTCTGGTGCTGCGACAACTGTCATGCCAAATGCAGTTTGTGAAGTCATGGGTATGGAGTATACAAGAAGTAGCCCTAGTGTCTTGTAGTTGGATGAGACTCCCATGAAAACAATGGGTGTAATCAAGTATGTTCCTATTGCTCTACATAGTATGCCTCAAATTACAGTAATTCAGGAGATAGTTGTGGTTGATTTGGAACCATATTTCAGTATGTGTTTGTCGAGAGAATTCACTGCCAAGCTAGGAGGTTACCTTTATCTGGATTATTCTCATTTGGAGATTCCTTTCAAAGGACGAATAATCCATATTGATAATCAGAAGCCTTCTACTTTTCATATAAATAAGATGGAAGAGGAAGAAAAGTCCAAACATTCTGTCAACATGATAACTGAAAAATTGGACAATCCTGATTTGATGGATGAATTCTTGGATGAGCTTTGATTAGAGGATGAGTTTTCAATGCTCAATTTTAATGCCATGATGGAAACTAAAATTGGTTGTTACTCCATTACAAATCTTGAAGGGGTTGAAGTAGAGTTACCTCATGATCAAGTTGAACAAGACTCTGTGCAAGATCAGCTCTATTTCGATGGAGCACGATACAGAAATGGTGCTGGCACTGGGACTGTTTGAGTATTCCCTTCTAGAATTCAATGATCTTCTTCATACCAGTTGACATGGAGCTACACAAATAATACAGCAGAATATGAGGCTTTATGCCTAGGTCTCAAGAAGGCTGAGATACTTGGAGCGCGATAGTTGCAAATCTTTGGTGACTCCGAGCTGATTATCAATCAGGAGACCAATGAGTGTCTATTCAAGGTTTGGGATCTAGGATATCATAGAGCCATTTTCTATTATGTGTCTCTCCTGAGAGTTCACAGCTAAATTTAGGGGTTACCGTGTACATAGTAAAAAAAGAAAAAAAAGAAAAAAAAAAATTAACTTCGGCTCCTTTTGCATGCGAGCCCGCAGGTATGTTTATTTATTTTTCTTTTTCTTTTCCTTCCCATTAGTTAGTGGCTTCCCCTATACTTCTTTCTTCCACTTCATTACTTCATTCCCTTCCTCTCCTACTCCTTCTTATGCAAATAATCAAGCCACTACTATTGTTTCTACTCCCCTCTCTGATGTTCCCATTTCTTCTTTCTCTTTCTTCTAACCCTTCATCTTTTGAAGCACTTATCCATAGTTCCTACCACTTTCTCCATTCCATTCACTTCCATTTCATTATCTATTTCATAGTAGCTGGTAGCACAGTAGCACCCTCTTCAGTTGCTGTATCTATTAGTTCTACTCCTCCATCATTCACCATTCTCGTTCCATGGCCTGCACATCTGTCTGTCATCATTCCATTCATTTTCATTTTTGCAACTCAAATGCTTTTCACTACCGCCATGGAGATATTTGCATAGCACCTGGTGATTACCCATCTCCACCGAGCTAGGCAAAATGCAGTCATTCAAGAAATAAAGGAAGTTTTGTTATTCTACAAATTTCTGTTGAAGATCCTATTTTGAGTGTCGAGTGCCAGCAAGAGATTGTTGCAGTAGTCTGCAGAGACGTCCAACATCAACCAACATTCACTTCTTCTGCCCCTCCAACTTCTTGGCTCTGTTGCCCAATGGATAAATGCCTGAGGTTTGTGCATACAACAAAACTGTATACCCCGCAAACTGCCAAGAATGTTGGCATTTTTGCCACATTGTTTTTGTTGTTACTATTCATGCAAAATAACTAAGTTTTGTGCTAAAGCAAAGGTGTCATGATATCGCGACATGTTGCATTTTTGTGACCTGTCGCATTTTCACGGTGTCCATACTAGAAGCAAAGCAAAGCACAAAAGTGTCATGATTTCATGACATGTCACATTTTCGTGACCTGTCACGTTTTTGCGGCTAAAAGCAGCCAAAGGAAGCAAGGAAGTCAAACTGTCGCGATATCGCGACATGTTGGATTTTCGTGCTAGGAAACAACAAAGAGAGCAGTCAAGGAAAAATTGTTGCGATATGACTTGCAGTGGTCATAGAGTAGAGTAATGGAAAATGTCATGATATCACGACATACAACAACCAAGGGGAGCACCAATGAAAAATGTCACGATATCACAATAGAAAATCAAGAAAGGAGTAGATGGTATGGAATGGCGTGATATCACAACATATCATGTTATCGCGAAAGGGTTGAAGGATAAACACAAGGTGGAGAAAGATGTCACGACTTCGTGACATTTTTGAGGACGAAACCAAGCAGAAGGAACTTGTTGCGATATCGTGAGAAGAAGCAGCAACGACTGAGAAGGCAAGAAATTGTCATGATTTCATGACATATTGGACAAGAAGGGCAAAGTGCAGATAAATGTCACGATTTCATGACATGTTGCATTTTCATGAGGAGGAAGTATGCAGGCAACCGGATTGTATGAAATGTCATGATTTTGCGACATAGTTGAAGATGAAAGGACAAAACAGAGAAAACGTTGTGATATCGTGACATGTCGCATTTTTGTGACCTATCATGTTTTTACGGAACCAATACTAAAAAGTACAAGATAGAAAGAAATTGTCACGATATCGCGACATGTCACGTTTTTGTGATGAAAGAGCCAGAAAGACAATGCCAAGTACGAAATGTCATGATTTCGTGACATGTCCAATTTTCACTACTTGCAAGAAGATGAAGGCCAAGGAAGAGAAAGATGTCACAATTTCATGACATGTTGCAGTTTCATGGGTATACAGAAGAAAATGACATAGAAGGAAGAAGATGTCGCATTTTCGTCACCTATCTCATTTTTCGTGATAGAAGCAACAACAAAGACCCGATACAGTTCAGTCTACATTTTTCCATCAGAATTGCATAGGAGAACGTGAGAAGAATATAAGGATCAAGTAAAATCTCTCTAACTGATTTTGAGATCGTGGTCAAAGAGGCTCAAAGATTAAATGTTTCTGATTATCGAAGTGCGCTAGATGGAAGAACATGAGGCAGTTTTTGATGCCACCAAAATTAAAGATGCCTCCAGCATTAAAAGTTCTTGTTCGTGATCTCCTAAAATTTTTTGGATTGCCTTGATAACGGTCATTTAATGAAGAAATGTGGTCTCTTGGTCCGAGGTAGATTAAGGGGGATTGTTTCTCTTTTCAAGTGCCTATTTTGTGGACCTCTTCTTTGAAATCTATTTTATGTATTAAATGTTGTAATTCGAAAGGAAGAGGAAGCACCTCTATAAATATCAATGTAAAACCTCAAGCAAAAGGAGGAAGACCTTTTTGCAGAAATTGAAGCAAAAATCCTAGATGCATTTTGCTCTATTCTTAGTGTCTTTTGGAGTTGGTGATCCAAACTATTGTTCAAGTTTTGCTCTCTGTGTGAGTCACTTTTTTTAGTCTAGTGTTAATATAAGTTGAATTCTACTGTTTTGGATTTGGGTGAATTTGCATTTGAACATTTGGAGTGTAATTGGAAGCGAACTTACGGCTAAGGCTTGATCCAATTTCTATATATGCATTCTAAGAGTTGGTTTTTGTTTAGCTTCAGGATCTAGTGGAGGTTATTTGTTGTTTGAGGTTGTTCTCCCCATTAACTATTGGCTTCGGCCATATTTCCATTTCTTTCTGTTATTTCCCATTTCTTTCTGCATTTTACCATTTCTTTCCTGCATCCTTATCTCAAAACTAGTTTAGATTAGTTTGGGAGCCAGCCCTCTTTGGAGATTGGCCCAAGAGACTTCTCTTTCTCTCGGCCTTTCAATGTTGGCCAAGTCTAGGGTGCGTACATGTACAAAATCCTTTCCTGTGGCAGATTTGTGACCAACACTTTGTTAACACTTTGATGATTTGTCAGTGGATATAAAAAATGATAGAGAAGAAGATGAGGATGAATAGAATATTTATATGTCTGCATTGAATGCAAATGAACCTACAAAGGTTCTAGATGTAATTGATAAACCACAATGGAAAGATTCCATGGATGTAGAACATAAGTTTCTCATGAAAAATAATACTTGGAAGTTAGTCGATATACTAACAGGAAAGAAACCCATAGGCTACAAATGGGTGTTCAAAGTGAAGTATATGGCAGATGGATCTATTGATAAGCATAAATCCTGACTTGTTGCAAAGGGTTATAATCAGAAAGAAGGCATAGACTATGAAGAGACTTTTGTCCCTACTATAAAAATGACTACCATTCGAGTACTTTGTGTCATGAGAGCTCAGTTTGGGTGGAATTTGCATCAGATGGATGTTAAAAGTGCTTTCTTGAATGGTGACTTACAGGAAGAAGTATACATGACTCAACCAGAAGGATTCATGGTCGAGGGACAAGAACAAAAAGTATGCAAGTTGATCAAATTCTTGTATGGGCTCAAATAAGCTCCTCGAGCTTGGTATATCAAGATAGACAATCACCTTGTGCAGCATGGATTTAAAATAAGTTCTTCAGATATAAATCTCTACATTAAGAACAATGGTTCTGATATAGGTGATTCTTGTACTTTATTTAGATGATATGATCATAATAGGAAACTCAAAAAAAATGATTGACTTAGTGAAAAATGATTTGAAGCAATCATTTGAAATGACAAATCTAGGACTTCTACACTATTGTCTTGGTTTAGAAGTTATTCAAAAAAGGTTTCATATCAGAGTAACACAAAAAAAATATGCCAAGACTTTAATAGAAAAATATTGGATGACTAATTGTAAGTCAAAATCAACTCCAATGGAGCAAGGACTTAAGTTATCATGATAGGATGAATCACCTCAGGTAGATGGTACTCTCTATCGCTAGTTAATTGGGAGTCTCCTATATCTGACAAATACCAGGCCAGATCTTAGTTTTATTGTGGGCTATCTTTCAAGGTTCATGCAAGAGCCTAAGGTGAGTCACTAGAAAGTAGCAAAAAGAGTTATTCATTATGTCCATGGTAGTACAAATTATGGTTTGGAATACAAAAATAATAATAAGTTTTTCTTACTAGGATACATAGACTCAAATTATGTTGGATCCATTAATGATCGTAATCCACTTCTGGATATGTTTTTCATATAGTATCTGGACCCATATCATGGCATAATAAGAAGTAGCATGTGGTTGCTTTATCTTCTACAGAGGCAGAATATCGTGCAACCAGTGAAGCATTTTGTGATATAATGTGGTTAAGTCACATTCTTACAAACATGTGTCTTCCAAAGAATCTTCCTCTTCATTTGTTTTACGACAATCAAGGTGTTTTGAATCTTGTCAAAAATCTAATTTTTTATGAACGTACCAAACATGTTGATACTAGATGTCATTTCATTCGATATGAAGTTCCAAAGCACCATATACAACTTCAATACATTCCTACTAATGCGCAAGTTGCAGATATCTTTACCAAAGCACTTGGGCCTATCAAATATGAAATTTTTTGAGATGCTATTGGAATTTTCCAATAATGTAATAAGGTGGGATGTTAGCATATATGTATTACATTATTGTTATAAGCATATTGAAGCAAAATATAGTGCATGTAGGTGCTCTCTAGGTTGGTTTAATAACCACCAAGTTGGTTTCATAAACCAACTTATTGTAACCACATTGTAATATTTATAATTGATATCAATCGGAATGAATCATTGCTTTGTGAAATTCTTCAATTCTTACTATTAAATTTACCCTCCTTTAGCTTCAATAGTACTTACAAAACCATCATATATATTATGCCTCTAAACCAATATTTTCTCTCCCTTATTACTCCACTTTTATGCAATTTCTAAATTCTTTGTTTATTGTTCTATTATTTAGATTTCAATATGACAAAGATGTCTCCTTCAACTTTGAGACACTAAATTTAAAGCTTTTATATCCTATTATAAACTCTTGAATATGGTGCCTTTACAACTTAAAATAAATCCACTATTTCACAAAAATTAAATACACTTTTAAGCACCTATTTTCCAAATATTTTTGGTATTATTTTTGTAGATTACCTTCTTGCCTTGTTGCTATTACATAATGCTGAAATTTTAAGCCTTTATTCCTCTTCAAATATTTTTTGGAAACAACCTTCTTTATCTTCAAGTTCTCTAAATTTTGTAGCTCCAAATGTTGCCTTCTTGTTGTCCATAATATTTACAATTTGCAACCTCAATTTCTACCAAATATTCCTTCATTTTGTTGTCCAAATATCTCTCAAATATTACCCAAAATTCTTCAAATTACAGCTCTAAAATCTCCTTTTAATGCTACCCAATTTTCCAGCCAAAATATCTTAAATTGCTGCTCAAAAATATTCTCTCCTCCTATATCTTACTGTCCAAAAATAGTATTTAACTCCTCCAAGTTTCTATCTTAGTTTACTATTAAATTATCATTCACTTGATGCTCAAGGGCACTACAAAATTTACCCAAATTTTCTCCAATTTGCAGCTCTATGTCACCTTCAATTTTCTATCCTGTGACCCTTCAACTTCTACCACAAAAATCAACAATCTTCTCCTCCATAAATCAGCCTTAAAATTCTTAATGGTTGTCTTAAAATTTCTCAAATTGATGGTCTCTTCTATATCCTTTCTCCTCCTTAGCTCTTGCTGAATACTATCTTCAAATCTGACCTCTTTTGCTAGCCTATTCCTCAAGAATTTGAATGCCTTGAGGTTTTTAAAAAATATTTTCTCAAATTTGGTAGACTTCTTGCCAAAATCCTTCTCCTTATATAGTTTCACAAATCCTTTTGGGAATTTTGAATGACAACAAATTTTCAAATTTGATATGACTACCTCTTTTCAGGAGTTTCTTCTACTTGCAATCTTCTACCATGAGCTTTCTTCAAATCTCCTCCAATGGCTACTTCTTCAACTTCTTTAATAGGGATTCTCTAGCCTTATTTCTCCTTCCAATTTTTTTTGAGACCTCTTCTCTTGGGTCCTCAAATTCTGCAACTCTTCAATTGAACCTTTTCTTAGTCCTACTCTATCTTCTTTCTCAAATTTGCAATGGAGATATCTTCTCTTGGGTCTCCTATTTCTTAATATTCAATAGGGTTTCTCTATCCTCTTCTTATCTTCTTAATTCAATCTTAAATATGGAGTCTTAAATATTTAATGGGGACCTATTTCTTGGGTCATATCAATATTTAATGTCTATTTTGTTGGAACTCAAAACTAAAACCTGCACGAGGAAATAACATAGAATTTTAGGCAATCGAAGATGAAATTTTTCTCTATCTATTGTATGAATCTTATCAACTTCTAAAAACTATTTTTCTACAACAAAAAACTTAGACAATAGTAATCAACCAAATCTTCAAAATTCTAAAATCAATAAACTTTACTAGTTATTCTCAAAACCAGTAAAAGTAAATCTATGTTGATTCCTAGTCTTCATGAGTTTTCCTTCAACCCTATGGAAATAATCTACCTAAATAGAAATATGGAATCTTATTCTATCTATCAAAATTTTCAATAGGACCCCCTTCTTGGGTCTCCTAATCTCATCAATGCCAGGTCTATCTTCAAGACCTGTAAATTTCCTTCTATTCTATATTTACTCTTGGAATAGGTAAATCTCCAATCTTCACTGGTTTTCCTTCAACACGGTGAAAAATACTATATTCCCTAGTTTTGTTTTTCCAAATTTAATTTCTTCAAATTCATTGGTTTCTCCTTAACCAGTGGAAATCTCCTTTGCAACTTTAAAAAACTTGTGCAAGAAAAAATCTTATTGTAGCTCTGATACCAGTGTTAGCTTTTGATACTAAATACTTGATGAAAAATAACCACAACATCTAAAATAAAGTTACAATATGAAATATAAGATAATGGCAATATTCCAAACATAGAAAACTCATAAATAACATTTGCAACAACTCGTAAAATTTCTATTAAAAAATGCTCACAAAAATAGTATCTTGATAAAATGAAGATCTCCAATACATCATACTTCCACACATTCTCAATCTACATTGTGTCCCTCTCTCACACACACATAGACATATATATAATGTAATGTGACTCTTGATATGGAGTAATCTTGGCCTTCACTCTTCTTTAGACTCTTCACTTTCCTATTAGATGAACTCATGTGCACATGGACTACTATGCACATTTACATTATTAAATACTTTGCACACTCTAGCAAAAATTTTGTATTTATTACATTGCATAAAGTAAATACTCACACTCTAATAAAATTCACACTCATAATATAAATATGTACCCAAGGTGGTACATTAGCATGTACCAAATAATGTAATATATTTGAACATTATGGATGTTATTACTAGCCTTAAGTCCACTTATACGTCCACCTTTGTTAGCCTTTTTCAAGTTCCTACCCAATACTTCTACCATAATAATGAATAAATATGGTGATATAGTATCTCCCTATCTAGGACCTCTATTGTATTTAAATGATTTCATTACTAACCCATTAACCAGTATTGAATGTGATATTCTAGAGACACAAGATTTAATCCATCTAACACATTTCTTTCCAAATTCAAATTTTTCTAGTACTACAAAATAAAAATCCTATTTAACCCTATCATAGGCTTTACTCATATCAATTTTTAATATCATTGCTCTCTTTTCTTAAATTTTTTGAATGCATAACTTCATGAGGTTCTGTGATACCATCCAAAATATATCTTCCTTTCACAAATCCTCCTTGTTTTTATAAAATAATTTTGTTTAACAATGGTCTTAAATAAATTTTTATAACTTTGGAGATTATCTTATATGTCATATTGCATAGGCTTATGGGTTTAAATGAATCAAACAATTTTGCATCCTTTTTTTATAATATAGGTATGATATGTTGTATTTATTTTTAAGGAATTTCTAGTTTTACCCTAGACTATTCCACTACCACCAACAAATAATCCTTCACTATTTCTCAATTATATTGATATAATGCTATATATATCCCATCTAAAGCTATGGATTTACCCTTATAAAAAGATAAAAAAGCTAAATAAACTTTTTTCAAAGTAATAAGATCCATCAATTTTCTATTGTCTTCATTTGTAATAACTAAAGGTACTTCTTATAGTAGTTTATCATTAAGAACTTCAAACTCCTTTGATCCTAGAATATTTTGGTAAAAATCCTTACCTCCTTTCTGATTTCACTTTGGTATTCAATACAAATTCTTCTACTAATTTAATTATACTAATTTTGGATGTTGATATTTGTACTATTTCCTTCCTATGAAAAAACTATGTTTTATCTTCTTCCTTTAACCAAGTCTATCTCTATGTTAATCTCCAAAATTTCTCTTCCTCACTCAAAATATTAGGATATTCTCTAATCATCTCCCTTTCCTCCAAGATTGGATTATTATGCTCACCTTTTTAAAAAATTTAAAATTTTCTCTTTTAGTTCTTCTTTCTTCTCAAATATGTTTCCAAAATTATTCTTGTTTCATTCTTTTAATCTAGATGTCATTGATTTAATTTGTTTTGGAAGTGTATGAAACCCACTATTTCTAAAAAAAAATTAATTTTGTTCTATTATATTAAAAAATTGAGGATGGTCTTTCCACATCTGCTGATATTTAAAATATAATATTTTTTAATTTACTTACCAATAATTTAACTCTTATTGGTTAGTTTTCAGAAGCAATCCTTGTCAAGGTATTAATTTTAGCACAAGTCTCTTCATCTAGCCAATGATTTGAGAATAAATATATTTCTAATTTATTTTTTGTCAGATTTTGGTTTCTCCTATTATTGATCCATATATAGTTATCCTCTTCAATATCAACCTCCCATAGATTATTATTTTGAATAAAAACTAAGAAATATCTCATACTTTGGGTTATTTTCCTAATTCCATAAATTTTTTAATCTAGCTTGTTTATGGCATTAAAATATCCTATGATCATGAATCAATTTTCTTGGTCTTTACTTCTCATAAAAGCTTCAATCCCACTCCATACTTTTAATTTACGTAAGTTGTAGGTCCATAGACATTGATGAAAGAAATGATGTAAAAATGTAAAACACAAAACCAAGCTACAAGGATAAAAGGGTTTAAGGAACACCACATTAACCAATATAGAGAGACTAAAAATAGAAACAAGATAATGGAAGGTAACACAAAAACTACAATATCATATCATATGTAATAATTGATTATGAGAACAATCAAGAAGCCTTGCTTAAATAGGAAAGGAAGATCCACCATTGTCATAGGATCAACAAAGAAATAAGGATCAATATCCATCATAAAAATAGGAAGGTGCAATATGATCTATGGAGAAAATATCTTAACCCTTCAAATATGTGTAACTCCCTAGGAATGCCAAATATCCCCATAATATTTAAATAAGATAAAAATAAATATCCACACATAAAGTGGGTGGGAAAATAAACTAAATGAATATAAAAATAAAGTACTTAGGTGAGCATGATCTAGAGTCTAAACACCTACTCTAACACCCCCATTAATCGAAGGTAGGGGTGAAAAATAAGTGGTATATTGAAAATATGAGTCTCGACAACAAGGCCTAATCAAGTACTCATTTACAATGTGTATCTATAATATATTGAACCAGAAGGAGGGAAATACACTAGGAAAAAACCATCCAGCTAGAAATAAAGAAAAATAAGAAAGGAAGGTGGCCTCATCCACACCCCCAAAGACAACTTCCTTCACCCCAAGCATATTTCACAATAAATGAAAATAAGGAGATGGGAAGGGTTTAGTGAAGATGTAAGCAATTTTCTATTGAGTGGGAATGTAGTCCAAGCTAATCACTCCATATTGGATAAGCTTCCAAATGAAGTGCACATGAATCTCAATGTGATTGGTCCTCTGATGCTAGGATTGTAATAAATATGTATGGTACTTTGGTTGTCACACCAAAGTGAAGTGCTACACTGATCTCGTAATAATCCAAGCTCTATAAAAAACTATTAAATCCAAATAATCTCTTGATTAGCCAATATTTTTGCCTAGTAGTCTACCTCTATCGATAAAAGTACAATAGTTGTCTACTTTTTGCATACCCAATAAATAGTTGAAGAACCATGGTATAAGACATAACTAGAAGTAGATCATCGAGTATCAATACAACCTACATAATTAGAATTTTTATACCTAGCCAACATTAAGGACCCCCTAGAAAATTGAAGCCCAAAATGTGAAGTCCCTCAAAGATATCGTAAAATCTACTTGGCAACCTACCAATGACTATCATGTGGATCATGTAAAAAATGGGAGACCAAACCAACTGTAAATGATATGTTAGGATGAATGTGAGTTAAGTATATCAAACTCCCAACCAACTGTCTATAAATGGTGGCATCAAATCTAAGAGTAGAACATGTGGCACTCGATTGAAAGAAAAGAAGAGAACAAAAAAAATTCACTTTAAAGGAGGGACATTTTTGTAGGAATTCCCAAACTATCAAACTTGTTTCAGCCATATCTCACTTATCTGAACTCTAATTAAGCTAAAATGTTGAGGGTAGATGCTTTAAAAACCCTAGAATATCTCCACCAATTTTCATATCATTTGGAGAAACACAGATCCTAGTGCATCCCTATGTGTGAACGATATTTTTGGAAAGTGTCTATGCGAGGGTTTCATCTGGGTTGAGTGCAAGAAGCTCTAGAGGTTGGTTTTTAGGGCCTTCGGGCCTTAGAGGCCAATATTTTTGTGGTTTATGCTCAATATTTTAGCAGGAAATGTTGCAAGGGATCCAATATGGGTTAGAAATTTATCTTTCAATAGATCATATTGTGAACTTGAGTGACAACAACTTCCAATTTGCTGCACAAAATAAAAGTGAAAACCATACCTTTCCATGGCGTCTAGGGCAATGATTAAAGATATCACGAAACAATTTTCAAGCAGTTGATCAAAAAATGGCTCATATCTCAAGTTAATCTGGTGCTAAGGTGCACCCAAAAAATAATTCTATTGTGAAAACCCCTGTCAAGGGTAATAATTTTGAAAACTCAGCCCCAAAAATAAATTTTAGGGATGCCCTCCGTGGTGGATAGCCTCAACCCAATGCTAATATAAATTTTAGGGCTTCCCATAAACCTCTAAGAATGCCTAAGATTGATCCCAAGAAAACGGAGTCAGGATGTCTTAAAGCAGCTGATGGAAATCCTATTGTTAAGCTTGATATGGGTAACATTCAATCTGGCATTGAAGGTTTGGAAAAAATAGGACTAATTTATTGGTTCATGGGTTTTTGTCCAAGCCTATTTGCTTTCAAAGTCTGGGCTGGAAAATGCTAGAAAACTAAGGTGAGTTACAAAACTCTATTTATCTAAACGGTTATTTTCTTGTTTTATTTTCTAATAATGAAGATAGAGAGAAAATTTTTCAAGGGGATCCTTGGTTTTTTGGAAGGGTGGGGATTTTCATGAAGCCCTGGAATACTAAATTTAAAGCCGAAGAAGATATGCCTTCTATAGCTCCCGTGTGCGTTAGAATATTTGGCCTCCCTATTGAATTTTGGATTCCTACTATTTTTTATTCAATTGGAAACTCTTGAGGAAGAATGATTCAGATAAATCATCCACATATTGTTTTCCTTCAAGAAAAAAATATGTCAATGGAGGATATGGACTTAATTGCCAGTAAAATTTGGCTAGCTGGAAAATTGGTTTCTCTTAGTTCCTAAGGGACTTCGGGTGGCATTGCTTGTCTTTGGGACCCAAAAGAGGTAGTTATTCAACATATGGTTGGCAGTTGGGGTTTTTTGGCTATAGCTATTCAAAGTAGACATTCAAACCAGATTATGCTCTGCATTACTATTTATGCTCCAACTACTTTGGAAGAAAAAAGAAGACAGTGGAAGGATATAACTCATATTATCTCTCATTTTCCTGAAGCTTGGATCTTTATCGGAGGCGATTTCAATACCATCCTCTCTCTGGATGAGGAAATGAGGGGAAATAGAAATTTGGATAAAACCATAGACCTCATGAGAGAATATATTGTAAACGTCCATCTTGTGGACATCCAACCGGATAATGGCCTTATGACTTGGTCTAACAGAAGGCAAGGCTTAGCTTGTATAATGGAGAGATTGGATAGGTTTTTTCTCTCTAAAAATTTCTTAATCCATGGTCACATTCATAAAGTGAATACTCTTAATAATGCTAGTTCGGATCATTGGCCAGTCATGGTGGAAATGTGGAAAACCAATGTGAGTTTCTCTCCTTTTTGTTTTCAATTAATGTGGCTTAGAGACATTTCCTTTAGACCTTGTGTGCAACAATGGTGGAAGGAAGGTAAACCTAGGCATCGTACTAAGATGTTCTTTTTTGCCAAAAGACTGCCATACATTAAATCCAAAATCAAAAATTGCTCATCTTAAAAATTTGAATAAGAAATTACATTTAGATGGCCTCACAGAGAAGAGAAGTGCAGATGAAATTAAACTCACAACTCAGTTAGAGGAATGGGAAAAAAGAGAATAAATCTTATGGAATCAAAAATATAGAATTCAATGGCTCAAATAAGGATATCAAAACACAAATTTCTTCCACAAATCTCTTCTAGCTTGAAGATATCACAACTTTAGTTATTCCCTAAAATCAGATTCTAGAGATGTTGTTTATACTTGGGATGGCATGAACTCTATTGTTGTTGACTAATTTTCCAATATTTTTTCTACTACTCATCTTGACTCAATTTCTCAAAAAAATGTTCTTCAAGCAATCCCCTCTCTTATCACTTCTGAGGATAACTCTATTTTTACTCATGTTACTATCAATGAGCTTCAACAGGTAGTTTTTAAAATGCAAAAAGGGAAAACCCCGGGTCCTGATGGTTTTCCCATTGAGTTCTACTAAGAGTTCTAGGATATCCTTCATGTTGATTTATTAGAGGTGGTGGAAGAAGCCAGGAAAGCCAAATAAATTTTGAAGGTTATCAATAAAAATTATATTACTATTGTTCCAAAAGCTCAAGAGGTTGATCATATCTCAACTTTTACACCTATTGTTTTATGTAATGTTCTTCTCAAAATCATTACTAAAATCATGGTAGAAAGGTTGAAGTCTCTTTTGCATAAGATTATTTCGCCAGAGCAAGGGGGTTATATGGAATGGTGTCAAATAGTATATGAGATAGTTCTTACTCAAGAAGCCATCCATTCCATGGATGTGCAAAAATATCCTTCCATGTTCATTCGGTTAGACTTATCCAAAGCTTATGAAAAAGTGGATTAGCACTTCCTTATCAAATTTTTGAGGCAACTTGGTTTCTCTAAGGATTGGACAAATTGGATTATGGGATGTATCTCTTCAATTTCCTACTTAGTTCTTATCAATGGCAGGCCTTCTTAGTCGTTCCCAACTTCCAAAGGTATTACGAAAGGTGACCCGCTATCCCCTTATTTATTCATCATTCTTGCTAAATGCTTGGGTAGGACTATAACTAAAAAAGGGAAAACAAAACCCTTGAGGGAGTTACCATTGCTCATGGATCTAGAACTATCTCTCATATTCAATTTATGGATGACTCTACTATTTTAGGTAAAGCTATAGTTAAGGAATCTTCTAATATTAAGCAAATAATTAGCTATTTTTATAAGGCTAGTCGGTAGTTGATCAATGAAGACAAATATAAAGTTATCTTCTTTCACTGCTCTGCTATACAGCCATGGTCTTGGATAATTTAAGATATAAGAAGACCTCCCTTCCCATAACTTATTTAGGTATTCCCATAAATATTCAAAGGCAAAAAAATAAATATTGGAATTGGTTGTTGGACAAAGTCAAGAAGAAAATTGTAAAGTGGACCAAAGTGGCTTTCTTCAGGGGTAGAATCACCTTGGTAAAATCAGTCCTTCAAGCTATTCCTATTTATGTATCTTCCATGTTGAATATATTCCAAAGGCTATTCTTTGAGAACTGGATCAAATCAGTCATCGTTTCCTTTAGAGTGGTACTAAGGAGAAAAGAAAACGGGCCTTGGTGAAATGAGACACTTTATGTCTTCCTAAGAATAAAAGGGGGTTAATATTCCAATATTACATTAATAACAACAAATATTTATCTGCTAAATTATATTGGAGGATGTTGCATAACCCCAATGATCTTTGGGCCAATAATATTTGTGCTAAATATGTTGAGAATAAAAGTCCTGAAGACCTTGTTCGCTATAAACTTCCTACCAAAGGTTCTCCCATTTTAGCAGTTCTTAATACTGGTGAGGATTTGATAAAGAAAAAATTATTTTGGATCATTCATAATGGTCAACAGGAAATTTTTTGGACATATTCTTGGGATGGTCACAAGCCTTTGATAACTTAGTTTCCCGATTGGAGGCCTTGGATGGAGGAGATTCACCGAGCTAACTAGATAAAGGTGGCTAATTGTTGTCGATACCATACTAGTAATTCAAAGGTTGGTAGATATTGGATCCCTATTGAGGACTGGCCTATTCAAATCCCATAAATGCAAAGACAATATATCCAAGGCATCCTTCATATGAGATCTCTCTCTTGGTCCCATGAAAAATATTGTTTTGGATGGAACAACACTACTAAGGGTGAGTATTCAGTTGCTCAAGGTTATTTGACCTTATGCCATAATAATCCCAACCATTCTTCTGACATATTTTCTCAATTGTGGGCTCAAAATCTCTAGCCTAAGGTGATGTTATTTAATTGGATTTTATTGCATCGTAGGGTGCTTACTGGTGAGCAACTTATGAAGTGTGGTTTTCATGGCCCTTTTAGATGTGATATGTGTGAAGAGAATGTAGAAACTCTCAACCATATTTTTATTGAGTTTACTTTAGCCTCTGAGATATGGAGGAGAATGGCCACTTTACTTGACTTACAATGGTCAAATTGTTTTTACTTTTGAACAAATTTGGAGGGATTGGCCTAATCAAGATGGTGTTGATCATTTTATTAGGTAGTTAGTTTGGATGGGTTCTACCACTCTTCTTTTGAATATTTGTATTGAAAGGAACAACCAAATTTTTAATCAAGATAGGAAGGATATTCACTATATTTGGCAAAATACCATAGCCAACTTAGTTGAATCAGTCCATCAACTCCTTAATCACCCCCAAAACTCCCACAAAATATGGGATCAAGTGATGCAAATATTGAATATTAAATCTTCTAAGGGAAACCAACTTAAAGGGAATGTGAGTATTAGTAAGATGGATAGGAAAAGAAATTGGCAACCTCCTCCTAAGGATTTTGTAAAAGTCAATACTGATGGAGCCTTAGAGGGAACCCTGGAAAAGCCAGTGTGGGAGGAATTGGTAGACTTTCATATGGCTCCCTGGTTTTTACTTTTGCTAAGAATTTGGGTATTCTTTCCAATAACCTTGCTGAGGGGTATGGTATCCTCAGAGGCCTTCAAGAGGCTACTAAGTTTGGATGGGAAAAGGTGTTAGTTGAGTCTGACTCTCAACTTATGATTAATCGTTTGAAGACTCCTTGTTAAGATCCTACTATAAAATATACTAAACAACACACTCTCAACTCAAATAAACACACTCTCACACATTTGCTTGGAAATAAACTCACAAAAACATTATAACAGTATTCAAAATTAATTGCATATGATAAAAAAACTACTTAAAAGGAACAATCTCACAATAGATAGAATCGTAGGCCTCTTCAAGGGGGCAACCTCCTTCAATACTTCATTAATTTGCAAAAAAATAATTACATTGGTGCCTTTTCGAGTATTTAAAGAGTTTCCTTCCAAGGTTGGCTTACATGCAAAATGCCACCTGGATTACATGCATAATGCCACCCAAATTACATGCATAGTGCCACTTTGAATTACATGCACAATGCCACTCGAATTACATGCATAATGCCACACGAATTACATGCACAATGCCACCTTACCTAACCTATATACCATGTGTTACATAGAAACGGGTGCCATTTGTCATAAGCACTACCTACGCTAAAACTTACAACATTACAAAATATTAATCATGGGTACTACCCACGTTCACTAGGAATTATTACATCAAGGAAGTTATTACATTAAGGGTTAGGATGAAATCCTAACATGCCCTTCTCCTTGAAGAGGCTTTGTCCTCAAAGCTGAAAATGAGGAAATTGTTGTTGGAGTTGATGGAGAGACTCCCATGTAGCATCCTCAGGTTGAAGCCCATGCCATTGAACAAGGACCTCTATAATGGTATGGTCACACATAGTGCAAGTTCAACAATACAACAGCTACTCATGTGCGAGTAAGATAGATCCTTCTTCATCCAATTTGGGAAGTGTTGATTGAAAATGTACCTTTGTGCCCACAACTTTCTTGAGAATGGAAACATGAAAAATAGGGTGGAGCTTGGAAGTGGGGGGAAGAGCCAATTTGTAAGCTGTAGGACCAATCCGTTGTAGAACCTGATAAGGACCATAGAATTTTGGAGTGAGCTTCTAACACCTGCAAAGTTGTAGGGATGATTGTTTGTATGGTTGTAATCGAAGGAAGACCATATCACCCACATCAAAACTACACTCAGAACGATGTTGATCAGCTTGTTGGTGCATCCGATTCTGGGCCATGTTCAAATTTTTCTTGAGTTTTCAGAGGACCTCGATGTGTTGAATCAGAGCATTGTCAATGGCCTGGACCTTGGAGCTGCCCGGAATGTAGGAGGAAGGCGTGAGTGGAGGGCACTCGTAAACTACCTCAAACGGTGTGATTTTGGTGGTGGTATGATAGGAAGTGTTGTACCACCATTCGGCCAAGGAAAGCCATTTTGCCCAATGAGTAGGATGATCAGAGGCAAAGAAGCGAAGGTCGATTTCCAAGAATTTATTAACCTCTATTTGACCATCTGTTTGTAGGTGGTAGGCTGAACTCATTTTGAGCTGAGTCCCCTGCAACTTAAAAAACTCTTGCCAAAAATTGCTAGTAAAGGTGGGATCACGATCAGATACAATGGAGGTTGGCATTTCGTGAAGGCGAAAGATGGAGTCAAGAAAAATTTAGGCAATAGTGGATGTTGTGTAAGGATGTGCTAGGGAACAAAAGTGAGCATACTTTGAAAGGTGGTCCACTACTACGAAAATAACTGACTTGCCTCCCAATTTAGGTAGCCCTTATATGAAGTCCATGGAGATGTCAGTCCACACCTGATATGGAATCAACAATGGTTGAAGAGTGCCCAGAGAGCGTAATGTTTCCCCTTTCATCCTTTAACATGTGTCACAGTCAGCTACAAAAGAGCGAATGTCTTGTTTCATACCTTTCCAAAAGAAGGTGTGCTTGAGTCGCTCATAAGTTTTGAGGAACCCTGAATGGCCAGCAGATGGAGTAGCATGTGATTCCTTCATGAGGAGCTCTCGAAGTGGGGACTTAGGAGGAAGAACTAGGCTTTGATGGTAACATAGATCCTATACATCCCAACTATATCTTGGTGTAGAATCTGGGTCATCCATAAGTGAAGCAACCAAGTCTTTCAAATCTGCATCCTGAAGTATTTCCTAATGTAAGGGCTCAATCCATTGGGGCAATGGTGCAGAAATGACACACAACATACTAAGGGTCTCAAATTGGTGAGAGAGAACATCCGCCACATGATTTTCCTTTCCTTTTTTGTACGTTATGTTATAATCATAGCCCATGAGTTTTGATACCCACTTTTGTTGCTCGGGGGTGGCAACCCATTGTTCTAGAAAGTATTTTAGACTCTGGTGGTTAGTTTTGATGGAGAAATGGTGCCCAATGAGGTAAGGTCACCAATGTAGGACTACATGCAATATTGCTAACATTTCCTTGGCATATGTGGATTTCCCTAAATTGCGATCAGATAGGGATTTGCTGGTAAAGGCCAAAGTGCATCCTTATTGCATCAATACTGCCTCAATACCATGACCAGAAGCGTCACTTTCAATGACAATTTTTTTAGAGAAGTCTGGCATGGCTAAAACTAGAGTGGTGGTCATGGCATGCTTGAGTTCTAGGAATGCTTGCTCAGCCAGCCCTGTCAAAGTAAAAGAATCCTTCTTTAACATGGAGGTGAGGGGGGTGGCTATATTTCCATAATTATAGAAAAATTTACGGTAATAGCCTGTAAGCCTTAAAAATCCTCGAAGTCCCTTGAGAGTGTGAGGTTTCGGCCATTCTTGGACTGCTTGGACCTTCTTAGGGTCAACCTTGATACCATCATTTGAGACAATGTGTCCCAGATACTCCACTTCGGTCAAACCAAAGGAACACTTGGATATTTTTGCAAACAGTTGATGGTCAGTCAATAGTTGTAGGGTTTGATCTACATGCTTGAGATGCTCTTCCCATGTGTGACTGTAAATCAAGATGTCATCGAAGAACACAAGGATGAACTTTTGCAAAAAATGGTGAAATATGTTGTTCATCAGGATTTGAAATGTGGAAGGAGAATTTGTGAGACCAAATGGTATTACCAAGAATTCATAATGACCTTCATGAGTGTGAAAAGTAGTTTTAGGAATATCTTCATCCCTGAGCCGGATCTGATGGTACCTAGAGCGAAGGTCTAGCTTGGTGAAGTACATGGTCCCATGTAATTCATCTAGTAATTCATCAACCATAGGGATAGGAAATTTATCCTTGATAGTTATCTTTTTGAGTTCTCGGTAGTCAATACATAGTTGCCAGGAGCCATCCTTCTTGAGGACCAGTAAGACTGGTGCAGAGTAGGGACTAGTACTAGGCCGAATGATACCCGCCTTGAGTAATTCTTGTATCATTTTCTCAATATCCGACTTCATGGCATGAGGGTACCTGTATGGTCTGATATTGGGAGGTGCACTATCCGATAATAATGGAATGGCATGGTCGTGAGAGCGATGCGGTGGTAGTGTAGTTGGTTCTAAAAATATGGCCTCATGTTTGTGGAGAATCTATTGTAGGTCTGATGGAGTTTCACCCATTTGAGATGTGGATGGTTGGATGGAGAATAGTTGTGCAATGACCCCACGTGATGATTTCTTTAGCAATTTATCCATGCCATTTGAACTAATAATTTGAGGTGTTCCTGTTGGGGAGCCCTTGATGATGTGTGTTTGTTCATTTTGGGAGAACTGCATCTAGAGTTTAGAAAAGTTCCAACTGATAGTGCCCAACGTACTCAACCATTGAGATCCCAAAACAATATCACATCCACTCTAGGGTCTATGAAGTTGTGCATGCTTCCCGAATCCATAAGGATGGAAAGACGTTGGCCCTTGAAAAATCCCACAACCTTCATGGTTTGTGGAGTAGTAATTCCTGCAAGAGCATGGACTGTAATTGTTGTCTTAGGTTCCTGTTTCACTTCTTCTTATGGAGAAGGTGTTTCTGGAGGGTCCTCATCCTCATCACTCTGGTCAGAGTTATCAGGTTCTTCAAAATCTATCAAGAACAATTTTTTGTGTGCACACTTATGCAATTTAAAAAACTTTTCATCATAATTGTAGCATAATCCTTGGGCACAACGTGCATCCATCTCTTATGTGGTTACAGCAGGTTTATTATCAACCAAGTGTTGAGATCGGGAGGAAATGAAGGTCTATTTTGAGGAAACTTTGATGGGCGCCTTTGGGTAGAGAGTTTAGATTCGACCAAATGGGCCAAACTAATAGCTTCCATCATAGTTTATGGTTTCAATATTCTTACTTCCACTTGGAGTTCCACCTTCAACCCACTGATATAACAACTCTAGAAGAACCCTTCAGTCAATCCTCTTGTCTTATTGGCCAATTTTTAAAATTGAGCTTGGTATTCACGGACTGACCCTGTTTGTTGTAGTTTGGTCAAGGCCCCTGTAAAGTCCTCATACTCACTAGGACCAAATCAAGTGAGTAGTTGAGATTAAAAATTCTTCCAAGAGAGATTTGGGCTGGCAATACGTAACCATTGAAACCAATGTAGAGCCTCAGATTCCAAGTTAAAGGAAGCCATCTGGACTCGATGAAATATGGGGACATTATGAAGTCTAAAGAATTGATCAACCCTACATAGCCACCCATCAACATCCTTCCCACTAAATTTGGGAAAGTCCAATTTGGGCATTCTGAAGGATGGTTCATGGTCATGATTCCTTGCAGAACCCTTAGCTTGGTGTTCTATTTTGGGGGGTCCTCTTTTTAGTTTGATGTCTACTTTTGTTAGTGCTTCTTCTAAGCGATTATTGGTGGCCTCATGCTCTAGGTGAAGACCTTGGAATTATTCCCTGATGGAGTGAAAAGACGAGTGCAAGTTCTCAATGGATTTTGTTAAGGATTCCAAGTGTTCTAGTTCCTTTTGATGTCCACAGGTACCCTGGGCCATTTTGAAACCTTTTGTGACCAGTTACTAAAAATAGAATTGAGTTTTTAGGACTTACTATTTTTAGTAAGTGCCCAAAAAAGTGCTTGGGTGCTATATATAAAAACAATCAGCTTGAAGAGGTGGTCACAATGAGCTATATCTCTCAACACTACTTTTTGGCACCCTAGACTTTTTTTTTTTTTTATCTCCTATTTTTTTGAGTCTAACGGTGTTTACAGTTTTTGATTCTGAGCTACAGAGCAAAAGTTGGGTACTGGAGCACTATCTATAACTAGCCTTGTGTCATGCTCTCACTGGTTGGCTCAGTCCTGACTTCACTAGCTCCAAGATTCTCTATATTTTGTAGGTGACTGTTATGACAGTTCTGTTCTGACTCTGAAAACTATAAATTCTGACCTGATTGTGCTGACCTCTCTGACCTGACTGACCTGACTGTGACTGCCACTATAAATTTGACTGTTATTCTCCAGAATGTTAGCTTAAGTGTCACCCTCATGGTCTATCCCAAATGCATGTTCTTTATATTATTTTTTTTAGTAAAGGACTCCTTTCTCATATGCTCACTTTTTGGGGATTTGAAATGCAGGTTTACAAATAGGGAGGTTTGATTTTTTTATATTTTCATTTTTTATAGGTTGAAGTTTTAACAAAACCAGGGAATGCTAGGTAGAGGAGTATGTACCACCCATAGGCCCTCTAATATACCGACAGTGACGAAAAATAGTTCTCGGACCAATATTTCAGGCCACTACTCAAGGAGGATTCCACACATACCCTTGAGCACACTACCTGCCTCTCTGACAATATAGGAGGGTAATCGTCCAAGATGTTGTGTCCCATAGACTATGAGTAATACAAGGCCGAAAAGCTTCCTAATGGCTAAAAATTTGTTTAAACTTAGATGGTCTCCCGATATACCCAAAGATACATGGGAGCTCAAGTTCGTGCACGAGTTCTGTCTGAGGCCTGGGTATTGGATCCTGATCGCCCCTCACTTCACTAGATGCTTTATGGGCCATCTAGCTTAGACAATAATGATAGATCCTTCATGATATTTTAAAACCCCCAGCACAAGGTTTCTACCTACTCAACTAAAAATATTTTTTTTGGTCTGAAAAAAAATGCACTGTATTTTTTGGATTTTTTTTTTTAATAAGGAAAAATAGGAACGAAAAAAACACATAGAATTTATACCTAACAGGCAGATTGGATGGCAAGAATCATTGCAGTTGCAGTAGAACTTGGACCTGAAAAGTGCTCTGATACCACTTGTTAAGATCCTACTATAAAATATACGAAACAACACACTCTCAACTCAAATAAACACACTCTCACACATTTTCTTGGAAATAAACTCACAAAAACATTATAACAGTATTCAAAATTAATTGCATATGATAACAAAAACTACTTAAAAGGAAAAATCTCACAATAGATAGAATCACAGGCCTCTTCGAGGGGGCAACCTCCTTCAATACTTCATTAATTTGCAAAAAGATAATTACATTGGTGCCTTTTTGGGTATTTAAAGAGTTTCCTTCTAAGTTTGGCTTACATGCAAAATGCCACCTGGATTACATGCATAATGCAACCTGAATTACATGCATAGTGCCACTTTGAATTACATGCACAATGCCACACGAATTACATGCACAATGCCACCTTACCTAACCTATCTACCATGTGTTACATAGAAACGGGTGCCATTTGTCATAGGCATTACCTAAGCTAAAACTTAGAACATTACAAAATATTAATCATGGGTACTACCCACGTTCACTAGGAATTATTACATCGAGGAAGTTATTACATTAAGGGTTAGGATGAGATCTTAACACTCCTTCCAAGAATCATAAGGTTGATTGGAGAATAAAAAGAATTATTAAGAAGATTCAATTAATCCAGATGGAATTTTTGAAAGTTGATTACAATCATGTGGTCAGAGATTAAAACAAAAGTGTTTATGATTTAACTAATTGGTCTTTGGAGAAAGGTGATCTTACTTGGTATGGCCACCCTCCTAGATGGTGGGCTTTGCATATTAGGGAAGCTCTTCTTTCTATCATTTCTTTGGATGGCTCCAGTTATGAAGGTACCTAGTTTATTCTTGTTTTTTTTTGCTTCTATTTGGTTCATTTATGTTTTTTTAGTTCCCTAGCTCACTCTTTTATTTCTTTTGTTTCCTTTGTTGTTTTTTGCCTTATTAGTCTTCTGGTCTAGATAGGTCATTGTTATGTTCAATTTTTTTCTTTTTTCTTTTTGTTTATTTTTTTTAAGGTGTGTGTGTTCTTTTATTTTTGTTTTATTTTTGTGTTCTTTGTGTTGTTTTATGTTGCTCTTGTGTTTTTTTTTGTCTTTTTTTATGTTTTTTTTATTGTTCTTGTGTTTTTGTCGTTCTTGTTCTTGTGTTTCTCTTTGTTTGTGTTAATTTATGTTTTTTTGTGTGAGTGTTTTCTATGTTTTTTTTTTTGTTTTTTTTTTCTATTGGTGTTGTTTTTTATTTTTATTTTTTTTTTATTTTAGGTTTTGGTTATGTTTATTTTTGGGTTATGTCTTTATAGCGTTATGTTGTTTTTATCTTGTTTGTGTTTTTTTATGTGGTTCTTGTGTTTTTCTATGTGTTCTGTGTTGTGGTTTATTTTATCTTATTGTGTGTGTGTTTGGTTGTGCTTTTGTTTTTGACACACTCAAGGAGCATGTTTTTTATTTTATTTTATTATTTTTGTTGTTATTTACTTATTTATTTACTTATTTTTAAATTGGTTTTGTGTGTTTGTTTGCTCCTTGAGTATGTCAAAGGTGGTAGGCCAGGTCCGAGTCCTGGGTATTTTTGGTGGAATGGATACCCCTGCCTCCTTGGGTCTTACCCGAAAGTGGCATCCCTTTTGGGATGTTTTCCACACAAAAAAAGAACATGTGGCACTCTAAATAACACCTAACTAAAAAGTAGTAGGATATGGCTTGTAGTTAACCATTCCAAATCATTGAAGCAAATCCATTGTGTACTTATATTGAAAAATAGAGATCCTTGAATCTAACTATAAAATCTAAAACCTAATAAAAAAGTGTAGAATTCCAAGATTTGTCATCTCAAAATACTCAGAAAGAGAGCACTACACAACCTATATGTGTGAAGTAGAACTACTTGTGATCAGTCAATCATAAATATATAAGACAATGATGATGATGTCCTCTCCATACCTTAAAGTGTAAACTATAGGATTAGAATGGCATCTCAAAAATCTAGAAGATATAAGAAAATAATATGTCTTCACATACCAAGCCCTAGGGGTCTGTTCGAGGCCATAAAGTGATATATATAATATAAACACCAATGAAGAATCTTGGACAAATCCTAGAGGTTTCTCCATATAAATTTTTTCTTGCACATATCCATGCAAGAAGGTACTCTTCACATCCATATCGTAAATTGATCAACCCTGTGATGTAACAATAGAGAGTACAATATGAACATAATCCAACTTGGTGATAGGGATAAATGTCTTAGAGTAATCAACCTCCTCAACCTGCAAAAAAAATATTTGTCACAATTCGAGCCTTGTACCTTTGAATGGACCCATATACTACATATTTTATGTGATACACCCATTTTTATCTCACCATTTTTCTTCCTTTTGGAATAAGAACTAAATTATAAGTATAATTATTCATTAAGGAATAATATTCATCATCCATGTCATCATCCCACTCCTGAATGCCATGGGCCTCATCAAACCTCTGTAAATCAACATAAAATGCCTAAAAAAGAAGATCCATGTTGAAAGTAGAAGTATGCCTTGAAGGTGGGAGACCTTAAATGAAAGGTGTTTCCTTCTCAACTATAGTTTAAGCCCATATAGGTATGATAGCAGCATGTGCAGGAACCTCTACAAATATCTCAAAAATATCCTCATCCTCACTATGATAATCATCATAACAACCATTTTCAAAGTTAAAAGTAGATGAGGATGGAGAAGAAGTAGAAAGAGTGGGCTTAGTTGGAGAATAATTCTCATCAAACTGGACATGAGTTCAAAAACGAACTTCATGTGTGTTTGGATTCAGTAATCTATAAGACCTTATATCCTCATAATAACCAAAAAAAATGAGTGGCTTGCTCTTTCTATCCAAATTTATCATTTTCTTATTTAGAACATGATCCCATGCTTGACTCCTAAAAACTTGAAAATGAGAAAAATTAGTCTTGGTCCCTGTCCAAGTCTCCTCTGTAGTAATTTTCTCAAGAGATCAATGAGGTATGCAATTTTGAATGTAATTCAAACAATTTACTACCTCAACTCAAAACTTGGGAAGTAAATCCTATGAGTGTATCATAAAATTTTCCATTTCCTTAAGTGTTCTATTTTTTCTCTCAACTACATTTTTTGTGGTGTATGTGGGACATAGTTTTGATGTAGAATCCCATGAAGGGCTAGAAAATCTAAAAAATCCCTGTTGAAATACTCCCTCCCATTATCTGTGTGAAGCTTCTTGATGTAAATAAAATATAATTCTCAAGAAAAGCCTTAAGGACTTTGAATCTGACAAAAAATTCACTCTTGAACTTAATAAAATATACCCAAATTCTCCTTGAGAAATCATAAATAAAGGTCAGTGCATACTTAGCTCCCAAAAAATGAGTGGGAAAAACCATCAAGTCATTGTGCACCAAATAAATATGGGAAGAATCTCTCTTGGACTTACCTTTGGGAAAGGTATCTTGATGTTGTTTTCCAATTACACAACCTAGACAAATTCCATCAATACATGAGACCTTAGGTAATCCAATGACCATATCATACGTTCTTAAATCCTTCAAATATCTATAATTGATATGGATAAATATTTCATGCTAGATATTACTTTCTAAACCCACTTTCTAATATTTATAATTGATATGGCTAAATTTCTCATGCCAGATATTAATTTCTAAATCTACATGAGCCCTATCACTTTATGATTTAGGATCATCCAATGCTACGATTTGGGATCCATACAATCTATTGTGTTGTCACAAATTGATAGTTGTGAAGACTGTATGACTGTACGATTTGGTCCATCGATTGGGAATAATAAAATTATCATCCTAAGACCTTACAAACCACCTCCTCACTGGGAATACTACATCCCTGTGCTACATTTTGTATTGTTTCTTTATCGAGCTTAGCATTTTTGTCAAAATGGGTCAAATTAACAAGTGAATATATTACAAAATTGGAGGTGAATGACAAACAATAGTGTGCAAAGACGTAGGATATAGGAAGTACAAGAAAATATCCTAGTAAAAAGGATCATGAGAATTTCTTAGAAGAGGGATAATGCAAGTAATTCAAATCATAGTACACATGAACTAAAAATAGAGTAATTTTGAGGATCTAAAGAAGGATATTTTGAGGTGCTATTGATAGGGATAGAAGAGGAGGTACTAGAACCACCTAACGTATAGGAGCAAGTTGATAAATAAGAAGTGTATGAGGAAGGAGAGTGGATGGTGACACCTGAGAAATTTATGGAAGAGTTGTAAGGGAGTGTAGAGTACGGGATTCAGGTACCAGGGCAATAGAATACGGGGTCTCAAGAAGAAATACCAAGACCATAGCCTTCACATCAATGAAGGAAATCATGGAGTGAATATGCACATGAATTTGGTCAAAAACTGGTGGGATAGAATAAGATACCTCATATATAAACTTCTAAAAATGAGTGTAGTAAAACACCCCCAAGGAGGAATTACACAGAGATTCCATGGGACACCTCAAGTTATGAGGATAAGTCTTCAAATATGGCTAATAAGGCAGAAAAATAGAGATGTCCACATTTTATAGGTGAGGGTAAGGAGCACCCCATAAGACATATTGGAATATTTATAACCATTTGGAGGGCAAATGGTGTAGACCAGCTAGATGACTAGTTGACTTTATTTCCTGCTACTTTGAGATTGGTATCTAAAAATGGAAAATGCATTAGAATTTTGGACTTGAATCAAGTGAAGGAGAAAATCATTGAAGAATTTCAACGTTTGAAGGATGATGGAGATATTGTCATAAAACTTTGCATGACGAAGAAAAATCTTGATGAAGATGTAAAATCATACAATCATAAACTAAAGCAGTTAGTAGATAAGATGCATATACCTTTGGTAGATGTATTGGTAAAGTGATGGTTCGTAGATGGATTACTACTGAAATATAAGAAAAATATGAATGTAGTACCATCCAAAACATATGAGGAAGCCTTGAAGCATGCACAAAATTTTGAAAGTGAATCGAAATATATGTACACAAGAATATTATCTCATCCCAAGTCCAATTATTTAAATAGTAGAGAAGAGGACACTATACAAATGATAGTAG
Organism: Wollemia nobilis; assembly: GCA_028583015.1. Lineage (NCBI taxonomy): Eukaryota > Viridiplantae > Streptophyta > Pinopsida > Araucariales > Araucariaceae > Wollemia > Wollemia nobilis. The sequence continues at coordinate 4,022,835 of JAQPPZ010017258.1, forward strand.
CATCATTCCATCAGGATTTTGACAAGATCATGAAATAACAAAGAAACAAACTTGATAGGAATGACATTTGGTACACAAATGCAAAATAGAGGGTCATACAAATGTAAAGTATCTATGGAATAATTAATTTTATATCTAAAATGGGATGGGACATGAGGTGATGCTATGTCCATATAAGGCAAGAGTACATCCATAGGTCCTAAAAATTTAGGAGCAAGAAGAGAAACCAAATACCCTAGGAAGCGGGAAAAAAGCAATAAGTGGCAGTTATAGAAATATCTGATGAGGTAGAAGGCCAAACTAGGACAATCGACAAGGAGGATAGAGTTGTTTGTAGTATGATTCAAAAGGGAGGCTAATCATACAATGTTACAATTTCCAAGAGTGGGGGTATTTAAAAATAATTTGTCCTTCACCTCAGAGACAAGATACACAACAAGAAAACACTACACACATGTGTAGGTGGTATGGTCCGAGTAAACACAAGGAAGACAACTATTCCAAGCAGGCGAGTTCAAGTAACTTGTAATATGTAAATTATTTATATATCGAGGATCCTCAATTTAAAGAGGAAACCCAAGAATTTTTAGCTGTGACAAAGAATCAGGCTAAGAAGGATAAGTATCTTGAACCAACAAAAGAAAAATAGCACTAGCAATTATCAAATAAAGTACTACAAGATGAAGCACAACAAGATAAACAAGCGAAGTTGGCAGAAGAAAAGGAACTGAAAAAACCATCAAAAGAGAAATCAGTTGTGTAGAATCTAGTAGCATAGGTTTTGAACACCACATTAGAGATCAAAGTGGCTAACCTGTTGGAAGCTATTCCATCATTACAAAAAGTAATTGTGGAAGAGATACAACCTCACAAGGTGATGGAAGTGCAGAGTCAACCAATTCAGGAAAATAAAAATAAAATATCAATTCATGGACCCCACCATATTAATGATTGATGTGGGAAAGAAATCTGCATTAGTTCATATGGAGATCCTAGGGCACAAATTGATACAAGATATTGTGGATGGAGGATCTAGAATCAATGTGCTACCTGAAAGGACTTGGCTAGAAATGGGTGCTCCATATCTATGGGAATTCAGGAAAAGAAACAAAAATATCAATTCATGGACCCCACCATATTAATGATTTATATGGGAAAGAAATCTACATGAGATCATATGGATATCCTAGGGTGCAAATTGACACAAGTTATTATGGACGAAGGATCTAACATCAATATACTACCTAAAAGGACTTGGATAGAACTAGGTGTTCCATATCTATGGGAATCGAGCTTCTAATTATATGGTGCTAGCCAATATGGTATCAATACAAAGGGATTCTTGATAGCACAACAAATGGTGATAGCTGAACAAGATTTCATCTTGGATTTCATTGTGATTATAGGTCCAAAATGGCCACATCCTTAGAAAAATTTGAAGATTTATTCTAAGGCATGAAAAAGCTCCAATCCACTGAGGTTATAGAATATTTTGGAGTGTATCTACACAAGAGTGCTCTAATTCACACAACACTTAGTGCTTTTTGCAAACATGAGTGAAGTTTTCCATTCCGCTTGGTACTTAGTGTATTTTATAGCAGTGAATCATGAAATTCCCAATCCATAATTCTATTTGAGTTTAAATGACATTAGCACGTTTTAAAGTGTGGATTGGCGATATTATTTTATTATGCATGCTCAATAAACTAAGTGTCGAGAAGACTCATTATTCTGAGTTCCAAGACATTTTTTGAGCAGAATGGCGATGAGATCTACGACGCTTTGTAAGAAGATAAAAAATGCATAACGGCCATTTTGCATTACTTTTGGAGAGGATTGGTGATACACTATATTCTACGGTTAATCCAAGTCAAAGCTAGTGGAGTGAGAGTCAAGAAAAATATTGCAACTTGTTTTTATAGCCACGAATACAAAAAAGGAATTAAATGTTTTAAAAATCTAAGTGATCATATTGATGACATACTTGATTCTGCTTGAAATTTAGTGTATTTTTCATCAAGTATCAAATCCACTGGCCAAAGCCATTTGAGCTAATGGTAGCATTATTTTAGAGTATATTGGTAACTCTTTCTATCCCTCTTACCTAGAAGATATTGTTGAATTTTAATCGTAGTCGTTCACTGAGTGTATCAAAGGAAGATATTTGTTGATATTAATTTAAAGAAGCATACAAAGGTAGATTCTTGGAAGATTGAAGAATAGTCAATTTGAGTGGGCAGTCGAAGTGTAAATGGTTCCAAGAAATAAGAAATAAGAACCAGAGAATTTGCACATCTATGACAAAATAAAATTTTCAAGAACAATGAGCGGTCCAGATCTAGTTTCTAATGGTATGAGTCCCAACTGCCATTACTAAACTAGCAATTTATAGAGTCAAGCTACCATGGTGGATGACTTCCAATGGATTTCTCAGACTCGATGAGCAAATGAGATAATTCCAATGTAGCTCTCTACTGAGTTGTCAAATTCTTAACCATTGTACCTTCTCATCGTATTCTTTTCATTTTAAACTATAAAAAGAGGTTGAACCCTCGATTTTCAGGATCAAATCTAGTGTGTTTGCTTGCCCTACTTTGTAAATATTTTCTATAAACTAATGGAAGGAGCATTACTTGGATTTTTGACTCAAGACTTGTTATCTTTGATATCTTTCATTTAAGAGGTTCAAAGCTATGAATTGCATTTTTGTAAATACTATAACGGTTAGTTCATTCCATTTTCATTGGATTACTAGTTGTTAAGGTAGTTGAAATTTTTTCATAGTTAGATCTGTGTTGGCAAGGAGTTTATTTTTGTAAAGTCTGATTATTGATCTTATATGCTAAATTGGATTGTTGATACATTGGATATTAAAATTGCTTCTTGGGACATATATCTATTTTATGCTTTATTATATGAATATTTCATGGTTTTGTGTGTTGATAATCCTAAGTGTGAGACACTAGAAGTATTTTGTTAGAGGTTTCTCTTATATATGCCTATGTTGTTAGACTTATTCAGCCACTATTGATGTATAATTTCTTAACCCTAAATATTTTATAATCCAATTTATTAAAATCCTTATTGAGCTTAATTGAGTCAACATCTTACTAAGTTGACAAGGAACCAGCCTACACTGGAGGTTAGGCTGAAGTAATATTTGGTCCATCCAATTTTGAGTTCTAATATGTGACTATCGGGTGTAATCCTGGCCAAAAAATTAGAATATAGATAGTTGTAGTGTCAAGTAAAACTTGATAACAATTTAGTGCCCAATAGTTTTTGGCATGCCTGGTCAAACTTGTTTTCTAGAAACACTAAAACCCATCATATGCTTTATTGTTTATATCCTTTCTCGAAATAATCAATATTTGGTGAATTTTCTTGACCTTTCTAAGTGGAGAACAAAAAATTCACTTGGTGACTCCCTGGTATGTAAACCCAAAAAAATTATCCCTATAGACCATAATTTTTCATGTATACCATGTCATTCAAGAGGAATAAACCAGACACCTTTTCTACTGTGAGCTACCTTATAGAGGGTCTATTGTTATAATTAATTTGAATCAAGATTTTCATTTAGAATAAAACCCTCTCAAGGAGAATCCTACAATTCATCCAAGACCACCTCCAATAGGAGATACACCTGAAAACATGGCACAAAATGTAGTTTCAAATAAGCCTTTGCAGAAGTACCCCAACTGGAACACAAATGGCCCCCTTAGACTAGCCCAAATGCATGATATTCCTCAAGTTGTGTCTAAGTTCATTCCCACCTATGATGGATCTATAAAAATTACATCTGATTACTGCCAAGATATTTTTAATCTAGTAGTAATCCACAATATAAATGAAGATGCTATTATCAGAATATTATCCCTATCCTTTAGAGGAAATTTTATCAATTTCTTGAAAAACCATTTCCAATTTGAAGAGGAGCATTTTATGACTCCTGATGAACTTGATCCTATCAATGACATTCATAAACTATTTATAGAAAACTAAGCTATTATTTTATTATTGTTATTTCTTGCATTTAGTGTGTTGTTTATTGTCTTTATAAGCATAAAAAAAAAAAAAAACAAAATCATAACAAAAAATCAAAATATTTTCTTTTAAGCATTATAGTAGGTATATAATTAAAATATATACCTCCCAAAATCTGTCGCAAATATATTAAAATTGAAAAATCTAAATTTAGACATAATGACTAGACTCAAGAATGGAAAATAAATTGAAGTAGAAGAATATTGGTCAGGAAAAACCATAAATAAACCAGATGCTCTTCTTGAAGACCCAATTCAGGAAGAAGGAACCTTAAACCAACAAGAAGAAGAATTTGTGGATGCAAATGAACAAAAAGAAAATGATAGAGAGGAAGGATCCTCATCTCCTAAAATATTTCCAGAAGGAGCTGTTACTTTTGAGAACATGGAACATTTTTGGAAATTCCTCAATACTAATATTGGTACTCTTAATAGAGCAGTTCATATGGATAAAGATCAAATTAGTGACACTCAAGCAACCCTAGAAGACATATATCACACACGCACTAATCCTTTGTCCTTCGTTGATCAAGAGAGTGATCAAGGCTGGACCGTCCAATTTGGACATGGCTACTATAATCCAGAACATGCAACAACAACAGGTTACCCAGATACCTAGAGTGCCTGTTACCAAGCCAAGGGTTATTCCTACACAAAAGAAACCTTCATTCAATGCTCTATTTCGCCAAGCTATTGATCAATATACCTCAAATCAATAAAAGCCTAAAACAAAACCAAATACCAATTTCCAACAATCTGGGATACAACATAATGCTACAACAAATCTTCTTCATAATACTATTCCTACTAATCATTTGCATAACAGCAATATAGCATCTAATCCTTATGTCTCGCCTTCCTACACTCACAAATCCCATATTCATGTACCACAAAACCAATATGGTGGACACACTAGTAGTCTGGAAGCCATGGTGAAACAGTTAGTCTCTCATATGGACCAGATAGATCCCTACAGTCCCTCGTACAATTATCGAGAGATGTGTAGTCAACCTCTAGATTCTATAGTTGTAGCACAACCATATCCCAAACACTTTCCTATGCCTGTCCTACCTATATATAAAGGAATTGAAGATCCCATAGAGCATCTTCGTATGTTTAGGATAGCATGTCATGAAATATCACATGATGACTTTTTATTACTAAAAATGTTCCCGAAAAGTTTAGGGGGGATGGCATTGGAGTGGTATTATCAACTACCCACTCATTCTTTGAGGAATTTCGAAGAGACCACTGAGTCTTTTGTGCATAAATTTAGTGCCTATATTGAAATGCATGTAACCATTAAAGATTTGTACAATCTAAAACAAGACAAAGATAAGTGTTTTGCTGACTTCTTAGCTCGATGGAGGCAGTTGATAGGAAAATTACACTTTGTGTTACCTTATCGAAAAATGTTGGATATTTTTATCAATAATTTACAAGAACAACTATCCTATGAATTATCAACTGCTACCTTGACCACCTTCGATCAAGCTATAGATTTAGCTCGAAGAGTGGAAGATGCTCTCATTAGAAGAGGTCAGCTCAAAAAGAAATATGATGAGAAAAAATCCAAAAATCAATATAAAAATAAACAAGTTGTGGGTGACAGAGTCACTGATAGCAGAAACATTGCCAATGTTAATACTATGAAAATAAAAGAGAAGTTTATATTGAAACCTCCTGATAAACCACCCCAAGAATTTACTAGGTTAAATCAACCTTTATCAACTATTCTCCCGCAACTATTAGCACGAGGTTTGATCCAATTACCAACTATCCGGGAACCTGATCCAACTATACCCGGATACAGAGCTGATTTACATTGTGATTTCCATAGAGGACCTGGACATGCTACCAACTCTTGTAAAAGATTAAAACATAAAATACAAGATTTAATTGATAACAATGAGATGGAGGTGCAAGCCTTTCAACCTAAACAAAATCCTTCTAATAATTCTCAAAAGAACATTCCCCAAAATCAGAATCAGAATGCCAATCATTCATTGGACATATTTCAACATCCTTTACCAAAGCATGGTAAAGAGGTGGCTAATCAAATTGAGCATCATAATGTTCCCCCTCCTACCCGATATATAGGGACTATTAGTGGACAATTACCTGTTCATGATCCGCAAGTCTTTGACACAACTTTATCCATGGTTACGGCAAGACCTCTACATAATGTTCGGACACTTGATCTTAGTGACACCGAATATGAGACTAAAAGTGAGATGGAAATCACCCCAAAACAATTGAATAGTTTTGAAGATGAATCAGATCCTATTCAACCTATCACAAGTTCTATGGTTCCAGAAGAACCATTTCCTAGAAGAGTCGCTACTAGACCATATTCTCACCAATTACTTTCTAATGAAAAATCCATAAACGCTAGACCAAAACCTATTCATCACTTGCAAAATAATATTGTAGGAACCATCGGAGTCGTTACCAGACAACAGGCTCAAAATTCTCAACAGGATCAAACTCAGAATGATGGATCAGCTCCATTTGTTTTGAAAAATCCCAATAAAGGGAATTATGCGCCTAATGTTCAACCTAAGCATCCTTATAATATTAATGAACAATTATCCAATACTACAGCTAGAATTTCCCTTTTGGACCTGTTAAGATCTTCTCCTACCCATAGGGATGAATTAATGCTCACATTAAGCCAAATGATGGTACCAAAAAATATTCAACCTAAAGCCATGTCCAATACTATCATAACTCAAGAAGTTGATTGTATTGACTTCCGGGATAGAGATATCCCACAACATAGTTTACATAAGGATAACCCCTTATATATTACTGCCCTAATTGGGGATGTAGTCATTAAACGAGTCTTGATTGATAATGGTTCATCTTTAAACATATGCACTTTTGACTTCTACCAAAGATTTGGGTTTAGAAGTGACAAAATGAAAAGAACTAATATGATTATAAAAGCATTCAATGTTGAAACACAAGAAACGTGTGGATTTATTACTATACCCTTGCAAGTTGGTCCTAGAACCTTAGATACGATCGTGTTTATTGTACATTGCCCTGCATCGTACAATATAATTTTGGGCCACCCTTGGATCAACACAATGCGAACGGTTCCATCCAATTTACATCAGTGTGTTAAATTTGAATTTAAAAATTAGTTGGTTACCATTCATGGTGATCCTAGACCCTTTGATATGTGTGCTTTGGAAGAACCTGTTGGAATTCAATTTTGCCCTGCCCTGTCATCCACACATCCTAATTCTCATCATCCAACCAAACGTGTGAAACACACACCCATAACATCATCTACTCTTTCAACTACAACTATACATATAGCTCAACCATATTCTGAACAAACCACATTAGGACCTCGAAAAGATCCCAAAATTACAACCAATGCTTCCTATTTTACTCCTATATCTTCCATACCTATAGACTCGTCCATTGATATCCCTATAACATCTACATCCACTACAGGCATCCTTTCCACATTCGACGATGTAGGAAATGTTCCTTCTACCTCTTATGATCTTACTGATGAGCTCTTACCCAATTTATCTAAAATTCTTATATCAAATGAAACCAACACTGCCATGCAAGCTTCCCTTGTTTTAAATAAACTCCCACCCTCTCCTCGCACCTTGGGCCTCCCACAGCCTATGGGACGTATCTACCAAGTCGAGAGTTGTGCTTTTATTTATAAGGGATATGATTGGGGAAGAATACCCAAAAACATCAAGACACATTGTGATGGATATGTTAGATGCTATTTTGCTAATGAGTATATTAAAGACAAGCCTATAATGCTTAAATTGGGATATAAAGGGAAAGGTTTGGGACCTTTCCAAAATGGTATGAAAGAACCTTTTGAGGTCGAACCATGGCCTGCCCGATGTGGTGTGGGCCTATTTCCTAGTAAAGGTCAGCCCTTCCCATTTGAGGATGATGACCATCTTGTGTGTTACCAAGATTACATAGTGATCGCCCACACCAAGATTACTATGTCCCACCGTGATCGCCATTGAAAACATGAGATTTTAGAAACAAAAAGGATAAACTAAAATTGCAATGTAAATGAAACTAAAATAACACTTAAACCCTATGTTATTAAAAATTGCATAAAAATAAAGAACATGAACACAAGATATTAAAGCAATATAAAAATTGGCCCTTTTATTGATATGCTTTTTAAATTCGTGTTACAATGCGTCTCCTTCCTTTTTAGGGGATAGGAGCGTTAATTGTTGCTCTTTTACAACTTGTTTCAGAATTCCTTCTTCTGTGTGCCCACATGTAAGATGGGCGAACCAAAACGTCGTCGCCGCTTGCGTTGGTAAAGGTAGATTCCTCGCTCCTCTAATGTTGTAAATCTACGTTCAAAGAAACAAACAAAGAATCAGTAGCACCTGTGTATGAAAAATAAAATATAAATCTAACTATAGCTAAAATGAATCTAAATAAAATGAAAACTTGACAAAAGCATAAACATGAAACTAGCTAAATACTACAAAAGAAAAAAAGCGGGGGGTGCTCGAAGGCAAACCACCCGCGGGTGAAACTTTGCTTCGACACCAATCTGCTTAGGATGGGTTCGAAACCTGATGTGATGTGTTGTCGGCAAATTGGTAGAATATCGTGGTCAGAAAATCGATGTTGGTTCTTGATTTGTGCCTTCAAAAGTCACCCAATAACCTCTCTTTTTATTAAGAGATTATGGATGTTGAAAACACAAATCGCAAGTAAATGAATTAGCAACACTTCGTCGCTCAAAATGCTCCTCCTCTGTATCTCTTTTGGGTGAGGAAACTCACCATTTTATAGACCCAAGGGGTCTCTTTGAATTAACATGAAAAATTTTTTCTTTGCATGAATTCTTTTTTGTGTGAAGAGAAGACTTCTTCTTGATCAAGGGCTTCTTAACTGCCTCTGTGCATGTCTTTGTGTGTTTTAGAAAATCTCACTTGCACTCCCATGCAATGAAGGGATAGCTAAGTGGCAAATCTGAGTTGTTCTAAAAAGCTCACTCTCATTCCCATGCAGTGAAGGGAGAGTCAATTGTCATATATGAGTTGTCAAAAGAACCCACTCGCACTCCTATGTCATGCAAGAAAAGCTAAGTAGCAGTTCTGAGTTGTTATATGCCGAGATCTAACTTTTTTTCGGTCAAACCTGGCACTCGTCCCACCCCAAAGCGAGCGCTGGTAATCATCTCTGGGTGAGACGAGTATAAATCCGCACTCATCCCTGGATGATACGAGTGCTAATCCACACTCGTCCTTGGGTGGAGCGAATAAGAAATAAAGTGTCTAAAAGGTGCCAAATTGATTTTTGACTTGCAAAACTACTGTGTGAGTGGTTAGAACCACTGTTTAACCTCTGGGGGCTGCCCTGGGGGCTGTGTGTGTTAGTTTGATCAGTTCTTGTTGTCACATAATCGGATTGGTGTTGTTTTGGTGTCTACAAGAAAGAACCTTTTGAGGTCGAACCATGGCCTACCCGATGTGGTGTGGGCCTATTTCCTAGTAAAGGTCAGCCCTTCCCATTTGAGGATTATGACCATCTTGTGTGTTACCAAGATTATTTGGATAAACGAGATGTCTTGCATTTAATGAATAATCCTCTTACATGCAATATGCTATCCATAGCTTACCCTGAGATGATTTCCAAATTTGACCCTTTATGATATCTCATGAGTCGACCGTACTTATCTGGTCGCACAGCCAAGTGGGTTCTGGCGCTAAGCAAGTTTGAACTCACATTTATAGGACAAAAATTTGTTAAAGGTCAAATCATAGCAGATCAATTAGCTACTGCACCCTTAGAGTCTACTCATCCCCTCATAATTGAGTTTCCTGATAAATGCCTTAAACTAGAGGTAGACCATTCAGAGCAATGGTCCCTATACTTTGACAGAGCCCGATGCATGAGTGGGGCTGGTGTGGGTATTATTTTAATATCTTCACAAAAACATCTTATACCTCTATCCTAAAAATTAACATTTGCTTGCACCAATAACATTGTTGAATATGAAGCTCTTATCCTTGGATTACGAGCTGCCTTGGCACTGAAAATTAAAAATTTATTGGTTTTTTATGATTCTCAACTTGTCATAAATCAAATCAATGATGTTTATCAAACCAGAGATGATAAATTATGCCCATATAAAGCATATGTTTTGCAATTATTATCCTTGTTTGATCAAGTTACTTTGGAAGCTATTCCTTGAACTAGCAATCGTGCGGCTGACGCTATGGCTGCAGCTGCATCTCTTTTACCATTGGAGTTAGGCGATGAATATGCTATCATCATTATTCATCGACTCTAGCAACCTGCTTCAAGCAAATCATGCTTAGAACCTTTGGATGTGTTTCTTATCAATGAAACAACTCTTGAACCATGGTACACCGATATATTTAATTTTTTGTAGAAAGGAACCTTCCTTGATGGTTGTACTAGCAACCAGCGTAGATTATTACGTAGACAAGCAAGTCGCTTCATGATTATTGGTAATACCTTGTATAGAAGATCTTTTGAAGGCATCTTATTATGATGTTTGAATCTAGAAGAATCTAGATCGGCTTTAAATGAAGCCCACAATGGATCTTGTGGGGGACATTTTAGTGGTAGCGCCATTGCTAAGAAACTCCTTAGGATAGGATATTTTTGGCCTACCATGGAAAATGATGCACATAATCATGTGCGACATTGTGACAAATGCCAGCAACACGCTGACCTTGTCCATGTGCTTGCACAAGAACTTTAGGCTATTTCATCTCCTTGGCCCTTTTCAAAATGGGGCTTAGACATCATTGGAAAAATCAACCCTGTGTCATATGATGGACACAAATTCATCATAACCGCCACTGAGTATTTCACGAAGTGGGTTGAAGCTATGCCATTAGCTTCTTGCACTAGAACACAAGTTTCCAAATTTATTTTTAACCAAATTATTTGTAGGTTTGGAATTCTTGCCAATCTCATTTCAGATAATGGGACTTGTTTCAAAAATAAAGATGTCAAAAAATTATTTCAAAAATATAAAATTCAACATCGTTGGTCTACTCCCTATTATCCTCAGGGTAATGGCCAAGCAGAAGCATCTAATAAAACATTAATCAAAATTCTCAAAAAATTGGTCAATAAATCCGGTCGAGATTGGCACATTCAATTATATCCTGCTTTGTGGGCCTATCAAACTAGTGTTCGAACCCCCACTAGAACTTCACCTTTTGTCTTGGTTTATGGTGTTGAAGTTGTTTTTCCCTTTGAATTAGAAGTTCCTTCTTTGGCTCTACTAATTCAAGATACTGAAGTAGGGGATGAATATCATCTTTGGAAGACTTAGTCAGCTAGAAATTTTAGATGAAAAGTGCATCAATGCTTTGGAGCATCTTCGTGCCTACCAAAACAAGCTTAAGAGAGCATATCTCAAGAAAGTTCATCATCGATCCTTTGAGATCGGCGACCTTGTCTTAAAAGAGAATTAAAAAAATACTAATGCAAATAAAAACCTTAAAGGTAAATTTGAGCCCAAATGGCTTGGACCATATGTCATCACTGCTAAATTTGGATCGGGAGCATACAAATTATCTACCTTAGATGGTAAAGAACTTAAAGAACCTATGAACATTATGCATCTCAAACACTACTATGCATAAAATTTGGTCATTTCATCATTGTATATATTTGTTTTGCATATTATTTCCTTTTAGTCACTTATATAAAACATTTAAAAAACAATCACCTTGTATTTATTTCAATTCATAACTTAAAATAAAAAACATCAAAATCATCAAAATCTTCAAAAAAAATCTTTTATTTTCATACCTATCAAATCGTGCAGAATTGCAGTTATATTTTCAATTATTTTGGATAAATTAGCATTTATTTGGAATCCCGCACTTTCACATTCACATGAATAAATGTCTTGATTTTATTTTTGATTATTAATCTCTCTTATATCAAAATCCACAGTTGAATTAAATAAAATTTTGAGCATAGCGAATTGATCTTGTTATTTACTTGAACCAAGTATATCTTCTCACATTAAAATGATTTCATTGCAAATTCAATATGATGCTACATAGTAGAAATGGTTTCTTGAGCGAAAATTTTCCCCTGCTATCCTATCATGCACATGGTCTAGGATCTTTGAGAATTGACAAAATGACAAGCTCAACCCTACCCAAAATAAAAATCCCTTGCTCTATAGCTAATCCGAGCAAGTATCCCTAACATAGGAAGAAAAGAAAAGTTCAAGAAAATGAGAACAAAGAAAAATATTATTTTATACCATCGCAGCAATATTTCAGCATTATCTCAAATATCAAGCAAAAAAAAAAAAAAAAGTGAAAAGAAAAAGTGAAATGCAATAAAATCCTTTCCATACCCCTTGAAAAGAAAAGAAGGGTGAATGAGCTTGAATCCCTGGAATTCTCAATTATTCAAAAACTATGAGGTAAGCCCAATAACAGGTGGTTTGTGCCCAACCCGCTTGGCCTTGGGTAATTCCCATCGTGGTGATATGTCTGTCACATTAGTGACCTTCTTTTGTACAGACCTATGTTAGCTTATGGATTAGCTAGCTCTTGATAACCTAACTTACATAGTAGTCTGGTACAATTACATGCATATAAATCATGGGCAATGAACATTCATTTGGTTAAGGAAAATTACTTGTATCAAATTATCTTGCTTAAAATTGGTGAATGAACAATACAATCGCACACACATTTGTATTTGAGAGATTTTGTATCATTATGATAAATAAAGATCGGTAATGAACTCACATTTGCACATGAGGATCCCTTATAAATCTACATTTGTCTTTGAGATAATTTAAAATATTTCTGTAATTCTTTTCGGAATAGTTTTATCCTCTTATTTCAGAATTTTTGTTTTGTATAAAAGCAATTACATACATATTTTCACAAAATCTCAAAATGATTTCAAACAACATGTTCATATTATTATTTTTCTGTTTATTAAAAGTCAAAAATTCATCTTGCAATAAAACTAAAAATCTATTTTCTTCTTTGGATTTCGCGATGATGGTATAAGTCTATACCTATAAATTCTATGCCTAGCGCAAACCATTTTTCTAATTTTATTTTCCATTTATTTTAAAACAAATGCATAAAAAACATATGAATTGCATCATTTTGTTCCACAATTATGCTTTAAAATGAACGAAAACTTATTCTATTTCATGTCATTATGTCAAAATTCAATCTTGCAACCATGGTATAATTTCTAAGGAATTGTTAAAACTTTTCTCACACTTAGGAATTTATGCCTAGCAAAATCATATTTCTTTTAGTATCTCATGCATACTATTTTTTATGAAAATCTGAAAACAAATCATCAAACCATCATCATCTCCATCATCACAACACAAAGTCTTAAGACAGTCTCTTAAGCACTCTTTTACTTTTAACAATATTTCTATACTGGGATTAGCTTGACGACCGAGCGAGCGGCGACTCCATGAAATGGTCTATAACAACGATAATGTCCTTTGAAATTATTGTTAGAAGTCTCTTTTTATTTTTTCATCAAAATCACACCACAACAACCAATTGTTTACATCAGATTATTTTATTTTTTTACAGCATGACATCAAATTATAATATTTCCAAACAGCATAATTACATGAATCATCAATAAAACAAGCAAACAATTCAAACATTGAAGCATCATATAAACATATGAACAAGTCATATAAAAAATATCATATATATATATCACAAAAATTATATACATCGTATCAAAATTGGATTGGTATGCCACAATCTATACCCTGGCATACTCAATCCTCTCAAAAATCTATACAATCTCTATGTAGTCTACAGTCGCCTAGTCTCGAGAAGCCCTCAAGCTCTCAGACTCGTCTCCTCCCCTACCCTGATGTGGAGGAGGTGGTCCCATAGTAGTCTATGTTGTGTCTCGGGTCCTCGTTGTCGATCATGAGGATGTCCTCATCGATCCCATCCTGATTGGTTCAACAATGTTGGCTAGTGGCTGTACTCTGTGGCCCTCTAGAACCAGCTGGAAGTATACCCCCTGTTAGAATGTGTTCTGCATCATAGACCGCACTAGTTCATCCCTGCTCACCCCTCCACTTTGCACCCTGAGCCATGTAGTCTCATCATGCAGTGTCTGTACCTGATCCCTGAGCTGAGTAACCCCATCCTGCAATGACTGCACCTAAGCTTGAAGGTGGGCAACCTCAGCTCAGAGAGCTACCATCTCACTGCTCTCCCCTACGTCGACACCCTTGCCCTTATCAAGTGATGGTGGTCTCTCCCCCTACTATGAAGGGAGTCTCTCCTCCCTCTACCCTGTCTCCCATGACCTCTGTGGAGCCTAACCCATCCGCTGGCATCTATCCTATGGGGACTGCCACTGCTCTCTCCCACTGCGACCCTGTGCTACCTCAATAGCAGCCTGGTGCTGCCTACCCATCTGGTGCACCAAGGTGTGCACTAGAACCTATGCCCTCATCATTCAAGGAGGGCAGAAGCCTATGTACCAGGCATCTTAGCCATCTAAAACCCCATGTCATCACCATCCACTAGCTAGATGGGGGCATCGTTCGCATATTGGCTCCAAAATAGTTGCATATTTGGAGCCCCACTCAGTGTAGTACTATCCTAAATAGTCTGGAAGTACTCATAATCCCTGAGAGAAGGGATCCCCTGCTATAGACCGAACTACCATAGTACCCAATCGTAGCGGTGGAGCTCTACCTCTCCTCGCTCCATCCTCAGCTAGCAAACTCGCCTGATGCGAGCCAACTCCTTCCCATCCTCTACCCACCTGGGGTGCTCTCGCCATGTCCTCCAGGTGATCTGGTCTGGGATGAGGTCGTCCAAAAACCTTTGTGACATCGATAGATCTATCTGCCATTATTACCCCCTGTGTAGCCACTAGTAGAAAACCCAGGGCCTCTCCCAGTCAACCCTTGTCAATGGGAGCCCTACCAGCCTCCACACTGCAATGTGCTCCTAGCTCCAAACCTGTAGCAGTGATGTCAAGACCAGACATCAACCTCCCTTGTATACGACCCCATACAGGATCCTATACAAGCGGCATAGAACAAAGCTGCCCCATGCAAACCTATACCTATGGTCTCTCATGTCGTAGACTATGTCTTAGAGCACCCACGGTAGTCTGCACCTGCTCTGGTGGCACAACAGTAGGCCACCGACCACTCCTGCCAAAACTCGAGTCAGCCTAGATGCCCCAGGCATCTGTCGTAGAGACTCGATGTTCACTCTGCCCTTCTCCAGGGTGAAGCTCGGGTCTCTAATGAGTCTCATCATTGCTTGGCCCTGATTGGCCGCAGGCATCATCAGCCATCCCTATATGGGGATCCTCATGATCCTCCATACGTCCTCTAGAGTGGGAGCCATCTCCCCTATCGATAACTAAAAGTAGGATGACCCCGGATACCACATCTCTGCTAGAGCTGTTAGTAGCCCCATATCATTCGATACTTATGGCATCTCTGCCACATGCTGTAGCCCGGCCCATGCTAGTTGGTCATGCTCTGCCTGGTCGAGAGTGGCCACATCATCTCTTAGCCCACCGTATTTCCATTCCCAGCTCTTTAGTAATCCTTTCTACAAAAAAAACAATAAAACAACAAAATTTATTAATAAATCAATCATTGCAATACAATTAAAAACATTTTAAATCAAATTTTAAAGATGATATCATCCACCATTGGATTATATCATCCCAAATTGGGCAACAACATCCTTTGTTATGATGAAATTGTCTTCGATTTCACAACTTGGGGATTGCCCCTTGTTGGACGAGATCGCCCCTAGTTTGCCAATTTTGCCTTCAGACGAAATCGACGATCTAGAGACAATTTCAGCGAAATTGGGACGATTTCGTCCCGACATCGTCGACGGCCTAAAAATGGCTGCGATGCCCCAAACAATCAAAATTTAAATCCACAAATTGCACAAAGTTAATTAAAACCTAATCTACTAGGATTAGATCCTTACCCGTAGCCCGCACCGGACCTCTATCGCTCTGTGCGCTCTCCACCATTTTTCTCTCTGTAGAGCTCTAGAAAAGTAAAAATGAACAGTAAAAATGAATTAGGGTTTTACCCTATTTTCTTAATTTTATTTAAAAATAAACATTTTAATTTTGCTTTTTCGCGTCTTTACCTCAAACCTTTGATTTGGGTAAAAACACGGAGGGGACACCATAGTCAGCATTCGTACGATTCGACCAAGAATCATCGTCTAAAAAATTGAGTATATTTTTGCTTTCTCATAAAATGAGAAAAACTCGTCTTTAACGCATTTTCTTCGAAAAATTCGCTAAAGAGGGGGCAAAATGTAGCACCCTAAAATTGGCACGGTTAAAACCTTAGTAAAAGATAAAAGATAAAAATTTGAATTTTAACCCCAAAATCGTTTGTTACCCGCTTTCCCCATTTTTCGTGCCATTTTTAGGATTTTTTTTACCGTTGGATGATATCGTCGCAGATTATATGAAATCATCCCCGATTTGACGAATTCGTCTAGAACAGAATGTCCAAACGATTTCATCCCAAAAGCAAATTTTCATAATTAGCTTTTGTTTCAACAGCCTCTCTAACTTGGGCAGAAACGCGTCTACGCAGTTGGAGATTTCCCTGTTGGAGATCTCCCATATTGGGATGACCCCCAACCTCCTAACCTCTTTCTAATCCTATATAAATTAGGATTTTTCTAGTTTATCCCCCTGAGCCCCCTAAACCCCTTAGCTAACGGATTTCCCTGCAGATTTAGTTCCTTATTCACTAGAGCATCCTTGCATTACTGTTGGAGATCTCCCATATTTGGTATTTTGTACTTGTTTTTGTGATTGCAGGTTTTCGATGAATTTGTCTGACACATTCATCAGATTTTAGACGATCCTATCTGATCTCAAACGACCTTCTACGATTTGAGATGATCCTATGAAATATCAGACGATTACATATGAATTGAGTCGATTTGGACTGTTACAAAACTTAGAATCTTCATCAGACATCCAGAATCAGGTATGATACATTTTAGCTAGCATATTCTCTATGATTAGCATTCATTCCTATTTTTTGTATTCATTTAAATCAGCATTGGCATATAGAATAGTTTAGATTCATCTTGGCCAAACCTAGGAGTTGAATGATTAAAGCGCAAAATGAACACATCAAACTCATTTTCAACCTAGGCGTGGAAACTACCATCTAAAATTTTCCTGGTGAACCCACCATCCATCAAAAATTCACCCTTAAACCCCTCCCCCGAGAGGCGGGACATTCAAAGGGCCTCTCAGTCCAAGGTATTGTCCCATAATTTTCACATCCCCCTTCCGGGCATGGATCCTATAGCCTGAAGGTAAGGATGCAAAAAATTTGGAGTGATACACAAAGGATCTATCAAACGATAACCTTTAGATTGCTCATCATAACCAAGAAAAATGCATCTCAATGTTTTCTCATCTAGATTTTTCCTTTTCTCTTTCAATATGTACATGAAATCATGACATCCAAAAATATGAAGATGAGATATGGAGGGTTTGCGGCCACTCCATGCTTCTTGAGGAGTCATTCCTTGTAGGGCCTTTGTGGGTGCCCTATTCAATAGATATACTGAGGTGGTGATAGCTTCTACCCAATATTTTTTCCCAAGAGTAGCTCCTGTGAGCATACAACAAACCATTTCCATAATAGAACGGTTCCTTCTTTCAGCAACTCCATTTTGCTGAGGAGTGTAGGCAATTGTTAATTGTCTTGAGATTCCATGCTTAGTAAAGAATGCTAAAAATTCTTTAGATGTAAACTCCCCCCCTCAATATGAGCGAAGGGTTTTAATAGAAGCCCCTGACTCCTCAAATTTTTTTTTGAATTGCTGGAAGAAAGCAAAAGCCTCAGATTTCAATTGAAGAAAGAAAACCCACATCTTTCGTGAGTAGTCATTTACAAATAACTGAAAATACCTCTTCCACCCACAATTGTTGGGTGTGAAAGGACCGCACAGATCGGTGTGAATCAACTCCAGAGGTTTCTGCACTCTTGTTGAGTTATTATCAAAAGGTACTCTATGCTTATTTCTTGCCAAGCAGTCAGAGCACACTAGTAATGTGGTAGAAATGGAAGGAAAACCCTTTACCATCTCATACTTACTAAGCTCAAGTAAGTAGCCAAAACTAAGATGCCCGTATCTCTTGTGCCATAGGGAATTTGCCTCCTTGGTAGAGACCATCATGGCAACATGGGGAGTAGAGATAGCATCCAAGTAAAATAAGCCAATGGTTATATGAAGTTGTTACAATCTACTTACCCTTATTGGTAATTGTACAACACTTCTTTCCATCCTCAACACGAAAGTTGACAACCATATTTTTATCCAATATTTGTGTGACTGACAAAAAATTGTTAACCAATCCTGGAACATAGAGGAATTTGTCAATATGACACTTTCCATAAAAAAGAGTGACTGAAACTATACCCTCTCCCTGAACCTTGTAGGTTTTGTCATCAAAAATAGTGATAGGTCTGCCCTCTTTTGCCACAAATGATTCAAACCATGATTTTTTGCCAGTAATGTGTTTACTAGCTCCAGAATCAACATACCATACAGGATCCCTCTCTTTGGAGACTATGGTAGTCATGAGCACCTTGTGTGCCCATTCATAATCTGAGTCAGATTCTTCAACAGAAAAATTCCCCTTGGGTTATTTGTTGTTATTTGGTGGTTTGTTCTAGCCTTGTTGCTTATTTTTATGCCAACACCTATTGGTGTCATGATTGTCCTTTTTATAGATTTTGCAATATCTCTTCTTCTATTGAGGTTGTTTCTATTTTCCTTTTGAATCTTGTTGAGAATGTACCCCCTTATGAAAATTACCCTTCTTCTGTGAACCCTTCTTGGTGGAGTATAGGGCTGTATTAGAAGAATCATCCCTGTGAAGTTGGCGTGCCTCCTATTATTGAAGTAGATTGACCAACTCAATAAAGGTAATTGCTCTCTGTGACACCTAAATGGAGGTGATAAATGTATTGAAGGAATCAGGAAAAGCTCTCATTACCACTGAAGTGAGAATCCTGTCATGGATAATTTCTCCCAAAGAATTTATTTTGCCTTTCAATTCAGATACTCTGCAAAGAAAGAGCTCTACTGTCTCACCCTGTTTCACACTCAGATTATGAAGTTGTTTTGTAATATGAAGAATGGTGGAATCATTCTTCCCCTCATAAATAGTGGTAAGGGCATCCCATGCCTCTTTAGCATGCTCTTTGTCAGCTATATGAGGTTGAACTTCATTAGAGATAGCAAACAAAATGAGCACCTTTGCTTGATTGTCTTTCTTGTCAAATGCGATCTGATCAGCAGTTGGAGTTGTGGATCTAGCTGCTAGTGAAGGTCGTGTTGTTGATCCAGAAACAACATCCCATAAATTTTCCATGATAAGGACTGCCTTCATCTTATTTTTCCATGGTGTATAATTAGGACCTTTCAATAACTAATGAGCATCAATCATTAACTTTGCAGAAGAAGCCATAGTGAGGGTTCCTTATATCACCAATTGGTCCCCCTTTATTTATACCTTAATTCCAGGCATTTATACCATACAAAATAACTGCCCTTACATGAGGGAGACTATAGGTATTTTGAAAAAATTAGAAAAACTACCTGCCCTTATGTGAGGGAAACTGTAGGTAATTTTAAAGATTTTATGATACGTGGAACTTAGGCGATACTAAAAGTAAATCGTCTTGTTGATGGCACCTACCATAGAAAGTCGTCAATCCTCATGCATAGGGCGTAACTTCCCCTAAACACTATGGATTTCAGAACTCTCATCAGGATTTATGCCTAAACACAAGAACGATTAGGGTAGTGGATGGAGTAAGAAAAATAGCAAACTAGCAAACTTATATCTCCCCGACGATTGATAGAGAACAAGCTCAGACATCATTTTTGGTAGCTATATTAGGTGATGGATACAGTAGCACAATCACGATAGCTTTACCTGTAAGTGCTGGCTAGAGGTATCACAAATACCAAACGTTGTAGTGCAATAAATTGCACGGATGGGTTTGATGTATTTCGAGGACTTAGGGAGTGTATTTGATGTTAACTTTTAATGAAGTAGTGCAAAGTAAGAAAAAATGCAACATACAACATAAAAGTGCCCACAAAAATAAACCACTAGGTGTTGGGCACTGCCGAAAATGCACCTTTACAATATTGCCAAAAAATTATTTTTTCAAAAAAAAAAACTACTCTCAATCCCCCCTTGATTTTGGAAAAAATACTTTCCCCCTAATTTTTTTTTTTTTTTTAAAAGCATTTTTTTTAAAACATTTTTTAATAACTAGAGTTAAAAAAAAAAAAAATCATATAGGAAAAAATTAATTTGTTTTTAATTAAAAATTAATTTTTAAACTATATAAATTTTTTTTTTTTTAACTTTAGTAAAAAAATATTAAAAAAATTCTTACCTGGGGGGGTCGGCGGGATTTGAACCCACGAACTCAGGGCTCCCTGAGCCCTACCGCTCAGCACACAACTAGGTGGGCTAGCGGGCTGATCCGAAAGGATCAGGTAGCTCTCCCCATTATAGGAAAGCGTGGGCGACGCTCAGGGTAATAAATGTCGACACTTCGTTGAATCATGATCAAATCCTGTGATCGTCGGTGTGAGAAATTTTATCAACCACCACCTATAGAATATGTCTTCTATTGAAGCATGACGAGCTTCTTAGTTAATGAAAGCAGTCCTAGTAATCCATAGGGAAACCAGATTGTGAAAGGCATTATCTCGTCTAGATCTTATCGATCACCGATGCCTGATTATCGTTTGTGGGTAGGTTCCTCCGATTTTGAGCTCATGGACTGGGGTCTCTATCACAAATCTTGAACTCCAGCTTGTAGTGACGTAATGTGTCATAGATCTCGCTATCAAAAAATGACTGCACACCAACAATGCGAACAAAGATCTATATTTTTGGATGATCTGCTACACCTGTTATTGCTGTATTGTAGAACCTTGCAATAGCAATTATCCTCCTTCGATAGCTGCAACCATCGGTATCATAATGAAAACTGTGATAGCTTGGCGAAATAGATGCAAAAAAATAGATGGGATAATATACCACATTTTCTAGACAGGAGAAGGAGTTAGGTTTTAAAAAATAAAATGCTCCATAAGTCTATTGTCTACCTTGGGGTAGGCTATACTTCCACTAATAGTTGTCTACCCCGTGCAGAAGGTAATACATCATCGTGAGCAATTTTTAACCCATACAGGTCATCTGGTTTTGATCCAACCCAAGGGGGGAGTTTACCCGTGGCTTAGGATTCTAGTCCTACCACTTCACCAGCTTCAAGGCCTAGGATTCTGATCCCGTCACTATGTAGTGTCTACCGCATACAGGTCATCTGGCTATGAAAGTGAGCCAGACCAATTGGTCAGCTTTGATACCATGATGGGAAAAAAAAGTGTAGTTCTATTCAATTGCATCAAATATATAGATTACATTAGGCTTGGAATAGCCTGTAATTTTAGGATCTAGAAAACCAAATAATACCTAAAATGTACTCACGCTAAGTTAAGCCTAACCACTAATCAAATAATGGAATAATAACGATAACATACGCTAACAATTGTATCACTTAGGCATTCCCCTTGTGTATTGTGGTGGAGTACATAGTTCTTCATAATTAATATCACTAAACATTTCTTCATGTGTAATTTATTCATCATTTTCAATCATTAATAGAGATTAATTTAGAAGAAAATTCTTTTGAAAATGGTGATTTACCTTATTCATCAAAGATAACACCATAACTAATATATACTTTATTTGAAGCTGGATAAAATAGTCTATAAGTTTTTTATTGATAAATATAGCCTAGTATGATGCATTGCTAATATTTTTCATACAATTTGTATTTTCTCCTTTGGAATGTGCATGTATGTTGTACAACCAAAAACCCAAATATAAGATATTGATGGTGAAAGAATTCGGAACGTTCTTGTATTATTCACAGCGGATTAAATAGTGATTACATAGCCGAGAATAGAACACCGACGGAACTGAATATGTTACGCAGTTGTAACAGCAGTTCTAATTAATGTAATACAGACAATAAATTAACAGTATGCTAAATAGTACGCTAACATCCCCCTTTATTACATTATTTGGGTAATGTAATAACTAATAGCTATACTAGACTACTAACATCCCCTTACATCATTTTGCAATACAAAGTGAGCTGCGGAACAATTCAAATTTGACATGTCCAAGTGCCTTAGTGAAAATGTACTGCAACTTGAGCATCGGTGGGAATGTCTGAAGCTGAATTCGGTGCTTTGGAACTTCATCTCGAATGAAATGACATTGTGTGTCAATGTGCTTTGTTCTTTCATGATGGACTGGATTCTTGACGAGGTTCAGAACACCCTGATTGTCGCAAAACAAGTGTATTGGAGATTTTGATGGATGGCCCATACTTGTCAGAATGTGACGTAACCATATCACTTCGCACACAGCTTCACGTGCGGCATGATATTCTGCCTCTGTTGATGAAATAGCAACCACCTGTTGCTTCTTGCTGTGCCAAGAGACAGGACCGGATCCCAAATGAAAAATGTATCCAAAAGTTGACTTGTGATCATCAAATGATCCGGCATAGTCGGAGTCCGTGTATCCTTGCAAGAATAATTTGTTGTTCCTCTTGTATTCTAGGCCATATTCCATAGTACCACGGACATAGTGAAGAACACGTTTTGATGCTTTCCAATGAGTGGTCTTAGGCTCCTGCATGAACCTCGAAAGATAGTTGACATCAAAAATGAGATCTGGCCTAGTATTGGTCAGATATATGAGACTCCCAATCAGCTGTCGATAGAGAGTACCATCTACCTGAGGTGAGTCATCATATCATGATAACTGAAGTCCATTCTCCATTGGAGTTGCCATTGGCTTGTAGTCAGTCATGCGATATTTATCGAGCAATGTCTTGGCATATTTTTTCTGAGACACTTTGATGGAGTGCTCCTTCTGGCTGAATTCCAGACCAAGACAATAATGGAGAAGTCCGAGATCTGTCATCTCAAAATATTTGCACAAGTTTCTTTTGACAGTAGAGATCATAGTTTCTGAACTCCCTGTAATGAGCAGATCATCCACATAGAGTACAAGCAACACTATCTCATAACCCTGTTTCTTGAAATAGAGGTTTGCATCTGACGGACATATCTTAAATCCATGCTGCATAAGGTGATTGTCCATTTTTATATACCAAGCTCGAGGAGCTTGTTTCAGACCATACAAGGATTTGACCAATTTGCAAACTTTCTGCTATTAGCCTTCCACTTCAAATCCTTCAGGCTGAGTCATATAGACTTCTTCTTGGAGATCACCATTTAGAAATGCACTTTTGACATCCATTTGGTGAACTTTCCACCCATATTGTGCTGCCATAGCACACATAACCCGAATTGTGGTCATCCGAGCAGTAGGTGCAAAAGTTTCCTCATAGTCGATGCCTTCCTTTTGAGCATAGCCCTTTGCAACAAGATGGGCCTTATGCTTATCAATTGTTCCATCTGCCTTGTACTTGACTTTATATACCCATTTGTAGCCAATGGGTTTCTTTCCATGCGGCAGATCAACAAGCTTCCAAGTTTTATTTTTCATCAGAGAATCATACTCTGTATCCATAGCGGCCTTCCACTGAGGCTCACCGAGAGCATCTTGCAGCGATGCGGGTTCAAGACTATCTATGGTAGACATGAATGCCCTGTCATCATCAATATCCATATCCTCAACCTACGTACTTGGAGTCATAGAAAGTTCCTCAAAATATTGACAAAGATCATCAACCTCACCAGTTTCTCTGGCTTCTCTTTCCTTTTGAGCCATACTGCGTGTATGAGGTCTATCCAAATTCAAATTGGGAGGAGTGGATAAATTTGCGTCTCTGATTGTATTTGTACACCATTTAGGATTCTTCTTCGGTGGTGGTGAAGAAGATGTAGAAGGACCTCCTGTCTCTGTTGACGAAGGAATCTTCTCTTCCTTAGGTTCCACAATATCTTGGTGTACTGTAGATGTGCTCTGTGATGTGAAAGCTTCATAAAAGACAACATCTCTGCTGATATGAATTTTCTTGGTCAAAGGATCTATCAAATGATATCCTTTAGAGTGCTCAGAATACCCAAGAAAAATACATTTCAGTGTTTTCTCATCTAGCTTCTTCCTTTTTTTTTCGGTATGTGCATGAAAGCGTGACACCCGAAAATACGTAGATGAGATATGGAGGGTTTTCGACCACTCCATGCTTCCTGTGGAGTCATTCATTTTAGGGCCTTTGTGGGTGCCCTATTCAATAGATACACTACGGTGGTGACGACTTTTGCCCAATATTGTTGCCCAAGAGTAGCTCCTGTGAGCATACAATGAACCATTTCCATGATTGAACGGTTCCTTCTCTCAGCAACTCCATTTTGCTGAGGAGTATAGGCATTTGTTAATTGTATCTTGATCCCATGCTTATCTAGGAATGCAAAAAATTCATTAGAGGTAAACTCTCCCCCTCGATCTGAGCGGAGGGTTTTAATAGAAGCTCCTGACTACTCCTTCTCAATGGATTTCTTGAACTGCTAGAAGAATGCAAAAGCTTCAGATTTTATTTTGAGAAAGAAAACCCACATATTTCGTGAGTAGTCATCTACAAATAACTGAAAGTACCTCTTCCCTCCACAACTTTGGGGTGTGAAAGGACCGCACAGATCGGTATGAATTAACTCCAGAGGTTTTCATGCTCTTGTTGAGCTCTTCTCAAATGGTACTCTATGCTTGCTTTCCTGCCTAGCGGTCGGAGCACACCGGCAATGTGGCAGAAAGGGAAGGAAGACCCTTTACCATCTCATACTTGCTGAGCTCAAGTAAGTAGCTAGAACTAAGATGCCCATATCTCTTGTGCCATAGGGAAGTTTCCTCCTTGGTAGAGATAGTCATGGCAACATGTGGAGTAGAGATAGCATCTAGTGCAAATAAGCCATGCTTATATGAAGTTGTTGCAATCTGCTTACCCTTCCTGGTAATTGTACAACACTTCTTTCCATTCTCAACACGAAAGTTGACAACCATATTTCTGTCCAAGATTTGTGTGACTGACAACAAATTGTTGGCCAATCCCGGAACATAGAGGACTTTATCAATCCGACACTTGCCATCGGGAAGAGTGACTGAAACTGTACCCTCTCCCTGAACCCTGTAGGTTTTATCATCAGCAATGGTGACAGGTTTGCCCTCTTTGGCCTCAAATGATTCAAACCATGATCGCGTCGCCGATCATATGTTTGCTAGCTCCAGAATCGACATACCAAACAGGATCCCTCTGTGTGGAATCTATGGTAGTCATGAGCACCTTGTGTGCCCATTCAGAATCTGAGTCAAATTTTGAATACAGCAACATTCACCTAGGGTTGCTTGTTCTTATTTTGTGGTTTGTTTTGGCCCTTCTACTTGTTCTTATGCCAACACCTGTTGGTGTCATGGTTGTCTTTCTCACAGATCTTGCACCACCTCTTCTTCTGTTGAGGTTGTTTGCCTTTTCCTTTCGTATCCTTTTGAGAATTTCCTCCTTTCTAAAATTTGCCTCCTTTTCGCCCATTACCTTTCTTCCTAGAACCCTGCCTGTTGGTGTATAGGGCTGTATTGGAAGAATCATCCTTGTGAAGTTGGCGTGCCTCCTATTTTTGGAGCAGATTGACCAACTCGATGTAGGTAATTTGTCGTTGAGACACCTGGATGGAGGTTATCAACATATCAAATGAAGAAGGTAAAGCTCTCATCATAAGTGAAATGAGAAGCTTTTCGTCCACAGTATCTCCAAGAGAACTCAATTTCTCTTTCAACTCAGACACTCTGCACAGAAAGAGTTCAACTGTTTCACCCTGCCTCAAACTCAGGTTATGAAGTTATTGTTGAAGATGAAGAATGGTGGATTCATTCTTCCCCTCATAGATGGTTCTAAGGGCATCCCATGCCTCTTTACCACTTGCTTTGTCGCTATATGAGGTTGCACTTCATCTGAAATAGCAAACAAAATGAGCACCTTTGCTCTACTTGTCTTTCTTGTCAAAAGCTATCCGATCTCTTGAAGGACATGTGGATCCTGCATGTTGGTGAAGGCCTGGTTGCTACTCCAGTAACAATATCCCACAAATCTTCCATTTGGAGAATTGCCTTCATCTTATGTTTCCATGGTGTATAATTTGGACCTTTCAATAACTGATGCGGATCAGTCATCAATTTTGCAATAGCGGCCATAGTGAAGGTTCCTTATATCACCAATTGGTCCCCCTTTCTATATACCTTTTGCTAGGCCAATATACCGTACAAAATACCCGCCCTTACGTGAGGGCAACTATAGGTATTTAGAAATATTAACAAAAAATCACCCGCCCTTACGTGAGGGAGACTATAGGTGAGTTTTAGAGATCATACGATACGTGGAACATAAGTGGTACTGAAATGGAATCGCCTTGTTGATGGCACCTACCATAGAAGATTCTTCTCATGCGTGGGGCGTAACTTCCCCTAAACACTATGAAGAATACTTTGTCGGGATTTACGCCTAAACACAAGTGCGATAAAGGGTAGTGGATGGAGTAAAAAAATGCAAAAATGGCGTACTTATTCCTCCTCGACGATTTATAGAGAACAAGCTCAGACGTCGTTATAGCAGCTATATTAGGCGGCGGATACAGTAGCCAAATCACAACGACTTTACACTGTAAGTGCTGGCCAGAGGTATCACAAATACCGAACGCTGCAGTGCAATAAAATTGCACGGATGGGTTTTATATTTCGGGGACTTAGGGAGTGTTTGATTTTAATTTTTAATGTTATAGTGCAAAAATGAAATATGCAACATACAACAAAAAAAATTGCCCACAATAATAACCCACAAGGTGTCGGTCACAGCCGAAAATGCACCTTTTACAATGCCAAATTGCTATTTTTCGAAAAATTACTCACTATCCCCCTTTGATTTTTTGAAAAAATATCCCCCCTTAAAAGGCTTTCTTTAACAAAGCATTTTAATAATTATTATAAATTTAAAATTAAAATAAATAATTTTAATTTATATAGTTTTTAAACTTATAAAAAAATAAATTAAAATTAAAATTTTAATTTATAAAGTTAAAAAACTATATTAAAAAAAATTAAAATTTTAAATTTTAATTAAAAATAATAATAATTAAAAAATGACTTTGGAAAAAAAAATAATTATACCTTAGAGGGGAGTCGGCGGGATTTGAACCCCCGACCTGCAGGCTCCCTGAGCCTTACCGCACAACTCACTGCCAAGTGAGCTAGCGGGCTGATCCGGAAGGATCAATGAAGCCCCTCCTTTTTCAACCTCGGTCTGCCCGTCCTCCTCTGCAACGGCCTCATATCTGCCCACTGCCACAGTCGTGCTTTGCTTTTTTTTTCTTTTCAAAAAAAAAATTCCGCGCTGCTTCGACCGCTCTGCGTACCTCTGTTCCCCGTCTGCTGCCTGCGTTCCCCGACGTTCTATTTTTATTTTTTTTTCGAATCAAAAAAAAATATTCCACCGGGGAGGGGGGGGCTAGTCACCCGACGCAGCGCTGGCTGTGGCGGCTACGGGGGGGGCAGCGCTGGCTATCGTGGCCACCCGGGGGGGGTTTATACCCCGCGTGGGCGCGGGATTTGAAATTCCCGCGTTGCACACATTTGTTTTGGGGGGGGACCACGTTGGGGAGCGCACGCGCGCAACCTCCAATGCGGGGGGTGGCCCTTCCCACCTTCGCGTCCCCACGCGGTGAACGTTTCCCTCGCGCGGACAGCGGGAGCGGGGGAGGGGTTGCGCGACGGACTGACGTCCGCGCGCGGGGACAGCGTTGCGTCCTCCGAGACGCGCGCTGTACCTCCGCCCTGCATCCTCCGACTGGAGCCTGCGTCCAGTCATGGGGACAGCACTGCGTCCTCCAGGACAGCGTTGCGTCCTCCGCCCTGCGTTTGCGTCCAGTCGCGCGCGACGCAGCCTGCGTGGACGCACTGCGTTCCAGGCTGTGGAGCGTTCCAGACTGCGCGCAGATTTTTTTTTTTTGTTTTCTCGGCTGCGGAGAATTGCGGGCTGCGTCCGCTAAATTTTTTTTTAATTTTGCTGCGGTGTGCCGTAGTCGTGCCCAGCGAGGAAAACAAAATTCCTTCGCTTCCAGCACCAGCTCCTTCCTCCGTCTACGCACAGGAAAAAAAATCCCTCTGCAAATTAAATTCTCTGCCCAGATAAAATTGGCTCTGATGCCATGAAAGAATTCAGAACGTTCTTGTATTATTCACAGCGGATTAAATAGTGATTACATAGCCGAGAATAGAACACCGGCGGAAATGAATATGTTACGCAGTTGTAACAGCAGTTCTAATTAATGTAATACAGACAATAAATTAACAGTATGCTAAATAGTACGCTAACAGATGGTTTATGTCTACTTCATGATTATTCTAGAGTGATATGTTCAAATGATGTAGTTGGGGATTGACTAAGTATATAAATTGTTGTATGTACTACTTTTGCCTAAAATGAGTGCCTAGGTTGTGAATCATTCAACATACTTCATACCACTTCCATGATATTTCTATTTAAAAATTTTGCAATATAATTTTTTTTATGGTGAGTAGGCTACTATCATCCATCGTTGAATTCTATTTTCATTCAAAAATGCTAAAAATTCATTGATGGTAAATTTTCCTATCAATTTGAGTGGAGGACATGGATCTTTGTTCCCATGGAAGATTCTACATGGGCCTTAAATTTTTAAAAGTAAAATAAATATTCATCTTTGTTATTCAAAAAGTATACCCTTTCTTTTTGCGTATGGTCATAAAAAAAGAGTTGAAAATACTCGGTTCCATTGTCACTTGTGGTCATGGTTCCACACAAGTCGATATGGATCAAATTGAGAGATGCCTTGGCCCAATATTCTATAGTATTGAAAGGAGTTTGATGTTTTATCCCAACTAAAAAACATGGAAAAATTAGTGTAGACTTGTATAAATATGGAAGACTTTCAACCATATTTTTGTTTTGCAATGTAATAAGGTGGCGATAACATAGATGACCATATTGTCGATGTCAAAGTGATGTATATATTGAAGTTGACAACTAATGCTAAGTTATAATTATTCATTATGTTAAGTTCAAACATATTTTATTTTCCTTTTTTATATGCAATAATCTTATAATTCTTAGTTTTATCATGAAGGATACAAATATTGGATCTTTGTTGCTTATCAAACTTAACTTTTAAATTGTGGTCAAGTAGTTGATTGATGAAGAGTATATTCTTGGTGAGTCTTAAAAAATATGACTTATGTGATTTTTAATTTTTATGATTCAAGTCACAATTTTATATCATGTATGCCTTTTATTTCATAGGATGTGTCATCCCCAAGAGAAACATTTCTTGCATGTATATAAAGCTTTATATATTGAAACCAATATTTATTTCCTATCATGTGTCTAGTTGCTCCAAAGTTAATATATCAAATATCATTGAGTTGAGCATGTGCAGCTAATCCACTTTATTTTGTGATGAGAATTGTTTCTCCATATTTCTTTTTCAAATGACTTCTTCCTTTTAATAAATGCTTCATTTATTTGCCTTAAATGTGACACCTCTTCCTTTTGAAGTAGATTCACCAACTTCTCAAACCTTGGTGTTTGCATAGTAATATTTAGTGTAGATACAAAAATATTGTACTTTTATGGGATTGATCTTGAAATATAAAAACTAATATTTCATCAAATACCTAAGTTTCCAATGCTTGTAATGTTTCTTGCAACTCTGTAATTCTCCTCATGAATAACTCTAGCTTTTCTCCACTCTTTATCTTCAAAAAATGGAGTTAACTTTGGATGAATATAATATAATTTTTATTATTGGATTAAAATACTATTTTTAGATTCTCCCATGCATCCTTGGCTATGATTGTATCCCTAATTTATGCTTGGACCTCATTTGCTACTCCAAACATGATGATTAGTTTTACCTGTATGTATGTCTTGTCAAGATTTGTTTTATCTTTTCCTTCTTTTGTAGGATATGAAGTGTTTCCATATACTACTTGTCATACTTATTCAAACTCAAGATGTGTCATGAGTTTCATATTCAAGGCAACATAATTGTTTTCCCTCAACAATTGAGAATCTAGCAACAAGAACTTCGGTGCTCCACTAGCCATAGTAAAATTTTACAAAATTTAATTTTTCTTCTTTTATTATGTGTGCCTTGAAAAAATATTTTTGATGAGTATATATATGCATATACTCAAATTGCTATTGATGCTTCAAATATTAAGAAAATACTTCACCAAGTATGAAATATGGATGTGAAAAACTTTTCTTTCCTCCAAATAATAATTCTTCTTTTCAATTTTTTTAAAATACTAATTTATTATTTTATAGCATGCTATTTTAATTTAAAAAAATGAATTTTTATAAACCTATGTACCTTTGTTTTCTTCCCACTATTGATGCGAGGTGGTAATCAACTTCTTGATTGTCTTAGTTATAATCACAAGTCCCTTTTTTCTTCTATCTACTTTTGCATATATTATTTCTTTTGAAAAATATGCTAGATGAACTTTATGCTTTTTGAAACTTTTGATAGCATAATAAATCAAGAAATATTTCCTTATCATTTTTAGACTAATAGTTTGCTTCGTATGAGAAATTTAGAGAATATGTCTCTATTACGTTTAATTGACCAATGATTTTACTTTCAAATGGATGTCTTACCTTGTGATTATTCATGTGCTTGAGCAAGTTTTTTTTGTTGGGTGTGTACTTTTTACCTTTGACTTTTTGTATTCATTATTTTATTTTTAAGGCACACTATTTTTTTGTGTTCTTCTAGGCGCATGTTCTTATATTTTGTCTTTTAGGTGTTATTCATAGGGTTTCTTTCTATGGTTTTATTTTACTTTTTGCTCGATGGTGTGCATGAGACTACACATTTTTCCTTTAGATGTGTTAGGTGACATTTAAATTTTGATGCAATTATATCCTTAGTTTCTCTTAATTGGTAGAGTTGATTGCTTCTTGTTTTCTTTTTTACTAGTGTAGGTTTTCCTAATTACTTTTCTTCCTTCCTTTTGACTAGTGTAGACATCTCTAATTCTTTCATATACTTCTTTTTTATTGGAGCAAACATCTTTTGTTCATTATTTGTGCTTTATTTCCAATTATTATTTTGTATACAAATCCTTTGGATAGAGTTAATTTGATTTTTTATATATTCTTTCATGGGGTCCTTTTATCCATTTTGTCTCATGGGTGTCTAAAATTATTCTTTCATGGGCTCCATTCTTTAGGCCTGATTAGTGGTACCAAATTTTGTTGGTTTTTAGCTAATGTAAACTAATTGTATTTAACATGCACTTATTGCTTCATTGTTATAATTTTATAATGATCATTTGGTCTAGATATAAATGAAAATAGGGTTATGCATAAGGGGTTGGACTCAAAATGTACTTGTAAAAAAATAGCAAATCCTAGTCGAAATCAAGGTGAATCATGGTGAATCCTAAGAAAATCAAATCAATCATATTCACACCAAAATTTGGGGTATTTGAAGCCCTAAAAATTAAGGTCATATTTGGGATACATTTTGACCTATTAAATCGTCTTATAACTTCATACAAACACCACCATTATATCAAGATCAAAAAGATCTTCCCAACGAGTACACATATGCCTATGTTTGGATATATAGTGTGGTGAATTGACCCTAAGAAAAAATTGGTCCTAAAAGAAGCAGGCAAATGGGTCGACGTCGAGGGTCCTCATATTCACCAATTTATAATTTTAAAAATCCTAATATTTACCCAATTTGTGAATATTCGCCACTGTGAATAACCCTTAATTAAATATTATACCTTGTCATTAGCTTTAATTGAGAACGCATTTTTTGTTTTCTCCTTATATTTCTAAATATTTCTTTCATACCTCATGGAATATTTGTATAGCATTATTTTGTTACCTCTTTTGAAGCTTTATTTATTATTTTCAAATGGTAATTAACAACTTCAATATTGTTTGTTATTTTATGAATTTTATATTAGTTTTTGATGCCACATACAATAGGAGATACCAATCACAAGATGCAGAAATAAATAAAGTAGACCTTTGATATTAATGAAATATGCTATAAATAAAAATGGTGAAAATATTACAATAGTAACTATTGAAGAAATGGACACTCCATAATAGAAGCTACTACTCCATGAATGAGCTTTGAGATTATAGCTCACACACACACTACTCTGCTGCCTATCTACCATACACTAGCATGATGCAATGAATTCTATCTCTATGGTCATTATATAGGAAGATAAGTTCCTTGGCCAACACTCTATCTACTTGTACAAGTGGACACCTTGCACGTTACAACATGCACATCGACACTTGTACATTTATTACATTGCATGAAGTAACTATGTAAATTTCCCCTAAAGTAACCTAATATCCTAAGTATGTACCAAGGAAAGTACATTTATATGACCCAAATAATGTAATATACTCCATTTCTAACACCCCCCTGTATTACAATATATGCGTATTAAAGACTTTAGTATTCAATGTGGATCTTCTTCCATATGATGGCTTTGAATTGGATCTTCTTCTTTGATATGGAATTCTAATTCTTCTCTGAGTTTTATAATTTGTTCAAGCAAGATGTTATTGTCTTCAAAAGTTGTAATTCTTGCTAAAAGAGCTTTGATATCATAATTATCAGTAGGTTCTTCTAGTTATTCAATTTCTTCTATCCTTTGAGCTAGATGTCCTTTTTGATTTTTTTTATACTCCAATTGTGGATAATTGGATGGATGCAAAAATTATTGCTGACGAGGATTTTGATATTATCGTGGCTAAAATTGGCTCCCATTGTTCATATGATCTCCTTGATTCTGATTCTGGGATTTGAACTTGTAGTAGTTGGTACTAGGAACTTTTCTCCTGCATATCTAACAATACCTGTTGTACCATGGTCTTCATCCTTTTTATGAAGAGTAACTATTTCCCTATGGATTATCTTTAGATGTCAATGCAGTGTTAGATATCTCATATTTAACTATATTTTCCACTTCATATTCATGTAGAATATTTATTAAGTCATCAAAATAAGTATCTTTACTTAGAACTTGTAAAGATATTACCAAATGTTTATAGTTGTCTAGAAGTGCTCTCATGGTTACTTGAGTAAGAATTTCACCCTTAACTATTTTTTGTAAGGTAAATATTTTCCCTTTAATATATGCTATCTTTCTTAGGAATAGTTCTATGCTTTCTTCATTGTTCATTTTCATGAATGAAGTTGAATTTGAATATGTACAATAGTTGCCTTATTCTTTCCTTCAAAAATTTTCTCTAGGCTTAACCATGCATTTGAGGCTGATTTTGTTGAACTGATATAGGGTTTTATCTCATCAATGATAGCAAAGGTTATTATCATTAGAGCCTTTGAATCATTTTCTACAAACTTTAGGATCTCAATATCATCTATAGTAGGTATTTGTGTTTTTCATTTAACAATATTCCAAAGTTTTTCATATGCCAAAATATCTTTTACTTTATTCTTCCAAGAGAAATAATTAGGACCCTTAAGTAACTGAGATTCTTCTGAGAAGAATTTGTTTGAAGCCATTTGAACTCCCTAATATTAATTATTAGGTTTTGTAGAATATCTTATGACTCCCTAGGATTTTTGGAAAATATATAAAGTTCTTTTGTAAGATATAGTTCAATATTGGTTGATTTTGTAAAGTTTTGTAAATGTTAAAATCAACTTCTATTGTCCTTCTTGCTCATATTGAATAAAGCTTTTTCTCTAGACTTCAAGATGTATAATATTGGACCTTTTATCTCTATTATAGCATAGGGGTGTAGTATTACTATGTGGGGAGGTGATAATATAGGGTTAGGAATGATCAATAAACAATTTCCAACTTGGTTACCAAATCGTACAACCGTACAGTCCTCTAAACTAACCCTTTGCGATAGTTAAAAAAATTGTATGAATGTCAAACTCTCACACTCTATAGTTACAAATAATACAGTGGCATGTATTTTATGCTTTTACACTCAAAAAAACTAATATAATCAGTTTTGGAAGCTGCCATACATAGTTTGTAACTGTTCAAGTTGATTTTCTGAAAATGCCAAATCGAGTAAGTCAATCTCTATGATTCAGTTTGCCAAATAAGGTAAGTTGACTTTGTATGATTTGTATGGAATCTGGTGTATGATAAAAAAAAATGGATGGTACAGTCAGGTGCCTAATTAGATACTCTAATGCCTCAATATCTCTTAGGGATTTTTTGTAGGGTTTTACTATGCCAATTAATCCATTCTTCAAAATATACCAACCATTGTAACGGAGCTTGGGAGAGATTCCACACAATTGATTACATACATAAATCATATAGAAGGGTTCACAATGTCATTATCCACATTTCCATGCTCATATATCATTCCTTAGGTCCCACCAGTGCTAATATCTATCAAGGAGTTGCAACAAAACATAAAAGTAAGCTAAAACAATAACCAGAAAATACACATGCACCAATATTCCATCATAGATCATAAATCATCACTGCTAGGATTGTACACAAAATGCAATGATGTATTTCCATTCCATTATAGCATAAATTTCATTACAACAAGGTTATTCTATCAATATCTTGCAATAACTTAGAAGTAAACTAATTATTACAACCAACAAGTACTCTATTCTATCTCTTAACAACCAGACCTACAAATTTGAAAATGGAGCCTTATATAATGTTGCCTAGGCTGTTAAAAAGTGGTTCTTGAGGAAATTAGTTACTTACAACTGCCCATGTACAATTGAATACATTAATTTGGTCTTTTACTAAGTTTAACACCTTATTTAGCAAATCTATGCACCATTTCATTATGAAATTACATTTCCCATGCATTTGGCTGAATTTTGGTGCACCCTATATGATTTGCTACTTCCTTGTATGATTTTTACCTCCAATTGTATGGTTTTACCCTACCTATATGGTTTACAAAAATCGGATAAACTATCACTTATGCCAAAAATTTCAAAATTGAGCAAATCCTTTTTTATCACTTCTTCTTCTAGAAGGTGGATTTGTTGCCTGCATATGCCCTCCCCTTTACTTTGGTTGGTGTCCTTGCTGACTCATTCTTCTTCTTCCACTATGTCTCATAGTCTACCACAATAGCTTATAAGTCCTTTAATTGTAACTTATATTTCTCGTTCATTCCTCAAATTGGCTGCGTAGCTTCCCATCTCTACTGCTTTCACCCCATGGAAGTTATCATTTTCCTTGGAAGTCTTCAGGAACTCCATCATCTACTTTTCACAGTTTGAGATAATATTTTTCAACCTCTCCTTCCAGTGAGCTTCTGCTTGAGCTGCTACTTGAAGTTATTCATTATTTTTAGTAATAGTCTTCAGGTGATGACTAATATCAGCCTCCATAGCTCGAACACTATCTTACTTGATTTTCAAATGAGCTTGCTTTTCTAGGACCATATCATTCAATATTTTATTGTCCTTTATTAGCTCCTCTATCTTCTTGGCTTGTGTTACCATTTTATCACTCTTCTCAGCCACTTGAGCTATCATATGTTCCTCCTTTGCTTTGAGTTGTGCCTCAAACTCCTTAATCTTATCCTCTATAATTTGTGAAATCTATCACTTTTCCTCTTCAAGTGTATTAAGTCTAGATTCAAAATCAGTTATGATTCCTGATAGATCTTCCTCCAGTTTATTTATCTTCTCTTCTACTACAAATTTGTTTTTCTATAGTTATTCTTCCATTGTAACCAATATATTTTGAGTGGTTGTGGTCTCCTCCTTCTGAGCCTCCTTGAGCTGATATATTTATTCCAATACTATGCTCAACCACTCAATATAGTGATCCTGAGGAATTTAAAATTCCTTAGGATGATAACCAATCCAGTAGCAACCCTATTGTACTCCATATCTATTGTATTTGCATGACAGGTCAGATGATTGGCCCTATCCAAGTATATCCTTGGATATTTCCTATAATTTGTTCTCACCCCTTCTAGAAATTGCTCTCTTCCCAACATTGTTGTTACCTCTTCCCTAGGCAACCTGCATGGATGTTGTGCATGGATATATGCACTTTCACCCATTCTATTATCTTTTCTAACTCAAGAGACACTTGTTACTCCCATAACTTTAATTCTCCTATGTGGAAAATATAAAATTCCAATCTAGAACTATTAATGACATGGCCTAAATGAGAAAATAAGTGTTCCACCTTATATTCTATTCCATGTGCCTCCTCAGTTCCAACTCTATTGAACCATGGTAATTCTAGAAGATAACTGGATTGGATCCCTCACAGTTCTTCCTCTATAGGAGTTTGTACATCTTCCTCTTCTATGTGGTGGCAGGAGCTTCCCCTAAGCTCCTGAAGTGCTCTTTGAGTGTCTATATTTTCCTATGGTGGATCTTGTTCTTCCATATTCTTTATCCCCACCTTCTCTTGTACTTTCATAATATCCTGTTAAGATTGTTTCTGCTCAACTTCTTCTTATGCTTCTTTCTATTATGTAAGCCCCACATATTATTCTTTTGTCACTTCTTCCTCTTGGTCCTACTTTGTTGTGACATGTTCAACAATAAGTTCCTATTTTTCCTATGATGCCTTCGTATTTTTTGATGCATCCATCTTACTTGAGCCTCCTCTCACAAACTTGTAATAAGGATTTTTCTTGGACTCATCCTCCAAAGTATCTACTCTTACTTCCATTATCTCCTTAGTAGTGGCTATTTTTTTTTTTTTTTTTATTTGTGGAAAACATCCCAAAAGGGATGCCACTTTCGGGTAAGACCCAAGGAGGCAGGGGTATCCATTTCGCCAAAAATGCCCAGGACTCGGACCTGGCCTACCACCTTTGACATACTCAAGGAGCAAACAAACACACAAAACCAATTTAAAAATAAGTAAATAACAACAAAAATAATAAAATAAAATAAAAAACATGCTCCTTGAGTGTGTCAAAAACAAAAGCACAACCAAACACGCACAATAAGATAAAAGAAACCACAACACAAACCACATAGAAAAACACAAGAACCACATAACAAAACACAAACAAGACAAAAACAACAGAACACTACAAAGACATAACCCAAAAAAAACATGAAAAATAAACACAACCAAAACCTAAAAAAAATAAAAAAAAAAATAAAAAACAACCAACAATAGACAATAAAAAAAAACAAAAAACATAGAAAACACTCACACATAAAAACACGAAATAACACAAACAAAGAGAAACCCAAGAACAAGAATGAAAAAAACACAAGAACAATAACAAAAAACATAAAAAAAAAAACAAAAAAAAACAACAAAAACACAAGAACAACAAAAAACAACACAAAGAACACAAAAACAAAACAAAACAAAAGAACCCACCCACCTTAAAAAACTAAACAAAAAAAAAACAAACAAAAAAAAAAAAGAAAAAAAATTGAACAAAACAATGACCTATCTAGACCAGAAGACTATTAAGGCAAGAATCAACGAGAGGAAACAAAATAAAGAATAGAATGAGCTAGGGAACTAAAAAAAAACTGAATGAACCAAAGAGAAGCAAAACAAAAAAAAAACAAGAAGAAACTAGGTACCTTCAGAACTGGAGCCATCCAAAGAAATGATAGAAAGAAGAGCTTCCCTAATTTGAGAAGCCCACCATATAGGAGGGTGGCCATAACAAGTAAGATCACCTTTGTCCAAAGCCCAATTAGCTAAAGCATCAACACTCTTGTTTTGATCTCTGACCACATGATTGTAATCAACTTTCAAAAATCCCATCTGGATTAAATGAATCTTCTCAATAATTCTTTTTATTCTCCAATCCACCTTATGATTCTTAGAAGGAGTCTTCAAGAGATTAATCATAAGTTGAGAGTCAGACTCAACTAACACCTTTTCCCATCCAACCTTAGTAGCCTCCTGAAGGCCTCTGAGGATACCATACCCCTCAACAAGGTTATTGGAAAGAATACCCAAATTCTCAGCAAAAGTAAAAACCAGGGAGCCATCTGAAAGTCTACCAATTCCTCCCACACTAGCTTTTCTAGGGTTCCCTCTAGAGGCTCCATCAGTATTGAATTTTCCAAAATCCTTAGGAGGAGGTTGCCAATTTCTAGTCCTATCCATCTTACTAATACTCACATTCCCTTTAAGTTGGTTGCCCTTAGAAGATTTAATCTTCAATCTTTGCATCACTTGATCCCATCTTTGGTGGGAGTTTTGGGGGTGATTAAGGAGTTGATGGACTGATTCAACTAAGTTGGCTATGGTCTTTTGCCAAATATAGTGAATATCCTTCCTATCTTGATTAAAAATTTGGTTGTTCCTTTCATTCCAAATATTCCAAAGAAGAATGGTAGAACCCATCCAAACTAACTACCTAATAAAATGATCAACACCCTCTTGATTAGGCCAATCCCTCCAAAGTTGTTCAAAAGTAAAAAAATTGGACCACTGTAAGCCAAGTAAAGTGGCCATTCTCCTCCATAGCTCAGAGGCTAAAGTACACTCAATAAAAATATGGTTGATATTTTCTACATTCTCTTCACACATTTCACATCTAAAAGGGCCATGAAAACCACGCTTCATAAGTTGCTCACCAGTAAGCACCCTACGATGCAATAAAATCCAATTAAAGAACCTCACCTTAGGCCAGAGCTTTTGAGCCCACAATCAAGAAAATATGTCAGAAGAATGGTTGGGATTATTATGGCATAAGGTCAAATAACCTTGAGCAACTGAATACTCACCCTTAGTAGTGTTGTTCCATCCAAAACAATCTTTTTCATGGGACCAAGAGAGGGATCTCATATGAAGGATGCCTTGGATATCTTGTCTTTGCCTTTCTAGGATTTGAATAGGCCAGTCCTCAATAGGGATCCAATATCTACCAACCTTTGAATTACAAGTATGGTACTCGACGAGTAATTAGCCACCTTTATCCAATTAGCTCGGTGAAGCTCCTCCATCCAAGGCCTCCAATCGGGAAACTGAGTTATCAAAGGCTTGTGACCATCCCAAGAATCTGTCCAAAAATTTGCATGTTGACCATTATGAATGATCCAAAATAATTTTTTCTTTATCAAATCCTCACTAGTCTTAAGAACTGCTAAAATGGGAGAACCTTTGGTAGGAAGTTGATAGCGAACAAGGTCTTCAGGACTTTTGTTCTCAGCATATTTAGCACGGAGATTATTGGCCCAAAGAGCATTGGGGTTATGCAACATCCTCCAATATAATTTAGTAGCTAAAGCTTTGTTGTTATTAATTGAAGACCGGAATCCTAACCCCCCTTCACTCTTAGGAAGACATAAAGTATCCCATTTCACCAAGGCCCATTTTCTTTTCTCCTTAGTACCACTCCAAAGGAAACGATGACTGATTTGATCCAATTCTCGAAGAACAACCTTTGGGATATTCAAAATGGAAGAAACATAAATAGGAATAGCTTGAAGGACTGATTTTACCAAGGTGATTCTACCCCTAGAAGAAAGCCACTTGTTGGTCCACTTTCCAATTTTCTTCTTGACTTTGTCCAACAACCAATTCCAATATTTATTTTTCTGCCTTTGAATATTTATGGGAATACCTAAATAAGTGATTGGAAGAGAGGTCTTCTTATATCTTAATTTATCCAAGACCATGGATTCCTGTCTAGTAGAGCAGTGAAAGAAAATAACTTTAGATTTGTCTTCATTGATCAAATGCCCGATAGCCTTAGAAAAATAGCTAATGATTTGCTTAATATTAGAAGCTTCCTTAACTGTAGCTTTACCTAAAAGAGTAGAGTCATCCACAAATTGAAGATGAGAGATAGGTCTAGCTCCATGAGCAATGGTAACTCCCTCAAGGGTTTTGTTTTCCCTATTTTTGGTTATAGTCCTACCCAAGCATTCAGCAAGAATGATGAATAAATAAGGGGATAGCGGGTCACCTTGCCTAATACCTCTGGAAATAGGGAAATACTGAGAAGGCCTGCCATTGATAAGAACTAAGTAGGAAACTGAAGAGATACATCCCATAATCCAATCCATCCAATCCTTAGAGAAACCAAATTGCCTCAAAACTTTGATAAGGAAGTGCCAATCCACTCTGTCATAAGCTTTGGATAAGTCTAACCGAATGAACATGGAAGGAGAATTTTGCATATCCATGGAATGGATGGCTTCCTGAGAAAGAACTATCTCATCTACTATTTGACGTCCTTCCACATAACCCCCTTGCTCTGGGGAAATAATCTTATGCAAAAGAGGCTTCAACCTTTCTGCCATGATTTTAGTAATGATTTTGAGAAGAACATTACATAAAGCAATAGGTCTAAAAGCTGAGATATGATCAACCTCTTGAGCTTTTGGAACAAGAGTAATATAAGTTTTATTGATAACCTTCAAAATTTCTTTGGCTTTCCTGGCTTCTTCCACCACCTCTAATAAATCAACATGAAGGATATCCCAGAACTCTTGGTAGAACTCAATGGGAAAACCATCGGGACCTGGGGTTTTCCATTTTTGCATTTTAAAAACTACTTGTTGAAGCTCATTGATAGTAATAGGAGCAGTCAAAATAGAGTTCTCCTCAGAAGTGATAAGAGAAGGGATTGCTTGAAGAACATTTTGTTGTGAAGCTGAGTCAAGAGGAGTAGCAACAAAAATATTGGAAAAGTAATCAACAACAATAGAGTTCATGCCATCCCAAGTATAAACAACATCTCCAGAATCTGATTTTAAGGAAGAAATAAAGTTGTGAGATCTTCGAGCTAGAAGATATTTGTGGAAGAAATTTGTGTTTCGATCTCCTTCTTTGAGCCATTGAATTCTAGATTTTTGCTTCCATAAGATTTCTTCTCTTTTTTCCCATTCCTCTAAGCCGAGTTGTGAGTTTAATTTCATCTGCACTTCTCTTCTCTGTGAGGCCATCTAAATGGATTTTCTTATTCAAATTTTCAATATGAGCAATAACTTCATGTTTTTTTATGAACATCCCCAAACTCTTTCCAGTTCCAAGTCTTGATTTTGGATTTAATGTATTGCGGTATTTTGGAAAAATAGAACATCTTAGTCCCATGCCTAGGTTTACCTTCCTT
The DNA here is from genome assembly GCA_028583015.1 of Wollemia nobilis. Taxonomy (NCBI): domain Eukaryota; kingdom Viridiplantae; phylum Streptophyta; class Pinopsida; order Araucariales; family Araucariaceae; genus Wollemia; species Wollemia nobilis. Next base: position 4,064,121 of record JAQPPZ010017258.1, read on the forward strand.
CCACCATTGTTGCACATGAGGTCTGAAGGAAATGTCTCTAAGCCACATTAATTGAAAAGAAAAAAGAGAGAAACTCACATTGGTTTTCCACATTTCCACCATGACTGGCCAATGATCCGAACCAACATTATTAAGAGTCTTCACTTTAGGAATGTGACCATGGATTAAGAAATTTTCAGAGAGCAAAAACCTATCCAATCTCTCCATTATACAAGCTAAGCCTTGCCTTCTGTTAGACCAAGTCATAAGGCCATTATCTGGTTGGATATCCACAAGATGGAGGTTTGCAATATATTCACTCATGAGGTCAGTGCTTTTGTCCAAATTTCTATTTCCCCCCATTTTCTCATCTAGAGAGGATGGTATTGAAATCTCCTCCGATCAAGATCCAAGCTTTAGGAAAATGAGAGATAATATGAGTAATATCCTTCCATTATCTTCTTTTTTCCTCCAAATAAGTTGGAGCATAAACAATAATGCAGAGCATAATCTGGTTGGAATGTCTACTTTGAATAGCTATAGCCAACAAACCCCAACTGCCAACCATATGGTGAATAACTACCTCTTTTGGGTCCCAAAGACAAGCAATGCCACCCGAAGTCCCTTGGGAACTGAGGGAAACCACTTTTCAGCTGGCCAAATTTTCTTGGCAATTAAGTCCATATCCTCCATTGACATCTTTGTTTCTTGAAGGAAAACAAGATGTGGATGATTTATCTGAATCATTCTTCTAATTTCATTTTGTTTTGAAAGACTCCCTTTGAGTCCTCTAATATTCCAAGTGATGATCTTCATTAATACCAGGGCTAAAAAATTTGGGAAGGGCATTAATCTTACCTTCCTCTACAAGATTTTCACCTTCTTTTACCATATGATATTGATTGGTCTTGCGACCTACTTTTTTATTAGAATCCATCTTCAATTTTTTTTTCCTGTTTCTTGACTTATTCCAATTGAATCTGAGATGGCTTCTAACCTTGAAGAATGCTCGTACACAACCAAAATTTTACTAGATGGTTCAACGGAGTCTATATTGGGACCTGCATTATTTGAAGTTTTGACATTTGAAATATTGTTTTTCTTGTGTAAATTTTCTCCTTTTTTTTTTTGAAAACCTTTGATTTGTTGGTTTGTCTCTGAGTTCTTCCCTTCATATTTAAATTGTGTTTCTAAGATTTTAGTTTCCATTATTTCCTCTTCCTCACTTGGGACATCATTTGTGGAAAGGATTTCAAACATATTAGCGAGATGACTTTGATTGATCCTTCATAACTGGTTTTTTTTAGTGTTCTTCTTCTTAGGTATTTGGAAACCTGCTTGAGTTTATATCTTCTTTCTTTTGATCAGGAATTTTATTTGGGCAAGCACTGGCCAAATGACCATATTCATGGCAAATTCTACAACGAAAAGGAATGTTCTCATAGTCCACTACTTGCTCCCAAGTGTCTTCCCAAAATTGTAATGTGATATTTTTAGGTAGGGGTTTGTCAAAATCCATTAAAACACAAATCCGAGCATAAATAATATGTTCAAAATTTTGAGTACAATCAGTAGTCATCATAAAAGTTCCTAAAGAGTTTCCAATTGAAGAAAAAATAGTAGGATTCCAAAATTCAATAGGGAGGCCAAAGAGTCTAACCCACACGGGAGCTATAGAAGGCATCTCTTCTTCGGATTTAAATTTAGTATGCCAGGGCTTCATGAAAAGCCCTGCCCTTCCAAAAAACCAAGGACCCCCTTGAAAAGTTTTCTCTCTATCTTCATTATTAGCAAATAAAACAAGAAAATAACCATTTGGATAAATAGAGATTTGTAACTCACCTTTAGTTTTCCAACTTTTTGTAGCCCAGACTTTGAAAGCAGATAGACTCGAATGAAAACCCATGAACCGACAAATTAGTCCTCTTTTTTCCAAATCTTCAATGCCGAACTGAATGTTACCCATATCAAGCTTAACAATAGGAGTTCCATCAGTTGCTTTAAGACATCCCTGACTCTGTTTTCCTGGGATCAATCTTAGGCATTCTTAGAGGTTTATGGGAAGCCCTAATATTGATATTAGCATTGGGCTGAGGCTGTCCACCATGAAGGGCATCCCTAAAATTCATTTTTGGGACTGAGTCTTCGAAATTCTTACCCTTGATAGGGGTTTTCATAGTAGAATTATTTTGTGGGTGCACCTTAGCACCAGATTCACTTGAGATATGAGCCATTTTTTGATCAACTTCTTGAAACTTGTTTCGTGATCTCTTTAATCCTTGCCCTAGATGTCGTGGAAAGGTATGGTTTTCACTTTTCTTTTGTGCAGCAAATTGGAAGTCGTTGTCACTCAAGTTCACAGTATGATCTATTGAAAGATAAATTTCTAACCCATATTGTATCCACTGCAACATTTCCTACTAAAATATTGAGCATAAACCACAAAAATATTGGCCGCTAGGGCCCGAAGGCCCTAAAAACCAACCTCTGGAGCTGCTTGCACTCAACCCAGATGAAACCCTCGCATAGCCGCTTGCCAAATATCTCATTCACACATAGGGATGTGCTAGGATCTGTGTTGCTCCAAATGATATGAAAATTTGTGGAGACATTCTAGGGTTTTTCAGGCATCTACCCTCAAAATTTTAGCTCAATCCGAGTCCGGATGAGTGAGATATGGCCAAAACGAGTTCGGAAGTTTGGGCAGTCCTGCGAAAAACGTCTAATCACCTGAGTATTCACTTATAGCATCATGGTAATATCTTGAATTATATGAGCATGAAGAATCAATATTACATGAATAATGAAACACATTTTCCAAAAATGATTCCTTCTTAAGAGACTCAATCCTAGTGGCTATTTCTTCTTGCCCTACCTTGAATATTTTGAAAAAATTTTAAGCATCCATCTGCTCAAAATGTTGGAAAATCTGCAGAGATGTCACTATTCTTTTTTCCTCCATCCAACGTAATTCATCTAGATCTATCTCTTCCAAGTCTAACTATTCTCTTTGCTTTTGGTGTACCTATGGTGTAGGCTCCTCTCATACTTCTGGAACTAGTTTCCTTGCTATTCTTTCATTTTGTCTCCTCATCCTTATCTGGATTAGGCTTCCTTGCATCTCCTCCCTTTATTGAATGGATGATTGCTCCTGCTATTTTTGCCTAGGTTCTTGCTATTCTAGATCATGTTCTAACTATCTAGGCCTTTTTATTTGATTATGTACATCATCATATTCCTATTAAGTATTATCTTCTTGAGCTCTATGGGTCCGTTGCTCACTCCTTGTTTGAGATCTCTTCAGGGTCTCTTTTGGTAGTGGTACTGACTTAGCCCATCTCAATATCATTGGTTGTCCTCCAATTTCTTGAGGTGCAGTTAAACCTGAAAAGTGGATCTCAACTTACATAACTACAATTAATAAAAATCCAATGGCATGGAAAGTTATTCTGAATTTCTTTGGCCTCTTAGTACCTTGTGCATTTTCCTTTCTAGATAGGTACCCCAATCATACTGAATTCCCTTGGTGATACCTTCTTCATACTATGCCATCCACATTGGTATTTATGTGACCCTTATATCTCCTATCATTCAAGCCATAATTGTATTCATAGCACAAGGTCAATGGTCTCCTTTAAATTGGATCTATTTGATTCCATGTGTTCATGCACCTGAGATCTTTGCCTCAATCAGTGATGTGACACTAGTAAGCGTAGTTACAATGCGGTATGCCTCTATTGGATCTACCAATATATTTACTACCTCCATGCCATATTTTAGAAATCCAAATGTCTTTCGAAATATCTTCCCTAAAATATCTACTTTCACTGACCGCTTTCCCACATTGACATAGGTTGTTTTGGTTGCAAGGTTATATGCCTAAACTATCTGCAATAGATAGTTTGTTGGACATTTTGAGTCCCTAAGTCAAAGTTGTCATTGATGTCACCATTTATGCCACCATATGGAGTCATCATTAATTCTAAATATTTTAGTAGGAAATAAAGGGGACAAAGATGATTATTTGATATCCAAGAAGAAGGTCAAAGTTCAAGTAAAACAATGCAAATAACACAAGTTAAAATGGAGTTATAATATTTATTTTATAAATTATTTAAATTCAGGATGAATTTAAATTTTATAAATAAATATTAAAAGATACTTTATCAAAGGTGAAATATTATGATGGTTAGAAGTACCATGGTGAAAACCCAAAATAAAATATTTGTAATTTTCATTACAATATTTTATATTGCAAAAGTGGGTTTATAAAGTCTAAAAATATTTTAATAAACCCAAAGGTTGGGTTTAAAGGTTTAACACCAAAGAATATTTTAATAAAATACAAAGGTTGGATTTAAATTTTTAAACAAGGTAAATTTTATTTCCAACGTCGTCATAGAAGCCAAAGGGAAGCGCCGATGTTTTTGAATTATTGGAGATGCATATAAATACCATGCCCAAAGTTTATTTCCAAATTATCCTTACTCAAATTGAAAAGAGAAAGCATACAAATTAAATGTAGAGCTTGTGAGATAGAATTGCAAAATTTGTGTTTGACTTGACGACGAAAGGAAACAAAAGCAAGCACATTGATTAGTTGGAAGCCAACAAGGCACCTTGGCCTAGTGGCAAGTGGGCTGCAAGCTTACATTTGGTGTGCATGGTGGATAGTGTTCGAATCCCACAAAATATTTTGGTAGACGTGTTGAAGGCACAAATCGTTAGCTGCATGCATTTTGCAAGGCATAGAAGGGATTTTGAAGCACGTGGTGCTTCTTCCTTCCCAATGAGCTTGTAGCCTATGTGGTGGTTTGTGTCGTGGGCAAAGACATTTGTGTGGGCTGCGTTGAGAGTTCAAAACTCTCCAAAGGCAAAGGTACATTTTTATGTTTTATTTTATTAATGCTTAAGTTGGAGGTATGAGGTATTTGGTGATTGAATTATTTGCATTGTGATAAAGGTTGGTTGTTCAGAGATACCATTAGGAGTTATAAGGAGAATTTTGTTTTTATTTTAAAAGTGTTAAAAATTGCTATTGTGGAATATTGAAAGGTTAAGACTTTGTGGGTTGTATGTCATTTTGAATAAAGGGTTTTGTGATTATTGTGAGGATATTATTTATTGTTTAAGTTGGAGTGATAAGTTGTAATTGTGATATTATTTTTGTGATATAAAAACTATCCTCTAAACCTTACTGAGTTTGTCAAAGAAGTAATTATGAGTGTGGAAAATTTGCAAGGACAACTACTCTTCAAAGGTATGGGAAAAATTGTTCTTTGTTGAGTTAAGTGATTAGATTGATTGAAAATTAAGTTTGAAGTGAAAATGCTTTGATTAGGGTTTCCTTTTCAAAAGTGGTTGAGTTAATGCTTCAAGGTTTTCTGGATTGAGAGTTGTGATTAAACATTTTTTGATAAGCATTATTGTTTAGACCATTGGTTGAGTGAAGTACATTGAGTTAATGCTTAAATATTTTCAGAATTGAGATTTGTGATTAAAACCTTGTTTGGTTGGCATTGTTGTTGAAGCCAATGGGTTATGCAAATAACTTTAACTTGAGTTAGAAAAGAACATGAGTATCATTGTTATGTGATATTTGTTGTTGAGCATTGTTGGAAACATTTTTATTTGGGAGATACATGCTTGGACTAGCATTTGTGAGAAAGGTTTGTTTCTTGAAGTGATTGGTTGAGTAGATTTGTTTAATCCTAGGCAAGTGGATGCATGAAGTAGTTGTTCAAGTTCCATAAAACAAACTATTCTATATTCTGATTTGAGTTGAGATTGAGCTTTGATAATAGAACATATTGAGTCTCTAACAATTCTCTTTATGCTTCTATGAGATTGAGTTGAGATTGAGCTTTGATAATAGAACATATTGAGTCTCTAAAAATTCTCTTTATGCTTCTATGAGATTGAGTTGAGATTGAGCTTTGAGAATAGAACATATTGAGTCTCTAACAATTCTCTTTATGCTTATATGAGATTGAGTTGTGATTGAGCATTGAGTATAGAACATATTGAGTCTCTAAAAATTTGATTTATTATTCTATGAGATTGGACAAGTTATGTGTGGACTTGTTAAGCTGATTTGAGATAAGTATTTGAGAAGGCTTGTGGACTTCTTTTGTGTGAGATTTTGTGGAATCTTCCAATGCATATTTGAGCAAGTCCTAGAGAGGAATTTTTGAGCATATTTGGATAGGTTCTGTGTGGACCTGTTGAGCATATTTGGACAAGTTCTGTGTGGACCTGTTGAGCAGATTTGGACAGGTTATGTGTGGACCTGTTGATTAGATTTGATCAGTTTCTGTATGGACCTGTTTGTCACAAATCTGCATAATTACAATATTTCATCACTTGTGCGCCCTAGACTCAGCCAACATTGAAATTCTGAGGGAAAAATAAAATTCCTTCGAACCGATATCCAGAGAGGGCTGGCTCCCTTACTAAATTCTACACTATTTGAAGACTAGGGATGCAGGAAAGAAATTGAAAAATAACTAAAAGAAAGGAAAATATAGCCACAAGCCAAAGTATAGAATTTGGGGTAGACTAATAGCAAAAATTCCACCAAGTTTTATAAAACATATAATAAAATGAAAGTAGCAGAATTTAACTCACACCTTTGTAGAGATAACCTTCAGATCACATTTCAAAATCTACTCACTAACCAACAACGTTTGAATTCAGAATGCAAAATTCAAAACTTAACAGCAAGAGCATGAGCATAAACAAAAATTATTTTAAAAAAAGAGAAGGAAATCACACACATAAGAATGCTTGCAAATTTCAAAATCCAAGTCTCTTCTATTGATGTAGAGAACTTAGAGAGTTTTCTTGCCAAATATCTAACCTCTTCCTTTACAATAAGAATTTGATTAGTATTTATAGAGGTTTTTGCCTCTTTCATTAAATACATGTGGAGGCAAAGTGTCGACCACTCAGCCACCAATAGCAACAACTTTCTCCTCGACCACAACAATGAACCAATGAGCAAATGCCAAATAAAATAACTATTGATTTTATCACATGGCATATCAAGCTTCAACACAAATCATCGGTCTAGTTTCAATCTCCATGGTGGCACCTTGGAAATGCATTCCCACAAAGTGGTCGATGCCTCAAAAATGAACAATATTGCACTAGAATCAAGAGCACATTCTTAAACTTGGTAGCTTCAGTAATCATATCACCTCAAGAATTATCTTTATCAATATTAATCTCTTTTCAAAGAAGATTTACAACAAAATTCACCCAAAATTACATCAATAGGAAAAAGTGTTCAATGTGTGAAAACACTTAAAAAATAAAAAACACTTTTCAATGTGGCACCAATGATTACAACGAAATGTCAATGTGGCACACTACAACAAAATTCCAATGTGGCAAAAATGCCAATAGGACATATTGAAAAGAATTGAGCAGGTTCTGAGTGGACCTATTGAGAAGATTTGAGTAGGTTCTGAGTGGACCTATTGAGAATATTTGAGTAGGTTCTGAGTGGATTGTTGAGCATATTTGAGTAGATTTCAAGTGGATTGTTGAGAATATTTGAGCAGGTTCTGAGTGGACTTGTTGAGAATATTTGGAAAGGTTCTATGTGGATCTTTTGAGAATATTTGAACAGGTTTTGTGTGGACTTGTTGAGAAAATTTGATCAAGTTCTATGTGGACATGTTGAGCAAAATTGAGTAGGTTCTTAGTGAACCAGTTGAGAAAATTTGAGTAGGTTATGAGTGGACCTATTGAGTAGATTTGAGCAGGTTTTGAGTGGACCTATTGATCATATTTGAGCAGGTTTTATGTGGACCTATTGAGTAGATTTTTAGAAGGTTTTGATTGAACCTATTGAGCAGAGATTTGGAGGTGACAGAGCAGAGAGGATAGAGAATCCAGTGGATAGAGATACATCAACCATGATAATTGAGTACAGGTATTTTGAGTTAAGATAAGAGTATTCAAGTTGATGGAGATCCACATTTAATGTAGTGGAGGCAGTGTCTTCTAGAGTATCACTAGCCAAAGTAGAGGAGGAGTTCTCTTATGGATAGATATCCACAAACTATATTTAGGGGATCAACATCTCCTTTGGATAGAGGTCCATAAACATTGTAATTGGGAAGGATTCCCAAAATATTATTTGAGAAATATTTTCTCTATGGAGGTAGCCCACATTGGGTGAACCACGTTAAATTTGTGTCTCTATTGTGTATGGTGTTTTGTGCATTGCTTTGATTACTGCTATTGATACTACTATATATACACTACATAATATTGATTTAAAAAGAAAAGTAAAAAGTGGTCTTATACTGTTCACCCCTCCCTCTCAGTATAAGCTTGTGTTATTTGTAGTTATGGAAGAAGGTCTTGTGGAATGGTGGAACTTATGCAATCACTACTACACCAACATCCTCAAACATCTTCCTTCAAGGATGATTCTTATTTTTCCTATCACTCCACCACTTCCTACATGTATCGGCTCCATGCTGCACAAATGTAATATTTGTGACTTCAACCTAGCCCTCTTCCTATCCACTACTCAGATGCTCCTCCTGATATGGTAGGTGAACTTCACTCCTCATATCCCTCCTTGAGGTCCTTTCTTGTGCCATTCTCTCCTCTCGGTGCCTTGGTGGTGTTCTTCTCAGATTAGCCTACCAATGTCTTTGCCCCCTCCATGGCCTATATCCTCCTCTCCTCCAAGGATGATTACCATGCCAATCATGGGACTAAAACTACCACCCTTGGTGTTGCCATGGGTATGCTTCTCTCTCATGCAATGGACCTGGTGACCTCTCCACCCTATTGGCTACAATCCACCTTAACCGGTGTCCAAACTCTTCTATTGAGATCATTCCTCTACCATCTCATCGATTAACTTAACATCCAAACATCACCATTTCTACAATAAAAAGTGTACCAAAAATCATACAACTTGCTATAAATCATACAATGTATGGTTCTTTGTACCCTTGTATGGTTCTTACCTTCACCATCCATTTCTAGATCGTACACTACTCTTTTTTCCCATAGTTTGATTTTCAGCCCATCAGTCTTCAAACCATCATATCTCCAAATCGTACATCTGCAACCTGAAATTGTACAGTATAATAGTACTCTATACGATGTTGCTTTTTGAATACCTTCCCCTTTGGAATTAGTATGCTTCCATATGATTTCATATGATTTGCTAAAAACTGCCAGAAATGGCCTGAAAATCACCCAGAACTATGCTATTTTCCTTTGAAATCGTACATTCTTCCCCCAAAATCGTACAGTACAATTTTTCAAACCCTAGGTTGTGAAAAATTCAAAATTTTGGCCTCCTTTTTTGAATCTTTCACCAACCCATTTGCCGGATTGCCCCGTTCCTCCTTTTTAGTCTTTCTCGGGAGCAATTTTCCAACTTCTCCACTTCTGGCACAATTTATCTTCAATTGATGAATTTTTGGCTATAATTGATGGTTGTATAGACTTATTTTTCCATTCTCTACTTTTTCCAGCTCTCTTTTTACCTGATTCTTCTATTTCTAGGGTTTAAATCTTCACTTTCCTTGCAATTTCCATCGTTTGATTACAATTTCTCACTTCCCCGAACCCTAATCTACCATTTTTCACCTCTGGGTTCATACTTGGATGTTTTCTGCTATATATTCTTCGTATTTCTTGCTGAACTTCAATTTTTTCTCTTTGATGGAGTAAAACCCTAATTTCCCTCTTTCGTTCCTTCTCCGGGTTAATTTATCTAAAAATGAAAAGTACTCCTTGGTGCTAATTAAAATGGGTCCATCTAAATCCAGATTGTTGATGAAATTGGCTACCCATATGGTCTTCTCCATTCAATTGCATGCTTTCCACCTTTGTCCTCCTGAAAAATTCGAATTCTCACTTGTACGATTTAATGAAATTGCAAGTTTTGCCTTCTATTTAAAGCATTTCAAAAACCCTAACTAAACCCTAATCCAATCAACCCTAAATTGTGCCACTTTGCACATTTCCCTTCCATATTGCATGGATGATTGACAACTCAGCAATTTTTTTGAAAAAATTGTCTCTTTCCCCGCTTTTTCCTCCAACCGTTGCTTTTTCTTGCGCATGCCGCATTAAATGGGTAGTTGGAAATCGTACAACATGCCCTAAAATCATATAGTGTATGATCCAAATCGTACAACATGTCATCTTGTATGATTTCACATGTCTTTATGTCGATTTTACTTGTACGATCTCATAACTTTTCTTTTTTCATCCTCAATTTTTACTTGTACGATCTTATACTTAGAGAAATTTTTCAATTTTTCTCTCTCTGAAGAGGCCGTCATTTCCAGTTTTCAACCACTTCCTTCTTAATTGCGTCCCGAGGGATTTTCACAATTAAGGTACTTTTATTTTATTTATTTTTTCATTTTTTTCATTTTCAATTTTTTTTTCAATCCTAATCTATTTACACTTACCTTCTTGGCAATCGTACAGTGACATTCACTTGTACGATCCCATCAAATTCTTCTCCTGGAGGTTCAACTGTAACATTCTGAGTGGTTGTGTCACCTATCGATAATTTATTCCCTAGGCTGATCCACCTCCACTTGTGATGTTACTGAATTTCTTGGCCTTCCTCCTTCGTGTGTACAATTTGGAATTGTACAATTGCAAGTTGGAGTGCCTTCACCTAGTGTCCTTTCTCCTTGTTGCATAGGTGATTGGTCCCTTGGTAGCGGTGTCCTTACTACTCTACTATCATTCGAGCGACTTCTCTGCCTATCCCCTCGGATCAATTCTAGCTCTAGACTTGGTGATCTAATTCTTAGTTGTCCCTGGTTTCTTTCATCTGCAAACTGTACTCTTCCCCTACCAGCAAGGCTTCTTCCACGCGAGTGTCTCCCCCATCCTATTCCTCTTGGCATTGGGTTTCTCTATGCAAATGGTGATTCCTCCCTTCTCTGGAGTAATCCTCTACCACCCATCCCTCATTGAGATGGTTGTCCCCATGTACGTCACCTTGTGAGATTTGGTAAGATTCCCCTAATTCCTGGTAATCCTCATAGATTCCTTGTCCAGTTCATACAAGCTAAGGGTGTATCTCCTGGCCATCTAGGAGTAGGGGGTCAGAATCTTCCTTGCCCTCTTCCTCCTCTAATTGTAACATCACCTTGTCTTTGTTCATTTCGTAGTTGAATACCTTCCCCCCTTCCTAGCTAAAGCCTTAGGGGCTTTTTTCTTTTCTTTCCTCCCATTGTTCGGGTATCAGGAGTTATCTCTACCAACTCAATGTTGGCTAGTGGACTTCTACTTCTTCTTGTACTTGGTGATAGTTGTCGTAGTGCTCTGATTCTCTGATCCGCACGTGCTAGGTGACGTCTCCATATTCTTTCTTCAAAGTTTCTCTGTGGTGATGATGTTGCCAAAACTTCTCTATAGGCATCAGAAAAGTCCATCTCAAAACTTGAATGAGTCTGATTCTCTTCTCTCTTTTCTACCCAATTGGTTGGCAAATTCATCCTTCTCTCCAATATTTATACTTCTCTCCTTTGTCTTCACAACTATCGATAGGCTATTATATAATCTTGTGGTTCAAGGTTGGTTTGATGTCCCTACGTTCTCTCTATTTATCATTGTATCATTGTACATGTTGGAGGATCATGGTTACCTCAAGGGTTTTGAGGGTTCTCTGGGTGATTATCTTCATCACTACTTCCTGTACTAGGTTCCATTATGAGCCAAGGTATACCTTCACTACTGGAGTCTATCAAATCTAGTAGTGTATTACCTTGTGGTTTGGGTGATGTAGTTACCTCTTCAATATCTCACCATAGCATCTCCACATATTTGTTTGTCATAGGTGGATCACTCGGTGGTACCTGTGAGCTTGTGCTTATGCCCTCATTTCCTCCACCACTTCTCAGAGTTAATCCTTCAACCTCTTCCAGTTCCCTTTCAATCTCTTGTAGCCTAGCTACCCTTTGTTCCTCCAACCTACGTATCATGCCATCCAATTCCTAGATGATTTGCTCTCTCAACATTGCATTATGACCTCTCAACGTTTGATATTCTTCTTGCAATTGTTGAGTCTGTAACCACATTCTTTGTTGTAACAGCCCTATCTGAGCCAATGGAGTAAGTCCAACCAATTCCTGATCAATGGTCTCATTCCCTTCTTCCTCTAGAACTTCCATTTCAAATGTGTCCACTCTATCTTCATATCGTACTGTTAGTCGTATCCTTCTTCGACCTTCCATTTTTTGGGGTAGTTCTCTCCATTCTACCTAAGGATACCTCCTATTTCTATTTACTAGGGTTGCTTCTTCCTACCTTCCCCTATTTCTAGGTAACAGTACTATCTCCTGATGTTCTCTTCCACTTGGGGGAATCCATTCCTCATCTTCTTCTTCAACTCTTTTAGTTCCATCAACAAATTTGACATGTACTCATAATCTTCTTCTTTCTCTGGGTTGAGGTACCAACTCTTGTTGTTCTATGGTTGGTCGTAGTTCCTCCCCTTCTACAAATAAGTGCATGAGTCCTATGTCAAGCTCTTCCTATGATGGATCTGGCTCACTTTGAGCTTCATCTTGAGCTTTCACTCATCTTCATCATTCAAGTTCTTCTGAAGCAATGAATAAACATTGTACCTTGTAAGGCTTCAACTTTGAGCCATTTACAATATCGGGCACCTCTATCCCATTCAAGTTCTACAACTTGACTGCTCCATTATTCATTACTTCAACTACTTTATAAGGACCAAGCCATAACATCTTTAGCTTACCCGGCTTGATTTCCCTCTTTCCATTAAACTTTAGAACTAAGTCACCTGGACTAAGTTCCAACTTCCTCAAATGTTTGTCATGCCATACCTTCCATATTTTCTGAGCTATCTCAATCTCCCATTGCGCCATGACTCTTCATTCATCTAACTTGATCAGTGTTGTTAGTCACTCTTCCAAACTTTCTTGATCACCCAAGCGATGCTCTACCATGACTCTCAAACTTGGTATCAAGAATTCGACTAGCACCACTACTTCCTATCCATACATTAATTGGAAAGGTGTATGTTCCATTGTAGGTTTAAAAGTTTTTCTATATACCCATAAAATGGATGGTAGCCTTTCCTCCTAGTCTGCTCCCTCTATTCCATAGGTTTTATACAGAGTAGATACTAGGACTTTATTTGTTGCTTTCGCCTACCCATTCGCTCTAGGATAGTACGGACTAGACAATGAGTGTAAAATCCTGAACTCTATCATCAACATCTTGATAATATCATTAACAAAGTGTCCTCCTCGATCACTTGTTATCCATAGCAGAATACCAAACCTTGTGATTACCTATTCGTACAAGAATCTCATTGTGCTCTTCATCGAGTTATCAGGTAATGCTCTTGCTTCTACCCATTTCGTCAGGTATTCTATTGCTACTATGATGTATCTACACTTCCTCTATCGAGATGTCTTTAATGGGCCTACGAAGTCCAATCCCCATCATTCAAATAACTCTTGTGGTTGCGATGGGTGTAAGGGCATAAAGTCCCTCTTTACCAGATTTCTTGCCCTTTGGCAAGTATCGCATGCTTTCACATGCTCCTTCACATCATTATACAATGTGGTCTACCATAGAATTGCTAGTAGTACCTTCCTAGCAGTCGTGTCTAGTCCCATATGCCCTCCTACTAAGCCTGTGTGAGCCTCTTTCAATGCCACTTTGACTTCTTCCTCCATCACACATCTTCGTAAGATACCATCACTTCCCATTTTATACAACAATCCTACTATTATATGGAAGGGTGCTGACTTCATTATTACTTTCTTCTTCTTAGTTGTCATCATTTCTTGTGGCAACTCTCCTATGGATAGATATTGGCCAACCAACTTGTACCATGATGGAACAACATTGATGGTGAATAGTTGTGCATCTAGAAATTCATCAGGAACTCTTGTTCCTATAGGTTCCCTTGATTGTATCCGAGACAACTAGTCTGCAATCACATGCTTCTTACTAGGTCTCACCACTACTCAAAATATGAACTCCTGAAGGGTGATGAGCCACCTACTGACTCATCCTTGTATCATCGACTTATTTATCAAGTACAACAAGGCTTGGTGATCGACATAGAAGGCAAAGGGATTTACCAATAGGTAATGCCTAAAATTTTGAACTGCATATACCATTCCCAAAGCTTCTCTTTCTGTTGTACTATAATTCCTCTCTAGCCTTGACAAAAGGTGACTAGAAAAGAAAATAGGCTGATCTAGCCTAAACTATCCTTCTTGTGCTAAAGCACATCCAATTGCAAAATTGGAAGCATCAATATGGACATGGAATTCCTTATCCCAATTTGGAAACACCAAAATTGGACTACTCACAAGCTTAGCCTTCAGCTCCTCGAAGGCTCCTTGGTGCTCCTCCATCCATCTAAAAGGAACATTATTTTTCATCAAAGAATCTAGTGGGTAGGATACATGTGCATAATTCCTGATAAACCTTCGATAGTACCCCATCGATCCAAGGAAGGTTTTGAGTGAACTCACATCAAATGGTTCTTCCATGTGCAATATCACATGGATCTTATCAAGATCTATTTTCAATCCTTCACTGCACACAATGTGTCCCAAAAATTTCCCATATGGTACCATCAGAAAGCATTTCCCTAGATTTAATGATATCTGTGCATTTTTGCACCTACTCATACATTCACTGAGGGTAGGAAGATGTTCCTTGATCTTCCCGTAAATGGACCAATCATCCAAAAATGCTTTAAAATTCCCTATTGCCAACTGATCAAATATATATAGTATGATACGCTGGAATGTAGTTGGGGCATTATAGAGCCCAAATGGCATTCGATTGTATGCATAGATGCCATTCTCCACAATGAATGTGGTCTTCAGCTTATCCTCCTCGACTATACTGATTTGATTGTATCCCGAGAACCCATCCAAAAATGAATAGATCTCATGTCCTGCGACTTCTTCTAAGATAGAATCTATGAAGGGAATAGGGAAGGGATCCTTAATAGTTACGGTATTGAGACTCCTAAAGTCCATGCATATTCTGATCTTGTCTACTTCCTTCTTCAAGGTGATCACTATAGGTGAGACCCATTCACTGGTCATCACCCTAAAGATGATTCCTACTTCCAACATCTTTTCTATCTCTGCATTCACTAATGCAACATACTTTGGGTTCATTCTATATGGTCTCCTTCTTACAAGTTGAGCTCCAAGCATTAGCATAATCTTGTGGACACACAATTCTAGTGGTACTCCTTTCAAGTCCTTATATGTCCATGCAAAGACATCCTTATATTCTAAGAATATCTTAAAAGCTACCGCTTTCAATACAAGATTCCAATCATCGCCACAATGAATCATCCTAGGTTCCTCCTCTATTCCTAGATTGATGTCCACTATCCGAGGTCCTTCATATTTGATATTTTTTGGTTCACTTGTAGCTTTCTCTACAGTCTTTGGGTGTGTCGACCTTGTATCAATTTTTGCATCGCCTACTATATACTCTGCAAAACTTTTTGGAAATGTCCATTTCTCTTCTACTTCTTTCTTAGGTTCTTGGCTAACTTTCGATTTGTCTTTTTTTCCTTGATCTCCTCTAATTCAATACAGAGGTAGTTGGGCTAAAAAATTTTGTACTCCTCCATTTTCCAATGAAGGAGTCCACTATCAGATCTAGCCTCATCTTCACTACATTCATCCAGGTACAACATTCCTTCTCCATCAAGTTCATGCCCTTCGTCTCCTGAGGAATTTTTTGATTCATCCATCATAGCTACATCCTCACTAACTTTTTGATTAGCTAGATTAATCATATATTTATGTTATCCCTTCTTAAAAGTGATCTGATTCTTCCTCCAGTTGTGATTAACTTTGGCTACTCGTAGCCAACCTCTCCCCAAGAGAGCATCATATGCAGGTTTCTACATTGTAATCACAATGAAATCCAAGACAAATTCTTGGTCAGCTATCACCACTTGTTGTGCGGTCAAGACTCCCTTTGTCTCGATGCCATTCTGATCAGCACCATATAATCGGAAGCTCGGTGCCCATAGATATGGAGCACCTAATTCTAGCCATGTTCTTTTAGGTAGCACATTGATGCTGGATCCTCCATCCATAATAACTTGTGTCAATTTGTGCCCTAAGATCTCCATATGAACTAATGCAGGTTTCTTTCCCACATCAATCATTAATACAGTTGGATCCATAAACTGATCCTTCCACTCCTTCTCCTAAATCGGTTGGCTCTGCACTTCCATCACCTTATGCGGTTGTATTTCTTCCACCATTGCTTTCTGCAATGCTGGAATAGCTTCCAACAAGTTTGATACTTTAATTTCTACTATGGTATCCAAAACCTGTGCTGCTAGATTTTGCACAACTATCTCCTGGTCTGATGGTTTTCTTAGTTCCTTATCAGTTGTTGACTCTACTCGCTTAGTCTTCTCAACTTCCTCTTGCAATATTTTCTTTGCTACTTGCCAGCATTGCTTTTCCTTTGTTGGCTCTGGATACTTATCCTTCTTAGCTTGATTCCTCATCATGGCTAAAACTTCTTGGGTATCCTCCTTAAATTGAGGAACCTCTATGTCCAAATAACTAACATTCTATGGATTACTCGAACTCACCTATTTTGGACAATTCTCTTCTTTGTGGTTTCCCAGACCACACCATCTACACATATGTGTAGTGCTTGCTTACGGTGTTTCTTGCCTCTGAGGTGTAGGACAATTTTTCACAAAATGCCCCCATTCCTAGCAATTGTAACACTGTATGATCGGTCTTCCTTCCAAGTCATACTGCAAATGACTTTGTCCTCCTTGTTGATTACCTTGATTCGGTCTTCCACCTCATCTATTGTTTCTATAACTACCACTCGTTGCTTGTTGCCCACTTCCTTGGGCCTTCGGTTTCTCTTCCTACTCTTGGATTGACAATATCTATGGATGTACTCTCACATTATATGGACATAGTATTACCTCATGCCCCATCACATTACAAATGTGGCAGTAGTCATTCCTCGGACACTTCACATTTGTATGGCCTTCCATCTTGCATTCCATGCACCACATGTCATTTCTGTTAGGTTTGATCTTTTGTTCTTTTATCATCTTATCAAACTCCTTGTGAAATGATGCTACTATCCTTTGTATAGTGTCATCTTCTCCACTATCTAAATCATTCAACTTGGGATGAGATAGAATTCCCGTATATGTTTGTTTTGATTCACTCTCAAAATTCTTTGCATGCTTTAGTGCTTCTTCATATGTTTCTGATGGTACTACCTTCATATTTTTCTTATATTTTGGAAGTAATCCATCTACAAACCACCACTTTACTAGAATATCTGCCAGAGGCATATGCATCTTATCGACTAATTGCTTTAGTCTACGGTTATAGGACTTCACATCCTCATCAAATTTTTGCTTTGTCATGCAAATTTCTATAACAATGTCTCCATCATCTTTCAAAGGTCAAAATTCCTCAATGAACTTCTCCTTTATCTGGTTCCAAGTCTGAAAATCTATGGTATTTTCCCTCTTCAAATACCAGTCAATTGCCAATCCCCTCAAGGTAGCAAGAAATAAAATTACCCAATCCTCTGGTCTATCCACTCCATTTTCTCTCCAAATGGTTATGCAAGTTCCTATGTGTCATGTGGGGTCTTCCTTACCCTCACCTAAAAATGGTGGACATCTCTACTTGGCTGCCCTATTAGCCATCTTAGGAGAGTCGTCACTCTCACTTGAGGTGTCTCATGGAATATCTGACTGATTCCTCCTTGGGGGTGTCTTACTCCCATTGTCATCATAAGTTTCAATTCGAGGTATCTTATTATGTCCTACCACTCGGTGACCAAACTCTCATGCATCTTCACTTGGTGACCTCCTTCACTGATGTGAGGGAGATGGTCTTGGTCTTTCCTCCTGAGACCTCACGTCCTGTTGCTCTGGTGCCTGACTCCCATCCTCTACACTCCCTTGCAACCCTTCTACCACTTTCTCAGGTGTCACCATCCACTCTCCATCATCTTGCACTTTTCCTGTGTCAACCCTTGCCTCTACGCTTGGTGGTTCTACTTCCTCATCTTCTGTCTCTATCAACAATACCTCAAAGTCTCCTTCTTCGGATGTCCAAACTTGCTCTATTTTTGGTTCTTGAGTACTCCGATCTGAGTTACTTGTGTTTTCTCTCTAAGAAATCCTTGTGCTCCTTCTTACTGGAATGTTTTCTCATGCTTCCCATCTCCCATGGCTTCGTGCACCGGTGTCTATCATTCACCTCCAGTTTTAGTATTCACACTTCATCAATTTGACCCATTTTAACAAAGATGCTAGATTCGATAAGGCAACGATGCCAAATGTAGCACATGGGTGCAGTATTCCTAGGTGGGGAGATGATATTCTAGGACCAGGAATGATCAATAGACAATTTCCAACTCGGTTACCAAATCGTACAACCGTATAGTCCTCCGAACTACCCTTTGTGATAGTTAAATAGCTTGTACGGATGTCAAACTCTCACATTGTATGGTTACAAATCATACAATGGCATGGATTGTATGCTTTTGCACTCAACCAAACTGACAGATTCAGTTTTGGAAGCTGCCATACATAGTTTTGTAACTATTCAAGTCGATTTCCTCAAACTGCCAAATCGGGTAAGTCGATCTCTATGGTTCAATTTGCCAAATCGGGTAAGTCAACTTTGTACGATTTGTATGGACTCTGGTGTACGATCGATAGAAAATGATGGTACATTCAGGTGCCAAATCAGATGCTCTAATGCCTCAATCTCTCTCAAGGATGTTTTGTAAGGTTTTACTATGCCAATTAATCCATTCTTCGGGATATGCAAAACATTATAACGGAGCTTGGGAGAGATTCCATTCAACTGATTACGTATAAAAATCATACAGTAGGGTTCATAACATCATTCTCCACATTACTATGCTCACATATCATTCCTCAGGTTCCACCAGTGCTAATATCTATCAAGGAGTTGCAACAATGCATAAAACTAAGCTAAAACAATAACCAAAAAACACACATGCATCAAGATTCCATCATAGATCATCAATCATCATTTCCAGGATCATACACAATGTGTAATGACATATTTCCATTCCATTATAGCATAAATGTCATTACAACAAGGTTATTCTATCAATATCTTGCAATAACTCAGATGTAAACTAGCTATTACAACCAACAAGTACTCTATCCTATCTCTTAGCAACCAGACCTACAAATTTGAAAATGGGGCCTTATATAACATTGCCCAGGCCATTCCAAAGTGGTTCTTGAGGAAATTAGTTATTTACAACTACCCATGTACAACTGAATTCATTAATTTGGCCTTTTACTAAGTCTAACACCTTAGTTAGCAAATCTATGTGCCATTTCACTATGAAATTACATTTCCCATGCATTTGGATGAATTTCAATGCACCTTGTATGATTTTTTGCTGCCTTGTATGGTTTATCCATCCAGTTGTATGGTTTTCCCCTACCTGTATGGTTTACAAAACTTGGGCAAACTATCACTTATGTCAAAACTTGTCAAAATTGAGCAAATCCTTTTTGATCACTTTCTCTTCTTCTGGGAGGTGGATTTGCTGCCTACATCTATTTGAGAGGATTTGAGACAAGTAAATATTATAAATTCCAACCTTTATAAGTTTTTAATAAACCTCTTATAATGGCATTTTGAGTTTTAATTTTAATTTTTCTAATTTCCAATAAATCAATTTGTAGTAGTAGACTTTATGACTTCCAACATTTAAAAATTAGAAAAGAAAATAATATTTGCAAAGTATTAAATGATTCAACCTAAGTAGAAGGCCTTATATCTCCTAGTTTAGGTTGCAAATAGTATTCATATTTTTGGTAAGTTATCTCCTATATATTTTTCTTTCTCAACCTTAAAAATATTCCTCAAAATTATAACCTTATATCTCCTATGTTTGAAATCAATATTAATGAGATATTTTTCTTAACTTATCCCCTTGACTTCACACTTGAATGGCACTAGTTTTTATTGAAATATGATAGTCCTTTATATACCCCTTTTGTGGTGGTTGACTCAAGTCTAAATTATAAAGTGTGGTATGGTTGTTGGGCTTCCTCTTCGATGCTTGGAGAGTAGATTCTAAGCTTCTTGAATAGAGTCTTAAATTCTCCTATGCTCTCCTTCTTCCATGCTATGCTTAGAAATTGATTGACTAGACTGCGGTTTTCTCTCCACACACTCTATGAATGTCAGACATGGATACTATCCTTGCACTCTCTCTATGTTGCATATAAGGGCATTCATTGATGGATAAGTGGCACTTGTATTTATTGGAAGCACTGCCACCTTTTCTTGTAACACTATTACGTCAAACATTACTCCTTTGTAATGTATTCACCTTGTTTTGAGAACTCTCAATGTTCATCTCTTGAGCATTAGAGATATTTTATCCATGAGGGAATAATATGCCAAGTGGTATTCAACCCTTTTGTATAGGATTTTCTATGTAACACCTCCAATAAGGAGATTATAACTCCTTCAAATTTCTTCCTTAGTTTACTTTTATTTATTGAATCACAAGCAACATATTTTCTTTTGCAGGTAATTCATGAGCCACATTGTATGTTTGGATGAGGATGAGGTAGCTCTCTTACTACCATTTATTTATGTTATTCCCAATATAGCATTCAATTTCCTTCTGTATGCTTATACCTTCACTGTGCTTCCTATTCACATCAATAGAGGTGAAGCTTGATGTGTCTGAATGTTGGATGTGGTCTATCCCTTTTTTATGTATATAGCTTCTTCTTCTTGCTATGGTTTACATAAATATTTGTGATATATTTCCTTTGGATTACGTAAATAGCCTTGGAAGGCTTGTTTTCATTTACATAATAGCTTCCTTTATCTATAGGTCCGATCTTGGAGAGAATGCCCTTTTGGTGTTGGAGAATGTTCAATCCTTTTGCCCTTCTTTTTGCTGCCTTTTCCCTATACATATTGTACCTATTTTAGTACTTTTAAATTTGCTCATTTCCCTATATTTTATGTATTATAGAAGTGCAACACCATTTAACCTTTACATGTATATAGAAACTTTTATTGCACCTTTTCTTAC
Source organism: Wollemia nobilis (assembly GCA_028583015.1). Classification (NCBI taxonomy): domain Eukaryota; kingdom Viridiplantae; phylum Streptophyta; class Pinopsida; order Araucariales; family Araucariaceae; genus Wollemia; species Wollemia nobilis. The sequence goes on from JAQPPZ010017258.1 coordinate 4,085,238, forward strand.
ACTCTTTGGTAGGTATGAAATTATTATTTTTGTAGCAAATTAATGTGTGCAAAATGAGGGTTTTAAGGATGGCTCTTTGGCTATAATCCTTACCCTTTTTCTTGGATAATTGATGATGAATCCAAGCCTTGTAAATTTTGTAGAATAGAAGCTTTCTTGTAGTTGCACTAACCCTAAGTGCTTTGGATTTGAGATTCACCAAGTCTCAATTTTTGAAGATTCTTATTTGGCTTCTTTGCTTGTACTAACCAATTTTAGTGCCTTCTACTGGCCACTATGAGTTTTAGGTTATTGTGCTTTAATAGTGTCTTTAGACACTTGATCCAAACTATATTTTGTAGCTTTTATTTTAGAGCATAAAACTAATTTATTTTGAGACTAATAATAGTACAAATGAATATAACAAATTCTAATTTTAATGCACTAACATATTAGACCTTATCACTCCAATATGCTCTAAAGAAAATGCACTTAATCTATTCACTACAACTAATCAAGAATAATATCAAATGAAACTTTAATATTTATTCTGTAAATTTCTTATAAGTAAGATATTAGGATATAGTCTTCTAATGCTTTCCAAAGTAGATAATAGGCTAGTTGATAGATTATTAAAATTTTGAAATCTAATCAAATATTAATGTGCAAATGAATCTGAAAGCATGTCTACGGAAGCACAGGCGTACTGGGTGCGATGCAAACAAAAGCATACGAAATGCTAAGTCCTACGAATGAACAAAGAACTAAAGTGCATGAGAAGGGAAAGCGAACGAAATGAAACGAGATGTAAAGCAAAAGCAAAGTGCAGCCTCTTTTATTAATTTTTCTTGTGATCAGGTTACAATACGTCTCCCCCCTTTTTAGGGGCTCGGAGCGTTAGATATAGTTTTGTTACACCAACGGATGGTACGCTTCCCTTCGGGATCTTCCGCGTGCCCACATTTGAAATGGGCGGGCCAAACGTCACCGCCGCTTGCGTGAATGCATCCATAGTTCCTTGCTGCCCCTCCGGTGTCGAGATCCTACGTTCAGAGAAACAACAAATGATTAATAGCACCTGCGGATGGAGGGAAACATGCAATCCCCAAGGCCTCCGGTTAATGCATGCATGAAATAATTAAAACAGTGATCAAAACATATCAGAATAAGATGAAACTTGAACAGAAGCATGTAAACATCATCATGAACACACTGCAAAAAGAACAGTTGAGAAATCTACTGTAGATTTCTAATCGCTCGGGGTGGGACGATTAGGACTGTCATAAAATGTCCGAAAGTGACCTCCCAAATGTCCCATCCAGAGGCCTCCAAAACACCTACAAACTTGGGGTTAGGCAAAATGGGGCATTTTGAGATGACCCAGAAGGTCGGATTTGGCAGATTCTACCCCGATCACCCTGTATCCGAAGGCGCTCCCTGTATGTTAGTGAAAGCGTAAAACAATGAAAACACAGTCAAAACTTATCAGAATGGCATGAAATTTGAATGGAAGCATATAGGAATGACATAAAACAAGATGCAAAAGAAATAGTGAAGAAATATACTATAGATTTCTAATCGCTCCGGGGTGGGGCGATTAGGACTGCAGACAGTGCGGGGGGCACCCGGGGCAGGACGCCCACTGTTTGGGGCTTGGTTTTGACACCAATCCACTTGGGATGGGTCCAAAACCTCCTAGGGGGTTGTGTCAGAAAATTGGGTGTGGTATTGTGGCCAATTGTTTGGGTTTTGGGTTCGGATTGCGCTCCTAATGTTCACCCGATAACCTCCCTTCCAAAAGAGAGATCAAGGATGTAGGAAGCACAAATGAGGGGTGAGGGTATAATTCGGCAGCACTCCATTGCTCCAAATGCTCCTGCTCTATTCATTTTTTGGGGTGAGAAGACTCACCATTTTATAGACCTGAAGGTCTACTTTGAATGTGCATGCAGGGGCGCCACTTGGCCATCATGCCTTGTCAGGGGAGAGGAGATTCCTCCCTGATTAAGGGCTCCATGACGCCTCTATGCCCTCTTTGAGCTTTGAAATGCTCACTCGCACTCCCATGCATTGAAGGTGGAGTTGAGTGGTGGATCTGGGCTGCCATTTGTCAAGGTTTGACTTTTTTCCCATCAAACCTGCTATTCGCCCCACCCTGGAGCGATTGCTGCTAATCATCCCGGGGTGGGGCGAATAGCATTCTAATCATCCCAGGGTGGAACGAGTAAGGAGCAGGGTGCTTGAAAGGTGCCAAATTGACCTCTGACCTTCCAAAACTACTTTGGGAGTGGTTAGGACCACTTTTTAACCTCTAGGGGCTGCCCTAGGGGCTGTGTATGCCAATTCGGTCAGTGCTTGTCGTCACATAATCGGATTGGTGTTGTTTTGGTGTCTACAGATGCCCCTTTTTGGGATGCGTTGTGTGTGGCGTAGTGCTGAGCAAAAATAGATAACCAAAGCACTTAATGATTAGGGTTTCTTAGTAACCTAACCAAATTTTGATGCCCCAAGTATGGAAAGGGCACGCATTCTTGAATCCTTGCTTCTGACGAGCTAAGGAGCTTAATTCAAGTGTTAACCTTTTTCGGTGAGGTGTTACTTGATCTTGGACATTGTTCAGTCATGAATAGGCAAAGGGTGCAACCTTTTGTCTATGGGAACCTTGAGTTCATGATTCTAGAATGCCAAGTGTTTGATCAGCTTGTGATTATTGCTTGTTTGCTGCCCCAAGTAGGAGCGTGATTGTCTTTGTCAATGATTCTTTGAATGCATGCCATTTCCTTGATTGGGTGTGTATTTGTTGATTGGTGACTAAGTGTGACTACCCCCTCAAGCGACGAATCGATGAGGGAATGACCGACATGAGAAAAGCGATGAGTCGCTTGACCCAAGATGACTTTTTTAAGGGTGCCTTCAGTTGTTTTCCGTTGAATGCTTATGCAGTTTCCCAACAATCGGACCTATTTTTGGTGGGTTTTAACCCTTTTTGTGATGCTTATTGGGGCTGAAATTGTCAAAAATTCGTCCTCCCGTGGAGCGGTCCGGCTATGGTAGCCTTCTTAGGGAGTAGGATATTGATAATTTGTGGCCCCGACATCTATTTTTTATGCCAAGAATTTCAGGCGCAAAGGCGCCTTTGTTCGGCAATTTTATTGCTGTTTTTGGGTGGGTTTTGACCCTTTTTGTGATGCCTTTTGGGGATGAAATTGTCAAAAATCCGTCCTCCCGTGGAGTGGTCCAGCTATGGTAGCCTTCTTAGGGAGTAGGATAGTGATAATTTGTGACCCCAACATCAGTTTTGGATGCCAAGAATCTAGGCGCAAAGGTGCCTTTGTTCGGCAGTTTTATTATGTTTTTGGTGGGTTTTGACCCTTTTTTACCCTTTGGGGATGGAAAGCCCCTCCCTTTTAAATTGTTTTAGATGGTTTTGCCTTTATTGGAATCCAGCTATGGTAGCCTTCTTAGGGAGTAGGATAGTGACAATTTGTGACCCCAACATCGGTTTTGGCCATCATAGCAAAGGTGCCTTTTGTTCGGTTTTATTGTTATTTTTGGGTGGATGCATTTTGGTTGTTTTTTATTTTCTTGCTCTGTAATCGTCCCGGGGTGGGATCGAATACCGTTTTATAATCATCCAGGGTGGGATGAGTGCTAACTAGAGCGCTCATCCTAGGGTGGAACGATTACAGGCCTAAGAGCCTATATAAGGGCCAAAACTAGGTTTTGGGCTCATTTGCAATTGTTTTTTCTGGCGATTTGGAGTTGTGAGGAGGAGTGCTAGTTTGTGAAGCGTAGCGCTACCGAATTTTTACGGACACCATGAGTTCAAGGACCGGATCCTCGAGTGGTAGAGCCGAGGCGATACCGGTAGGTGCTCCTTCCTTCTTTTTTTTTTTGTTTTTATATGAATTTTTAAAACTCGCATTTTATCATTGTTTTTTGTCACATTAAGGTTAAGACCCTAAATGAATGTTGTGGTTTTATTTGTTTTGTTTTGTTCATCATAAGGTTAAAAACCCTAGTTTAAATTTTTTTGTTTTAATTTGTTTTTTATTTAGACTAAGATTTAAAAACCCTAGTTTAAAATTTGTTTTTTTTTGTTTTTTTTAGACTAAGATTAAAAACCCTAGTTTAAAATTTGTATTTTTTTGTTTTGTTTATTTGTTTTTTTTGAATGTTTTTTATGTGCATTTTGAAATTAAGGTAGAAACCCTAAAATACAGTTTTGTTATTATTTTATTGTTTTTGTGTGCATTGTTGTACATTTTTTTTGTTGTCATGTTTTAATGTTTTTGTGTTGTTTTTGTTTTTAAGGTTGTGAAGAGTCGGTACCATCAGCCGACGATATTCTCTGATGCACGGGAGGCACTGACTATGGTAGATTGGGATTGGCTTGATGCCCTTGGGCTCAAGCAAGTGACGCGGTTGGAGCCTATGGTGGGGGATCGAGCATATCTGACTACCCTGATCAATTTATGGGATCCTCGCACCAACACCTTTCATCTCCCAACAAGGGAGATGATAGTGACTCTAGAGGACGTGTATCGGATTCTATGGATTTCGATAGATGGGCTGCCCATTCGGATGACTCCTCGTGATCAGTGAAGATGGTGCTGACATGGTGCTTTGGGCATGCGATGGAGATGGGGGTGGATGGGGCGGTGGAGAGGGCAAGAGGGGACTGCCTGATTGGTGGGATTCTGGTGTGATGGTGGTTTGAGAAGGGAGTGTTGGGGGTGAGGCATGCGTTACTCATGACCCTCATCTCCAACATGTTGCTTCTCGACTCCTCAGGTGTGAGGTTCCCTTGGAACCTGCTTGAGGTAGTGTTCAGACTTGTGGAGTGTCCGATGATAGCACCACTGATTATGAGGTGGGGTCAGACGCTATTGGCATAGTTGTATGATGAGTTGTACGAGGTCCACTGTCGAAGGCGAAAGGGGATTGGGTGCAGCTACCTATTGCGGGGGGTTGCCTTGGACCACTCAAGGAGAGATGGTGGACAGGGAGATTGGGTATGCTGCTCTATGGCAGAGGTCAGAGGAGCAGGGGTAGAGTCGATGGTGGGCAGGTGTCGTAGGGCACTATACTGATGCCTTCTCACGTCTTGCTCTAGGGGAGGTGTTCTAGCGGCCATACTAGGACTGTCCAGCTTGGCTTGAGGTTGGAGAGTGGCTTCGGTGGGTGCATAGGGGGAGATGGTTGATCGGGCGACATGGGACCGAGTAGGAGTACTTCCCATACATTTGGGTGACTCGATAGTTTGGGGTGCACTAAGGATTTCCTGGTGAGCCCTTGATCTATCGACATCGAGGCGATGAGAGGACTCTAGCCTGGTCGATTATTGAGCCACTAGGTGAGGAGTCGGATGCAGTGATTGATGTCCCCAATGTGGACAATGTCGGGGTGACTACAGAGTATGACCAGTGGTGGATGATGCTGCGATGGTGGGGTGAGGGGCCTCTAGGAGGTCCGGATGCGATAGCAGCAGGTGGTGGGGTTGTGGAGGCACCATGGGAGGGTTGGGGGGCTCCGCATGATGATGTGGATATGGTGGAGGTAGATGACTTCACTGGGGATGATTTAGGGGTTTTAGAGTAGTCGGATACATAGGACATCCTCGAAGTAGTGGGTGTCGAGAGCATGCCATCCCGAAGATGCCCATGCCTCAAGAAGTCCTAGGGGATATGGAGGCTAGGTTTCATGCTGAGATAGCATGATTGGAGGAGCTACTATGGAGATGGGATGAGGAGCACAATATCGAGAGGGATTAGCTATGGGCTCAGTTGGTGTAGTGAGATGAAGCATTGGTTGCATACCATCGATGAGATGTGGAGTGGGGTCGATTTTGAGTGGAGTTGGAGGTCGAGATTATCTACCTTGGTGGATAGTTACCTGAGCTCACTAGAGGTGGATCTTCATGTCGTACGAGAGATAGTGAGACTGAGCAATCTACTTCCTCTCATCGTAGGTGGGTGGGTGAGGGTAGTGCTAGTGGGCATGATGTAGGGGTTGGCAGCAGCCACCCTGAGAGGTCCCATAGGACCCACACCACTGGGGGTAGTTCCAGTCGCACCGATCCTACGTGATCATGGTGGCCGACTCCCTAGGCTTTGGGGTTTTTGAATTTTTGATTTTTTTGTGAGGTCAGAGGACCATTTTATTGTAGCCTGAGGGCATTTTTGACTTAATATATACATGACTTTCTTTTTGGATTATTTCCTTGTTATGGTTTATGGTTTATTCATGCACATTTATTTATGTTGATGTATGCATATGTTATTATGAATGCGGATGTTTCTGACTATATGGATGTATGCATATGGAATGGATGGAATGATTTATTGGTATGCAGGTGGTGGCACCATGGACTGTATAGGATTTACTAGCTTTTTGTGCTATGTGATTGCTTTGTGAGATGACTTTTCATGTAATATTTTTGTTTTTGTTTGTTTTGTATTTTTTGATGGTGATGTAAGTAATGAAATGTACCATAGGTGTTTTAGAATGTAGTTAAGGTTTTTCTGAGACTCAGATGTTTTAACTAACTAATCAAGACTGTACATTTATCTTACAAGACTTTCGAACAAGGTACGAATCAGACTTGAGTTTGACCAAGTTATTTCACATCCTTGTGTGTGCGATTGAGTTTGTTTATGTGGTATTCGTCAGGATACCGCCAGTGCCAGATAGGCTGTCAACCAAACCTGTACTAAGGATCACCCAATTAGCTCCACTAACTCCTTTGTTGTATTTAGTAAGATTAATCCATGGGGCAATCTAGGATACCATAAGCTAGCTCATCCACATGCAAACATTGGTCTACTCACATGCAAAGCTAATGTGATAGACATATCATCATGCATTTAGGATACCGCCATTGCCAGGTAGGCTATCCACCAAACCTGTAATGAGGATCACCTAAATGGTTTTCCAAATGCTGAGAATTCCAGGGATTCAAGCTCAGGCATCTTTCGGTTGCTCAACTTGTTGGGATACTTGCTCTCATACATAGTGATGAAAATCACTATTTATTTTTTTTTTTCTTTTTTTTTTTTTGAGCAAGGGGTTTAAGTAGTGGTGATAACCACTATTATTTTTGCATTTTGATGTCAAAGTTGAGCTCATGGGTTTTTGGCTTGTGGATGGCATTGATCCTTTTAGGCCTTGGGGATGACTACCCATCCTTTGCAGGGACGTGTAGTATGAATCCTTACGACTTTGGGAATCAAAGGTGGTTGTGAACTTGCTTTGGAATGGCATTGATCTTTTAGGCCTTGGGGATGACTACCCATCCTTTTCAGGGGCGTGTAGTACGAATCCTTATGACTTTGGGGACCAAAGGTGTTTGGGATTTTTGATAGTGGTGAAAACCACTATTTATTATGGGGAATTGAATAGGGAAGAGCTTGTCCTTTTGTCAATTCTCAGCATTCTTGAACCATTCGCACAGGGGGATGAGCAGGATAACCTTTTCGCTTAAGGTACCTTAGACCACTTTGTAGGTTTCATCTTTCATCCACACAACTTGGGAATTTTTATGTGTTTTAAGCTTGTGTTGGGATGTGATGTAACAAGGCGTGATCCAAGTAAAACTCTACCTTGTAAAAATCGGTCTGACTTCGTACAACATTTGACTAGAAATCTAAAGACAACTGAATGCCAAAAAACCCTAAAGACATTAGAAGACAACTGACTATGGTAGGACTAAAAATGCAAAGGGTGTTATGTTTGATGGATCTTTTTACAAAATGGACTGAATTTGGAGAATGATGGAATTGCCGAGTAATTACAGTCTATGGTGCTTTTGACATGTATGACCAACAAATATGCAATGTATGTTTGTGATGCCTAATGCAACTTATTTTTTTTTTTTTTTGTGTTTTGATTTTTAAGAGTATGCATGGAAGTGAGATGCAATTTTTTGTTATTTTTGATTATCTATTGTTTTTTTTTTTTTTTTTTGAATATTTGTTTTTGACCAAGCGATTGTGGGAACCCTTGGAGCTTTTGGTTTGACCAAAGGGATTATGGATACCTTTGGGGCATTTTGGGGTTGACCAAGTGATTGTGGGAATCCTTGGAGTTTTTTTACCAAAATATCCCTTTATTTTGGTTTGACCAAAGGGATTATGGATACCTTTGGGGCATTTTGGGTTGACCAAGCGATTATGGGAATCCTTGGAGCTTTTGGTTTGACCAAAGGGATTATGGGTACCTTTGGGGCATTTTGGGTTGACCAAGCGATGATGGGAATCCTTGGAGCTTTTGGTTTGACCAAAGGGATTATGGGCACCTTTGGGGCATTTTGGGGTTGACCAAGCGATTGTGGGAATCCTTGGAGCTTTTTGGGGTGGGCCATGGCTCTTTTAAATGTGGAATGGCCTCAAATGACTGATGTTCAAGGGTTCTAGTTCCTTGATTCCTTCAAGAGAGGCGAGCCGGTATGTTCCAGGTCCTATTTTACTATCAATTACATAAGGACCTAACCAATTTGCCATGAACTTGTCCCTTAAATGGGGTGGCAAGTTAGAATTTTGTTGGTTCTCTTTTAAGACCAGGTCACCAACCTGAAAGTCCCTCAGGTGAACTTTCATGTTATATGCTTTCTTAAGTCGCTCTTGATAGATACGTAAATGCTCGAGAGCATTGATGCATCGTTCATCAAGCAACGTAAGCTGGTCTAACCAGGCCTACCATGCAGTGTCATCATCGATGAACTCTTGCATTGATATGCGTAGGGAAGGTATTTCCAACTCGAGAGGCATGACTGCCTCGGAGCCATACACCAAAAAAATGGAGTTGCCCTAGTGGGCATCCGAATGCTAGTGCGATAAGCCCACAGAGCAAGTGGGATTTGAATGTGCCAATCCTTATGACTATCTATGACCATATTTTTAAGGATGGCAACTAGCATTTTGTTTGATGCCTCTGCTTGCCCATTTGCCTGTGGATAATAAGGTGTCAAAAAACTATGCTGGATTTTGTACTTTGTGGTCAAAGCATGCACGTCTTTGTTCTTAAACGATGTCCCATTATCCGAGATGATCTTGGATGGAATACCAAAATGACATATGATGTTATGTAAAATAAACTCCGTAATGCGAGGTCCAGTCATAGAGGTAAGCGGAATTGCTTCCACCCACTTGGTGAAGTACTCTGTGGCCGTTATGATAAATGTGTGATGACCTGACGATGCAGGGGAGATATTTTTGATTAGATCTAAGCCCCACTATAAAAATGGCCAAGCCGATTGGATCGGCTACAAGGCCTGAGAAGGTACATGTGTCAAATTAGCATGGTGTTGACATTTCATGCACTTCCTTACATACGCGCAACAATCTCGCTCTAAATATGGCCAATAATAGCCCATGTGAAGGATGCACTTTGCGATGGCCATACCACTGAAGTGGCCACCGCATGTACCATCATGCGCTTGGGTGATCGCCCAAGTGGACTCCTGCTGGTCCAAGCAACGGAGGAGGATCCCTTCATAGCTTCGATGGTACAAAATGTCTCCTAGCAAGACATGTTTTGCCACTTTTTGTTTGAATGATATTTTTATGGCATGCGACAATCCAAGTGGGAGGCTACCTAACTTGAGATAGTCTCTTATGGGTGTGTACCAATCCTGCTGATCAGAAACCTCGATGGTATGAATGGCCAATCCCTCTTGAAGTTCATCCCTAGAAAAAGTTGAGTGGGAAAGAACTTGTAAGAATAGCATTGTGTTGCTATTAAGAGGGGTTGGGGAGAACAAGGACCCCTAGTTGGCATGATTCAGATTATCATGGATTCGAGAGAACTTATCCTGAGATGGTTCAATCTGGATCAGGTGGATTCCTAGTGTTAGGTCAGAGCTTGCACGCTCCATCATGGATTGCGATAATGTTTTGACTTGAATGGTTGTCATATCACCAGAAGGGTCTTGTGGGATTAGTGACCCCAAGGAGGCCATAGTGTCCGTAAAATGATTCGATGATCGAGGGAGTGCCTCGATGTCGTACCATTCAAGCTTTGCCAGGAATTTATCCACAAGGGCTTTGTAGGCCTGTAGAACTGGGCATTTACATTGGAATACCCCTTTCACTTGGTTGACAATTAACAGTGAATCACCAAAGATATTCAAGTATTTGATGTTCATGGTGATGGTTGTCTGAAGACCTATGAGCAAGGCTTCGTATTCGGCATTGTTATTGGTGCATGGGAAATCAAGTTTAAATGATAGAGGCATTGGAGCCCCTTGCGGTGTGAAGAATATGATTCCCATGCCACCCCCTTGCTCACATTTAGAACCATCAAAAAATAAGGTTATGTCGGCATGTGACTCAGGCTCATCAGAATCTGGCGATTCTGAGACATGGAAGACCCCATCATCGGGTAGCTCTATGGTTAGAGGTTGATCATCTTCGAGAGGAGCCTCTGCTAGTTGATCGATGATGACTTGACCTTTGATGGACTTTTGTCCAATGAATTCGATGTCAAACTCCATCAACAACATGATCCATTTCATCGTGTGGCTACTATGATAAGTATGACTCATCATGTACCGTAATGGATTCTCCTTAGACACAACATACATCGTATTGCTCAACATGTAATGGCATAGCTTTTTGGTGGCAAATACCACTGCTAAGCATAGCTTCTCGACGTATGCATAGTTAAGTTCATAACTGACCAGGGTGCGGCTAAGATAATAATTAGCCTATTCTTTATGTAGTTCATTTTTCTGGGCTAGCATGGCGCCCAATGCCACCTTAGTAGCTGAGATGTATAAATAGAATGACACTCCTAGTCTAGGTGGTGCCAATACTAGCAGTGAAGCCAAGTATTGTTTAATGTCATCGAAGGCTGATTGGCACTCGTCATCCCAGTGAAATGCTACCCCCTTGTGTAATAATTTATTCATGGGTCGACACTTGTCAGATAGTTGTGCTATGAAGTGCTTGATTGACGTGACCTTACCCTGCAAGCTTCTGAGCTGCTTGATGGTGGTTGGGGGAAGCATTTCAAGGATTGCCTTGACTTTATTTGGATCTACCTCGATGCCTCATTTTGAGACTATGAAACCCAAGAGTTTTCTAGATGTGATGCCAAATACGCACTTCTTGGGGTTTAGCCTAACTTTGTGTTCAATGAGGTGATCAAGGATCTTGCGTAAGTCATCGAGATGATCTGGGCGCAAAAGAGATTTGGCCAACAAATCATCCATATAATCTTCCAAAGTTTTATGCATGTGATCATGGAAGATGTATGTCATAGCGCGTTGGTAGGTGGCGCCAACATTTTTAAGGCCAAAGGGCATGACCTTATAACAAAATGTCCCCCAAGGCATCGTGAACGCCATTTTGAGTTGATCATCGAGATTGATACGAATCTAGTTGTATCCCGAGAAACCATCCATGAGGGAAAGCATTTCATGGCTGACTGTAGCATCTACCAATGCGTCGATGCTAGGCAAGGGGAAATCATCCTTGGGACTCGCTTTGTTTAGATCTCAAAAATTGGTGCATATGCGAATCCTCCCGTCAGGCTTTTTGATGGGCACCATGTTGGACAACCATGGTGGGTAATCTACGCAGATGACAAACTGTGCATCCAACAGCTTTTGTAATTCATATTTTACCATTAAGGCCACTGTTGGGTGCATCTTACATAGTTTTTGCTTGACTGGCTTGACTGTCGGATCAAGCATTAGATTATGCATGACTAGCTATGGGTCTAGCCCCGGCATGTCTTTGTAGGACCATGCAAAAACCTCCTTCTTCTCTTTGAGAAGGGCAATGTAATCGGCTTGCTCTTCGGGGGATAGACTTACCCCTAGCTTGATGATTTGTGGATTCATTGGATCCGAGCCGATGTCTACGTCAGTCGTCTCTTCGACTGACATGTGGGACCCATCCTCCAACTGGTGTGGAGTTGGGATCAGGTGGATATCATTTGCTGAATTTAGATCTACGTTTGGAACGTCGGGTTCCTCTTCAGCATGGAAGATATCTTGAGTTGGTCCTGGGGTGAAATGAAGCATCTCACCGCAAGGCCAGTACTCTGATGGGGATGGTGGTGAGTTAGCGTGATCCCAGTCTATGGCATCTAGGTTTAGATACAATGGTCATGCTGGATCGGTTGGATTGTGGATGGGGGTGGCTAAGTCAATGGAGATCATGTTGATGAAGTGAATTTGGTCTCCATTACCACGTGGGTGGTGACTCGGACATCCTTGGTGATCTTTGTGCTCTGGATCTGGCTCTATGGGTATTGGCACAAATGGATCGGCCCTATGTGTGGATAAAAGGATAGGGTCTACCCTTGGCACTGATGGCTCTATAGGGTCTCTGGGTGGAAGGTGCTCTCTGTATGCCTGAAGTGGTGGATGCAGCACTTGGTCCAACTATGCCTGGTTCAAATGCCACCTATGCCTTGGCCCCATGTTTAGCTATTCAAACATGTCATCAATGTCCATGGGGTATTGCTGCTATCGCATATGGTTGAGATATGCCATCTCAGTCTCATATTCATAATCGCTATCGGAGATCCATAGGCCTTCATTGGCTTCGACAACTATTTGTGGCATGTGAGGCTCATTCTATTCGAGCAAGTTAATTTGGTCCCATCGGGGTTGTTCCGCTCTCTATGGGAGGACCTGATTCTCTTGAGGTGGCAATTGCTTGATTGGAGCATTCAAGGGGAACATCGCCTCGAAGTTCTCCTGATAGTCATCTATGGGCGTCACTTGCGAGTGATTGCTATCGGACTCGAAAGGGTCCCAAGGTGCTACCTCATACTCTGACTCATCTTCTGAAGATCCTTCTTGGCCTTGTCTATATCCCTCTTGGAGGCAAGTTCTTGAACTTTCCCCTTTCTCGATCGAAGGGGAGGAGTTGTTGAGGCCCACAAGGTTGGTTGTTAGCAATGGGAGATAATCCCCCAATGTGTATGTTGTGTTAGGATTGGCATATGGATCTTGTGCCAACCCATCCTTGTTGCCTAGCCCTAGGCCTTGCATGTTTTCTACCAAGATGTCAAGGGGCAGAGGGTGGTTGAACCCTACTCCTGATTTGTCGTATGGCATCTGATATCTTGGTTGACAAAGAACGTGCACCCCTTGTTCATATCTGCCCAACCCATATCCATGCCAATTACATTGGCCAAGGTATTTCAAAGTGAAGTTTGGGTTGGACAGATAGTTGACATTCTCAACAAAGGGCTCTTCGTCCTCTTCCTCTTGTAGGTAAGGTTCAATGCCATTATCGAGGCCCCCATATACAAAATTTGTCTGATTTGGTGGGTAGCCTAGAGGGACAATAGTGTCGATGGGGAGGTGAGGTCTCCCCATGTCCTGCATGGACTCAAGCGTGGGTGTTGCCATAATGTTCCACACTAGATACTCCCCTAGGCCCGTATTGGCCATCTCAATGGTGATCATTGGTGGTTGAGGGGGAGGGAATGGGAGTTCTTCCTGGGTCCACTCCATGTTGGGTGAACCAGGCATCTCGACTTCCATTCGGTTGGGCACCTCTTCGGTAGAGATGGTTGAGACCAATGGTGGTATCTCTTCCAGGGGCTTCTTCCCATTGTCCTTCGATGTGGCCATCGTAGGTGGTGTCATTGGTGAAGGACCAGACGATGAAGATGGGCCCGATTGGTGATTTGAGGGACTTAACAATGGGGATGTATGCGAAATCAGACCCTGTTTGGATGGATTCAACTGAAAGTCCAAATGTGTCGATGGGAGGGTCGATTGTGGCATCAGCTACACCGCATTGCAATACTTGAAGGGCTCTAAGTCTATCGGGACTACATGCACTTGCCCTTCGTATGTGTACTTTAGGCATTGATGGGCTATCGAAGGGACACACTTCATGTCCCTGATCCAAGGCCGGCCCAACAAGATATTGTAGGCCATCTCACCTTCCAGGATGTGGCACAACGTAGGAATAGTCTTTTGTCCCACTTGGATGGGCAGGACAATTGTGCCAACCATCGAGCATATCACGTCATTGAATGCTCGAAGAGTATAGGTGGAGGCCACAATATGAGATGCTGGCAACTTGAGGTGTTTCAATGCCATCGTTGTGATTATATTATTGGATGAGCCAGTGTCCACCAACACCCTCTTAAATGGAATCTCGTTGACCCACGCAATGACGTGCAGGGGTGGATCCACCATATCACCAATCACCGATTTCAATTCATCTTCTCTAAAGGTGATGACTGGTTCTGTACATCATTTTACATGTCCCACAAAGTTGTTGAAAGAGTTTGCTTCATGGGGCTGTAGCTCGATGGCTTTGAGTATCTCCATTAGAGCCTCCCGATGGGGCGATGATTGTTGGATGAGCTCATAGATGGAGAGCCTAGCCGACATGGTCCTTAAACTTTGGGTAAGTTTAGTCCAAATCGTGGCCACTGGTCTAGGTGGGGGAGGTTGCGTAGGGTGTTATTGAGGTTGTGACATTGATGGAACCTCTCCCATAGCTACAGTGGGGGCAGTTGTGCTTGGGTACCTCTTGTTCCATGTCACTATGCTTATCATCCCTACATACCCCTACATGGGGTAGTTTTGTGTCACCTCATTGACTTGTAGAGTCTTTTCCTATGCATCATGGGCAGGCAGGGGGTCTTTGAAGACCTCCATCTATTGGTTGCTTGGTGCTACGAGATTATCCACCGCTAGCATTTTGTTGTCTATTAGGTCTTGCACTAAGCTTTTGAACTTCCAACATGCGTAAAGGTCATGTCCTTTCTGTCGATGAAATCTACAATATAAGTCTTCCCTATAGCCCTTGGGTTTTGGCATGTTGGGGTCTATGGGTCGACTTTCTGGTAGGTTTATCAAGTTTTCCATGGACAAGCGGTCAAACAAGGAGTCTTTAGACTCTATGAAGGGTGTGAATTGTTGCCTAGGGTGACGCTACTGATTTTGCTCTTGCCTATGATTTTCCTTCTCATAGCTGTCAAGAGGAACTACCTGATAATTAGCCTTTGGGGGCTGTGTCGTCTATGCAGGCTTTGGTATGTTTATGGCAACCTGATTGACCGCGGTGGGTTTCGGTTGCGTGGACCCAGTTTTGGCATTTTTGGGCCACTCTTTCTTGCATGGCTTGGCAATCTTGCCATCCTGTATCTTGATCTCCTCAATTATTCTAGCTTGCACCAGGGCTTCCTCGAGAGTGGCATATTGTTGCAGCTGCAATAGCATGGAGATCGACCTTAGGCAACTCTTTGAGAACATTTGGGTCAGGTCGGCCATGGGAGGGAGGTAAGGAAGCTTTGAAAGCAATGTCCTCCACCGATTTCCATAAGCCACCATGGTCTCTTCCTCATACTGCCTGAGGCTAGCTAGGTCGCTTAATGATGCCTTCTTCTTGGTGTTGAAGGTGAAACGTTCGAGGAACGCGTCCACTAGCTGGTCTAGGTTGCTGATGCTATGCTTTGACAACTGGGTAAACCAATCCGAGGTAGGGCCTACGAACGTGGTTATAAATGTTCTTAGAAGCAAAGCATCATTGTCCTGAATGCCAAAGCATTGACTCAAGAATCTTGTCACGTGCTCTTGGGCATCCTCATCCCCTCTAAAAATTACCAATTGAGGCATTTTGAAGTGTTCAGGGTATGGGGGTGCCGACACTGAAGGATGCACAGGGTGACTACGGAGCTGGCATAAAGTGGGCTTTTGGGGCCCAGAAGTCTTGGTCTCCATAGACTCTAAGTGCTCTAGCAATGCTTTGTATGCATCGAAAGATTTGATCTCTTCCTCCTTGGTTTGTTCCCATTGTGAATTACGGGGAACTTGAGGCCTATGGAGGGGTAGCCGGATAGCGCCCCCTGCCTTGGTAGGGCATTTCAGCCCGCTCTTCTTCTTGCTCGAATTCCTCATAGGCTTCTTGAGGAGTTCTTGGGCGTGACCTATAAACATGGGTGGGTGCCCGAGGAGGGTGCCCATCATTGGTTCTAGGAGTGGTCTCCCGCTCAGGTCTAGGAGGTCTTGGAGGCAATGCTTGATAAGGTCATGGAGACCTATCTCGTACCAAGGGGTTATGCCTCTCATAAAGCTCTATCTTATGTGTGCGAGGGGTTGGAATCCTCTCATGCATAGTGTTCTGGAGCAACTCATCCATCTGATGTTGAATGCGCTCTTTGCTAAGATGGTACAGGTGCTCTAACTATTGTTGATCTTGCTCAAGCTACATGATTTGCGCTTGGTGGGTGGTATGTTTGGCAAATTCCAAGTCAATTTGTTCCATCGTCTTAGGTCTAGGAGGCCTAGATGCCTCCCCTACATATCTATCTCGGTCATAGTGATCCGAGATCTCTATAGGTCGCTTCCCTCTATCGAGGTTAGCAGCATTCACCCGAGGCTCTGGCCTTAGTAGGTGATCCTGATAAATAGTAGGTGTGGAGGTGCATTGCTCCCACACTATGTATTGCTCTTGAGGAATATAGTGGTTTTCCTCATGCTCCCTTTCATATATGTGAAAGGGACGGGCGGAGTTGGCTCGCCCTGTCTGAAGAGCCTTGCGCTCTGGATTTGGCCTATTGTTTTTGACAGCAATGAGGGGTAGAGGAGGGATGATATAATCATGTGGCCCCTCCTTATGGACCTTATGTTATTCTAGCACTTCATCGCATGGTGGCCACTCATAATGAGTGTCTAAGGGGGCCTTCCCATCTATGTTGAGTGCCACATGTATGTACTCCTCCTGAAAGGGTCTATGTTGAATGGGAGTACCCCTCGAAGGGGTGCCTCTATAGTCCCATTCTGTAATGGCATGATGTGGACTATGTTGTGGGTCAGGCCGCCAAGGTGGTATGACCAAGTCCTTGGGGCTATACCGGAGGTGACTTGTGCCCCCTTGTACACTTTCCGTAGCTTCTGCCCGTGATTGGGCTTGGCTACGGGTGTACACCATGGTGGTGGTTCTCTAAAAGATATGTATGTTTTTATCTTCTTTATGATTTTTTATGCTACACCAAACAAATGGGACCACACACACAAAGAAGTGATTATCTCATTTATAGATTAAAGGTGTGTCCTAAATCTGGTTCAGTGTGTTTTGATTTTTGTTTTGAAAACCTTGTAAAGAAATTTTTGTTGTACATGCAATATGAGGGCTCTTATATCTCCCAAAATGGTCGCCCCTTCAATATACCACTGCCAGGCCATTATACCGAACCTCTCAATATACCCACCCTTACGTGAGGGAAACTATTGGTACGCGAGAGCAGAACAGTACATGGAACATAGGCGGTACGGAAGGGGAATCACTCTATTTTTGACACCTACCATAGAAGACTTATCCTCATGCACTGGGAATCACCCCCACTACACTTGGTCAGCTTTCATCAGGATTTACGTCTAGCAACAGTCACGATCGGGGTTATGTATGCAAAATTCAAGCCAAGGTGGTGATGAAATCCACCGTTGGTCTTGATCAAGTGTTGGGGTTTTACGACCAACTCCTTGATGTTTATATTATCACGTGGTGTGTGGGGTTATTTTTACTTGCGCAAAGAAAGAAAACATGCAGTAAAATTTTCTATGCAAGCAAAGAAATAGAAAAATCATAGAAACAGAGACAAAAAATTACAGAGAGTGTTCAGACAACCTACCTCTTCTCTGCCCACACCAGATGCCTCTGAGTTTCTGCTCAAAAAATGCACAGAGAGCTAATCATCCCGGGGTGGGATGAATAGTAGATCTATATTCATCATAGGGTGGGATGAATTCCTATTCATCCCTGGGTGACACGAATTCCAGCTCTGTATTCATCATAGGGTGGCACGAGCAGCAGTCCAACGCCTAAAGGATTAACACCTGCAAGCAAAAACACCAAATTTTTGATCAAAAATTTGATCCCAATAGTAGGGGATAGGGTCCCACCATGATCGCCACTGAAAGCATGTCTACGAAAGCACAGGCGTACCGGGTGCGATGCAAACAAAAGCATACGAAATGCTAAGTCCTACGAATGAACAAAGAACTAAAGTGCATGAGAAGGGAAAGCGAACGAAATGAAATGAGATGTAAAGAAAAAGCAAAGTGCAGCCTCTTTTATTAATTTTTCTTGTGATCAGGTTACAATACGTCTCCCCCCATTTTCAGGGGCTCGGAGCGTTAGATATAGTTTTGTTACACCAACGGATGATACGCTTCCCTTCGGGATCTTTCGCGTGCCCACATTTGAAATGGGTGGGCCAAACATCACCGCCGCTTGCATGAATGCATCTATAGTTCCTTGATGCCCCTCCAGTGTCGAGATCCTATGTTCAGAGAAACAACAAATGATTAATAGCACCTGCAGATGGAGGGAAACATGCAATCCCCAAGGCCTCCGGTTAATGCATGCATGAAATAATTAAAATAGTAATCAAAACATGTCAGAATAAGATGAAACTTGAAAAAAAGCATGTAAACATCATCATGAACACACTGCAAAAAGAACAGTCAAGAAATCTATTGTAGATTTCTAATCGCTCCGGGGTGGGACGATTAGGACTGTCATAAAATGTCCGAAAGTGACCTCCCAAATGTCCCATCCAGAGGCCTCCAAAACACCTGCAAACTTGGGGTTAGGCAAAATGGGGCATTTTGAGATGACCCAGAAGGTCGGATTTGGCATATTCTACCCCGATCACCCTGTATCCGAAGGCGCTCCCTGTATGTTAGTGAAAGCGTAAAACAATGAAAACACAGTCAAAACTTATCAGAATGGCATGAAATTTGAATGGAAGCATATAGGAATGACATAAAACAAGATGCAAAAGAAATAGTGAAGAAATATACTATATATTTCTAATCACTCCGGGGTGGGGCGATTAGGACTGCAGTAGTGCGGGGGGCACCCGGGGGCAGGACGCCCATCGTTTGGGGCTTGGTTTTGACACCAATCCACTTGGGATGGGTCCAAAACCTCCTAGGGGGTTGTGTCAGAAAATTGGGTGTGGTATTGTGGCCAATTGTTTGGGTTTTGGGTTCGGATTGCGCTCCTAATGTTCACCCGATAACCTCCCTTCCAAAAGAGAGATCAAGGATGTAGGAAGCACAAATGAGGGGTGAGGGTATAATTCGGTAGCACTCCATTGCTCCAAATGCTCCTGCTCTATTCTTTTTTGGGGTGAGAAGACTCACCATTTTATAGACCTGAAGGTCTGCTTTGAATGTGCATGCAGGGGCGCCACTTGGCCATCATGCCTTGTCAGGGGAGAGGAGATTCCTCCCTGATTAAGGGCTCCATGACTGCCTCTATGACTGCCTCTTTGAGCTTTGAAATGCTCACTCGCACTCCCATGCATTGAAGGTGGAGTTGAGTGGCGGATCTGGGCTGCCATTTGTCAAGGTTTGACTTTTTCCCGTCAAACCTGCTATTCGCCCCACCCTGGAGCGATTGCTGCTAATCATCCCGGGGTGGGGCGAATAGCATTCTAATCACCCCAGGGTGGAACGAGTAAGGAGCAGGGTGCTTGAAAGGTGCCAAATTGACCTCTGACCTTCCAAAACTACTTTGGGAGTGGTTAGGACCACTGTTTAACCTCTGGGGGCTGCCCTAGGGGCTATGTATGCCAATTCGGTCAGTGCTTGTCGTCACATAATCAGATTGGTGTTGTTTTGGTGTCTACAGAATATTAAAAAAAAAACCTTTCTTTTTGCAAACTTGAAGACTGTAATACAAAAAGAAGACTGTAATACAAATCTCCTTTTTGCAACTTTAATCAAGATGAAGGTGCTTTAATAAATATGATAAGTAATCCAACTAATGAATCTCTTGCACTGATAGTTGCTTACCTTTACCAAAATGCTTTTGTAGATTCTTTTCTACTTTTGTAGAGGATGTAGATATTGATGCATAAGACCACCAAGTTTCTACCTTAAATAGGATCTTGTAGCTTTTTTGTAGAGTATTTTTTACAACTTCTTCACCAAATTGATGGTCTCAAAATTTCTTTCATGAGCCTAGGATTTGGTGACTTTGATCTCCTCTTGTAATAGCCTCCTTCTATTGTAGAATTGGAGAAGTTTGTATCTTTGAAGTAGTGACCTCTTATGTAGGATGTACTATTCAAATATCTTGGATTTAATAAGTGTCTTCTACATTTAAGTCTTCTTGTCAAATTTTGACTTCAAGTAGTATCTTCTTCTCAATATTTTTAATGTCTTGAGGTCTTCAATATATTTTTCTTCTGCTCAGATTTGGCACTGCTTTCTAAATTATCCTCCTCTTGGTATTGTTATCAAATGGTGACAATTGTCCCAAGTCCTTCACTATCAAGGGATTCTCCTTTGTAGTGGATTTCTCCAGCAAGTTCTTCTTTGAGTATTTCTTCAGCAAGGCTCTCCTAGCCTTTTAATGGATGCTCATAGAGACTTTGTCATCATATTTAATCATGCAAATTCTTCTAGTCTTCCTAGATACCTTATCTTCAACCTTCTACTTCTAGAAGTGTTGGTGTTGAGATCTTCTCTTGGATCTCTGATTTTATTGCTTTTGAATATGAGAAAGACTCTCCTAGTCATTCTTCTTCTTCCTAGCCTAGAAATTCTTTAATGATATCTCCTCCTAATGACTTTTTCTTTAGGTACTTGATTGATTCTAAAGAGGATTTTCTTCATTTCATGTAGGAAGCTTTCCTGACTTTTTGGATCTCCTTTAACTACAACAAAAATATTATTACTAAAGTCTTCTAAATTATATCCTCTCCTCTAGAATATTCTTCAACATAAAATGCATTTTTTGCCTATTTTAGTATTAAGGTATCTATGTCTTTTTCTTCAATATCAAGGCTTCTATGGCCTGTTCTTTAATATCAAGTCTTCTATGGTCTGTTCTTAAATATCAAGGCTTCTATGGCATTTTTTTCTTGATCAATGCTTCTATGGTATTTTATTCTAGATCAAGACTTCTATGGCATTTTATTCTATATCAAGGCTTCTATGGCCTTCTATTATGATGAATTTATTTAATCTATCAATGGATATCTCCTATCTCTAGATTTCACTATGATTATTTTCCAGAAGATTCTTCCAAAGTATTATTCTCTCTCCAACAACTAATCTTTGTACTATGAAGGTACTCTAACCTTCAGATAATTAATTTGAGATCTTATAGCTTTCTGTTGTAGTAGGTATCCAAATAATCTGAGTATTAATTCCCTAAGATAAAATAAACTTTCAGGTAAGTATTTCTAGATCTCGGAGCTTCACTAGTTGATTCATCAACCTAGTGGATCAAATATTGAGTCCTAGTCTTCATGAGTTTTCCTTACACTCTGTGGAAAGAATCTAACCCTATGCAATCTCACTATCTCTAAAAATAAGATTCCAGTCCTCACTTGTAACTCTCCCTAATTCTACCACCTAGACTCTTCTAAGAAATTTTGATAATGACATGTCCAATGGCGCATCAGGTTCTCAAAAAACTTAGGATAAAATAAAAATTGTGGGTTCCTCATAGGCCTACTATGGATTTATCTACCATAGCTATGATACCACTGTTAGCTTTTGATATCACATACAATGGGAGATACCAATCAAAATATGTAAAAATAAATAAAGTAGATCTATGAGATGACTGAAATATGCTATAAATAGAAATGGTGAAAATATTACAATAGTAGCTATGGAGAAAATGGACACTCCATAATATAATCTACTGCTCCATGAATGAGCTCTAAGCTTATAGCTCACACACACACAATCCTATATCCTATCTACCACATACTAACTGTGATGCTATGACTTCTATCTCTATGGCCATTATATAGGAAGATAATTTCCTTGGCCAACACTCTATCTAGTTGTACAAGTGGGCACCTTGCACATTGATACTTGTGCATTTATTACATTACATGAAGAAACTAGATAACGTATCCTTAAAGTAACCTAATGTCCTAAGTATTTACCAAGGAAAGTATATTTACATGACCCAAATAATGTAATATACTATATTTTTAACATTCTATACTTTTTATGTTTCCTTTTGGTTTCTCCTTTTGTAAGCTCTCTAAGCTTTAACCTAATAAAAAAACGTTTCAAATATTAAGGAGCTTTAATGGATTCACATTCTTGTAATCCTTTTATGGATATTTCAATAAATTTTTGCTCTTGTATTCTTTTTATGAATATTTCAATCGCTTCCTTTTCTTGTAATATTCTTATGGAGCTTTAAATAGATTCTTTTTCTTGCTATTTCAAATGGAAGTTATTTCTTTCATGCTAAGCTTGAACTAGTTATTTAGTATAGGATTTATGACCTTTGGTCTTGTAAAATAGATTTGTTGAGTGAATATTTTTACCCTATTGCAAAATAGTCACCACAATCAGAGTATTGAATTGAAAACTCCCTCTTGCAAAGAAATTAAGTCTAGACATGAATTTATCCAAGGTTATTATAGATAAACATTTCGTATATATGTATAAAATTAATGATAATTAGAAACAATATATGCTAGAATAATGTCAATAATATGCAATTGACAGTTAACAAGGGGACTTGATGGTTTGATTCATACAATGCTTAGTGATCATTGTTCTATAATCGTTAAATTGAATGTGAATTTTTCTTGTGTGAAAGTGGTTCCTTTTGACTTTCTTGTCAATAATCTGAATTACCGTGAATCCTAATTAGCAAGTCCATTTTATCTTCAAATTAAAGGTGTAAAAATGCAAAATTTTGTGGAATAGTCCACTTCCTTTTAAACTCCATGTCTTTAATGTGAGACTCATTTTGCAGTTAGTAGATTAATTTTATCTTCATTATGATCATTCTACTAAAGCTAAGTTAGAATTTGGACATGTTAGCAAGTTAATAAGTTAGCATTCATTTGCTTTATCTGTCATTAATGTAAATTAGGTGTTAGTACCCTCCCTCCTAAGGTTGATTTTATCTAAAAAATTAAATTTGAAAAACTGAAAAGTTTGGTGCAATTTGGAGGTGCAAAAATTCTGGATGAGGACCAGAATGTAAACAAATGAAATGAATGTACAAGAAATTCTAGAAAATGGACCAGAATGTAAATAAAGTTAAACGAAAATGTGTAAACAAGGTTTTCTACAAAAACCAGAATAAAATAACTAAAAATAAAATGTAGAAATTTTTGCAATGACCAAAATGGTAAATAGAATGCAAAAATTCTGGAAATGACCAGAATAGAAAACAAAATGAAAAAATTCTAGAATTGACCAGAATGGAAAAAAAAATGCAAAAATTATGGAAATGACCAGAATGGAAAATAAAATGCAAAAATTCTAGAAATGACCAAAATAGGAAATAAAATGCAAAAATTCTAGAAATGACCAGAATGGAAAAGCAATGGATAGAAACAAAATGCAAATTAAACAAATCATAGAGAATAAACTTAATCTATTCACATAAAATATGGAAAAACATGCATATAAATTCTGGTATCACACTCCCCTACCCTGTAAAACCATAGATTATGAGATAAATTTGAAGGTAACCAAATCTAAGAAAACCTTAATAAAACACAATCGGATTAGATCAAGTGCATGACTCAAAGGATTCAATAATATTTGCATCAATTTTAATATTCACCTAGTATAACCCCCTAAAGGAATTAAATATGTAGATACAAATTAAAACTAGATGCATTAAAAGAATAAACCATAAACACAATAACCCTCAACCAAAAATCTCCTGTACTTTTGCTCACAAAGTGTATGCCTACCAAAATGTATCCATTCAATTTCAAAAGGTTGTCTTTTTACAAAAAAATCCCAACCCTGTTTCATTGACGTCCTTGGGTATTTAAGGCTTCCCAAAAGAACCTGTTTGTTTCCACTTCTTTATAATGTTAAAAAAAAAACTTTTAATACTTCATTTTCCCTTATGCTTTCCTTTTAACATTATAGTACAAAAAATAAAATATTTCAAATATTATTTCTTCCTTATAACTTCCTTTTATATATTATAATATATATATATATATATAAATTCCACATGGTTTTATTTTTTCTTATACCTCCCCTTTTATATATATTATAACATATATAGGACTAAGATAATATTTCAATCCTTTAAAACAAAAATAAAAATAAAAATATTTTACCCCTTATGTCTCCCATGCATGTATTATAATATATTAAAAAACAAAAAACATTCATCCTTATCGAGGTCCATTTTTCTTTGGGAAAAGACTATATTCTCTAAAACATTGGCATCAGGGCTTCAACCCTCAAAAGGAAGAATTTTTTTTGTTCCCATCTGGATTAGGTTTCCAGATCTGCCTATAGAATATTGGGATGATCAAATTATTAAGGGTTTGGAAACGCAAATTGGACAATTTATAACCATGGATCCACCCACCCGCCCATCCTCAATAAAACAAGAATGTTGTGTGCAAGAGTCTGTGTTAATGTGAAGCTATAACAAGACAAAGTGGAAAAAGTGAGTATCAAATCGATGCTTGGGAAATGGAAACAAAAAGTTGAATATGAAAATTTTTTGGTATACTGTAAGCAATGTAAAGTGTTTGGACATGTGGAGGGGAAATGTCATCCGTAAAGACAAACTGAATTTACTAAAAAGTGACAACAAAAGGAGAATAAAATAAACCAGAGGATTACAAGCATGGAAAATGAAACTTGTAGACAATATCAGGATATTTACCGAGAGGTAAATGAAGAGGCAGAAAGTGAAATTAGTAATGGATGTTCTATACATTACAAGGAAGAACAACATAATCCTAATAATATAATGGAGTATGCAAGTAAATGCACAAAGTTAAACCAATAAGTAGATGAAGAACATAATGAGAAACAAAACTTGAGTGGTTTTGGAAATAACACTAATCAACAAGAGAATAGTCTCAATCAAGAAAAAGAAAATATTTATGGAGAAGGTAACCATAATATGAAAATAAATATGATTGAAAATCATATAAATCTAAATACCAAGATACAACAACAAAATGTGATTGCAATCAACACAAAGAATGCATACAGTAATTTGGAAGTTGAAGAAGTGATATTAGTAGATGATTCTAAAATAATAGAGGATACCCCATCCACTCAAATAGACTCAATACAGGAGAAGGATTAGATTGAAGGATTTTGGGGGTTTAAAATCAAAGAAATAGAGGGATGGAAAGGATTAGATCAAGTTTTAAGTTCAAATATTGAAACTAAACAATTTGAGGAATAGAAGGATCTAAGTATAATAGAAAACTTAAAGCAGTCTAAGGAGGGTATGCAAATAAGATTCAAAAAAAGACTGGAGTTGGGTAAAATAGCTCAATCAATAGTAGAAGAATCTTCGATAGGATGTAATCAAATGGGAGAGAATGATCCTCCTGGAAAACATACAAAAAATACAAATAATATAGGTAATTATGGGAAAAGAAAGCAGGGAAGACCCCCAAACAAGAAGAACAAAAATTACCAGAGAACAGGGGACAAGAATTAGATCCAAATGAAGAATGTATGGTTAAGGGTAAAATCCCATCAAACAAAACCAAAAAATGAAAATCCTTTCTTGGAATGTGTGGGGGCTAAATTCCCCTAGGAAAAGAAGAATTGTTAGAGATCTACTCATGGAAGTAAAACCTGATATTGTTTGTCTTCAAGAATCTAAAATTGACACAAAAAACTTGACATTATTCAAAAATAGGTATGGCCAAATATTGAATGGATCAGAAGCCCAGCACAAGTTACTTCTAGAGGTATTTGCATATTTTGGGACAAAATGAATTTTGAGGGCACTTTAATTGATCAAGAAGAGAGATTTTGCACAGTCAAATTGAAGAACAAAAAAACTAACTTTTGTTGGGTAATGACAGGGGTTTATGCTCAAAATGATGATCGTGAGAGATTCCATATGTGGAATAAGCTATATTTTTAGAGGAGTATTTTCATTAATTTGCATTGGATGGTTTTGGGTGACTTCAATACAGTCTTAAGAACAAATAAAAAAAGTGGAGGAATGATTAACATCACTCAAGGTATGCAAGATTTTAATGATTTTATTCAGAATAATAAGGTGATTGAACTAGATATGTGTAAAGATAAGTTTACATGGACAAACAGAAGGATGGGGGATAATAAAATTAAAATGCATATGGATAGAGTTATTAGTTCTGACAGTTGGCTTAGTATAAACAATATTCATAGACTTACATGTATGCCCATAATAGGATCATATCACAATCCTCTCTTGCTGGATATGGAAAAGGAGGGGAAGCAGGGAGGAGCACCCTTTAGGTATGAGCTCACGTGGAAAATGCATCCAAACATTACAAATAAAATTCAATATTGGTGGCAGGAGGAGGTTCAAGGATCAATAATGTACAGAGTTACCCAAAAATTAAAGAACATCAAGTATCGAATACAAATTTGGAATAAAGAATTTTTTGGCAACATCAATTTAAGAAAAAAACAACTTAAAAAGGATATCCAAGATATATATGAAACAATGAACATGGATGGTAGAAAACCAGAGTGGCATGAAAAGGAAAAACAACTCCTCACGGAGTATCATAATACCATTGCCCAAGAGGAAATTCATTGGAAACATAAATCAAGAGTTTTTTGGCTCAAGGAAGGTGATAGAAACACTAAATTATTTTATGTTTCGACTATGAGATATAGAAATAATAATAAAATTCTCTATCTTATGGGGGAAGAAGGAAGAAAGTATGAGGATTTAAATGATATTAAAAATTTTATCATTACTTTCTTTCAGAACCTTCTTAGCAAAGAAAAAAAAAAGTGCAACATGGAAATAGAAAGCATTATTAACAATGTTACCAAAGGAGTTAATGATAGCATGAATGAATATCTATGCAAGGTAATCTCTAAGGAGGAATTTAAAAGATCTGTGTTCTCTATGGGAGCATCCAAGGCTCCAAGGCCAGATGATTTTCCACCAGTATTTTTTCAACATCATTGGGATATTGTTGAAGAAGATGTAGTCAATGCAATCCAAGAAGGCCAAGCATCTGGTAAGTTGCTAATAGAATGTAATAATACCTTCATTGATCTAATTCCCAAGAAATATGGTCAGTGATGAAGGATTTGAGCACACTAAATTACATTATTGTCAGTTGTTTTTTATCAGTTATGTACAACATTGAGCACTACATCAGTTATATTAAATAGAAGGATAGTAGGAGGAATTTTATTTCAGCTTCTCCATCAATAGGTTTTGCCCAGATTTGTTTGTTTTACTAAAAGGAGACTATCTTGCATTTGTATGATCTCTTATTTTTTTCTTGTATATATTTCGAACTCGATGTAAAGGGTCGGGCCCTTCAACCCATTTTTTTATCAATACCCAAAAAAATATTCCCTTATGACTCCCCCATCGCATACCCAATGAAATAGCTAGAACAATATACCTTGAGCTCCCTAAATCCAAACACAATCGACTTCTCACCATCAAATTCACTGGTTAATGTCATTCGGTTCTATGTTGTTCTCAGACATCCACTATTCTCTCATCCAATTCTTGTCTCAGTGCTATCTGGTAATGTTTTATACTTCGAAAAATTGTTTACAAAACTTGGTTCCCTTGTCCTTCCCTACGCATCTTCCTCGCTTTCATCTGCTCTGTGTGAGGGTGACTCTCAACAAAAAATTATATTTACAAATGATTTTTTTTATTAACCCTCCTCTATCTAGATGATCAGTAATATAAAGCAAAGCCTAGGGTTTTAGGGTTTCGTGGGGATCCAATCAATATTGCCTATTTTTCTTGACTCCCTTGAATCCAATGCTCACTACCTTAATGGTTCTGTAGCACATTGTTGTTGATGACATTTCTGTGCACTGTCAGTTTCACTCTAAAAAATCCATCATCTACTGTTGACTTCATACACACTCATCAAGTCAGTCACTTTCATTGGCTCACATGGCGTCCACGTTCGTGGAGTCATCATTCACACTATTGGATTCCTCTGCTATTTTTTATCAACCCAAGTCATCCGCAAACATCTACATCCTATGAAAAAGGCCAAGGTTTAGTAATGTAGCTCCAATCACCAGTGTCTTCATAGATGTCATCCATTTTCCCATTGATTCGGCACCACGTTGTCTCTAACGACTAGCTATTATAATCAATACTTTGACAGGAACATGGTGCCCTCGTTACCTGCAATATTTTAGTGAGAGCAGTTGGCTACCTATCAATTAGCCCTTGATGGAAACCTGATGATTCTATGGTTATGGACTTGAACAACCTACTCACCCCCTGCTATGCCTACATTGTAGAACTTGGTGCCACATTGTTCATATAGAATTACCCAATGTGCCATCGTCATCTAGGTTGGTAATAGTGATCATTGATATCTAGTCCTATAAAGGCTTAATATTTTATCTTGATATGCATATTACTCTTTTTACCTATTTAACCACTAAATCTAAGTTACCCAAAATTTTGAGACACTTAACCTTCTTATTCAAAGCCAACTAAAGTCCAAAAATCAATGCTTCATACTCTACCACATTGTTGGTGGCTAGAAACTATAATCTATAGGTAGCTAGCATAGGTTTACTACTAGTGCATGTAAGTTCGATACTAGATCTAGCACTTTTTTCGATTTGGATCCGTCAAAACTTAGAGTACAAACCAAACTATCCTCTTCAGAAGTGTCATAGGAAAGGTTTTCCTTTTGAGGTTCTTCGGTAATTTATTCTATGTCAAAGTTAAATACCCCTAACTCAGTTTCAGTAAATTAGATTTCATTGGGCCTATTATACTCTGTAATCATCTCTTTAAGCCTTGGCTAACTATCCACCTAGATTTGGTTTGCTAATCCCCTCCAAGGTAACCACATGTGAGAAGAACATGTGCTAATGTAACCATTGAGGTTCTTACTCCAACATCTTCCTAACACCATGCCTTATTTGGCTATGATATTGAGCACATGTGTATCCACATGATGTTGAATTTTAGGCTCTAAATTGATTTGAATTAGTACATCATTCAAAACTCCAATCACATCTACAATCGATCTGTCCAATTGTATAAATCTACTCTTTGAAAGGATTGGATTGAATCTTAAATTTTGGTATATCTCAAGGGGCATGATTTTATCTAAGGTACCCGAGTCTATCATACAATTATGCAAGTTATTGCCTACAATTTTGACGGTTATGAGAAAAGGAGACACTTCTCATTTCTCCTTCCTCAATACTAATTGGGACTTGGAAACTTTGACCTCATGGCTTTAACTGGGTGGATACAACCCTTTCACCAAAGATTCCCCTTGACCTGAAAATTTAGAAACCTTAGATATTAGCCTTAGTCCTTTACTAGGTCGTAAGTAGACTTTTTGGGATTTTGTATACTTTGTGTAGGTTTGGACAATTCAGCAGTCAGAGGAGGCAGATTGTTGGACATTTTGAGTCAAAGTTGTCATTGATGTCAAGGAATAAGCCACCATTGATGTCAAAAGGTCAAAAGGAACAATGCAAAGGTTAATGGCAAAAGAGCTTCACAATATTTTTAATATTATGTGGAAGCATAAGTAGGAGGGTTTTTATTAAAACCATGGATGAGCAAAAATAAAAGGTTTTTCATAAAAACCCAAGGAAGCTTTTAAATTCATGTTAAAAAGCCCAAGGAAGTTTTAATATTTATTTTATAAAATATTTAAATTCAAATTGAATTTAAATTTTATAAATAAATATTATTTATACAAAGTGGTAAAATCAAAGAAGGCTTTAATCCTTAATAAAGCCAAAAGGATTTAAAAGTTAATTTATAATATTTAAATTCTAAAGAATTTAAATAATTTATAAATTAATTATTTAAATATCGAAGGCACTGACGTTCAAGTTTAAAGGTGGTAATTGGTATATAAACTATATGCCTTAGTGGCATTTAAATCATCCTTCGTTCGAACAAATAAAAAGAGGCAAGTGTTGTGTTGTGAGAATTCATGTGAGGAAGAAGACAAGCTTCTTGTCTTAAGCGCCAATGAAAGGGATAAGATCGTCAAGGGCTAAACCTTCATATCCACCGAGGTAGCGTGGCCTAGTGGCAAGTGGTCGAAGTGCTAAGGTGTTTGGGCAGGAGTGATCCACGATCGATTCGTGGCAGCAGCTTTTGGTGTGTGTGTTTTGAAGCGTTGAGGAAGCGATGCGTGATTTTTTGCATAGGCGCATACGAAGAGGAATATAGAGCATGTTGTGCTCTTTGCTCTCCAAACGAGTGCCTAGCTCATGCGACGGTTGGAGCCATGGCTAGGGCACTGGTAGAGGCGGCGTCGTGAGTTCAAGTCTCACCAAGGCAAAGGTAATAAAATTTTTAATATATTTTGTGATGCCTAAGGTTTTTGACATGAGGTCCTAGGGAGTTAAAAGGGGTAGATAAAAAGTATTTTAATTAATCATTATTTTTGGTTAATTGGAGGAATAAGGAGTTAGATTTATTTTTAAATAAAGTACTTATGAAATATTGGTTTATTGAAGTTTAAAGTGTTGAGAGGACTTCTTGCCATTGAGTTATTTTGAAAAGGAGATTGTATTGACATTATTTCTGGTATTGAATATTATTTTAATTGGGAGATTATAAGGTGTATTTGGTCAATCATTTTTGTATATGTTGATGGATGTTTTCTTCAAGATGGAGTGATAAGGTGTATGTGTGTTTTGATATTTGCATTGTATCTTTGAGAGATTTTATCATCTTCTAACCTTCTTTGAGCTTGGCAAAGAAGTGTTTGTGGTTGTGGTAGATTTTTGAGGTTCCTTCATCATCAAGAAAAAGGTATGAGCACATTCTTCCATAGTTGAGTTGATTGGTTGGTTTTCTGGAAAATAAGTTTGGAGTGAAAAGGACTTAATTAGGGTTTCCTTATTGAGTGTGTTGAGTTAATGCTTCAAGGTTTTCTGGAATAAAGAGTTGTTGTTAAAACCTTGTTTGATAAGCATTGTTGTTGAAGCCATTGGTTAAGTGAAGAACTTGAACTAGGGTTTGAAAAGAACATGAGTATCATTGTTATGTGAGATTGGTTGATGAAGCATTGTTGGAAATATTTTGAGTGAGTGTTTATATACTTGGACTAGGGTTTGTGAGGAAGGATTATTTCATTGAGTGATTGGTTGAGTAGAGTTGGTTGAGCCTAGTCAAGTGGATGTGTGAAGTGATTGTTCAAGTTCCATAAAACAAACTATTCTATATTCTGAATTGATTTGAGAAAGTGATTGAGATTGATGAATGAGAAGCATATTGATTCTCTAACAATTCTCTATATGTTTTTAAAAGAGTGATTGAAAGTGATTGAGTATTGAGTTGAATTTGAAGCATATTGAGTCTCTAACAATTCTCCTTATGTTTCTAAAAGAGTGATTGAAAGTGATTGAGTATTGAGGTGAATGTGAAGCATATTGAGTCTCTAAAAATTCTCTATATGTTTCTAAGAGAGTGATTGAAAGTGATTGAGCATTGTGATGAGTATAGAGCATATTGAGTCTCTAACAATTCTCTTTATGTTTCTATGAGATTGGACAAGTTCTAGTGTGGACTTGTTGAGTAGATTTGAGGTAAGTCTTTGAGAAGACTTGTGGATATATTTGGGTAAGCTTTTGTGGAAGCTTACAATATAGATTGAGAGTAGATTTGGATAAGTTCTTGTGAGAACTTATTGAGCAGATTGGACAAGTTCTAGAGAGGACTTGAGGATAGATTGGTGTGAGCTTTTGTGGAAGCTTACAAGGTATATTTGAGACAAGTCTTTGAGAAGACTTGAGAGCAGAGTTGATTGATTGATTTGTTCAAACCTTGAGTTAAGGTTTGGGGCAGATCCAGTAGAGTTGATTTGAGATTGAGTCAAGCTTTGAGTTAAGGCTTGAGGATAAATATTGAGGATATATTTGTGCTAGATCGAAGGACTATGTTTAGTATAGATTCAAGGATAGAGTTTGGTGCAGATTTGAGGATAGGTTTGTGCTAGACCAGAGATAGATATTGAGGATAGATTTGTGCTAGACCGAAGGACTATGTTTAGTATAGATTTGAGATAGAGCTTTGGAGGTGACAGAGTTGAGGATAGAGATCTCCAGCCAGAGTAGGGAGGATAGGTGTCTTATGTGGATAGAGTTCCATTTGCTAAGGGTAATGGAGGCAGAGGTCTTCTAGAGGATCACCAGCTAGAGCAGAGTTAGGATATTGGTGTCTCCTATGGATAGAGATCCACTAACTTGATTAAGGGGATTGGTGTCTCCTTTGGATAGAGATCCATAAACATTGTAATAGAGAAAGGATTCCCAAGATATTGATTGAGAAAATTTTAGTGAAATATTTTCTCCGTGGAGTAGCCCACATTGGGTGAACCACGTAAATTTTGGTGTCTCTATTGTGTGTGGTGATTTGTGCATTGCTTTGATTACTGCTATTGATATTGCTATCTATACATTGCATAATATTGATTGGGAAAGAAAAGTAAAAAGTGGTCTTATACTATTCACCCCCTCTTAGTATAAGCTTGTGTTCTTCAATTGGTATCAGAGTGGGTTCCTTCGGAAGAGTTTAACAACTTGAAGGAAAATCTTACAAGAACACAATGGATTCTAAGAATGTGTCCATCAGATAATTCAACACCAGTATTTTATGGAAGTGATTATATATATTGGAGTATGAGAATGAATATTTACCTGATGGCACTTGGCAATGAAATTTGGGAAGCAGTTGAAAATGGATACGACCCCTTAGTTGATCCACCTATAGATAAGGAAGGTAAGCTTCTACAACATTACAATTCAAAAGCAATGAATGCAATTTTGAGAGGTTTGCATAGAATAGAGTCCATAAAAGTTATGCATTGTCAAGATGCAAAAGGAATTTGGGATAAGTTGCAAAGTATATATGAAGGAGATAAAAGTGTCAAAAAGGCAAAGATACAAAATCTCAAAGCACAATTTGAAGGATTAAGAATGAAGGATGAGGAAAACATTAGTACCTATCTACTTCAGATAGATGAGGTTGTTAATGCCATGCAAGGACTTGGACTTAAGGTTGATGAATCAGATGTTTGTGATAAGGTCTTAAGATCTCTTCCAAAAATATTTAGTGAAAATATTTCTTCTATAGAAGAATCAAAAGATGGTGATTCTTTGACAAGAGATATGTTGCTCGGTATTCTTACAACATTTGAGTTGAGAACAAAAGAGGAACCTAATCCCCAGAAGGAAGCAACATTCAAAGCAATTAAGAAGACAAAGGGTAAGAAGTCAGAATCAAGCAATGAGTCATCCAGTGATGAAGAAGAAAATTATGGTAGAAGGGATAAGGATTCTAGAAGATCTAGAGATATAAAAATTGTTAGATGTTTCAATTGTGGAAAGTATGGTCATTATGCAACTGATTTTCAAGAATCTAAGAATAACAATGATGAAGAAAAATAGGATCACAAGAACAGGGAATCAAAAAGATACAAGCACCAAAATAAAAGCAAGTATGGATAAAGCAGACAAGGAAAGAAGTTCTTTCAAAGGCAAAAGAGGAGCTACTATGCAGACAAGGCAAGTAAGTACTCAAGTGATAGTGATAATAATTTCTTAGATAATGATAAAGATGAAGTCCTATTTATGATTGAAGAAAAAGAACAAGTTAATAAAAGGTCACCAATAATTCTCAAGTATTTTAGATGTGGTAACTTTGGACATCTTGAAGATAGTTGTACAAGAAATGGTTTCAGTTTTAGTGATGATGAATATGAATATACACTTGAAGGACCAGAAGAGAATATTCTAATGGCTCTAGAGAAAGAAGGAGAAGGTGATCCTATAGAAGACAAGTCAAAATAAAATGAAGATGTGGACAAAGGTAAACAAATAGAGGAAGAATCAGATAAAGAAGGATATGATCTCAAGGGAGAACTCATTTATGCTCTTGAAAAAGTAAAGAAGGTAAGAAAGCAAAACTCTAAACTTGAGTTTCAGTTTCAAGAATGTGATGAAGAGAGAAGAATGCTTATAGAGGATCTAGACAAATCAAAGGCTAAGACAAAGAAGTTCAAGGATAAGTTAGAAGAAAAGGTCTTAGAATGTGAAAAGTTAGAACAAGAAGTGGTTCTACTAAAGGAAGATTTAGAAAACTCCAAGAGTAAGCTACACAAGTTTGGAAAGAGTTCAAATATTGTGGATAAGATGATCAAGGTACAAAGAAGGTCAACAAACAAAATAGGTCTTGGTTTTGAACAAGCTCAAAAGAAACAAGAAGAGAAGTCAACCTCAAGTTCTGAAGGAGAAGAAACTTTAGAAGAAGAAACTTTAGAAGAAGACAGTGTAAGAGAAAGTGAGACATCTAAGGATGAGTTGGACAACAAAAAGTTCAACAAGGATAGGAACAATGCACAAAGAAGAAATAGATGGAACAACAATCAGAATAGGTTAAGAGAGACTAAGAGACCAATGAGGTCAAGACAAGGAAACTTCAATGGAAGATGTTTTTCATGTCACAAGTTTGGGCACATGGCTTCACAGTGTAGGACACATGAAAGATAGGAATATGGGAACAGATAACTTTTCCATGGGTATTGCTACTCATGTAATCAGTTTGGTCACAAGGCAATGAATTGTAAGGTTCATGATAGAAAAGGATATGGCTTCACTAGGAGAAATCCTAAGACATTTGCACCTCCAAGGAATAATAACATTAAGTGTTATAAGTGCAATAATGATGGTCACATAACAAAGTGGTGTAGAGCAGACATTCTAGAATCAAGTATGAACAGGAACAGGAATAGGAAAAGGGATATGGATATGAACAGGAACAAGAACAAGAACATGGATATGAACATGAATAAGAATAGGAATAGGAACAAGAACAAGAAAATGGACATGGACAGGAACATGGACATGGAAAGGAATAATCAGAGGAATCAGAAGGATCAGATAAGAAGAAAAGAGGATAAAGGTAAAGACCAGTGCTTTATGGGAGTAGAAATACTCCCACCCTAGAATTAACCACCTCAAGAGGAGGTGGGGGAGGGGCTAAGCTAAGAGAATCATTCTTAGCCCCGAGCCCCAAAGGTGACCCTTTGCCATTGATGTCAAAGGGGGAGAGATTTGAGTAAGGGGGAGAGATTTGGTATTTGAGTAAAGAGGAGAGATTTGAAAAGAGCATTGATCAGGGGAGTAATGTCCCAAGGGGAGCAAGAAAAAAGAAAAGGTTAATTTTCTGGTAAAAATAATTTGGGTTGCCATCAATGACAAAGGGGGATATTGTTGGACATTTTGAGTCAAAGTTGTCATTGATGTCAAGGAATGAAGTTGTCATTGATGTCAAGGAATAAGCTACCATTGATGTCAAAAGGTCAAAAGGAACAATGCAAAGGTTAATGGCAAAAGAGCTTCATAATATTTTTAATATTATGTGGAAGCATAAGTAGGAGGGTTTTTATTAAAACCATGGATGAGCAAAAATAAAAGGTTTTTCATAAAAACCCAAGGAAGCTTTTAAATTCATGTTAAAAAGCCCAAGGAAGTTTTAATATTTATTTTATAAAATATTTAAATTCAAATTGAATTTAAATTTTATAAATAAATATTATTTATACAAAGTGGTAAAATTAAAGAAGGCTTTAATCCTTAATAAATCCAAAAGGATTTAAAAGTTAATTTATAATATTTAAATTCTAAAGAATTTAAATAATTTATAAATTAATTATTCAAATATCAAAGGCGTCGACGTTCAAGTTTAAAGGAGGTAATTGGTATATAAACTATATTCCTTAGTGGCATTTAAATCATCCTTCGTTCAAACAAATAAAAGAGGCAAGTGTTGTGTTGTGAGAATTCATGTGAGGAAGAAGACAAGATTCTTGTCTTAAGCACCAGTGAAAGGGATAAGAGTGTCATTGAGGGCTAAACCTTCATATCCACCGAGGCAGTGTGGCCTAGTGGCAAGTGGTCGAAGTGCTAAGGCGTTTGGGCATGGAGTGATCTGTGATCGATTCGCGAGAGCAAATTTTGGTGTGTGTTTTGAAGCATCGAGGAAGCGACGCGTGATTTTTGTATTGGTGCATACGGAGAGGAATATAGAGCACGTTGTGCTCTTTGCTCTCCAAACGAGCCCCTAGCTCATGCGGCGGTTGGAGCCATGGCTAGCGTACTGGTAGAGGCGACATCGTGAGTTCGAGTCTCACCAAGGCAAAGGTAATAAAGTTTTTGATATATTTTGTGATGCCTAAGGTTTTTGACATGAGGTCCTAGGGAGTTAAAAGGGTAGATAAAAAGTATTTTAATTAATCATTATTTTTGGTTAATTGGAGGAATAAGGAGTTAGATTTATTTTTAAATAAAGTACTTATGAAATATTGGTTTATTGAAGATTTAAAGTGTTGAGAGGACTTCTTGCCATTGAGTTATTTTGAAAAGGATATTGTATTGACATTATTTCTGGTATTGAATATTATTTTAATTGGGAGATTATAAGGTGTATTTGGTCAATCATTTTTGTATATGTTGATGGATGCTTTCTTCAATATGGAGTGATAAGGTGTATGTGTGTTTTGATATATTTTTTTTTTTGGTAAGTAAGAGAATATTATAATTAACACCGGGTTTTAACTGGTTGACCCAAAACCATTTTACAAAATAGGGTCCACTGACCAACTGGACAAAGGCCAAGCCCTAAAAGTTTAAACTGACAACAAAAAGGGCCAAGACCTACTCTTCCATCATAATACAACCAAACTAAACTATGGAAGCCTAATATTATGGCCATCAGAAAAGAAAGACGCAAAATAGAACTAACAAAGACAAAAACTAATCATGCAAGCACCATGCAGAGTAGCTTGTGCCCATATAAAAATAATAGAATATGGTCAAAAAAACATCCCATAGAATGGACAGCCAAGAGGCCAAGCAGTCTTCCTTGTAGTCCTCATCTAACTTCTTATCATCCTCCTTGCCATCATCTTTAGATTTTGCCTTCGACTCCTTGTGCCCCTGGAACCGCTGGCTATAAAACAGAAGATTTAGAGAATCACACAAATCAACAACCGCACCGATGAGGCCGATAGTACTCTTCAACCGGTTGATACCGTTGGAGGCCGATGAAATTGTCATCTTCTCCAAGACTATTATGGTGGGGTCTCGGTACCTCATTGTCGTGGATCTCCAACACTTTGTTATTTCTTGCTAGGGCCTTTTTGCGACATCGAATCCAAACACACCTTGGGAAATACTTGAGGCCAAAGCGGATGTTTCCCATGCATGAATTTGTAGATAAAAAACCTATATCGTGCCCCACCAACCGCAAAAAACACTAGTCACATGAACAAAAAAACAAATATGACAAAAGCCATTATAAGGTTCAAAAAATATTTTTAAAAATGCCCCCATTTTCTCGTCATTGATCCACTTTGAGCCTTCCAATCTAAAATTTTTCATTATCTATCACCATTGAGACTGCATGAGGAAGATTTTCAGTCCACGTGATCAAATTTGCTGCTACAATGCCTTCATTTGCCACCCTATCAGCTGCCATGTTTGCTTCCCGAAAGGTATGCAAAATTATGGCCTCAGGTCGATCATGAATTAGAGCCCTTGCTTCGTGGATGTAGTCATCAAATCTCCAAGGAGCTCTCTTAGTGTTCTTTAGAAGATTTATAATAATAAGAGAATCACCTTCCACCAACAGCTTTCCCTGGATAATTCTCTCGCCACCTTGAGGCTCCTCCAAACCGCCCTCGCTTCAGCCACATTGTTAGTTTGAGCTCCAAGATGTTCAGCAAAAGCTACAAGCACCTCACCCTTGTGGTCTCTAAGTAAGCCACCAGCCCCAGCTTCACCTGGGTTGCCCCTAGATGCCCCATCAAAATTTAACTTAATCCACCCTAGGGGGGTGGGGTCCATGTGATCATGGTTCTAGGACAGACTTGAGGATGATTGAGGCCATCAGTGAGAGGTAAGTTTAATGACTGGGCCTAATGAAGCTTCAAAAGGATTTGGAGGTCTAGATGCCGCAGGCACTAAACAAGCATTCTCATTAGCATATACTAAAATTTTTGACAGACAGAGGATGACCGAGAAACCTTATCCAAGAAGGCCCGACGATTCCTTTCCAACCATATCTCCCACAAGTAGTGATGAAGGCAGATCTTCCACATATACCTAAGACGCCTATTCAAAAAGGGAGAAGGCCACCGGACAAATAAGTCAAAAATGGACCGAGGATGGACCCAATAAATATGAAACACTTGTAACAGACCTAACAAGATTGAGACAGAAAAATTACAATACGAAAACAAATGATCAATAGACTCCCACTCGGACATACAAAGATAACACCTATTAACAACAATCACACCTCTTTTTATTAAGTTATCCATGGTGAGGATCTTATTTTGGATGGCCACCCATGCAAAAAACCCAACCTTCGAAACAATGCTTTTGGGCCAAACTTCCAAGTGAGGGAAAGTAGGTTCATCATTATCAATAAGCATCGATAAGCAGCCTTGACAGAAAATTCCCCATTGTCCGAAGCTTCCCGTATAAGCCGGTCCTCAAGAATGCCGTAAGGGAGTAAAGACTGCCTTAATTCATTCTCCAAGGATTATTGATGCCCCCGGTAGATCATTGTTCATTATTGGCTTCCATACCCTTCTATTGTTTGACAAAGTAATAAAATCTGCAACTTTGGTACCAAAAACTTCAATTGTCCAAGCTCTAAGGGTTGAAAGGATGGGGTCCTCGCAGAGAGGGGATAGTCCTTTAACCATTTGTGGTCCCGGAAATCAATGTTTCTTCCATTTCCCAGTTTCCAACGTAGCCCTTTGCTTAGCAAGTTTTTAGTTTGAAGGATTGATTTCCAAAAAATTGATCCCCTGGGAGGAAAGGAATAGCTTAAGAATTCAGTTTCTTGCAAGTACTTTCTTCTGATTATAGTAATCCATTCTCGCATTTGCATTTGTCAAAAGACGCCATGCTTGTTTGGCCAGGAGGGCCATGTTTAAATGTTGTATTCTCCTTAGCCCAATACCTCCAAACTCCCTTGGTTTGCAAACCCTATCCCAGGACACCAAGTGAAAGCGCCGCTTAGATTCGGTAACCACCCATAGGAACCTCTTCCTCGGATCTCTGTTCAATTTTAGTGTAGACACTTGTAGGAGCTTTAAAAATAGAGAGAAAGTAGACAGGGATGCTTTGAATGGAAAACCTGGTGAGAACTGCCTTGCCACCTTGAGATAACAAATTCCCTTTCCATCCAACCAGCTTCCTCTGAATTCTTTCAATTACATTAGTCCACATGGAATCGTAGCTCGCCTCGTAAATAAAGGAAGGCCTAAGTATGTGGATGGAAGAGTAGACACCGAGCATCCAAGAATCCTAGCAATCTTAATCGCCTCCGAATGGGAGTGTTAAAGAAATAAATTTTACTCTTTGAAAAATTTACCTTTTGCCCCGCAAAGATCCTCATATAGCTCTAGAATATGTTTTATGACCTTAGCCTCAAAAACCGATGCAAGAGTTAACAACAAAGTATCATCCACAAACCGCTCATGTGTAACCGCCCGTGTTTGTGATGATGCTTTAATTCCCGAAATAAGACCAATATTACAGTCAGCTTTGATTGTCCTCCCAAGGGCTTCAACCACAATGATAAACAACATGGGAGAGATAGGGTCACCTTGCCTTAGGCCCCTTTTACTTTGAAAGTATCCAAGCAGGAGCACCATTAACAAGGACTGAAAACCAAGGTTTCATAAAACATCCTTCCAAAAGCTTGATCCATTCATGATGAAAACCAAATTTCTGAAGAATGGCAGAGACAAAACTCCAGTTTATGCGGTCATAAGCCTTGTTCATATCCATCTTGAGAGCAAAAGCAGGTTTTTTAGTCTGGACTACCGAATGGAGGGCTTCATGAATCGTTATGACACCATCAAGGATGGACCTTCCAGGGACTGAACCGCCTTGACAAACATCAATAAACATAGGAAGGATCTTCCTCATTCTATTTGCAATCGCCTTGGTCAAAATTTTATAAACAACATTACAAAGGCTAATAGGTCTAAAATCCATCATAGATCTAGGAGTAGGAATCTTTGGGATTAAAGCAATAAAAGTGGAGTTAAAACTTCTCGGAATATGCTTTGTGGACTGAAATTCCTTGATAGTAGCACATACATCAAAACCTACAATATCCCAAAAAGCCTGAAAAAATGAGGTGAAAACCCGTCCGGACCTCGGGAGCTTTATCAGTGGTTCATTGAGAAGAGGGCCTCTTTGATTTCTTCATCCGTGAAAGGCTTAATTAACTCCCCATTCAAGTCATCAAAAATTAAATGAGGAATATGGTAAAGCATTGATTCTCAAGCTAAGGCGTAACTGAAATGTTCTTCTCCTAAAAGATTCTGAAAATAGGAAACTGCTTCATTTCTCGATCTCATTAGGACTAGAAAGGAATGACCCATCATCTCTAACAAGTTCTTTAATTCTATTGTGGCTTCTGCTCCTTAAGGTTGATGCATGAAAAAATCTTGTGTTGGCATCACCTTCTTTTATCCAGGTAGCTCTAGACTTTTGCCGCCAAAAAGTCTCCTCGCAGGCTAAAACATTATGGTACTCAACAAGGGCTTTCTTTTCATCCGCCTGTAGGGAAGGGTCTGGCAATCCCTCTTCAAGTTTTTTCTCAATGATTGATAACCTTTCAGAGATGACTTTCTTGTTTTCAAAAATATTTCCAAAAATTTCTTTATTCCGCATCCTTAGATTTTCTTTCACCACTTTAAGTTTCGTGCTAATCCGAATGAAGGCCTCGCCTCGACAAGAATGCCGCCACCACCGAGAAATTTTGTCTCTCGAGATCGTGGTGGTGCATCCACATAGATTCAAACCTAAAAGGCCTTTTGAATTTTGGAGTCTCTTCAACTTCAAGTAAAATCGGGTTGTGGTCGACCCAATGCGAGGCAAGGACAACAGATTTGCATCCCCAAAAGATTGTATTGCTTCCCGTGACAAAAAAAACCTATCAAGATTTTCCATTATAAGTTGATTTCCAGACCTCCTATTGCTCCAAGTAAATTTAGCATTTTTTAATTTGACATCCAATAAATTGTTGTTGTTGATGAAATCTTGAAAGTCCTCCATACTTCTTGCCGGAATTCCTACTCCCCATTTTTTATCGGAGGGGTAAAGAGGGGTATTAAAGTCCCCTGCCACTATCCATGGGATATCCTGAAAAGCTTCCTTGAAATGACTGAGTAAATTCCATAGATCAGCTCTCCCATATATAGAATTAGGGGCGTACACATTTGTTAATATCCAAGAAAGGTCACTAACCTTATCCTTAAAAATAATGCTCATTACCCTTTCCCCTAATTGAATAACCTTGCCTTCCACCTTCCCTGGATTCCAGATACAAAGAAGACCACCTGAGGTTCCATTGGCTTTGCAAAAAATTGCTTCTCCCTTTTTCCGTATATTGAGGGCAATTTTTCTAGACAAAACTTCATCGACTTTAGTTTCTTGCAAAATAAGAATAGTGGGATCAAAATCTCTTCTTAAATATTTGACTAACCGCTGTTTAGGAAGGCCATTGAGCCCCCTTACATTCCAGGATATGATCTTCATTTGGAACTTTTAAAGTTTTTTCCTCTTCCCCTGCCTTGGACTTGAGGGGGCTTAAGAATTTTGTTTTCTTCAAAGGGAAGATTTCCAGTTGATGGAAACAGAGTAGTCTGAATTCCATTAGCTATCTCATCTTGGACCTCTTCTTTCCATTGCTGGGCATTTGACTTTCTTCCCTTTTTTTTCTCACCTCCACAGTCAATCATGGGGGACTTCATTGAGCTTCTAGTCTGTTTCGGGCTAAATTTGGTTTGGGTAACCTGTTGGATAACAGTACTGGAAACCCCTTCTCTGGATTGGGACAAAGACAAAGGTGAAAAATGTCGCTTGGAAGGGCTGATTAACTCTGAAAGCACTTTTTCTCTTTTTGGGGCGTAAAAAGACTCATCATTAGGGCATTCTTTATGGCCAACAGGAGGAGGATTGGAAGGTCCAGATTTGGTTGGGGAGTCAAGGTAAGCAGGGAGACCAAGATTTATATCCTCAACATTAGACCCTTCATTCTGATTTTCCTCTCGTAATTATTTGATTTTCAGCCAAAATGTTAAATTTATTTAGATTTTCGAAAGGAGAGCATACCTTTTGTTGGTCAGTTTGTGATGTAGCAATTTGCTTGTCCTTACCATTGTCCATGTGAAGCTCAGCCTCATTCTCCATTTGCCCCAAACCAGAGGCCTTTGCCTTTTCAACATTTGGATCTTTAACCCCGTACATTCCTGTGTATTTGCCATTATTTCTGAAAGACTGCCGCTTGGAGTCATTATTCCTAGGAAGGGTTTGCAGGCTTCTCAAAAAAGAGCATTGTCCTTTGAGATGGCCTTGAATATTACAGTCGAGCAAAATGCCGGTCTATTTTCATATTCGATGACCTGTAATCTTGTTTTATTTCCATATTCTAACTCCACATGAGTAGGAAGCTCAGATTCTAGATTTGCATTTACACAAATCCTAGCATGCGTCATTCTGGTGCGTGCAAGGGTTGGATTGTCAATGGCCACCAATTCCCCTATGGTCTTGGCAATACCCTGAAGAAAATACTCATGCCACCAATGAAACGGGAGATTTGGGAGACGGACCCAAATGGGGGCAAAGTTTATGCTCGCTTTTCTGGGTCAAAATCCTCACCCCATCTCCTAAGAAAAAGACTTCTTCGGCCCAAGAACCAAGGTCCTCCCGTTAGAATACGACTAGCATCTTCACTATTGTTAAGGCGTACCGCAAAAAACCCCTTTGATAATGCAATAATCTCCATGTGTCCATAAGTCTTCCACTTCAAGGATGCCCATCGTCGAATCGTTTCAATATCCGGCCTGCCCCCTATGAATTTGCCTACCAGAGAAAAATTTTCCATCGATATAAAGTCTGCCATTACGCTTTCAG
Organism: Wollemia nobilis; assembly: GCA_028583015.1. Lineage (NCBI taxonomy): Eukaryota > Viridiplantae > Streptophyta > Pinopsida > Araucariales > Araucariaceae > Wollemia > Wollemia nobilis. The sequence goes on from JAQPPZ010017258.1 coordinate 4,128,133, forward strand.
GCACGGATACCTTCTGCCCATTGGGAGTGAGAGGTGGTAAGGAATGTAAGGAAACCCTATTGCCACCTTTAAGGGCCTGTGCAAAAGACTTATTGCCCTCAGGATTCTTGATGTGGGCCTTCTTATCAAAAATAATATCGGGGGGTTCGTGTCCCTCTAATTTTTTAAAACCCTCGTTGTCCTTATCACCGTCCACCCGCTTCTTCCTCGCTGTTTCGTAACCTTGCTTGTTCCCTCCTTGAGCCTCACAGCTTCCATGGGTTTGGAAACCCTGTTTCCCACCTCCAGCAGAATGAAAATCATGTTTGCAAAAATTGCACCTGCCTCCGCTCCCGCTTTGCTCCATTCCTCCGCTCCTTAACTATTCACGTTAACATGAGATAACAAGAGTTGAACAATTGAGCTCAACAACCACCAACATAAAGCACCTCTGGTCAACCATTTGATATTTGTATTGTATCTTTGAGAGAGTTTATCATCTTCTAACTTCTTTGAGCTTGGAAAAAGAAGTGTTTGGGGTTGTGGTAGATTTTTGATATTTCTTCATCATCAAGAAAAAGGTATGAGCACATTCTTACGTGGTTGAGTTGATTCATTGGTTTTCTGGAAAATAAGTTTGCAGTGAAAAGGACTCAATTAGGGTTTCCTTATTGAGTGTGTTGAGTTAATGCTTCAAGGTTTTCTGGAATAAAGAGTTGTTTTTAAAACCTTTTTTGATAAGCATTGTTGTTGAAGCCATTGGTTAAGTGAATAACTTGAACCAGGGCTTGAAAAGAACATGAGTATCATTATTATGTGAGATTAGTTGATAAAGTATTATTGGGAACATTTTGAGTGAGTGTTTATATACTTGGACTAGGGTTTGTAAGGAAGGATTTTTTTATTGAGTGATTGGTTGAGTAGAGTTGGATGATCCTAGTCAATTAGATGTGTGATGTGATTGTTCAAGTTCCATAAAAAAAACTATTATATATTCTGAATTGATTTGAGAAAGTGTTGAGAATTGAGGCGAATGAGAAGAATATTGAGTCTAACAATTCTCTATATGTTTCTGAAATAGTGATTGAAAGTGATTGAGTATTGAGGTGAATGTGAAGCATAGTGAGTCTCTAACAATTCTCTGTATTTTTTTGAAAGAGTGATTGGAAGTGATTGAGTATTGAGGTGAATGTGAAGCATATTGGGTCTCTAAAAATTCTCTGTATGTTTCTAGAAAGAGTGATTGAAAGTGATTGAGCATTGTGATTAGTATAGAGCATATTGAGTCTCTAACAATTCTCTTTATGTTTCTATGATATTGGACAAGTTCTAGTGTGGACTTGTTGAGCAGATTTCAGAAAAGTCCTTGAGAATACTTGTGTACATATTTGGGTAAGCTTTTGTGGAAGATTACAATACATATTGAGAGTAAATTTGGATAATTTCTTGTGAGAACTTATTGAGTATATTGGACAAGTTCTAGAGATAACTTAAGGAGAAATTTGTGTGAGCTTTTGTGGAAGCTTACAAGGTATATTTGAGATAAGTCTTTGAGAATAATTGAGAGCAGAGATCATTGATTGATTTGTTTAAACCTTGAGTTAAGGTTTGGGGCAGATCCAACATAGTTGATTTGAGATTGAGTCAAGCTTTGAGTTAAGGCTAAGCTTAGATTTGTGCTAGATCGAAGGATTGTGTTTAGTACATATTCAAGGATAGAGTTTGGTGTAGGTTTGAGGACAGGTTTGTGCTAGACCAGAGAAAGAGATTGAGGATAAATTTGTGCTAGACTAGAGGACTGTGTTTAGTACATATTTGAGACAAAGCTTTGGAGGTGAAAGAGTTGAGGACAGAGATCTCCAGATAGATTAGGGAGGACATGTGTCTTCAGTATATAGGGTTCCATTTTCTAAGAGCAGAGGAGATAGAGGTCTTCTAGAGGTTCACCAACCATAGCAGAATTAGGACATTGGTGTCTCATGTGGATAGAGATCCACCAACTTGATTAATGGGATTGGTGTCTCCTTTGGATAGAGGTCCATAAACATTGTAATAGGAAAATAATTCCCAAGAGATTGATTGAGAAAATTTTATTGAAATATTTTCTCTGTGGAGTAGCACACATTGGGTGAACCACATAAATTTTGGTGTCTCTATTGTGTGTGGTGATTTGTGCATTGATTTAATAACTACTATTGATATTGCTATCTATATATTGCATAATATTTATTTGGAAAGAAAAGTAAAAAGTGGTCTTATATTGTTCACCCCCTATCAGTATAAGCTTGTGTTCTTCATGATTATTATCAACTTTGGTATTGGGTAGAAGAAGGGGATTGTTTGGTGGAGTGGAGGAAGTTTTGGGATTCTTAGAAATTCTAGTGTAATATCTGTGATTTCCTTTTACAAACTATATAACATCTTGAACTTCCTCTTCCCTAGCTTCATCATCATTCTCTTCTCCTAAAATTTCAACTTCCTCTTCTCCTTTCTCATTTTCTTGATAGTGGACAACTTTGATCACCAAAGAATCCTGTTTCCCTTAGAAATAATGGGATATTTCCTTGCCATAGGGCTCTAATTCACCAAAATATTTGTATGCATCAACTTGATTGGCTACAGGATTAGGTACGCACCCATTATTGGGGTGAGTGTTCCACAGTCCTTTTTCTCTATGGTTACAATTTCAATTATACCTAGAGGATTGAGTAGGTTTTTTTTCTATATGTGGACCATTTTTTTGGATAGTTTTCTAACCTGTTTCTCCAATTCATCAACCCTAGAATCATATCCTTGTGATTGGGGTACTGTAGTACCAAATCCAAACACATTTCCTACGTTGTGCACATCTGGACTAGGTATGATGGTTTGATTTTGAGCATTTTTGTTCCACAAAGGATTCCAACCTTGAAGAGGTGCAACCATAGGATAAGTTATTGAGGTTTAAGTGTTAGTCGCATCAAATCCTAGCATAGTTATCTGATTGTTTGCCAATATTGAAATGGTGGGTGGAATGGCTACATTAGGATAGGTGGAAAAGGATGGATATGTGGGCATAAATGGGTTTTGTTGATGATATGGTAGGGTTTTCATCATTGGCATTTATGGTGCTATAATCTGGTTCATCATGGAAAATTGACTGTAAGGACCATACTATCCTATCATAGGCAATGGGGGTATTCCCATGCCTTGTGATGTCATTTTTTGCTCAATGGTCATGGTATCTACATAATCTAAGGCAAGGGTTGTAACACGAGTATTTATCCTAGAAAACATGGTTGTCATGGGATATAAAGATCCAAAATATAATTGAAGGGCCACAATGGCACCCACCACAAAATGATGAGTTACACTCATGTAAAGCTTATGGAACCTAGCATTGAACGTCCTAATTGGAACATTGGGTAACCTTTTACATGACATAAATTGATTATAAATGATGGTAGGATCTAAAAGTGATGTAAACTGATTGATGAAGGCTACCTCTAATTGGTCCTAAGAAGTGATGGACCCTACGAGAAGATTCATGTACCAATTATGAGCCATCTGATCTAAACTCATAGGGAAAATTCAACAAGCAATATATTTATGATTTACTCCTTGTCTAAACATATGGTCTTTGTAATTTTGGACATGCTCTTCGGTTGTGACTGAACCATCATGCTTAAACTTGGGTATCAACTTCTCAATATTCCTAGGTATTTCATGGACATCCTCGGGTATGTTCAAGGGAATACTTTATGCACCATACGAAGGAGCTAGTGTCTGGGCCATGTTATTCAATGGTAGTTTCCCTACATGAATAATAGAAGCTATTAAAGTGGTGGGGACACATACACTAGATGTAGCTATCATAATGGAAACATTGGGTGCAGACCCACTAGATGTACTTGAGTCTAAAGATGACCCTAGATCAAGTATACTAGGTGGGATTTCAATCTCTTGAGTTTTGTTTCTTGGCTTCCTATAATTGGGAGAAAGACTCTGATAGATGGTTTCCCTAGTTTTTTTGGACCTAGTAGCAATGTACTCAGGTTGGATCAGCTTAGGAAAACTAATGATCTACAAGTATTCTCACAAATCACTCATAATAAAACCTGGATAAACATTGTAACTACAAGCACAATAAGGTGGAAATCAAACTACCCACATTAACTGTTAGAAAATCAAAGATCTAAATCACAAAGAAATGAAGGAAGGCCCTCCTTCTAGCACCAAAATGTTGAGTGCTAAAGGAGGCCTAAAGATAACAATCAATAGGACATGAAACATTTAACCATTCACAACCTTATGGTTATACCAAATCACATTATTTCCTATATGAACAATCCAAAAGCATTAGATCAATGAATACCAATTCATGCCCTCCTTCTAGTGCCAAAATGTTGAGTGAATATTTTGCCCTATTGCAAAATAGTCACCACAATTAGAGTATTGAATTAAAACTCCCTCTTGCAAAGAAATTAATTGTTAACATGAGTTTATCCAAGGTTCTTATAGATAAACATTCTGTATATATGTATGAAATTAATGATAATTAGAACAGTATATGCTAGAATAATCTCAACAATATGCAAGTGATTGTTAACAAGGGGCCTTGAAGGTTTGATTCATACAATGCTTAGTGGTCATTTCTCTTTAATCCTTAAAGTGAATTCAATTTTGCTTGTGTGAAAGTGGTTCCCTTTAACGTTCTTGGCATTAATCTAACTTACCTTGAATCCCAATTAATAAGTCTATTTTATTTTCAAATTAAAGGTGTAAAAATGCAAAAAATTATGGAGTAGTCCACTTCCTTTTAAACTCCATGCCTTCAATGTGAGATTCATTTCACAGTTAGTAGATTCATTGTATCTTCATTATGAGCATTCTACTAAAGCTAAGTTAGAATTTGGACACACATAAAGTTAGTAAGTTAGTGTTCATTTGATTTATCTACCATTAATGTAAAGTAGGTGTTAGTACCCTCCATCCTAAGGTTGATTTTATCTAAAAATCTAACTTTGAAAAACTGAAAATTTTGGTGTAGTTTGGAGGTGCAAAAATTCTGGATGAGGACCAAAATATAAACAAATGAATGAATATATAGGAAATTCTAGAAAATAGACCAAAATGTGAATAAAGTTAAAAAATATATAAAAAAAAAGATTATGGACAAGGACTAGAATAAAATAACTGAAAATGAAATGCATAAATTTTGGCAATGACTAGAATGGAAAATAGAATGTAGAAATTCTGGAAATGACTAGAATGGAAAAAAGAATACAAAAAATTTAGAATTGTCTAGAATGGAAAAAAAGAATGCAGAAATACTAGAAATGACCAGAATGGATTACAGAATGCAAAAATTCTGGAAATGACCAGAATGGAAAAGTAATGGATAGAAACAGAATGCAGAATAAACAAATTACAGAGAATAAACATAATCTATTCACATCAAAGCTGGAAAGACATGCATATAAATTTTGGTATCACACTCCCCTACCCTGTAAAACCATAGATTATGAGACAAGTTTGAAGGTAACCAAATCTAAGCAAACCTGCATAAAACACAATCGGATTAGATCAAGTGCATGACTCAAAGGATTCAATAATATTTGCATCAATTTTAATCTTCACCTAGTATAACCCCCTAAAGGCATTAAATACGTAGATACAAATTAAAACTAGATGCATTAAAAGAATAAACCATAAACACAATAACCTTCAACCAAAAATCTCCTGTACTTTTTCTCACAAAGTGTATGCCTACCAAAATGTATGCATTCGATTTCAAAAGGTTGTCTTTTTACAAAATATTTCCAGCCCTGGTTAATTGACGTCCTTAGGTATTTAAGGCTTCCCAAAAAAACCTGTTCGTTTCCACTTCTTTATGAATGAATGAATGAATGAAAGATTTTAATTACGTCCGCTAGACCCAAATATGGTCTATGGGACCTCAAAAAAACAAATACTGTGAGATTTGAACCCTGCTCTCCCAACCTACCACAAGCCTTAACACAACCCGTTGTCACCAACTGCGCTACACAATAAAAAAAAAAAACTTTTAATACTTCATTTTCCCTTATGCTTTCCTTTTAACATTATAATACAAAAAATAAAATATTTGAAATATTATTTCTTCCTTATAACTCCCTTTTATATATTATAATATAAAAAATAAAAAAAATCCCACATGGTTTTATTTTTTCTTATACCTCCCCTTTTATATATACTAGCTTAGATATAAAGGATATATATCTAAAAACATCGAGAGTTATCAATCTCAAGGCGCCTATCTCATTTTTTGGGGTGTGATCTCCAATATAGGTGTCTCGAGATTGATAACTATCGATGTTTTTAGATACATATCCTTTATATCTAAGCTAGTTAAACAGTTGCAACGGTTGGTTAGTCTAGTCAGTTGTTTTAGTTTAAATATTTTAAATGTTTGCAATGGTTAGTTGGTTAGTTAGTCAGTCGGCTGTTTTAGTTTAAATATTTTAATTTTTTTTTTTTGTTAATGACGGCTTTTTAATTAAAAATAATAATTGTTTACGGCGTGACATTTATGATCTCTTTGCCTCTCACCTTTGTCTGTCATTGTAAGAACACCTCTCTATGTAATTATAGCAGGACTAAGATAATATTTCAATCCTTTGAAATAAAAATAAAAATAAAAAAACAATTTACCCCTTATGTCTCCCATGCATGAATTATAATATATTAAACCAAAAAAAACATTCATCCGTATATTCCCTTATGACTCTCCCATCGCATGCCCAACAAAAGAGCCAAAACAGTACACCTTGAGCTCCCTGAAGCCAAACAAAATCGACTTCTCACCATCGAATTTGTTGGTTAATGTCGTCCGATTCTGTGCTATTCTCGGACATCCACTGTTCTCTCATCCAATTCCTGTCTTGGTACTATCCAGCAATGTTTCATCCTTCGAAAACCTGTTTGCATCACCCGGTTCCATTGTCCTTCCCTGCGCATCTTCCTGGCTTCCGTCTGCTTTGTGTGAGGGCGACTTTCAACAAAAAAAAAAAGTATATTTACAAACGAAATTGTTTTTATTAAGCCTCCTCTGTCCAGATGATCGGGAATATAAAGCAAAGCCTAGGGTTTTAGGGTTTCATGGGGGTCTAATCAACGTCGCCTGTTTCGCTTGACTCCCCTAAATCCGATGTCGTCACCCTCTGAATGCATCGCGAAATCCCCATTTGCTACCATCGGCATTGCTTTCATTTTATGAAACTCCGATTTACCTCCACATTTATCCAACTATGCTGCAATATCATCCGATAACCCCTATGCATTCCCCCATGCGTTGGAGATGCCACGTCTGGGTGTTTGGCAACCAGGTCCGTTGTTCCATGTCATCTTTTTGCACTGCCATATCTACTCTGCAAATTGCTCCAAAGCGGGTCCGCCATGTCAGCATCGTGTGGTAAATGTCCACTTACGCCGTCTCATCCAATGCCCATGAATGCTGCCACACTCCTCACTATGTTTTTGATGTGTTTTGAATGCGTCTTCCCTGTAGACATCCACATCATCCATGCTCTCCCATAATTTATCGATGCTTCTACACCGTAGTCTGTCATCTCATGCCGTCCGAGCTGCTGACTTGGCCTTTTGTGTCATCTGCGTGTCATCAATAGCTTCGTCACCTGGCCATACACAAGACACCACACCTTCTCGCCATGGAGTAAATCTCGGTCATTCAGTGCCTCGTGGGGAAAGCCCTTCGCTTATAATAGATGACACACGTCATTCTGTCGCTGCTTAACTATCCACGTGATCACCGTTGATAATAACTCCCATCGTCTGTAGGGACGAGTTGTGCGACAGTCACAACAGGATTGAACCCTTTTACCTTTGGTAGGGAATTTTTCACCCTAATACTTCTTGAATGTGCCAAGGAAATTTACTTCATGGTCTCAATATTATATAGGGTACTTTTATCCTGAGAATTATTTTCTTAAACTTAAATTTTTTTTTAAGATAAAATGTCCTTTGACTTTTTTTTGTGTCGAAGATAGAAGAGGATTAGAAAGAGAATTATTTTCTTCCTTTTACCTTCTCTAATACCATATGTTATAGTTTAATGTTTCAAGGAACTTGTATTATAAAAGTGAAAGGGTATTCAATTACAATGGTTTGTCAAATATATCATAACCACCTACAACTACCCTTGTCCCCTAGTCAACCTTACAAACCTTGTATTGAGTGGTTACTTAACTTATTTTCATATTGTACATGATGTAATGATGCCTAACAAGATTGGCATTATTGATCCTAGTACTCAAGGTAAATGTGTTGTGGAAAAGTGGGTAACTAGATACTTAATAGGAGGTGGATCCTGAAAATTTCTTATTAGATCTAGGATCTCTATAGTCTCCTATAAACATAAAATAGATTTATATTCCTTAACAAGACAAGGTTCTCATGTCATCACTAATTATTCACTACTTGTCCACAGAAATTAGACAACATGACAAGCCTATAGATCCTTGATTCAATGAAATATTAATTCCTTATAAGATGATATTTCCAAAGCAACATAACATATGGTGGAACCCTATTATCTAGAGATATGCTAGCCCCTTAGCCCTTTGTAAGGAATGGAAGCCTATGTTCTTAGCATCCAAGAATATTTTATGACTCTCAGATCTTTGGGATGAGTCGTCAAGGAAGTGGTTGTCTTGGTATTAAGCAAAACTTCCATATCTCCTTCCTTCCTATTATACAATGACATTCAAGGAGGTTATCAAGTCTATTCTTGTCTTAGTAACTATCAAAACAAACTGTTGTATTATATTTTCCTAGTTTGATTGGAGATGATGGAACAACTACCCCTTATAAAAGGATATATTCTCACCTAATCCCTTCGATTGACTTATATCCTCAACTTAATAAGAAGAGGGGCCCTCATATTTCTAAATAGCATTGGTTTTTTCTCATCAACGGACTATGGAAAGTGCCACTTGCTGCTCAAGATTTGTTTTTTGACTAGATATTCCTTCAATGTAAAATCTCTTCTTCAACACCTATGAAATCTCAACCTAATCCAACCCTTTTATGTTATTTATGGACGAGTAGAGTATATCAAACGATTATTTTTATTTTACCCTTATATTAGAGGAGACTAGGAAGTGCTTGTTGATCTTCTCTCATCCTTCTTTGCTTATGTTAACTAGAAAATCTGCCTCCTTGGTCTCTTGGTTGATTTGATCCTTATAATATGAGCTAGGACTATTTCAGTCATTTTTGTTTGATTTATTTGGAAAGGTGTAGTTTTTTGTTTATTGGGGAGCTCCATCCATTTGGGTTAAATGTAACTCCCTCATGCATGACATCGTATTATAAGTGAATATGGTTCACAATTAAAACCAGTTTCTTTGACACCTCATCAAAAAGATCTATGACAAGCTTGGAATTATGAAGTTGAATCAAAAACACATAATAAAGGTAGTGCTACTCCAGATCTCCATTTCTAATTGCAAGTTGTTTATTGCATAGGAGTGACATCACGATATAGTGTTGATTAAAGAAACAACCCAAAAAGTTGAATCCACCATAATTCTCATTAAATTTTTGTTATGTGTTTAAATATTAGTAGTTATAATCTATAGTGAATTATTACCTTGAGAAATCGAAGAATTAATCTACATCCTATATTAATATATAAATTTAAATACTTTATATTTTACTATTTTTCGATCCGTAATAAATCAAAAACTTCTTAATTTCCAAACCTAAAACCTTGTGATTAATATGTTACATCATTTATTACATTTATTATTAATTTAAACTTTATTAAAAAATATATACCATTTAATATAAAAAAATATTGGAAGCTTTTTCTTGTTTGCAACCAACACCCCCTCAACACTCAACACTCCATGGTACGCCGATCATGTATGGGCAAAACTAGTTCGTGCTCTTAAAACAAATAGACCGTCTTATGTTTACATTATATACATGCTTCAGAACTCCCGGTTTTTCTTCCCTCTCAAGAATCCTGAAATAATCAAACGCAGCCAAATCTTGGAGGATACATTTCAAATTCTGCACCACGCAAGAAAGATGTCTCCCTGAGCTTCTAAGGATCCGTTAAAGAGGTGAAGAACCTCGTACATCTCTCTTTGTCAGAGTTCAGAATCACCATGTGGAATCGCTCACTGGAATATTTCAGGATTTGTATCGCAATGTTTTTTTTTCCTTGTGGTGTTACTTATGGTTTCTTAGAAATGATTTTTTGCTTTTCTTCAGTTGAATCCAGAAGGGTGGTGGCCTAAGTGGTGGGTGAAAAGGCAACGTCCCAAACTGCTTGGAGTGGTAAATCAGATGTTAACTTTGGCGGTGGATAATTGGTTGGCGGTGGATAATTGGTTGGAAAGTCAAGCAGGACATGAAGATCAAACAACCATTGCCTGAGTGCACAGATTTTCTTATATAGGCTGAGAAACAAATTCCTGTTGAAAAAAATTGAATTCATTTTTTCCTTGGCAATTGAAAGTGGTTTGCGATGAACTGTGAGTAAATGCATGTATAAACACAGAAGTTATGTAATTTTCTGAAGGCTGCAGACGTTCAAGAATTTCCATCAAGGAAGTTGATTTAATTTAAAAAATCTGAAGACTGCAGACGTGCAAGAATTTCCTTCAAGGAAGTAATTTGAATTTCTGAAGGCTGCAGAAATGTTTCTTGCGTCGAAAGATTGGAATGTGAAATTTTAGGAGCGGAAAAAGCTTTCCAAAGTTGAAATTAAAAATATTCTGTGCCGTATTAAGACTATTGAATATGTTAGAAAGTACGAATCTGTAACGCGTGAAGTTCTCCGACGAAATGATCCAACTTAGTCGAATCTGATGGTTTGACAATTATATATATATAACCTTTGAAAAAAAATTAGTAAAGGATCAAAATGGTAATGTACAGTCACAACTTCTTGGATTTCATCTCAAGATCTCTGAGTCACTTTCATATCCTTTATATATTTTATGTAATTATAATAAAAAATAAGTAAAGTTACAGTAAAATCATAGTTCTTGGGCAAGGTCACCAACATGTTTTGATTATCATAAAGAATAATGTATTTCAGGTAGCAAGATAATAAATATTCATTGTACAAGTGCCCGTAACTTTTTTTTTGTTTATTTAACTGGTCAGTTATGTAATTTGGGTCTTCTAATTTCATATGTTGCAAACTAGTTTACATAAAATAATTATATATATATTTAAATTTTAAAATTTTATTATATTAAATTAATTTTTTATTTTATTTATTTATTTTTAAGTTTGATTAATCAAATAAAAATATTCATATCATTTATTATTGGACTACTATTTTAATATCATTTATATTTAAAAAATAATAATAATTTATATTTTTTATTTTTGATTATCCAAGGGTGATGCTTTATGTTGAGTGAAGTTACTCATGATATCGAAAAATCTTTTATATTATGACTATAGGTTAAAGTTTTTGTGTAGTATTATTTTAATTTTTTATAATTTTTATAAAAAATATTAATATATGTGAGAAATTATGTTTTGTAAGATCATTTAAATAAATATAATTTGAATATATTTGATTATTCATTAATAAGGATTTGAAAAATCTATTTGATTACAAGATAGATGTATTTATAAATTATATATTAAAAGCAAAAGTCATCTTCTATAATTTTAATTTCTTAATTAATTCAATATAATTTTTGTTTTTTATTTGTAGAAAGTTCTTGGTTTTTATAGCTTTAATAATATATGTTCTACGAAGTTGATGTTGGTAAAGGTAGATAAATGAGTTTTGATTCACATGGATACATACATCCATGACTAGGAGTGAAGCATAAACAATAAGAACTGATTTATAAAAATAATATAATGATAGGAGGCTTTTAAATATATTTCATATTTGTTGGTAATTTTGTCACACTAAATTTTGTTTGTAAAAAAATTGAAAAGAAGATAAATGATGTATTTGTGTTTTTTTTTTATGTTTTAATATTTTTCTTCCCTGTAAGCCAATTCATTAAATAAAAGGTTGATTTCGTTTCTGAGATACACAGTAAATTTTATTGGTAAGAAATTAATGGAATTTGTGAGCAAAACGTAGAAGTGAAAATTTGATAGCGATGGATGTTTCAAAATAGAAGGATTAATGGAAAATCAACTATGACTTTGGCATTTTTTTGTTCAAAGTGAAGGCACCATTAAAATTAAAAAAAATGTTTTTGCTCGAGGAAGGGTCGAAAATCCTTTGCACCCTTCCTTTGGGGTGAAACTACCTTGATGGGATATTTCTTCTAAATAGAGAAAAAGGAGAAGAGAATTTTGCAAGTGACGAAAAGTCAAAATTCCAAAGTTCCCTTGGAAAGGGGAAAAAATCATTTTCGCGCCTCTGAGGGGTGAAATTATAGTTAAAAACATGTGTGGAGTGAAAGTAGAAGGAAGAACATGCTTGGCGTAGTCAAATTCAAAGTCAAAGTCACCCCTTAGAGGGGGTGAAAATCATTTTTGCTTCTCTTTGGGGTGAAATCCTAATGAAAGATACTTTTCGGAGCACGAACATAAAGATGACATCATCCATGCAAAGATAAAAAGGTCAAAGTCAAAGTCACTCTCAAGGAGGGGCGAAAATCATTTTTGCCCTCCTTTGGGGTGAATTTCAAAATGAAAACATCTTGAGGTGAAAGTCCCAAAAAAATAGCTTCTCCTACCAGAAAAAGTCAACGTCGCCCCTGGGGTGGGGCAAAAATCATTGTCATCCCTCTTAGGGGTGAAATCAATTATTTTTGCCTCCTTCCTTATAGAAGATGTTTTTTTATCATTTTTGGGGTGAAATTACCCAAGGGAGGGGTGAAAGTATGTTGAGGGGCAAAACTTCCATTTTTGCCTATCATTCAAACAAGAAGATGTTGTGGGATGAAATCAATTAAAATGAAAGGCGAAATTCTAGCTTTAAAGGTAATCATCAATGTAGTAACCTGTTTTCGCCTCTGCCTGCTACGAAAATGCTTTTCACCCCATGGAATGTGCGAAATCAAGTTTTACCTCTTTATCTCAGTAGGGTCACTATTAGAAGTATCATAATTACAGATTATTTAAAAAATAATAATAATATTGAAAAAATTTAATGCTTGGGGTAGTTGGAGTGATGATCCAAAATTTTGAATAAAAGTTTATCAGGATTTAATGCTACATATTGAAATTCGATGCGATCCTAGCCATTTTTAGGGCACCCTCCATGGATTTCATTCCTTTTCAAATCATAATTGAATTTCATTAATTTCCATTGGTGAGGGTAATTTTTTGAGGTATAAGGAAATGTAATAGCACCCAGAAGTTAATATTTGAGCTCCTGATTACTGGGTGATGTTTTAGAGTTTCAATGAATCGATGCTTGGAACATTTTTTTCTATCGTCCATTTTTGCTAATTTTTTAAGTGTATTCCATGAAAATCAGATTTATGCTCCTTGAAGAACGATTTGATCTGAGCATTATCATTACCGAGGAGAGAATTGCTGCTACTAATTTTTGACAAAATGATATTTTTTGTGTTGTGCATTTAATGATAGAGGTGAAATCCTCTATAAATACTAAGCATTTTAATATAATGAAGGAGGATAGACACTCTGTAGAAAAATACTTTAAGTTTTCTGCATAAATAGAAAGACATTTGACTTCTGGTTCCTTGAGTACTATTGTGTTTGATCTCTTTTTTTTTGTCATTTCTAATTACATTCATGTCCATTATTTGCTGATTTTAAATTCTGCATCTGGATTTAATTACTGCTTGTGAGGGAGTGAATACTGGAATGCTATTTTGGAGGTTATCTTGGCAAACTGTGTGTGGTTCCTATGCCTTTATTTATGTTATATGCTAACTAATACTTTCTATGAATTTTTGTTGTTAGTTTATCCCCATTTTTTATATATGGCATATAGCCATATTTCCCATTCCTTTCTATTATTTCCCATTTCTTTCCTGTAACCTTAATATTTAAACCGATCAGTAGTTTTAGTATGGGAACCAACCCTCTCTAGAGATTGGCCCGGAGGACATTTCTTTCCTTCAACATTTCAATGTTGGCCGGGTCTAGGGTGCACAAATAATATTTTGTACTTAGGCAGATTTGTGACCAATAGTTTTTGGCACGCCCGATGGGACCCTAAAAATTCCACTTTGAATAGTATTAAGGTTTGATGTTCACCTTTGTACTATATGATTAGAACATCTGGTGACTCATATTTACCTAGAAGCCTTTGAACGTGAGGTGAGCGAAATATTTCTTCATGATCACAAGATTGAAGGCCAAAAACCTAGAATACCCCATTGAGTTTTATGAACTTGACACCCGAGTGCTAGGGGAACATCCTAGGTTAGTTACTCTAGATGTCCCATAAAGTGTTACATCTTCTCATTTAGCTAGTGTATTCTTTGTTCCTTCAAGTCCTGCTAGCACAACCACTAGTTTTCCACCTCCCCAACCAAACACTCCAATCCACATGGCCCAAAATCCACCACCATAACCACCAAGGCAGTTCCCAACATGGAACCACTCCAGACCTCTAAATATGCAAGCTCAGAACCCGATTCCACAAGCAGTAATGAAGGCTTTGCCTACTTACGATGGTATGAGGAATATGACTTATGAGCATGTCCAAGATGTAGCTGCCTTGGCAATGATCCATAGCATCACAGATGAGGATATAATGGTAAGATTGCTCATGCTCTCTCTTAGAGGTAAGTTGCTTTACTGGTATCGATCATTACAACCTACCACCATTACTACCTAGGACCAGTTGGTTGAATTGCTGATCAAAGGTTTCAATGAACAAGCAGATCCATTCTCTTTGTTGCATCATTTTACTACCATTCAAAGGTATTCGTAGGAGGAAATCATGGACTTCAATGTCAGGTTCACCCAAACTTGGCATAGAGTTCCTGATGGTCTCTAGCCGACTCCTGAGCAAGCGATATTTTACTACCTTTGAGATTTCAACTCCGACATCAGTATGACCATCCAATAATCCAATGTCAACACATTTCCTGATCTGTATTCTACTACACAAAATATTGAGGCTGACCTGATTGCTATTGGTAAGCTTCCACAAAAAATGGCAATGCTTATTTTCCCTGATATTCTGTAGTATTTATACGCTAATGCATCTTCTCAACCTTTGCCTATGTCCCCCATGTATCCAATTCCTTCATGGAATCCAAGTACATATCAAACCATGATGATAGTTTCTATCCCTCAACTGCCCACTCCAACCATTCCATAGTTACCCACTCTGGTTCCATTCCCAGCACTACCATATCCACCTATCCCACTTCCTTTACCAGCTCCTCCAACACCCTCAAATCCTGATCCACAATAAAAAGTGTTGAAGGAGTTGCAGTCAATGAACTCGGCCATAAGAGCGATGGGTAATGAGATCACGGTTATCAAAAGGAAGTAGGCCGAAAGAGATTTCCAACCTAGGAGATTTCAACCATCATCGATCACCAGGGAGCAAGTAGCTTCGACCAACAAGGTGCCTAAGAGAAATCCGATTGTGTTGACAAATGAAGAAGCTGGCACATCAAACAAAGCATACTGGTGCTCTACGTGTAATGATCCACATGGTGAGGAAACTTGCATGGTTCACATGAACTACATGCAAACATTGGCAGAAAGTTCCTTTGTAAGTCAAATCAACATGATCATAGAAGTTGATCATAATTTCATGGTCCCTTATGAAGAGTAAGTTTCAGTTCTCACGAGATCTGGAAGAAAACCCGTTACTATGGATCCAGCTGAGATGGAGCTTGAAGGTACCTACTGACTCAAAGGTGCAAAGTGAGAAGAAACAAGCACAAGCAAAGGTAGTTATTCCAGCATCCAAGCCCGATGCACTCATCCTGCTAAAAGATATTTTACCTCCATGAGCAAAAGAAAGAGTACAAGAAAAGGCTTCGACTTCACAAGTGAAAGTTAAAACAGAGGAATAGGCAAGAGAAAAGCTCAAGTACCCATCCTTGACCAAGTGTTAGAGGGTAGAAGCTACACAGGAGTATCGGAGCAGATATGAAATTGCCAATGAAGGAAAAGAGTCCTGTGCATCCACGTATAACATTGTTGAAGAGTTGAAGAGGATTCCAGCCAAGGTGAGTCTCTATGATGCACTACAATTGCCTGGACAAGTGGACTTGTTGCAAGAATCACTAAAATTTATTAAAGATAAGGGGAAGAATCTGAATCAGATAGTGTTAGCTCAAATGCTAACAAATTCTTCCATTGGAAAAAATAGACCACCCCCTTTCTACCTATCTCTTAGGATGGAAGGTTGGATTGTGCACAATTGCATGATTGACTCCGGTGCTGCAACGACTATCATGCCAAAGGCAGTTTATGATGTTATGGGTATGGAGTATACGAGGAGCAGCCCTGGTGTTTTGTAGTTAGATGAAACCCCTATCAGGATAGTGGGGGTCATCAATGATATCCCCATTGTATTGCACAAAATACCTCAGATCATTGTAATCCAAGAGGTGGTTGTGGTCGATTTGGAGCCTTAATTTAGCATGTGTCTATCATGGGAGTTTACTACCAAGTTGGGAGGCTACCTTTCTCTTGACTATTATCATTTGGAAATTCCTATCAAAGGGAGAAGAATCTGAATTTATAATGAGAAGCCTTCAACTTATCACATAGAGAAAATTGAAGAGGAAGACAAACCCATGAATTCTATCAATTTGATGATTGAAGAATTGGAGGAGTTAGACTTGATGGAAGAAGTTTTGGATGAGCTTCAAATAGAATATGAGTTTTTAATGCTTTATTTTAACACCATGATAGAAACCAAAATCAGTTGTTACACTATCACTAAGCCTAAAAAGGTTGAAGCAAAAGTGTCTAATGATGAAGATCCTATTCCTAATCAACTATGGAAGTTGTATTTTGATGATGCAAGATGCAAGAATGGTGTAAGGGTAGGGATCATTCTCATTTCTCCCTCTAGTATACAGAATACATACTCTTATTGACTGACCTAGAGTTGCACAAACAATACCATCGAATATGAAGCACTTTGTTTAGGTCTAAAAAAGGTAGAAAAGCTCGGGATCAAACAACTACAAATCTTTGGAGATTCTGAGCTAATTGTCAACCAGGTAATGAGTAAGTGCATTTCCAAGAAGTACTACCTGAAGGTATACCAAAATAAGGTATGGGATTTTTTTTAGGCTTATACAACATTGAACATCCAAGCAATCTCGTGGGAGAAAAACAAGTATGCTAATCTCCTGGGGTCCCTTGGTGCTAATTTTTCTCTAGTGGAGCATGTGGTGAGAAATCCCAAGACTGTGAGATTAATTTATAGACCTTCAGTCCCTGACAAAAATATCCACTAGAAAGTGTTCGAAAGTGATGAGAAAATTATCAATTTTTTGATAAGAGAAGCAAGTAATGTGGAAGAGAGAACACTTGATGAGGAAGAAGTTGAGGGTTTGATCCAGATGTAGAATAATCATATCCCAAATGGGTTGATTACACTTGAGAGCCTCTTTGATCAAAATGATAGAGTAGAAAAGCATAGGATCAAGGTGGATGAAAAGGAGTATACTAAACTACATCTGGGACCCAAGAAGTCGATCAAAGTTGGCATTGATTGCACTCAAGAAGAGTTGGAGTAGATTAAAGAGTTGTGTCATGAGTACCCAGACATTATTTCTTGGAGCTACTAGGATTTGAAAGGCTATAATAAAGATATAATCTAGCATACCATTGAGTTGCAAGAAGGAGTGAAACCCTTCAAGAAAAAGTAGAGACCGATCAATCCCAAGATCAAAACTTTGATGAAAGTAGAATTCTTGAAGATGTTGGAAGCCAAAATCATCTACCTAATTAAACACTCTACCTAGGTAGAAAATCTAGTTCCCATGAGAAATAAGAATGGATATCCTCCTATGCATGGATTTTTAGAATTTAAACTAGGCATATTTGAAGAATCACTATCCTCTACCTCAAATTGACAAGGTTCTTCATGTGGTTTTTGGTGCTCAGAGATTTTCTTTGTTAGACTAATTCTATGACTATAACCAAATCTGGTTCAAAGATGAACACCAGTACAAAATTGCATTCACCACAAGATGGGGAACATTTTCTTATCAGTGTATGTCGTTTGGTCTTTCAAACACTGGTGCAACTTTTCAAAGAGCGATGGACATAGCTTTTGGTGAGTTGTTGAATCATGTTATTTTCAATTTATTTGGATGACATTTCCATTTTCTCTCACAAAAAAGAGTAGCATAGTCTACATCTGAGGTTAAAATTAAAAAATTATTAGGAGTTCATAATATCAATTAACCCAAAGAAGTCCATATTTGTGGTAAAATAAGGAAATCTCCTAGGACCTGTTATTTCAGAAGAAGGTTTGGCAATTTACCCAGCTAGAGCTGAAGCCCTCATGAAGCTCTCATTGCTAGCTAGCAAGAAGGATTTGCAATCATTCTTCAAGAAAATTAACTTTATTCGAAAGTTTATACTAAATTTCACTCAAGTAGTAAAACCAATGATAGAACTATTAAAGAAGAATACTGAGTTCAAATGGAATGAGCAGAGGAGATAGGCATTCAAGGAAATAAAAGAGAGAATTGCTCAAGCCTTGGTTTTGGTGAACCCCAATTACTCAAAATATATTATCTTGTACATCATTGGTGAGCAAGAAAGCTATGGAGTAGTGCTTACATAGAAGGGAGATGATGGAGACAAGTGATCGATTGATTTATTGAGTCAAGTCATCCAACCACATGAAGAAAAATATAATTTCATTGAAAAGAAAGTATATGCGGTGATGAAATCATTGAAAAAGTTCCAATATTTTGTTTCTCAAAGCAAGACAATAGTTTATGTTGTTCATCCAAATGTCCAAAGTTTCATCATTCAAGGAGATCTTGGAGACAAGAGAGTTGGATGGGTCTCAAAAATCTAGGAATATGACATTGAAATCCATCCAACCAAGATGGTTCGAGGACGAGCGCTATGTCAGGAGCTTGCAAAAAGTGTTGCATCTAAATCCATGATTTTCCAACTTCAAGTCTTAGCAAGCAATTTTGCTAACCTCTCTGCAGGTGATCATGATTGGATAGAGGACCTTGTCAAATATTTTCATTTAGGAATATGTCCTTCACACTTTAATACCTCACAAAGAAGGAGATTCAGAATTTAGGCCCTTATATATGTGATGCTTCCAAATGGGTTATTCCATAAAAACATTTATGGAGTACTTCTCAGATGCGTCCGAGAATCAGAGAAACAAAGAATCCTAGAGGAGTTTCACTCTGGTCTATCAGGAGGCCATTATGTAGGGAGGCCAATGGCATTAAATATCATTAAAGTAGGATATTTTTGGCCTACTCTCTTTGCAGATACCTTCAAAATCAATCAAAATTGTGATAAGTTCCAGAGATATATCGACAAAAGCAAGAATGCATCATTACCCCTTCATCCAATTCAAGTGGAAGCACCATTCCAGAAATGGGGCTTAGACTTTATTGGGGTCATTGATCCTAATTCATCTATCAGACACAAATATATCCTAACTACAACTAATTATTTTACCCGATGGTTAGAAGCAATCCCAACCAAGAAGGTGGATCAAGCAATAGTGATTGCTTTCCTTGAAGGTTTAATCACCCATTTTGGCATACCCGATGCAATTATAATGGATAATGAGACTCCCTTCATCGGTGCTAGGATCAGTGAATTCATGGGGAAGTATTAAATTTATTTGAAGATATCATCTAACTATTACCCACAAGGGAACGACTTGGCTGAGTCCACAAACAAGAATTTGTTGAGAATTATGAAAATGACCCTAGGCGATAACAAGTGTAATTGGAACTTGCTCTTGAACCAAGCATTATGGGATGATCGAATCTCCGTGAAGAAATCCACTAGGGAGGAGTAGGTCTTTGTTTACTTATTATTAAATTTGGGAGACCCACTGGGGATGTGGGGAAGATATAGCAAAAAGTGTATCCTAATAATCAAACTAATGTGAAAGTTTATCTGCCATAATATTCTCCATCCCTTTCTTGTAAAAAATGTCATAATTATAGCCCAACAATTTTAAAAACCCATTGTTCTTGTGCTAGAGTAGATACCCTTTGTTCCAAAAAATATTTCAAACTTTAATGATATGTATTAATAGTGAAATGCCTTCCAATGAGATAAGGTCACCAATGATTGATAGCATGGAGGATGAATAGCATTTCCTTTTTGTAAGTGGATTTTTCTAGATTTTTTTTCCATTAATGCCATACTAGTGAAAGATAGGGATTGTCCTTATTGCATTAATACTCCACCAATGGCATGAATCAAAGCATCACTTTCAATTATACATGATTTGAAAAAATTAGGGATGGCTAACACAAGTGTCAAAATCATGGATTTATTAAGATCTTCAAAAGCCTTTTCTATTGGAGTTGTTCACATAAATGATTTATATATCATGGTAGTTAGTGGATATCCTACTTTTTTATAACCTTGGACAAACTATTATTAGTAATCAATGAAACCCAAAAATCCCTTAAGAGCCTTAAGATATTGTGGGTTAGGCCAATTTTTTTATAGCTTTAATTTTATTTGAGTTAACCTTAACTCCCTCCTATAAAATTATGTCCCAACTATTTGACCTCCTACATTCCAAAGGAACATTTGGATTATTTGGAAAATAATTGATGGTGATGCAATAGTTGCAAATTCTAATCTATATGTTGTGGGTGATCTAACCAAGAGTGGAATAGATGAGAATATCACAGAAGAAGACCAAGATAAACTTGTGAAGGAATGGGTGGAAGACATTTTTCATGAGGCTTTAGAAGTTTGAAGGTGCATTAGTTAGTCCAAAAGGTATGATCAAAAATCCATAATGACCCTCATGAATATTTAATGTTGTTTTTAGAATGCCTTCTTCTTTGATCCTTATCTAATGGTATTGAAGATGAAGATCTAATTTGGAAAAAAATCGGTGTCAAGTAACTCATCCAAAAACTTGTTGATCATAAGAATTGAAAATTTATACCTAATGGTGATTTTATTGAGTTCAAAAAAGTTGACACACAACCACCATGACCCATTTTTCCTAACTAGTAGTACTAACATAGAATAAATATTGATACCTGGTAAAATAACCCCTATTATTTAAATAAAGGGGTAAAAATTTATTGATAAAAAGTCTAGATTACAGAGTACAACTGAGCTTCCAACCATGACTCAAATAAATAACCAAACAGGCTAAAACCACTAGACTAGATTGACACCTGAATAAGACAACGAGAATAAACCACATTAAGTTTGAACATCCTTGTGTATCAACTCCCAGAGTCGATGAGAGTCCCTAGATGAGAGACTCTCCCAGTTATCGATAATCCAAGGATCCAACAGCTCAGAAGCCCTTTTGGCCAGGTAATTATCAACCACATTCCATTCCCTTGGAATGTGCACAAAGAATATAAATTCAAATTCTTCACTCATTCTGAGAATCTAAAGAGCTGTAGAGGCCAAATGCCAATTAACTTCCTCCACCCTTTTACTATTTAAAATACTAACCACAATTTGAGAGTCATACTCGTAGATAATCCTATGCCAGCCAAGATAAAATCCCCTCTGCAAGGCCTCAAGAATTGCAAGAGATTCCATAAAATTGTTGGAGTGAACACCTTTATAAATGGAAAAGAAAAAACTGACACCACCAACAAAATCTCTCCCATAACTGCCAATGCTAGCATGTCCAAGATTACCTCTAGAAAATCCATCGATATTAATTTTTAAAACTCCTCTAGGGAGTGGCCTCCACCTACCATCTCCCTTAACCTTCTTACTGAGTTGAGGAACCCTTCTAGGGCTAGAAGAGTTCACACCATCCCCAAAGAGACCAAGGGCCTGTTGTACCTTCTCCTCCATAGAATCCAAAAGAGGTTCCACATCACATTTGCTATGGATGGTTTCCTAAACCATACACAATATCCTTTACCAAATCTATTGAACAGCCAAATGACTACCCTGAAAGATGCAATGGTTTCGTTCAAGCCAAATCTGCCAGATGATGCAAGAAGGGCCCAAATTCCAAGCCACTCGAAGGAAGAAAGCCTTGGTCAGAGGTCTACCTAGACTACTCTAAAACTCCACTAGGGATAGCACATGAAAACATGAATGGTTCCAGGCGCTCCACCAATAGTACCAAATATCTCTGGAAAAGGAGCATTGGAAAAATAAATGAGAAGAGTCATCCTCATTCTTATCACAAAGGATACAAAAAGAGGGATCTTGAAATCCCCTCTTCCTCATGTTATCCCAAGTGAGGCATTTATTATGAGCTACCAACTAGAGAAAGAGATTACATTTTGGCATAGTAAATTTGTTCCACACCTTTTTCCACCATGTGACAGGAAGACTCCCATACTTTTGCTTATCAAGAACCTAATAACCATAGGCTATAGAGTAGGTTACCTTGGGATCAAGGTTCCAAGAAAAAATATCTTTACCCCTCAATGAAGAACAGGGTCTCCCCATAAGAATAAGAGAAAGCATCTCTCTGTCCTTGGTCAGTCCCCCCTCGGGCCATTCCTGTGGATATTTCTACCTGTACATATCCATATTTCTAAAAGACTAGATTTTTTTAAAGTCCACATGATACCAACCTACTTCCAATAAATAAATGCTTAGGGAATGTAACCTCGGATATTGATTCAAGATAGAAGGGTGGCCATCCCAAGAATCCTCTCAAAAAAGAGCATTTGATCCTCAATTGCAAATCCAGAACAAACTCTGCTTGATTAAATTAGCTCATCTTTTCAGAGTATCCCAAATAACTAAACCTTTTCCAACCAAGCTGACTCTAGGGATCTCAGCCTCAAAAATACCTCTCAAGTATTTACAAGATAATATTTTAGCCCAAATATGATCTTGAGAGGTACACCATCTCCAATAAATTTTTACAGCCAAAGCCTATCCAAAAAGAGTTGTCCTTCACAACCCAAGGCCTCCCTCTTGCACCGGCCTACATATAGAATCCCACCTAACCAAACTCCATTTAGATTGATCAAGTTTTCCAGACCATAAAAAATGTCTTGACAAAGCATCCATGTCCTTGATAAAATGAGAGGGAGCTATTTTTACAAAACATCTGTAAATGGGTAAAGCTTGAACAACAAATTTAAAAGCAACACTCTACCTACAGTGGATAGTCATCTAACAATCCAGTGATTCACCTTCCTTATAAACTTATCAAGCATAGACTGACAAGAAGATCTAGGTAGAGGATGAGATGAAATTGGAATACCAAGATAAATTAAGGAGTGCCGACCTAGAATCTTAGAATGTGAGCAATATTGGCTTGAATAAGAGGAGGGGTATTGAAGAATAAAATATAAGACTTTTCCTCATTAATCAATTGTTCAGAAGTACCAAGATATATGTCAAGAGAATATATAATATTGCCAGATTCCCTGATAGTGGAAACTCCCAAAAAACCAGTATGATCAATAAATTGAAGGTGGGAAAGAGGTGGCAAACTACTATCCCACTTCCACCCCTAAATGAGACCCTGCCTAACTTGAGACTTGAGCAATCTTCCCAACCCTTCCGCCATAATGATAAATAAATAAGGAGATAAAGGATCCTTGCCTCAATTCCCTTGAGGCCTCAAACAACTATGATGGCTCATTATTAACAAGAACAGAGAACAAGGAAGAAGAAACATAGCTCATCACCCATATAATCCATTCCTCCACAAATCCAAAAGCAGCAAGAAATTTTTGAATAAAGGACCATCTGACCCGATCATAGGCTTTGGCCATGTCCAACATAATAAAAATATTTTTCTCCTTAGAAATTTCCATTGAGTGAATAGCTTCTATAGCAATAACAACCCCATCCAAGATTTTCCATCCAATAACAAACCCTTCTTTCTCCTTAGAGATGATTTTGCTCAACCATATGTTTAGCCTCTCAACAATAATTTTTGTGATGATCTTATACACAACATTGTAGAGAGCAATACGCCTGAACATATCCAAGGAATTTGCTCCCTATTTTTTGGGAATAAGAACCATAAAGGTAGCATTTAGGGCCCTTAGCATCTTTTTGTTCTTTTGGGACTCATGGACCACCTCCAGAAGATCAAATTTGATTAAATTCCAAAACTCCTAATAAAACTCAATTGAGAATCCATCTAGGCCTGGGGATTTTCCTTTTTTCATCTTGAATAAAACATTTTCCAACTCCTCAAGGGAAATTGGACCCATCAAGTGCTCATTCATATCTCTATAAATAATCGAGGAAATACAGTTTAGAATAAGCTTTTCATTCTCATCATATGAGAGGGAATCCTTCTTGAAGAGAGAGGAAAAATACCTCTTAGTATCTTCTAAAATATACCTGAAAGAAGAGAGCAGGGCACTCCTAAGAATTCACAAGAGAGGTAATCAGGTTACCATTACGATGAGCCTTACTTGAGTTATAAAATAAGGTAGCATTCCTATCCCCTTCCTGAAGCCAATTTACTCGAGATTTTTGTTTACAAAAAATTTCTTCCCTCAATTACCATTCAGTAAGATCTTTCGCAGCATTAGATTCCTCAATGAGAAGCTTCTCCATGACTCCCTGATCTCTAATATTCCTTGAAGCTTCTTCCACCCTCCTAAGAGTTGCCAGCTTAGCTAAGGAAAGGTTTCCAAAATTCAGTCTATTCCATCTCTTCAATTTATGCTTAACAAATTGTAGCTGCTTTATAAAAGAATACATAGCGGTGCCTTGAGGAGATTTTCCAATGGTCCACTAGCCTCGCATGAAATCATGAAGCTTAGGATCACAAAGCCACATAAGTTGAAACTTAAAGGAAGGATTCTTATTTATCCCTAACTCCAGAGTAGAGAGTTTTATAGACCAACGATCAAATCCCCTACCCTCCAAAATAATAGAACTAGCACTTTTGTTATTACCCATCTAATAATTGGAGATCATAAACCTATCCAGTATCTATAATATGGAAGCTTCCCCAGACCTTCTATTATGCTAGGTAAATATTCCATTATCTGACTTGGTGTCAACCAAGTTTAGAGCCTAGATATGAGCAATGAAGACAGAAGAAAAAGGCTCGATATGGTCAACCCCACCACATTTCTCCTCCAGACAAGTGATAGAGTTGAAGTCTCTAGCCAAAATCCATGGGTACGGGGGAGCCAGACTTCTCACAAAGCAAATGTGTTCCCACAAATTCACTTTACCATTGTAATCAACAAGAGTATATACATTTATAAGTGGGATGGTTTCACCAAATTCATTATCATTCCCGATCATCGAAATAGACCATATGCTGTAAATCCAAGTAAGAGGGGATATCTTAACTGAATCCCATAAACAAGAAACACCACCAGCATATCCACATGCACCAATACACTGGAATTACCCCTTTTTGCACAACTTGGGAGCAATATTGAACATACTATTAGTAGCCAATTTAGTCTCCTAAATAACCACCACATCTGGAGAATGTACACGAACCAAATTATGAACAAATTTTTATCTGGGGATGTTATTTAACCCCTTATTATTAATAACTCATGGACCAACTTTTTAATTTCTCATTTTTGCACATATGGATATCTATAGGGTTAGGCATTAGGTGGCAAGCTCCTTGGTAGAAACTATATTATATGATCATTAAAATGACGTGGAGGTAATAACTCAAGTTCCACAAAGAAATGATCATGTTAATTCAAAAGAAGTTATAAATCCTTTGGTTGTTTGTTTGCTTTAGTATTTGTAGACACCAAAACAACACCAATATGATTATGTGACTGCAAACACTGATTGCATTGACACACATAGCCCCAAGGGTAGCCCCTAGAGGTTAAACAGTGGTCCTAACCACTCTCACAGTAGTTTTGGAAGGTCAAAAATCAATTTGGCACTTTCAGGCACTTTGCTCAATATCTGTTCCACCCAGGGACGAATTCAAACTGGGATTCGCCCCATCCCGGGACGAATTCCAAATTCGCTCCAGGGTGGGGCGAATTACAGGTTTGATGGGCAAAAAGTCAAATCTTGACAAACGGTAGCTCAAATCTGTCACTTAACGCTTCCTCCATCACATGGGAGTGTGGGTGAGCATTTTCGAGTGTTAGAGGCAATTAAAATGGCAGTCATGAAGTCCCTATTCAGGGAGGAATCTCCTTCCCCCTAGGAAGGCATGATTTCCAAGTGGCGCCTCTGCATGCCCATTTCAAGAGACCTCCAGGTCTATAAATTGGTGAGTTTCCTCACCCCAAAAGATAGGGAGAAATAGCATTTTTGGAGCAATGAAGTGTTATCATTTTACTTTCACACCCACACCCTTTCGAGTTGTGTCTTTCACATCCTTGATCTCTTTTGGAGAAGAGGTCATAGGGTGGTTATTGGAAGCACAAATCCGGAACCAAACCCTACATTTGGCCACAATATCCCACCCAATTTGCTGACAATACCCCACAAGAGGTTTTGGACCCATCCCAAGTGGATTGGTGCCGAAATCAGGCCCCATACGACGGGCGGCCTGCCTCCGGGTGCCCCCTCCCGCACTGCTACAGTCCTAATTGCCCCTCTTCAGAGTGATTGGAAATCTATGGTAGATTTGCTTTCTTTCATTTTTGCATTCAATTCTATGCTGCTTAGGTAGGTTATCATTCAAATTTCATCTTGTTTCGAGCAATTTCGATCATGTTTCTATCTTCGTTCGCCTTTACTAACTTGCAGGTAGCATCATCAAATTCCCATTGACGAAGGCCAAATTGGGAAAATATGACCATCTAGGTCTTCCCAAAATACCCCAAATTAGCTAACCCCAAGTTTGTAGGTCTTTTGGAGCTTCCTAGGAAGGACATTTGGAATGGTACCTTTTCGGCGTTTTGTTGCAGGTAAATTCGTCCCGCCCTAGAGCAAATTCAAATAGGTGAGGAATTTACTAACTATTCATTTTGCAGTACCTTCCTAGTGATGTCTTGATGCCCCTGTCCAATTTTTAGAGCATTTGGATTCATTTTAGTCATAGTTTAATTCATTTTTCTCATTCACTTATCGTAGGCTTGGGGATTGCATGCTTTACTTTATCCGCAAGTGCTACTGACTGTTTCTTGTTACTTTGAATGCAATATCTGGACATTATAGGAGCAACAAGGATTCAAGACTCATCAAACGCGAGCGGCGGCGATGTTTGGTCCACCCATTTTTACATGTGTGCACGCGGAAGAAGGAAGGGCATCCATGGATGTAACAAGAACACATGTATTTAACGCTCCTAGCCCCTGAAAAGGGAGGATGCGCATTGTAACCGAGTTTGTGAAACATATCAATAAAAAGGGCTGTCTTCTTTATTGGCTTTTTTTTAAATTTTTGATTCGCTCATGCTTTCCCTCTTTTCATTCGCTTTCAATTTGTAGGATTTAGCGTCAAGTCTAAGTTCAATTTGCATCGCATCTTCGCTTTCCTTTTTGCTTTCGTATCCTCGCGCTTCCAGTATTCTATGGTTGGATTATAAACAACTATGTTACTATCCCATATGAGGATTTTTATAAGAGTTTCTCCATTTAATTTGAATTGATAACCTGAGTGGATCTTGTGAGTAAGCCATATAGATTGTATGGCCTCCAATCCTAAGTGAATTGGTTCCAAATTTTGAAAAATTTATATGCTACTATTCCCAAATTAAAATCCATTGTGACCCCAAAACAATATTTTATCCCCCTAGTAGAAGAGAAAACATATCAATTTTAAGTTTATTATCTATTATCCTCAACTTAACATTCTGACATTTTTGTTTACATGGTAATGTTCCTCCATATACCACCATAAGTTCAAAATAATTGCAAGAATGTATGTAGTAATTTGCTTACTTAGCTACTTAGGGATCATTAAAATCATGTGTACTACTTAAATCAATAAGAATTTTATTTATTTACCCCTTGAAATATCCTACTATATTCATAGTTTGAGGATTCAATATTCTATCAAGTGCATGAATTAAAATATTTGGATACAGTTATCCTTGTGCTTCACCCTCATTTTGGTTTTTTTCTTCCTACCATTCCCCTTCTTCAAATAATTTATTTACTACAAAATCATCCATATCTAGCAAAAATAATTTTTTTTTAAACATTTATGCCTCGAATAATATTTGTTATCATAATTGTAACATAACCCTTGTGTTGTACATGCATCCATTTCCTCTTTATTCAATTGTTTAATTGTTGAATATTTATTCCCTAGATTCAATATGATCATATATGGAAATGGAGGTCTAGCCTATTGATAAATTGATGAATGCCTTTGAGCAATAAATTTTTCCTATGCTAGCTTAGTTAATCCTATTGCTTGCATCATGGATTATGGTTTAAATGTTTTACCTCATCCTTTATATTAGCCTTCAACCAACTATTAAAAAAACTCTAAAATAATCCATCACTTAAACCCTTGGTCCTACTAGCCAACTTCTCAAACTGAATCTAATAGTCATGAATAGTAAAAGTATACTTCAATTTTATTAAATCTCTTGTAAAGTCCTCATACTTGATGAGCACCAGAAATGCTCATATTTTGTACATATTTCTTGGATCAATATGCGGTTGTATAATAAGGATTGCATACTTTTATAAATGATTATATAGATATTTGATATAATTATGCGTGTTATCTAATTTGTGTGCTTTTAGTATGTTTTGTGGAATTACAGTTGATTTAGTTAGATTTGGAACAGTCGAGGTCCTTTCGATGGACCTGGCACTTTATTTCATCGAGAGTCAATGAAGAGAACATAGGCACCTCCCTGCAACCGAAATGCGCCAATTGAACATAAGGCCTCCCTGCAGTCGGAAGGCGCCAAGTGAATACAAGCGCCTCCCTGCAGTCGAAAGGCGCCAATTGAACATAGGCGCCTCCCTATAGTCGAAATGTGCCAAGTGAATACAAGTGCCTCCCTACAGTCGAAAGGCGCCAATTGAACATAGGTGCCTCCCTGTAGTTGAAATGCGTCAAGTGAATACAAGCGCTTCCCTGCAGTCGAAAGGCATCGATTGAACATAGGCACCTCCCTATAGTCGAAAGGCGTCGTCTAAATGCAAGTACCTCCCTACAACCGAAATGCACCAACCAAAGGCAAGTTTCTCTCCACAGTCAAAAGGTGCTAATAGAGGGTAAGTGCCTCCCTACAACCGAACGACGCTAATAGAGGCAGGCGCCTCTCTACAATCGAAAGGCACCACTAATTCTTTGCCCGTTGACCAGAGTTGAATGACGTGGACAACAGTGGCTGGTGCAGTTCCAGCTCTACGTCATGCAAAGCTAAATTGGAGATAGCACATAACGTACCCAAACGTCTTACCGATGCTAGGCAAAGCATGAACCGAACGAACACGCTACCTTCAAAATAGAATTCCAGACGTCGATTGCATTCACCAGACTATTCTAATTTAGTCTAGGAAGAATCGACTGTTGTAACCACTGTTGTAACAGAAGTTCTACGGGTGTGTTATATAAACACACGCAGATCATTCTGAAAATAGATAGAGAGATATATAGAAATAATTACTAAAGAGCTATTTTGAATTGCAGAAGATAGATTGTAATACATTGATAAATATATTCCAGTTCTAGAAGTTCTAAGCGCATGTTCGATCAAGAGGAATTTGCTGGAGCCTGGGCCCACTCCAAGCCAGTATTTCTTCCCCATTTATTTTTGTTTATTTATCAGTTTATTGCTTTCATAGAAACGTTCATTAACTTACTAGTTCCCGTATTTTACAGTAGGTTTATTTTCAGGAATATATACATAATTTATTTCTGTAGATTTATTTTTGTTCTTCTTACGTAATTTATTAAGGAGTGCGAGAATGATTGACAACCATCTTAAGAACACTCCCCAATGTAGGATTAGTAGATTCACCCTCTAGTGGTATTGTAGTAACCTAATTCTGACTCTTCGCAAGTTTATGAAGCTCCCTGGGTTGATAATTAAATGCACAGGCATGTGACAAAAATAGGAAACCATTCACCTTGTTTGGCCCGCAACAATACTCACTAGCGCCAAAATGAATGAGTAGTTTTATTTCAAATTATTTTCAAGAAATATTAGGAGCCTTATGCTGCACCTATTGATACCATTTAAGGGCTTAAGGCTCAACATTAAAGGATGTAATTGTGATCCATAAGTATTAGGGTAAGATATGGAGCTTGAAAAACTAATTTTCCTAGCATAACCAACCATCAAGGTCCTTTCCATTAAACATATGTCAATATAACTTGGGAATTTTATATGGGGTATTATTATTATTAAAAAACGTATAATGTCTCTTCTCTTCTAGATTTTCTAAATTTTAAACATTCCTTTCAATTCTATAATTGTTAATGTATTGGTGTATATGAGCAACTCCTTTTAAGCACCCTTCAACCTTAGAATTTTTCCTTAATTCCTATATTTAATTTGATCTATTTCAAGTTTAACAGATATATAAAATATTTCAAATGTTTAATTTTATGTTCAAATTAGTTTTGTAGGTTAGTATGTTGTTGACTTAATAACCCTATTTGTGCAACTAATTGGTTTTTCTCAATCTCCCCCATTGCTTCTCTAGTTCCTCTAGCCATGGGTTTGTGATTTGGACCTTCTAAAAATACTTTACTAAAAATAGAATTCCTATTTTAGCAGTTATTATTTTTAGTAAGGGTCTCAAAAAAATGTTTGGGTGCTACATACCAAAACGATTGAAATGATAAAAAAAATTATCAAAATGGACTAACCCTCAAAATGACAAATTTTGGACTCCCAAAAAAGTATCATAAGTACTATATATCTAAAAAATCAGTGCAACACCATGATTATAATGGGATAAGTCTCAAAATAATAGTTTTTCTTGATTTTTTTTTATATTTTTATTGATTGTTACATGAGGTTCCTGCTAGAATGTCTGACTATTTAGTAACTAACATGTGTTTTGTCAACTATTTAGACTATCAAGATTTTACGTGTTACCAATTTTGATTGTATTCACAACTATCACTACTCCAATCATTAGCAATAAATGGGGTCTTTTAACAAGGAAAGTAAAAAATAAATACATTTTTAAAAAATTAAAATTTTAAAAATGTATTTCATATATTTTCTACAAATTCAAAATTTTGAAAATTTATTATCATTATTTTTTTTTTTGTGGAAAACATCCTAGAAGGGATGCCACTTTTGGGTAAGACCCAAGGAGGCAAGGGTATCTCTTCCGCCAAAAATGCCTAGGGCTCGCACCTGGCCTACCACCTTTGACACACACAAGGAGCATGCTTGAAACAACACAAAACAAGAACACACGAACACAAACACACAAAAAGCTAAAACAAAAAAAACATACTCCTTGAGTGTGTCGACAAGAAAAAGCACAACCAAACACACACACAAAAATAAAAAAAAACAAACACGAACCACACAAAACAAACACACAAACAACATAGCAAAACACAAAAAAAACACATAAAAAAAATAAAATAAAACAACAAAAAACAACACCAAAACATGAAACACATAGAAAAAACCACAAACACAACATAACAAAACACTACCAAAACAAAAACAACAAAAAGAAACAAATACACCACAAACAAAAAACCATAGAACACGAACATAGAAAAAACCACAAAAACAACAAAACAAAACAAATCCAAAACAAAAACAACAAAAAGAATCAACAACACCACAAACACAATCAGGAAAAACAAATACAACAAAAACTAAGCCAACGGAGCTAATGACAAATCAAACAAAAAATGGTAACACTAAAAATAAACCAAAGCTTAACAAATTACCAAAAATATCATAAATTGCTTAGCAAAATAGCCAAAGCTTCCAACATTGCCATAAAGAGACTGACTATAAACCTTAGGATTATGGCATCCTTATCCTTTTATTCGTATCTTGCTTCATTCCAGTTGGGACTATAGGTTGGTTACTTGGAGCCACAACACTACTATTGGAATTTGTATGGTCTTTTTGAGGATCCATTTTGTTTGTAGTTTGAATCTGCCCTTTTGTTTTGCACTTGGGTTGGTTTTCTACATTGTACTTTTTTTTCTTTTACTGTTATTTCTTAGCATCAAGGCAAGCTCTTTTAGTGATTTCTCATCATGCAATCCTTCTTGTTCCCTCTCTTCATCAAACTGTGTTTCCATAATAATTGTTTCCATTTGACCATCCTCATCATCTGCTTGCTCATCCGTGGAGAGAATTTCAAAGGTGTTAGGTGAAATTATTGTTTTCTCTTTTGTTGCTATTTTTTTCTTTGTATTTTTTTGTTTAGGGATTTGAAACCCTGCCAAGTCCCCATCCTCTTTCTCTTTGTTAGGGACCTTATGTGGACAATCCTTGGCTAGATGGCCATATTCATGACAAATTTTGCATCTAAATGGAATATTTTCATAATCTACTACTTGCTCCCATATTTCTTCCCCATATTGTAAAGTAATCTTCTCTGGAAGTGGTTTGTCAAAATCAATCAAAACACAAATCCTTGCATAAATCATATGCTCTAAGTGTTGGGTGCTATCAGAAGTCATCATGTAAACTCCTAAAGAATTTCCAATTGTTGCGAATATCTTTGGATGCCAGTATTCTATCGAAAGACCAAATAAATAGACCCAAACAAGGGCAGTTGATGGCATTTCTTCCTCAACTTTGAACTTGGTATGCCAGGGCTTCATGAAGAGCCCTGCCCTACCAAAAAACCATGGCCCCCCTTGAAAAATGTTCTCCCTATCTTCTTCATTAAAAAACAAATAAGAAAGTAGCCATTAGGGTAAGTAAAAATATTGAACTTACCTTTAGTGCTCCAATTTTTGGTAGCCCATTGCTTGAAGGTAGCAAGAGTCGATCGAAATCCCATGAATCAAAAAATTAGGCCTTTCCTCTCTATCGCATCTATTCCTTCCTAGACATCCATTATTTCCAACTTCACTATTGGGGATCCATTAGTTGCTTTCATGCAACCCATCTCTATTTTCCTTGAATCGACCTTTGGCATCCTCAATGGTTTCCTTGGCAATCGTTGATTGTGTTCCCCTCCTGTTTGAGGTGGTCCTCCATGGATTGCTTCTTTAAAATTTATTTTTGGTTCAATGCATGCATCTTTGTTGAAACCCTCCATTCGAAATCAAATAAACCCTACTTTCATCCAAGCAAACAAACCCTAATTTTGTTCAATCAGGACCCTCACACCAGCGGCCATATAAACCCCATCCCAAAACTCAGATGGCAAAATAGTGGTCTTCATCATGATAAATGACATCCGTTAACTCTTTCATTCCCAAAAACCACAAAGACACAATATTCCCTATTTCACCTCCAAAATTTATCGAAATGTATTATCATTATCAATGTATGAACTATTCACAACAAAATTTAACACTTTAATATTAATATTAGATGCTCCCCTCTATAAAATTAAAATCAAAGGAATGGTCCTTTACCAAAGAAAGTTTGATTTTTAGTATATTTAGATTAAATTTCAAACGTAACATGATGTAATATATGACCACATATCTTCTATATTTATATATCCATGTATCATTAGAAGATAGAATGTATGAACATGATATTTTATGTTCACATATGGTATTTAAAATAAATATATTAATACCCCACATTAATAAGAATGATCACAATATCCTATTCTAATAATGATTTAAAATTTAAAATTTTGAGTTAAGAAATATTAAGAAAAAGTGTAATTTAGAAATGCCATAGTATAGCCAATGGGTCTTCGGTTCAATAGTTGGAAAAATAGTTGATGTAGCCCACACCAAGGTTCAAATCTCAACGACACAAAATAGTTCAATATGAGTAAATTGATGTAAAATGGAAAGGTAACCCATTCAAAATCCTATTTTTAACACCAAAAAAAAAAAGAAATAACATAGTATAATAAACCAAAAAACAAGAGTATATAGGAAAAGTAGCACAGTGATTTCATTGTTCAAAAAATACAACACCATGTAAAAAATCTCTGAGAAGATATGTAAGACTATAACATTGCATCCATTACTCATGATTTTCACACTCAAGGGTGAATCTCGCTTTACATAAAAATTTGTGTATTCAAAATACATCATGTTGAAATCCACATGAAAATATAGTGGTTTTCCTTGCATGATTTATAGGATCACCATTATGAAAATGTGATTGACCTTCTATGAGGTAAACAGTGCAGTTACTTGAAAACTATATACATATGAATTGTCCTTTTGTTTTTTATCTTCTACTTATATATCAAGATGACTAGAGATGCATTTTGGCTATAAAAATCTAAAAGTTAAAAATTATATTTTTTAGTAACTATTTTGTTTTGCATTGTTTAGGGTCTCTAGAGTATTTTTTATCACATGCATGTTCCTACCAAAATTATTCTCCTTGTGATATTTCCAAAACTTCTTAAATGGATCAAAATGGAGTATCAAGCACAAAGTTATACACCTAACAATGTTATTAGGAATAAAAATATATTTTTGGGCATTTTCGGCCATAAACAATGTCCTAAAAATATCACATTCATGGATCACTCATCTTATATTGAACATTAATAGTTTAAATTGCATCAACTTTTGGCATTAGGTGTAAAAATTGTTTCTTTATCTAAATTTTGGTGATCCATTCTCCTTAGTGACTAAGTTGTATTGCCTCGATCACTTTGTACATCTAGATAGATTGCCTATGATGGCCTTAGTTCATGTTTCAATAATATGATCCTCCTATACTGGTGCTAAATTATCTAGATTGAGTTTTTTAATTTCCAACTATTCTACTGCTATGAAAGTGTTAAGCAAAGATGGATGACAGGGCCTAAGAAGTCCAACACTAAACATTGTATGCAAAACAAAATAAGATGCAAGATTCAAATCAAAGGAATTTTCTTCCACCTTCTTGATGATGGTGTATGGTTTATAGCAAAGAGGTTTAATATTTTAAGGGGTCCTTCAACTCTCTCTATTTGAATATATAACCACCTCTTATATCTAAATATTGAATTCAAGTGGGACCTAATGCTAGTCCTAGTGTTGCTTGTATTTTTTACTTCTCTTCCAAGATCTCATGAACATGTTGGATGTGCTGAATTTATTTCAAAATTTGTGTTACCTTTTCTATTTTTTTTAATCCATAAGATGAATACTCCATGGGTTACATAGGGAAGCTACATTAATGGGTTCCAAGGGTTGGAACTTGAAATAAATATGGAATAGGTTGTGTTTGGTTGAGCTATATAGATATTTGTTGTACCCATTATGAATATGGGGAAGGCCCTCATCCCATGTGCATGGACGCTTGGAATTATACATTCAAAGAAGATGTAAAAATAGTTGATTCACAACTTTTGTATAGTCATCAATCTAAGGATGGAAGATTGTGGACACTGTCAACTTGATCTCTATCATGCTCCATAGGGTGGACCAAAAACACTCAAAAATATAGTATCCTTATCCAATACAATAAACTTTGGTAAGCTAAAGTTGATCCACACATGACTAAAGTAAAGTTTAGTAATATTCTTGGCCAAAATGCATTTTGTATAAGGAATCAGTATAACCATTTAAAAAAAATAAATTACTACATAAACACAATCATTACCAAGCTTAGATGTGGTTAAAATTGAGATGCAATCCATGGAGATAGATTTCTATGGCTTCGATGACACTAGGAATGGTGTATGCAATTCATATTTCTTATTGATTAGTTTGGAAATAGTGCAAAGGTACATGACTTGATGTACCTCTTGATATTGTTCCTCATTTTGGGCCAATAGAAGTGCTTTTGAAGTACTACCAATATTTGTTTCACCCCAAAGTGACTTGCTAATTTGTTGAAAAATCCCTCCCAAATCATCTTTGAGTGTTCACTAGTTATTACACAAATATGCACCATGTGGCAAAGGAGATTATCTTGCAAATACAAATTAGAAACATGTGTACCAATATGAGGAGCTTGGTATACATTTGCAAAATTAGAATCTATTTCATAAAAAGTGAGCAATACCAGAAGTATCATGACCATATGTAAAAAGAATAGTGGTGAATGCAATGATTGGTGGTTGGCTCAAACAATCTATTACTAATTTGGCACTCCTTTTCTTATGCTTGATGATTAAATAAAACTATTACAATATGCTTGATGATTAAATAAAACTATTACAAATATGTAACCCACTTTTTATGTCTTTCATTCTTCTAAAAATAAAACATTTAATTCTCAAATCTAATATACATTACTTATTATTTAATAAAATAATTACTATAACCAAAATATATTACATGGTAACTTTGATCATTATAATAAAATTAAATATAATTTATAATTAAATAATCTAAATAATATTTTTTATTAAATGTAAAGATAATAATAACGTAACTAAATTTAATAACATTAATTTTTAATTTATAAAATTGATTCATTAATTACTTAAAAACAATAACTAAACAAATTAGAGATGAGAATTTGGTTGACCTTTGCAACTAAACAAAAAGGTTTAGAAAAAAAATCCAATTATTTTTCTTTATTATTTATATATTAAAAGAACATTTTAAATTTTATAATAATATTTATTTCTAGTACTTCCTCTAATCATGTGTTTTGATAGCACCATGATTACCGTTTTAAAATCATAAATTCATATAAATGCTTGCACCTAATCTTATACATATTAGACTTATCCACAACTTTTCAAGCCTAGTATCTTCCTCAATAGCCTCGAAGTAATAATTGAGAGATCAAACGCCCCAATTCCAATAGTGTATTTTGTATTCTTTTGCCCTAAACATTGCAAACTAGGAGAGTTTTCTACCAAAGAAGATTGTATATGGTAAGGATTTCAAAGTCATGAGGTTTGTTACTATGATGTTTTGTAGAGCAAAGGAATGCTTCTTTTTATGTATTTAACCAACCACGTGATACTGGCCATACCCTTAGAATTTTTTTTTAACAATATTCATATCAATTTAAATTTAGGATGTTTGTGTTGGAAACTATTGCTTTATTTTTATTTTTTAAATATATATATAGCACCCTTTAACAATATTGATAACAACTTAAATTTAGGATGTTTGTGTTGGAGATAAGAAAAAGAACTATATAGTTTATTATTATTTATAAATAAAAATTAAATATATTTATAAATTTATTTTTGAAATATATGTTCTTAAATGTTTTTTAAATAAAATAAAATAAAAATATGTATTTTTTAATAATATTATTTACTTAAATATTTGATATCAAAAAAATACTATTCTTGTAGTGTAGTTTATTGTTAGGGTATTTAGAAATAGTTTATTGTATAAGGGTTGGCATGGGTCACACATAACCCAAGGTTGATTGTATTTTAATATTATAATACAATCAACGTTGGGTTATGTGTGGCCCATGCCAACTCTTATACAGTATAATAATATATCCCCAAATATCTATTCCTAGGTACCCTAACATTTATATTATTTTCTTATGTTTAGTCTATGTTATTACTTTACTAGCTTAGATATAAAAGATATATATCTAAAAACGCCTAGAGTTATCAATCTCGAGGCGCCTATATCATTTCTTGGGGTGTGATCTCCAAGATAGGCACCTCGGGATTGATAACTCTCGGTGTTTTTAGATATATATCCTTTATATTTAAGCTAGTTTAAATATTTTAAATGTTTTTGTTAATGTCAACTTTTTTAATTAAAAAAAATTGTTTACGGCGTGACATGTATGACCTCTTTGCCTCCCACCCCTTGTCTGCCATTGTAGGAATGCCTCTCGGCGTAATAAGGTGAGGTTCTTAGGAAGCTTTCTTTGTCCTTCATACAGGTCATCAACTATTAGAAGCCCCCTATAATGGAATCATTCAAGCTCTAATTCTCTTTTTTCCACATTTGCTTATGTGGTGGTTGACAACCAATCAATATCTATTGACATTCCCTCTAATATTTCTTTTATGTATTTTCTATTATTCCTATCAATATATAAAATCGAAGGAAAGTTAAGGATCAAGTAAGCGTTTATCTATCACTTTGTTGGATTATTTTATTGTTGTAATTGTTGATATATCTTTTTGAACCATCATTTTGTTCTTTCTTAGAGGCCTTCCCCTTGATTGTAAGTTTTTAAATGGATTCACAAGAACTAGGAGACTTTCAAGAGTTGACATGTATATTTAGTGAATGGTCTAGGTAAAGGGTATGCAATTGTTATGTTTAATAAGATTGGTCATGCTTAGGCCACCCTACACTTCGGGACCTAGATTATTTGTGGATAGACCTATCATTTTTAGGGTTGGTCCCCTGAATTCCATCTTGAAAGGCCCTAAAGATCTAAATACCCTCCATGGATAGAATTTTTGTATTTATATTTATACTTTTATAATTTTTTTACTATTTTAGAATTAGTAAGGAATTTTCTTTCGTGTAATGAGTCTAGTAGAAAACTCTCTAGTGTTCATATTCACCCTAGGGATTGTGTTGAAGTCGACATCTCTAAGATCCTCCTTTGGTTAAGATTTGGGTGCCATAAATTTGTTTTATCTAGCCACTGAGATTTTTTAATCTCTATAATACTTATTTATATTCTGAAAACACGAGATTTCAGAAACAAAAAGGATAGACTAAAAATGCAATGTAAACGAAACTAAAATAACGCTTAAACCCTATGTTATTGAAAAATGCGTAAAAAGAAAGAACATGAACACAAGATATCAAAGCAATATAAAATACGGCCCTTTTATTGATATGCTTTTCAAATTTGTGTTACAATGCGTCTCCTTCCTTTTTAGGGGATAGGAGCGTTAAATGTTGGTCTTTTACAACTTGTTTCAGAATTCCTTCTTTCGCGTGCCCACATATAAGATGGGCGAACCAAAATGTTGCCGTCGCTTGTGTTGGTAAAAGTAGATCCCTCGCTGCTCTTCTAATGCTGAAAATCTACGTTCAAAGAAACAAACAAAGAATCAGTAGCACTTGTGTATGAAAACGAAAGATAAATATAATAATGGTTAAAATGAGTCCAAATAAACTGAAAACTTGACAAAAGCATAATCATGTAACTAGCTAAATACTACAAAAGAAATAGTCACCAAAGGCAATAAGGTAGGGGGTGCCCGAAGGCAAACCACCCACGGGTGAAACTTTGTTTCGACACCAATCCGCTTGGGATGGGTCCGAAACCTGATGTGATGTGTTGTCGGCAAATTGGTAGGATATTGTGGTCAGAAAAATCGGGTTTTGGTTCTTGATTCGTGCCTTCAAAAGTCACCCAATAACCTCTCTTTCGATTAAGAGATTATGGATGTTGAAAGCACAAATCGCAAGTAAGTGAATTAGCAGCACTTCGTCGCTCAAAATGCTCCTTCTCTGTATCTCTTTTGGGTGAGGAAGCTCACCATTTTATAGACCCAAGGGGTCTCTTTGAATTAACATGCAAAAGTGTTACTTTGCATGAATGCTTTTTTTGTGAAGAGAAGACTTCTTCTTGATCAAGGGCTTCTTAATTGCCTCTGTGCATGTCTTTGTATGTTTAGAAAAGCTCACTCGCACTCCCATGCAATGAAGAGATAGCTAAGTGGCAAATCTGAGTTGTCATGAAAAAGCCTACTCTCACTCCCATGCAATGAAGGGAGAGTTAAGTGGCCAATCCGAGTTGTCCTAAAAAGCTCACTCTCATTCCCATGCAGTGAATGGAGAGTTAATTGACAGATATGAGTTGTCAAAAGAACTCACTCACCCTCCTATGCCATGAAGGGAGAGCTAAGTGGCAGTTCTGAGTTGTCATGCGTCGAGGTTTGACTTTTTGCCGATCAAACCTGGCGTTCGTCCCACCCCGGAGCGAGCGCTGGTAATCGTCTCTGGGTGAAACGAGTACCAATCTGCACTCATCTCTGGGTGAAATGAGTACCAATCCGCACTCGTCCCTGGGTGGAGCGAATAAGTAGCTGAGTGTCTAAAAGGTGCCAAATTGATCTCTGACTTGTAAAACTGTTGTGTGAGTGGTTAGAACCACTTTTTTAACCTCTGGGGCTGCCCTAGGGCTGTGTGTGTTAGTGCAATTAGTGTTTGCAGTCACATAATCGGATTGGTGTTGTTTTGGTGTCTACAGATGCCCCTTTTTGGAAAGCGCTGCACATGGTGCAGTGCTGAGCAAAAATAGATAACCAAAGCACTAATGATTAGGGTTTCTCAGTAACCTAACCAACTCTTGATGCCCCAAGTATTGAAAATGGGGTGCATTCTTGAATCCTTGCTTCTGACGAGCTAAGGAACTTAAATCAAGCATTAACCTGGTTCGGTGAGGTATTACTTGAACTTAGACATTGATCAATCATGAATAGGCAAAGGGCGCAACCTTTTGTCTGTGGGAACCTTGAGTTCATGATTCACGAATGCCAAGTATATGATTAGTTTGTGATAATTGCTTGTTTGCTGCCCCAAGCAGGGACGCGATTGTCTTTTGCAATGATCCTTTGAATGCGTGTCATTTCCAAGATTGGGTATATTGTTGTTGATTGGCAACTAAGTGTGACTACCCCCTCAAGCGACGAATCGATGAGGGAATGACCGACATGAGAAAAGCGACGAGTCGCTTGACCCAAGATGACTTAAGTGAGGGTGCCTTCAGATGTTATCCGATGCATGCTCGAGCAGTTTCTCGATTGTTTTGACCTATTTTTGGTGGGTGTGAACCCATTTTGGGATGCCATTTGGGGTTAACATTGGCGAAAATCCATCTTCCCGTGAAGCGGTCCGGCTATGGTAGCCTTCTTAGGGAGTAGGATAGTGACAAGGTAGACCCCGACATCAGTTTTCTTATGCCAAGAGGTTAAGTGCAAGAGCACTTTTGTCCGACAATTTTTAGTGGTTTTGTTGGCATTTGTCATTTTTATATTTTGGTTGTTTTTGATTTTTTTTTTTTTTTGGTATTCGTTCCGGGGGGAACGAACTCCATGATGGTACTCGTCCTGGGGTGGGACGAGCGCGCCTCCGAGGAAAAAGCGCTCGTTCCAGGTAGGGACGATTACCAGCAAGCAAAAAGGTATAAATAGGCGAAAATGACGGATTTGGCTCATTTGCACTATTCATCGATTGCGATTTGGAGCTCTGAGGAGGAGGAGGTAGATTTTATGACGCGAAGCGCTGCTAAATTTTCCCGCTACCATGAGTGCACAAACCGGGTCGTCAGGCGGCGGAGCCGAGGCGAGACCAGTAAGTGAACTATCTCCTCGAGTTTGAATTTGAAAAATGCAAATGTGTTTTTATGGTGTTTTTCTTTTGTTTAAGACATGGAACCCTAATTAATTAAATTAAAAGGTGAACGAATGTGATTTAAAGACCCTGAAACAAAATAAAACGTGTATGCAAACCGATGGAAACCTAGATGGAAAACCGTAGGATAAACCCAAATGAAACTTAGAGTAACATCTTAGGGTAACCACGGTTATAAAAATGTTTTTTTTATGTGAATGGTAAAACTTAGGTCGAAACCGTAGGTAAACCATGTCCATTTTTGTCTATTTTTAAAATGAAACCCTAGATTAAAAAAAATGGATGAATTTTTTTTTTTTTTTAATGGTAAACTTAGGTCGAAACCGTAGGTAAACCATGTCAAATTTTTTTTTTTGAATGGTAAACTTAGGTCGAAACCGTAGGTAAACCATGTCAAATATTTTTTTTTTTTTTGTAAATTGTAACAGATGTACATGTGAATGAATGTTGTTACTGTATATTGATGCATTTTTGAATATGTGATGGTGATTTGATGCATGTTTTTGATGTGTTTATGTTTTGTGATATGCGGGTGGTGAAGAGTCGGCATCGGGTACCGACTATTTTTTCTAGTGCCCGCGAGGCGTTGAGTGCGGAGGACTGGGAGTGGCTTGATGCCTTAGGGCTCAAGCATGTGACGCAATTGGAAGCAGTTGTTGCGGATCGGGCGTACTTGACAGATTTGATCAGCCTATGGGATGTTCGGACGAACACCTTCCATATTTCGATAGGGGAGATGATAGTCACCTTAGAGGACGTGTATCGGATTCTTCAGATTTCGATAGATGGGGTTCCCATCCGGACGACGCCACGAGGCCAGAGGACGGTTGTACTGACTCGGTATTTTGGACACGAGGAGGATGTGGATGGGATGAGCTCAGTGGAGAAGGCAGAGCTTGATTGTCAGGTTGGGAGGATTTTGGTACGATGGTGGTACGCGAGGGGAGTGCTAGGAGTGAGGCATACACTGCTTATGAGCCTCATTTCTAACATGCTCCTGCCGGACTCGTCGGGAGCGAGGTTCCCATGGAACCTATTGGAGGTGGTGTGGCGGTTAGTGGATTGTCCTGTGATGAGCCGGTGATCATGAGATGGGGCCAGATGTTGTTGGCTCAACTATATGATGAGTTGTATGAGGTCCGTTGTCGAAAGCGAAAGGGGATTGGCTGCAGTTACTTGTTGTAGTGCTGGGCATGGCAGCATATAGTCGTAGAGCGACCACGAGGGCTACCCTGGACTACACGGGTTGACATGGTGGACAGAGATATTGGTTATGGTGCTTTATGGTATCGATCTGAGGAGCGAGGGTAGAGTCGACGGTTTGCGGGAGACGTGGACCATTACATAGATGCATTGGCATGACTGACTCCAGGAGATGTGGTGTGGAGGCCATATCGGGATTGTCTCGCATGGCCAGAGGCTGATGAGTGGCTTCGACAGGTTCGGAGGGGGAGATGGGTCATTGGATGACACGGGACGAAGCAGGAATACTTTCATTATCTTCGAGTGACACGACAGTTTGGGGTACGCCAGGGGTTTCCTGGGGAACCCGTAGTCTATCGACGTTGGAGCGATGAGAGGACTCTAGCTGCGTCGATCCTCGAGCCGCTAGGGGAGGAGGCGGATACAGTACTGGACACTCCGGACATGGATGACGTTGGAGTTACTGTCGAGTACCGAGAGTGGTGGACACTCCGACAGTGGCGAGGTGAGGGGCCATTGGGAGGGGATGAGGCAGCGGGAGGCGAAGAGGGTGCGGAGGCACCAGGAGAGGGTTGGGGAGCTCCTGGGGATGTGGACATGGTGGAGGTGGCAGGATGCGGGAGAGGACTTTGGTGAGGAGGAGCAGCCAGAGATGCAGGATGCTCCGGAGTAGGCCGATGCGCCAGAGAGGCCGATGCAGTCGATCGTGTCGGGGGATACAGAGGCGGGGTTGTGCGCGGAGGTGGCACGGTTGACGGAGTTATTACGAAGACGAGATGGAGAGCTTGGGGAGATAGCGCAGGAGAGGGATCTCCTATGGACATAGTTGGCAGAGCGGGAGAGCGCAGGGACTGCATCTCGCCGATAGGAGGGTGATACGGATGCTGCACGGGAGAGGGATCTCCTGCAGGTGCAGCTAGCATAGCGCGACGATGTAGTCATGTACTACCGTAGGCGAGAGGCAAAGTGGAGTCGACGGGAGGCAGATTGGGGGTGGCATCGAATGGAGATGGAGGGAGAGATTATCCGCCTTGGTGGGCGAATACCAGAGCCTCCTGCAGGTGGCTCGTCGTATCGGATGAGAGACAGCGGGACAGAGCAGTTAGCATCATCCCATCGTAGGCGGTTGGATGAGGGAGGTGCTAGTGGGCGCGATGCAGGGGCAAGTAGCAGTCACCCTGAGAGGTCCCATAGGACCCACACTATAGGGGGTAGCTCCCGTCGCACCGATCCTGCATGATCATGGTGACCGACGCCCTAGGCTTGGGGTTTTTGAGTTTTTGGCTTGTGGTAGCGAGGTCCGAGGACCGGTTCATTGTAGCCTGCGGGCAATTTTGTTATGATATATATATACAGATGACTCTTTTTGGTGTTTATACATTTTTCATGATTTATTTTTATGTACATGTTTTTACATTGATGTATGCATATGCGATTATGAATGCGATGATTCTAATTTGTATGATGTATGCATATGGAATGAATGAAATGAATTATTGATGATTTGTCGATGCACCATAGACTATACAAGATTTGATTGACTTGCTATATTAATGGGATAACTTTGTGGAATGCTTGTGCATGTGAAAACTTTGTTTTTGTATTTTGTCTATTTTTTGATGGTGATGTACGGAATGAAATATACCGGTTGTTTGAAAATGTAGTTAAGCTTTTTTGAGATGCAAAATATTTTAACTAACTAGCCAAGGCTCGTACATTTATCTCGCGAGACTTTTGAACAAGGTCTAAATCCGACTTGAATTTAACCAAGTGATTTCACATCCCTGTGTGTGCACTTGAGTTCGTTTATGTGGTATTTGTCAGGATACCGCCAGTGCCAGATAGGCTATCAACCAAACCTGTATTGAGGATCACCTAATTAGCTCCACTAACTCCGTTGTTGTATTTAGCAAGATTAATCCACGTGACAATCTAAGGTACCATAAGCTAGCTCATCCACATGCAAACATTGGTCTGCGCACACGCAAAGCTAATGTGACAGACATATCGTCATGCGGGTAGGAGACCACCATTGCCAGGTAGGCTGTCAACCAAACCTGTAATGAGGATCACCTAGATGGTTTTCGAATGCTGAGAATTTCTAGGGATTCAAGTTCAGGTTATTTATTGGCGGAATGATTTGGGAGACTTGCTCGTCGATATAGTGATGAAAATCACTATTTATTTGTCTATTTATTTTTCTTTTTTTTTTTTTTTTGAGCAAGGATTTTGAATAGTGGTGATAACCATTGTTATTTGATTTTGTATTTTGAGCTTTGTAATTTTGAACGTGTGAATGGCCTTGATCCGTTTAGGTCTTGGGGATGACTACCCATCCTTGGCAGGGACGTGTAGTACGAATCCTTACGACTTTGGGGACCAAGG
The DNA here is from genome assembly GCA_028583015.1 of Wollemia nobilis. Taxonomy (NCBI): domain Eukaryota; kingdom Viridiplantae; phylum Streptophyta; class Pinopsida; order Araucariales; family Araucariaceae; genus Wollemia; species Wollemia nobilis. The sequence goes on from JAQPPZ010017258.1 coordinate 4,173,031, forward strand.
GGATAATGGAGATGATGAAGTAAGGGCATTGATCTGTTAGGCCTTGGGGATGACTACCCATCCTGGTTAGGGGCGGATAGTACGAATCCTTACAACTTGGAGACCAAAGGGAGAATGGAGAGTATGAAGTGAAGGCATTGATCCGTTAGGCCTTGGGGATGACTACCCATCCTGATTAGGGGCGGATAGTACGAATCCTTACAACTTGGAGATCAAAGGTGAATGGAAAGGTTAGGATGATGGTTCGTTGGAATTTTGTTTGTGAAGGGCGTTGATCCTTTTAGGTCTTGGGGATGACTACCCATCCTTGGCAGGGACGTGTAGTACGAATCCTTACAACTTTGGGGACCAACTATGATTTGGATTTGGTAGTGGTAAAAACCACTGTTTATTAAGGTGAATGGATAGGGAAGAGCTCGTCCTTTTGTCAATTCTCAGCATTCTGGAACCATTCGCACAGGGGGATGAACAGGCTAATATTTCACCTATGGTACCCTAGACTGCTTTGTAGGGTTCTCTCGCGTTCACACAACTTAGGAATTATTTTATGTGTGTTAGTTTGTGATGGGATGTTACGTAACAAGGCGTGATCCAAGTAAAACTTTTCCCGTGTAAAATCCGTTTAACTATGTACCGTTTTGGCTAGAAAGTTAAAGACAGCTGAATGACGAAAACCCTAGATACATTAGGAGACAACTGACGATGCTAAAAAAATGGTGATGGTGCTATTCTAGATGTATGCGTTTTGAAAAGGATCTGATGTGGAAAAGGATGGAATTGCCAAGTAATGACTGTCTATGGTGCTTTTGACTTGTATGACCTAGCAAATGTATAATGTATGGATGCGATGCCTAATGCAACCTATATTTTTGTATTTTGATTTTTATGAGAATGCATGGAATTGGAATGCAATTGTTTTTGTGATTTTTGATTTTTATGAGTATGCATGGAATTGAAATGCAATTGTTTTTGTGATTTTTATTTTTTTATGAGTATGCATGGAATTGAAATGCAATTGTTTTTGTGATTTTTTGATGATTATATTGTTTTTGTTTATTTTTGAATATTTATGTTGACCAAGCAGTTATGGTAACGCTTGGAGCTTTTGGTGTTGACCAAAGGGTTTATAGATACCTTTGGGGCATTTAGGGATGACCAAGCGATTATGAAAATCCTTGGAGCTTTTGTCTTGACCAAAGGGTTTATAGATACCTTTGGGGCGTTTAGGGTTGACCAAGCGATTATGATAATCCTTGGAGCTTTTGTCTTGACCAAAGGGTTTATAGATACCTTTGGGGCGTTTAGGGTTGACCAAGCGATTATGATAATCCTTGGAGCTTTTGTCTTGACCAAAGGGTTTATAGATACCTTTGGGGCGTTTAGGGTTGACCAAGCGATTATGATAATCCTTGGAGCTTTTAGTTGGACTATGGCTCTCTAGATGTGGAATGGCCTCAAATGAATGATGTTCAAGGGTTCTGTTTCCTTGATTCCTTCAAGAGAGGCAAGCCGGTATGTTTCGGGTCCTATTCTACTGTCAATGATGTAAGGACCTAACCAGTTTGCCGTGAACTTGTCCCGTAGATGGGACGGCAAATTAGAATTCTGTTGGTTCTCTTTTAAGACCAAGTCACCAACCTAAAATTCCCTGAGGTGGACTTTCATGTTGTATGCTCTCTTAAGTCGCTCTTGATAGATACGCAAATGCTCAAGAGCATTAACGCGTCGTTCGTCGAGCAACGTCAGTTGATCTAACCGGGCCTGCCGTGCAGTGTCATCATCGATGAACTCTTGCATTGAAATGCGCAGGGAAGGGATTTCCAACTCAAAAGGCATGACTGCCTCGGAGCCATACACCAGCAAAAATGGAGTTGCCCTAGTGGGCGTTCGAATGCTGGTGCGATAAGCCCATAGGGCAAGCGGGATCTGAATGTGCCAGTCCTTATGATTGTCTGCAACTATCTTTTTAAGAATGGTGACTAGCATTTTGTTTGACGCCTCTGCTTGCCCATTTGCCTACGGATAATAGGGTGTTGAAAAGCTGTGCTGAATTTTGTACTTTGTGGTCAAAGCATGCACATCTTTATTCTTGAATGGTGTCCCATTATATGACAGGATCTTGGATGGAATACCAAAATGACATATGATGTTATGCAAAATAAACTCCGCAATGCGGGATCCAGTCGTAGTGGTCAGCGGAATTGCTTCCACCCACTTGGTAAAGTACTCTGTGGCCATTAAAATAAACGTGTGATGACCAGACGACGCAGGGGAGATCTTTCCAATTAGATCAAAGCCCCACTATGAAAAAGGCCAAACCGATTGAATCGGCTGCAAGGCCTGAGAAGGTACGTGTGTCAAATTAGCATGGTGCTGACACTTCATGCACTTCTTCACATATGCGCAACAATCTCGCTCTAAAGATGGCCAATAATAACCCATGCGAAGAATGCGCTTTGCGATGGCCATACCGCTGAAGTGGCCACCACATGTACCATCGTGAGCTTGGGTGATCGCCCAAGCGGACTCTTGCTGGTCCAAACAACGAAGGAGGATTCCTTCATAATTTTGACGATACAAAATGTCTCCTAACAAGACATGCTTTGCCACTTTCTGTTTGAATGATCTTTTTGCGGCTTGTGTCAATCCAAGTGGGAGGTTACCTAGCTTGAGGTAATCCCGAATGGGTGTGTACCAATCTTGCTGATCAGAAACCTCGATAGTATGAACGGCCAATCCCTCTTGAAGTCCATCCCGAACAAAAGCTGAGCGGGAGAGAACTTGTAAAAACAACGTGGTGTTGCTATTAAGAGGGGTCGGGGAGAACAAGGACCCCCAATTGGCTTGAGTCAAACAATCTCGAATTCGAGAGAACTTATCCGGAGATGGTTCAATCTGGATCAGGTGGATTCCTGGCGTGAGGTCAGAGCTTGCACGCTCCATCGCAGGTTGCGATAATGTCTTGACTTGAATGGTTGTCATCTCATCGAAAGGGTCTTGCGGGATTAGGGACCCCAAAGAGGCCATAGTATCCGCAAAATGATTCGATGATCGAGGGAGTGCCTCAATGTCGTACCATTCAAGTTGTGCCAGGAATTTGTCCACAAGGGCTTTATAGGCCTGCAAAACTGGACATTTACATTGGAATATCCCCTTTACTTGATTGACAATTAACAACGAATCACCAAAGATGTTTAGACGTTTAATGTTCATGGTGATTGTTGTCTGAAGACCTATGAGCAAGGCTTCGTATTCTGCATTGTTGTTGGTGCACGGGAAGTCTAATTTAAATGACAAGGGCATTGGAGCGCCTTGCGGAGTGAAGAATACAATTCCCGTGCCACCCCCTTGCTCACATTTAGAACCATCGAAGAATAGGGTTATGTCGACTGTGACTCGGGCTCATCGGAATCCGGCGATTCCGAAACATGGAAGACCCCATCATCAGGTAGTTCGAAAGTCAGAGGCTGATCGTCTTCAAGAGGAGCCTCGGCTAGTTGATCGGCGATGACTTGACCTTTTATGGATTTTTGTCCAATGAACTCTATGTCAAACTCCGTCAACAACATGATCCATTTTGCCGTGCGGCTACTATGATAAGTATGACTCATCATGTATCGCAATGGATTCTCCTTAGACACAACATACGTCTTATTACTAAGCATGTAGTGGCATAGCTTTTTGGTAGCAAACACCACTGCCAAGCAGAGCTTTTCAACGTATGCATAGTTAAGTTCATAACTGACCAGGGTGCGGCTAAGATAGTATGTAGCCTGTTCTTTGTGAAGTTCATTTTTTGGGATAGCATGGCGCCCAGTGCCACCTCAGTGGCTGAGATGTATAAATAGAATGACACTCCTGGTCTAGGTGGTGCCAATACTGGTGACGAAGCCAAGTACTATTTAATGTCGTCAAAGGCGGACTGGCACTCGTCATCCCAATGAAATGTGACCCCCTTATGCAATAATTTATTCATGGGTCGGCATTTGTCAGATAACTGCGCTATGAAGCGCTTGATCGATGCAACCTTTCCCTGTAGACTCCTGAGTTGCTTGATGGTGGTTGGGGGATGCATTTCAAGGATTGCCTTGACTTTGTTTGGGTCGACCTCGATTCCTCGTTTGGAGACTATGAAACCCAAAAGCTTTCCAGAGGTGATGCCAAAGACGCACTTCTTAGGGTTTAATCTGACTTTATGTTCAATGAGGCGATCAAGGACCTTGCTCAAGTCACCGAGGTGATCCGGGCGCAAAAGAGATTTGGCCAACAAATCATCCATGTAATCTTCCAAAGTTTTGTGCATGTAATCATGAAAGATGTACGTCATGGCACGTTGGTAAGTGGCGCCAGCATTTTTAAGGCCAAAAGGCATGACCTTATAGCAAAATGTCCCCCAAGGCATTGTGAATGCCATTTTTAGTTGGTCCTCAGGATTGATACGAATCTGATTGTATCCTGAGAAACCATCCATAAGGGAAAGCATTTCGTGGCCCATTGTGGCGTCTACCAACGCGTCGATGCTTGGCAAGGGAAAATCATCCTTAGGACTCGCTTTGTTAAGATCTCAAAAATTGGTGCATATGCGAATCCTCCCATCGGGCTTCTTGACGGGAACCATGTTAGACAACCATGGAGGATAATCCACACAGATGACAAACTGGGCATCCAACAACTTTTGTAACTCATATTTTACCATTAAGGCCACTGTTGGGTGCATCTTGCGTAGTTTTTGCTTTATTGGCTTGATTGTCGGATCAAGCGTTAAATTATGCGTGACTAGCTGTGGGTCTAGTCCCGACATATCCTTGTATGACCATGCAAAAACCTCCTTCTTTTCCTTAAGAAGGGCAACATAATCGGCTCGCTCTTCGGGGGAAAGACTTACCCCCAGCTTGAGAATCCATGGATTCGTTGGATCTGTGCCGATGTCTACATCAGTCGTTGCTTCGACCGACATATGGGATCCGTCTTCCAACTGGTGTGGAATTGGGATCAGATGGATATCGTTTGCTGAATTAAGATCATCATTAGGAACGTCAAGTTCCTCTTTAGCATGGAAGACATCCTGAGTCTATCCTGGAGTGAAATGAAACATCCCACCGCAAGGCCAATACTCTAATGGAGATGGTGGTGTGTCAGTGCGATCCCAATCTATAGCCTCTATGTCTAGATGCAATGATCATGTTGGATTGGCTGGATCATGGATGGGGGCGGTCAAGTCAATGGAGATCATGTTTATGAGATGATGGTAACCTCCATTACCGCAAGTGTGATAACTCTGACATTCTGGATGCTCTTGGTGCGTTGGATCTGGCTCTGTAGGCACTGGCACAAAGGGATCAGCCCTATGCGTGGACCTACAAATAGGGTCTACCCTAGGCACTGATGGTTTGATAGGGTCTCCAGGTGGAAGATGCTCTCTGTATACCTAGAGTGGCGGGTGCAGTAATTGCTATAACTGCGTCGGGTTGAGATGCCACCTATGTCTTGGACCTATGTGTAAGTGTTCAAACATGTCATCTATGTCCAAAGGATATTGTTGTTGTTGAGGTAGCCTATGCTCACTGGGATCATTCAATGGGAACATCATCAGGAAGCTTTCCTGATCATCATTCATTGGATATTCGTGCGAATGATCGTACTCCGACTCATCTTCAGAAGACCCTTCGTGGTCTTGTCCATCTTCCCCTTGTGGGTGAGTCCGTGAGGTTTCTCCTTGTTCGGCCATAGGGAAAGGGTTGTTGAGGTCAACAAGGTTATTTGTTTGTAATGGGAAATAATCCCCCAGTGTATAAGTTGTATTTGGATTGGCATATGGATCTGATGCCAACCCATCCTTGTTGCCTATCCCTAGGCTTTGCATGTTTTTGACCAAGATGTCGAGGGGCAAAGGGTGATTAAACCCTACTCCTGACTTGTCATAAGGCATTTGGTATCTTGGTTGGCACAAAACACGCATTCCTTGTTCATACCTGCCTAACCCGTATCCATGCCAATTGCATTGGCTAAGATATCGTAATGCGAAGTCTGGGTTAGCCAGATAATTGACATCTTCCACAAAGGGATCTTCATCTTCCTCTTCTTGTCGGGAAGGTTCAACGCCATGATCCGGGCCCCCAAAAATAAAGTTTGTCCGATTAGGTGGGTAGCCTAAAGGAACCACGGAGCCTATGGGGAGTCGAGGTCTTCCCATGTCTTGCATAGGCCGAAGTGTGGGCGTTGCAACAACATTGCGCACTATATACTCCCCCATGCCTGTGTTAGACATCTCAACAGTAATCGTTGGTGATTGAGAGGAAGCGAATGGGAGTTCTCCTTGAGTCCACTCCATGTGGGGTGAACTAGGCGTCTCAACTTCCATTCTATTAGGCGTCTCTTCTGTAGAGATGTTGGAGACTAGAGGTGGTTCCGCTTCCAGGGGCTTCTTTCCTTTGTCCGTTGGTGTGGCCACCGTAGGTGGCATCGTTGTGGGAGGACCGGATGAAGAAGATGAACCCGCCTGGGAATTTGATTGATTTGGTAATGGAGATTCTTGCTTAGTCGGACCCCTCTTAGATGGATTTAACTGGAAATCCACGTGCGTTGAAGGAAGGGTCGACTACGGCATGATTTGCATTGAGTTGCAATATTTAAAAGGTTCCAAATCTATGGGGACCACGTGCACTTGTCCTTCAAATGTGTACTTTAAACATTGATGAGCAATTGAAGGGACACACTTCATATCCCGGATCCAAGGCCGCCCAAGTAAGATATTGTAAGCCATCTCACCTTCTAAAATGTGGCACAATGTATGAATGGTCTTTTGTCCCACTTGTATGGGTAGGACAATTGTGCCAACTGTCGAGCATATCGCATCATTGAATGCTCGAAGAGTATAAGTGGAAGGTACAATGTGAGAGGCTGGCAGCTTCAAATGTTTCAGTGCAGCGGTTGTAATAATGTTACTAGACGAACCAGTGTCTACCAACACCCGCTTGTACGGAGTCCCGTTGACCCATGCAATAACGTGCAGGGGTGGATCCGCTACATCTCCAGTCACCATTTTTAACTCATCTTCCCTGAAGGTGATGACTGGTTTGGTACACTATTTGACATGCCCCACAAAATTGTTGAACGAATTCGCTTCGTGGGGATGCAACTCAATTGCCTTTAATATCTCCATGAGAGCTTCCCGATGGGGTGCCGATTGTTGAATAAGCTCATAGATGGAGAGCCTAGCCGATGTGGTCCATAGACTTTGAGTAAGTCTAGTTCGAATCGTGGCCACTGGTCTAGGCGGGGGCAAGCTGTGTAGGATTCGGTTGAGGTTGTGACGTGGATGGAACTTCCCTGGTGGCTATCACGGGGGCAGCTCCTGGGTGTCTCTTGTTTCTTGTCACAATGCTAATCATCCCAACATACCCCTCCATGGGGCAATTATGTTGCACTTCGTTGACATGAAGAGGTTTTGCTTGTGCATCATGTGTGGGTAAAGGATCTTTGAAAACACCCATTTGTTGGTTGTTGGGTGCGATGGGGTTATCCACTACCAATGTGTTATTGTCAATGAGGTCTTGCACTAAACCTTTGAACGTCCAACAGACATTAAGGTCATGCCCTTTCCTTCTGTGGAATCTACAGTAAAGATCCTCTCTGTAGCCCTTAGGCTTTGGCGCATTAGGATCGATTGTTGGAATCTCTGGCAGATTAATCAAGTTTGTCGCTGACAAACGGTCAAACAAGGAGTCCCTAGACTCAGTGTATGGTGTAAATTGCCGCCTAGGGTGACGCTGCTGATTGTGATCTTGTTTTTTATTATCTTTCTCATAGTTATTGTGAGGCACTGCCTGATAATTAGCCTTTGGAGGCTGTGTTGCTTGGGGAAGGCTTAGGGGCATTGATAGCAACTTGATTGACCGCGACGGGTTTTTGTTGCGTATTCCCTATTTTGGTGCTCTTGTTCCACTCTTTTTTCTTAGGCTTGGCAATTTTGCCATCCTGTATCTTGATCTCTTCGATAACTCTAGCTTGCGCTAGAGCTTCTTCTAAAGTGGCGTATTGTTGCAGCTGCAATAGCACAGAGATCGATCGCAAACAGCTCTTTGCGAACATTTGAGTTAGGTCGGACATAGGAGGGAGGTAGGACAACTTTGAAAGCAACGTCCTCCATCGATTCCCATATGCCACCATAGATTCCTCCTCATATTGCTTGAGGCTAGCTAGATCACTTAGTGACGCCTTTTTCTTTGTGTTGAAAGCAAAACATTCTAGGAATGCGTCCACTAGCTGATCCAAGTTGTAGATGCTATGCTTCGGTAGATGGGTAAACCAATCCGAGGTAGATCCTACGAATGTGGTTATGAATGTTCTTAATAGCAATGCATCATTGTCTTGTATACCGAAGCATTGGCTCAAAAATCGAGTCACATGCTCTTGAGCATCTTCATCCCCTCTAAAGAGTGCCAACTGGGGCAGCTTGAAATGTTCGGGGTATGGAGGTATTGGCACTGACGGATGCACAGGATGACTACGGAGTTGGCGTAAGGTAGGCTTTTGGGGCCCAGCAGTCTTGAGTTCCATAGTCTCCAAGCATTCTAACAACACTTTGTATGCATCGGAGGACTTAATCTCCTCCTCCTTGGTTTGCTCCCATTGTGGATTGCGGGGAACTTGAGGCCTTTGGAGGGATAAATGGGTAGCATCCCTTCTGCCTTGATAGGGCATTTCAGCCCGCTCTTCTTCTTGGTCATAATCCTCATAATCTTCTTGAGGAGTGTCTGGCCTAGGCCTTGTAAACATTGATGGGTGCCCGCGGAGGATGCCCATCACGGTTGCGGGGAGTGGCCTCCCGCTCAGGTCTAGGAGGTCTTAGAGGCAGTGCTTGATGAAGTCATGGAGACCTGTCTCGCACTAGGGGGTTGTGCCTCACATACATCTCAGATTGCTGTGCGCGAGGGACTGGGGCCTTCTCAAGCGCATTGTTGTGAAGCAATTCAGCTGTCTGACGTTGAATGCGCTCTTGATTAAGGCGACACAAATGTTCTAATTTCTGTTGGTCTTGCCTAAGCCGCATGATTTGCGCTTGGCGGGCGGCTAGTTGGGCAAATGCCAAGTCATTTTGTTTCGTCGTCTCTTGTTTAGGAGGCCTAGATGCCTCCCCTACATATCTGTCTCGATCATGGTGCTCTGAGACCCCTATATGTTGCTTCCCTCTATCGAGGTTGGCAGCATTGATTTGAAGCTCTGGTCTCAATGAGCGATCTGGATATAAAGCGGGTGCAGACGTGCATCGTTCCCATGCTAGGTACTATCCTTGAGGAACGTATTGATCTTCCTCACATTCTCTGTTATATTCATAAAAGGTGCGGGCAGAATGGCCCTGCCCTGTCGGGAGAACCTGATATTCTGGATATGGTCTCGTGTGTTTGACATTGATCAGGGGTAAATTAGGAGTAACAAAATCATATGGTTCCTCCTTGTGGACCTTTTGTTGTTCTAGAGCAGTATATAGCGCTTCATCACTAGGCCACCCATAACGAACTTCAAAGGGGGGCCTTGTATCTAGGCCAAGTGCTACATGTTGGTTATTTTCTTGAAAAGATTTTTGTTGCTTAGGAGTACCCCCTAAGGAGGTGCCTCTATAGTCTTGTCTATTGATGGCATGAGTTGGAGTGCCCCTCAAGGAGGTGCCTCTAGAGCCATGTTCCGTAATCGCATGGTGTGGACTAACTTGTGTACCCTGCCGCCAAGGCGGGATGGCCAAGTCTTTAGAGCTATATCGGAGATGACTTGTCTCTCTTGGTGCATTCTCTACAGCTTCTGCCCATGATTGGGCTTGGCTACGAGTAAACACCATGGTAATGTTACCCTAAAGATGCAAAAATTCTTTTTATGATTTTTCTTTTTATGATTTTTTTGTCTAAACAGAAAATAGCATACACACACAAGCAATGATTATCTCTTTTAAAGATTAATAGTGTGCCCTAAATCTGGTTTAGTGTGTTTTTGTTGTTTGTTTTTGTGTTTTTGAAGACTTTTTATGAAAACCGTTTAAATGCAATTATGAAGGCTCTTATGACTCCCAAAATGGTCGCCCCTTCAATATACCATTGCCGGACCGATATACCAACCTCTCTATATACCCGCCCTTACGTGAGGGAGACTATAGGTACGTGAGAGCAGATGATACATGGAACATAGGCGGTACGAAAGGGGAATCACTCTGTTTATGACACCTACCATAGAAGACTTATCCTCATGCGCTAGGAATCACCCTAGCTACACTCGGTCAGCTTTCGTCAGGATTTACGTCTAGCAACAGTCGCGATCGGGGTAATGGATGCAATATCTCAAGCCAAAGTGATAATGGAATCCACCTTTGGTCTTGCTCAAGGGTTGGGGTTTTACGACCAACTCCTTGTGTTTAAAATACCACGTGGTGTGTGGGGTTCATTTTAATTTGCAAAAATTTGAAACGAGGCAAACAAAAAGGAAACTTTCCCTAAGCCATACAAAACTGAAAACCAGAAAACAGAAAACAGAAATTTGATAGAAGCTTGTTAAAAACCCCTACCTCTTCTCTTCCCAACAGGATGTTTTTGATTTGCTCTGAAAAATGCATAGAACTATACTCGTCCCTGGGTGAGGCGAATATCTAAACAGTATTCGTTCCAGGGTGAGACGAATGCTTATTCGTCCCTGGGTGAAACGAATAACAATCGAATCTCACAAAAGAATAACATTGATGATTGAAAAAATAGGTACCTGTAATCAAAACAAGCAATTTCAGATCAGAAATCTAACCTAAAAAAAAATAGAGGACAGAGGTCCCACCGTGATCGCCATTGAAAACACGAGATTCCGAAAACAAAAAGGATAGACTAAAAATGCAATGTAAACGAAACTAAAATAACGCTTAAACCCTATGTTATTGAAAAATGCGTAAAAAGAAAGAACATGAACACAAGATATCAAAGCAATATAAAATACGGCCCTTTTATTGATATGCTTTTCAAATTTGTGTTACAATGCGTCTCCTTCCTTTTTAGGGGATAGGAGCGTTAAATGTTGGTCTTTTACAACTTGTTTCAGAATTCCTTCTTCCGCGTGCCCACATATAAGATGGGCGAACCAAAACGTTGCCGTCGCTTGTGTTGGTAAAAGTAGATCCCTCGCTGCTCTTCTAATGCTGAAAATCTACGTTCAAAGAAACAAACAAAGAATCAGTAGCACCTATGTATGAAAACGAAAGATAAATATAATAATGGTTAAAATGAGTCCAAATAAACTGAAAACTTGACAAAAGCATAATCATGTAACTAGCTAAATACTACAAAAGAAATAGTCACCAAAGGCAATAAGGCGGGGGGTGCCCGAAGGCAAACCACCCACGGGTGAAACTTTGTTTCGACACCAATCCGCTTGGGATGGGTCCGAAACCTGATGTGATGTGTTGTCGGCAAATTGGTAGGATATTGTGGTCAGAAAAATCGGGTTTTGGTTCTTGATTCGTGCCTTCAAAAGTCACCCAATAACCTCTCTTTCGATTAAGAGATTATGGATGTTGAAAGCACAAATCGCAAGTAAGTGAATTAGCAGCACTTCGTCGCTCAAAATGCTCCTTCTCTGTATATCTTTTGGGTGAGGAAGCTCACCATTTTATAGACCCAAGGGGTCTCTTTGAATTAACATGCAAAAGTGTTACTTTGCATGAATGCTTTTTTGTGAAGAGAAGACTTCTTCTTGATCAAGGGCTTCTTAACTGCCTCTGTGCATGTCTTTGTATGTTTAGAAAAGCTCACTCGCACTCCCATGCAATGAAGAGATAGCTAAGTGGCAAATCTGAGTTGTCATGAAAAAGCCTACTCTCACTCCCATGCAATGAAGGGAGAGTTAAGTGGCCAATCCGAGTTGTCCTAAAAAGCTCACTCTCATTCCCATGCAGTGAATGGAGAGTTAATTGGCAGATATGAGTTGTCAAAAGAACTCACTCGCCCTCCTATGCCATGAAGGGAGAGCTAAGTGGCAGTTTTGAGTTGTCATGCACCGAGGTTTGACTTTTTTTCGGTCAAACCTGGCGTTCGTCCCACCCCGGAGCGAGCGCTGGTAATCGTCTCTGGGTGAAACGAGTACCAATCTGCACTCGTCTCTGGGTGAAACGAGTACCAATCCGCACTCATCCCTGGGTGGAGCGAATAAGTAGCAGAGTGTCTAAAAGGTGCCAAATTGATCTCCGACTTGTAAAACTATTGTGTGAGTGGTTAGAACCACTGTTTTAACCTCTGGGGCTGCCCTGGGGCTGTGTGTGTTAGTGCGATTAGTGTTTGCAGTCACATAATCGGATTGGTGCTGTTTTGGTGTCTACATATTCTAGGGAAACAAGACACTTGACAAAAAATATCCCAAATCAATCGCACAAACCATCACTTGCTAAAGCTAAAGCCAATATGTGCCATGAGAATTCCTTTTAAGCCTTGGGCACTAGGGGATGCCAATACTTCTCTTGTTAATCCATGAATGTTATGATGATATCTTGGAAAGTGAGAGGTCTTACTTTATGTCTATTAAAATTCCTTACTCTTGATCTTATTAATGATGAAGTTAAGGTAACAGAGGACCAACTTACTTTTAGACTACACCTAATATCTACGTATCATGTGCATTTTTGGATAAGATATACTCAGGAAAATGATGGTGTGACTATGTCAATTGCCACCCAAGTATTCAAGAATATTCTTAGTTGGGAAGAAGACCCCAACCATCACTATATTTGAAGACTTTAAATTTCAATGGGTGATTGTGGACTTATATTCTATTTATATCCGTAATAAACTTCACAACATAATTGCTCTCTTGAACTAGATGCATGCTACTATACCACCCATACATTGGATTATTGGGATGATTTTAGTATGGTGAAGAATAGTATGAACTAAAGTTAGACAAAAGGTAGGTCCCTAGGCACAAATGAGTTTGGAGTTTGGATTTCAAGTATAAACTATTTGAATGATTTTTATCCCTTGTTCTATTCCCTTTCCCCATGAACTCAACCAAATACACTTGTTCAATCATCAATCTGGGGAAAACCTCAAAATGGCTAAACTTGATTTATTTTATATTGCACAAGCTTTCCACAACCTAGTGATTCATTCTATAACTACCCACCATCTTGTTAGCTCTTCTCTCTTTGATAATATCCTAATTATCTTAAATTGCTCTCCCCCCATAGATCAACTTATCTATTTTCTCTTCAACCTTAATGTTTTACACCTAGCCTCGAAGGAATACAAGATTTGATACAATGATTGGAAGGAGCTATAAGAAGAAAAATAATGTTTTTGAGATAGTATGGCTTTCAGGTTGCCAAGGAGAAAAGCTAAAATATTGACCTAGTCACCTCTCAACTTTACCATGACTACACTATCCTTGAGCATAATCATGATAAATTGATATATTAGTCTCTTTGTGCTAAGGGTGAAGAAGATTTTAATTAATTTGAAATGGCAAAAGTTTGAGGTATTCAAATTTGATCTAAAACTGAATTGAATAAAATATGGGGACAAAGGTGTTAAGTTTTTATTTACCTTCTTGAAGGGCATTAAAAAATCTAACAGCATCAATGTTACCATCAAGGATTTCTTAGGGAATCTTATGACCAATCACTATGAAATTGATAAATTCTTTAAAAGTCACTTCCAACATATCTATTTTTTTGATCCGCTAGATGATTTGTTCTCCATACTAGAGGACTACGTTAAGGAGTTTATTTTACAAATAATGCCCCTAAAATCTAAGATAGATTGACTTTAACCTCACATTGATAGATCTTTAGTAGGTTGCTTCTTGTATGAAATATGGTAAATCCCTAGGGCCTAATGGTCTTCTGTAAGAGTTCTACAATATCTTGTGATCCCTATTTAGTAAATAACTGTATGCTATCTTTTGTGAAAGCATTAAATTTGACTTGATTGTGCCTTCATAAATCAGGGTGGGATCAAACTTTTTTTTAAAGGAGATAGACCCTATGTCTATCTCTGGTTGGAGGCCTATCATCCTAGTTAATGTTGCATATAATATTATTGCTAAGGACCTTGCCATGAAATTGAGTCTTGTGGTATCTAAATTTGTTAGAAAAGAATAGATGGGGTTCCTCAAAGGAAGGATTATTCTTGAAAACTCTATATTGATTTGGAAACTTCCCAATGGACCAAGAACTATAAGTAGGATGTCATTCTATTAAAAATTGATTTTGACAAGGTCTATAATTGTATTAGCTAGATATACATACTAAATATGCTTTCTTGGATGGGCTTTGGTAATAATTTTTGTTTTCACATCTCACTTTAGCTTCAATCTACTTCAATTAGAGTGGTGGTTAATGCTAGTTTGTCCAACCCTATCCCCCTCCAATATTTAATTCACTAGGGTTGTCCTATTTCCCCTTCTATATGTTATTAGTGGTGATACCTTGGGATACCTTTTAGAGATTGCTTATAGAGAAGGACTTCTTAGAGGAATTGTAACCATAATTAGGAACCTATGATCAACTCCCACTTTGTTTATGTATCCTTGTTCTTTCTCCATAACAGTCAAGAGAAGGTGGAAATAGTGAGAAAGGTCCTCTAGCTATATATATATATATATATATATATATATATATATATATATATATATATATATATATATATATATATATATATATATATATATATTTTTTTTTTTTGGTTCAAAAGTCAATGATAGAAAGAGTAAATTAATTTTGCTCTCTAAAAACCAATCCCATACCTATGATTTTTCTAATTAGAATATTTTGATCCTTGGGCCATCATTAGATATCTAGGGATCCTCTTTGGGATTGATGCTTCCCCAAAGGTCATGTGGGATTGAGTCCTCAATAAGATGTAGAGAAAATTTTCTACTTGTCCCACTAGTTTTTTATCATTGGTACATAAAGTCTAGGTTTTTAACAAGATCTTTATTACTCCTCTTGTTGGCTTCCAGTTAAAGTTGATTACCATAAGTCCACACGTGTGATAAAATAGTTTCTATGGAGAAAATGGAATGGGCCTCATTTCTTACCATCCATTTAAAGATTTGTATCACCCCTAAGTCCTAAGGCAATTTTGGTATTATTGATCCTAGAACTCAAGATAAATATCTTGTGGAAAAGTGGGTAAACATAGCCTTAATGGGAGGTGGATCTTGGAATGTTATCATTAGATCTAGGATCTCTATAGCCTCCTACAAACACAAATGAATCCATATTCCTTTGTAGAACAAGGTTCTCATGATAACTTTTTTTTCCATCAATTGTTCATTACCCCTCCATAGGAATTGAATGGCATGATAAACCTATAACTCCTTGATTTAGTGAAAGGTTGACTCCTTACAAGTTGATATTTCCATAGCCACACAACATATGGTGCAACCCTGTTATCTAGAGACATACTAACCCCTTAGGTATTTCCAAGGAATCAAAACCTATGTTCTTAGCAGCCAAGGATATTTTACTACTCTTAGATCTTTGGGATGATTTTTCAAGAAAGTAGTTATCATGGTAGTAAGAAAGGCTTTGGTATCTCTTTCCTCTATATTGGAGAGTGCATTTGAGGAAGTTAAGTCTATTCCTAGCCTAGTTACTATCAAAATGAATTTCTCTATTTTTTCCTCTTATTTTGATTAGAGATGGTGGAGCAATGATCCCTTATAAGTAATCGATTCTAAAGAGTAGTATTCTTACCTAATACCTTTCTTTTACTTCTTTCCTCAACTTAATGAGAAGTAGGACCTTCATCTTTCCAAATAGCAATGTTTTTTTTGCATCAATAGACTACGTAAAATACCACTTGTTTCACAATATTTGTTGTTTACCTAAAGAGTCCTTCAATGCAAAATCCTCTCTTTAGCACCTAAAAAAGATCAACCTATCCCAACCCTTTTGTGATATCTATGGACAAGTGGAGTCTATCAAACATCTATTTTGGCTTTGCCCATATCTGTTGTTTGTGTAAAGAGTCCTTTAATGCAAAATACTCTCTTTAGCACCTAACAAAGCTCAACCTATCCCAACCTTTTTGTGATGTCTATGGACAAGTGGAGTCTATCAAACATTTATTATGGTTTTACCCTTTTGTTAGAGCATGCTAGTAAGTATTTTCTCCTATCATCATTTTTTACTTGTGTTAACTAGAAAAACTACCTCCTTGGTCTCTTTTCTGATTTTGATCTTTATAATATGAGATTAGGAATTTTTGAGAGTCATCCAATTTATTTGGAAAGCAAGGTGTAGTTTTTGTTTACTGGAGGACTTTACTCTCTTGGGCTAGGTGTAACTCCCTCATGTATGACATCATATTACATGTAAATGGGATTCACAATTTAAAATAGGTTCTTTGACATCTTATGAGGAAGATCTATGATAGGTTTAGAATTGTGGACCTAAACCAAAGATACATAATGAAGGTAATACTACCCCAAAGCTCCATTTAGTTGTAAGTTGTTAAGTGACCTCTTAATATTTTTTCCATTGAGGTAGTGACCCAAAATCTAAATCCATCGTGATTCTTATCTTACTTTGTATGAACTACTATTGAAAATATGTTAACAATTGTTTTGCCTAAGAACGACTCTTTGACATTCTTATGTATTTATGTGTTAAAGGTTGTAATATATAATCATTTGCCTTAAAAGATCTTAACTATATTAACCCATTTTATGTATATACTTAAATACCTTATATTTTAACAATTTATAACATTGTAGTGGTATAACTTTAATCTCTAGTTATAAGATTTAAATTCAAACTAAAATAAAATATATGTATATTAAAAGAAATACTATATTTTTATTATTTTTATCCCTGATAAACTGAAAACAATTTAAATTAAACACTATAATTATATATCTTACATCATTTACTCCTAATTTTAAGTTTTTCTTTTAAATACTATATAATATTAAAAAAAATGAAACCCTTCCCTCTTCGCAGCCAACACATCTACTCAACACTGCATGGTACGCCTAGACGCCTATCATGTATGCCCAAAACTAGTTCGTGCTATTAAAACGAATAGACCATCTTATGTTTACATTATATACATGCATCAGAATCCCTGGTTTTTCTTTTCTCTCAAGAGTCTTGAAATAATCAAACGCAGCCAAATCTTGGGGAATACATTTCAATTTCTGCACCACACAAGCAAGAAAGACCTCTCCTGAAGCTTTTAAGAAACCAGTAAAGAGGCGCAGAACAGAATCCGGTATATCTCTCTGGACAGAGTTCATCAGAATCACCATGTGGAATCGCTCACTGGAATATCTAAAATTTTGGAGACAAACCCCAAATTGGTGAGCCAGACTTCAAAAGCCTTCTTAGAAATCGTAAACAACTTCAACGCCATGTTTAACGCCCACATTAATTTGCAGGACTGTGAGCAACGATTCCGTCAAGCGCTACGTAACGGAAGCGAGCAACGAGCTGCTCACAAATCTTCTCGACCACGCCAACGACAACGACAACGGCAAGTGGACGCACCTCAAGCTCGACGACGGGGTCAACATATCTGAGAGAGGCGAAACGGTGCGCGGAATTCGAACCTTCCACGTCCCGCTCGCCGCCTTCAGAGGACGGATTAACGCCGTTGGCACCGCCAAGGTAATAAACCCCGCAAACTTTATTTAAAAATTAGTCTCATTCATTCATTTTTTGGGCTAATTTAACTAGGGTTTCTTGTAGCTGTGGGATCCGGCATTAGTAGAAGGAAGCAGACTGCAGACGTTGGCGACAAACTTAGACATCGTGCTTTTGGCATTCAGCCAATTTGCAAGCCACCCCATGTTGAAGGACCGCGAATTTCTTCTCTTTGAAATGCGAGAGGCAATTGGGGAGCGGATTTATGTAAGAAGAGAACGCTATTTCTTTTTTTTTTCTTTTTTTCAATTGGTTATATATAGTTGAAACACATTTGATTAGTAATATAGTATAATTATGATTGTGTAATGATATACAACAGTTTAAAAATTCCTAAGAATTGAGGCTCGAGCTAATGCCATTTGATAAAGAGAGCGTCATTATTGTTAATTTGGTGAATGATGTTTATTTTATTATGGTGGATGTATGAAGGTGGTGGGGTGCGAATCGCTGCCCATGACATTGGCAAGAGCAGTGTTGGCAGAGAACAAGAAGCGGGTGAGAGGTAAAATTCAGGTGGGGTGGGTTTTTGAAATGCTGGAAGATAACAGATCTTGCAGGGTAACATGTTCGTTGCAGGTAATCTCATAATTATCTTTCTTTTCAAAGGATTTGTATCGCAATATTTTCTTTTCCTTGTGGTGTTACTTATGGTTTCTTAGAAATGTTTTTTTTTTTTTTCTTCAGTTGAGTCCAGAAGGGTGGTGGCCTAAGTGGTGGGTGAAAAAGCAACGTCCCAACCTGCTTCGAGTGGTAAATCAGTTGTGTACTTTGGCGGTGGATAATTGGTTGGAAAGTCAGCCAGGGCATGAAGATTAAACAACCATTGCCTGAGTGTGGAGATTTTTTTATCTAGGCTGAGAAACAAATTCCTGTTGAAAAAAAATTAATTTCATTTTTCCTCGGCAATTTTTATCTTTGAAACTCATTTTGAATCGGTATGTTGAAAGTGGTTTGCATTGAATTGTGTGTAAATGCATGTATAAATCCAGTTTCTGTCGCACAAGTTATTTTATTTTCTGAAGGCTGCAGACATGCAAGAATTTTCGTCAAGGAAGTTATTTGAATTTGTGAAGGCTGCAGACATGATTCTTGCGTGGAAAGATCAGGATGTGAAATTTTAGGAGCGGAAAAACTTTCCAAAGTTCAAATTAAAAACGTTCTGAGCTGTATTAAGAAAAATAAATAAAAATTTGGAAATCCATCGACATTTTATTTTTTTCTTTTCTTTCTAAAGTAAAAAAGCTAAATTAATGTGATTATCATTATCTTTTATTTTAAATTAGATTTTCCTTATACTGCCATTGGCCTTCGGAATGAAATTGTGAATCCCATACATTTTTCAAATAATTTCGTATATATCAAGTGAAAGACAGGATGTATGAACATGATTTATATGATGAAGGACAAAGAAAAAGATATGTTAGTCTATATTACATATATTGTAACGCGTGATATCTTCAGTTTTGATATGTGAGGTCTTCAGTTTTGATATGTAATTTGATGTGATATAATTTTTTTTTTTCTTTTTTTTTAAAACATATATAATTTTTACTATTTTGTCATTCATTGACAATCAACAAAACATCTACTGTATGCTAACACACATTATAGTTAATTAGTACGGATTTTACAAATTTAATTGTTTGATTGCAACATAGGCGTATTCATCGATTAAATATTAAAAAAGTCATGAATTTCTTAATAAAATTGATATAACTT
The DNA here is from genome assembly GCA_028583015.1 of Wollemia nobilis. Classification (NCBI taxonomy): domain Eukaryota; kingdom Viridiplantae; phylum Streptophyta; class Pinopsida; order Araucariales; family Araucariaceae; genus Wollemia; species Wollemia nobilis. The sequence goes on from JAQPPZ010017258.1 coordinate 4,192,421, forward strand.
TTGTTTTTAGTTTGTAGATTTTTTTTAATGAAAAAAACAAATTTATTTTAAATTAAGATAAAAAAATTGACAATAAAAAAAGTGGGTGGGTTAACACACTCATGAGGAATTAAACTAACTTTCATTGACAAGGGGTAGGAAACAAAGTTATCAACAAAAACACAAATTTATCAATCATAATTATTGATGATCATTACATCAAAGAAAGCATATCATATGGAGTAATGTGCCCTGGTGTATTGTCCTGCATAAACTAGTAGTGATTATGGGATGGGAATCCACCCCTCTGCATTATGATTAAGGCCTTCAGTACCTACGTCACTCCAACCAACAACTGGCCCATGTGAAACTGGTTGAACAACATCCCACCCCCCAACCTGGCAATATGAACAAGCAATGTCAACATTAGGTTGCTTCCTAATTGGCAAGGGTTGGGAATAGTGCCTGTCTATGGAAGCACTTCTTGCATATGACAGAGACCGACAACGAGAGCAGGATCGAAAGCACTCTTGAGAAGAGCACTCTAGGGGAATTTGGTTGATTGTACACGAAGCATTGGCCTAGTGTACCAAAAGAACTTGTAGGTGATCCAGCTCCATAGCAACTTTGTTGCCTTGAGTACATATCTATAGTCACATGTCATTAAAAACTTCTAGTTTATCAGCATGAGTAAATGTGACAGACGGTGTATATTGTTTAAAAATATTTTTTTACGAGCCTTAAAATATGAAACCTACCACACTTTAAAAAGTAGGAGAGACAAAGTAAAAGAGTCCCCAAGAAGAGGTTGGGGTCAAGAAACTCTTGCAGCTATAAATGGGGAAAAAAAGAAAATAACCAATTCCCAAGCTTACCTAGATCTTCTACAATTCCAAAAGAGGTGAGCACAAGACTCAGGTACAGCACAAAAAGGACATTTAGGATCAAGAATTCCAAGGTGCTTCAAATGTTCTCCCAAGGGAAGGCCTTAACACAATAAGCGCCATGCAAAACAAATATTGCTTGGGCTAAACATAAGTAGCCCAAACATTTTGAAATCTACAATTCCATCTAGTCCTTGTATAAAATAAGTCCCAATGCTTATTGAGCTTAAGAACTAGAGGAAGAATAGGAGATAACCATTTATACCCCAAACGAGCCTTATAATTAAGAATAGGAGCGTCAATATGCCATCTCCAGTCTGACCACCAAGAATGCTGCGAGTGCACACCAATCTTGTGCAACATAGAAAAATATGTGAGAGCAATAACAAAATCATAAGTATTTGTGTCTGCACCATTCAGCCTGATGGTGCATTTGAACTCATTCCATGGGATCCAATCCCTGGTCTGGTGAGAAAATAAATTAGCTATTGTAATAATAATTTTTTTTTAAAAACCATTGAGCATGAATCCATTGCACCCAAGCTAAGGGAGAATATTGATGAAGAAACATGAGGGACCACCAAATATTCATAGAATTGATAGATAAGCCTTTATGGAAGCCATATGCTCTCTAGCAAATCCAAGGAGTGAGTTACTACCAGGATTTCCATATACTTTTACTAATAAAGGAGATAGAAATTTTAACAAAAACCAGAGCAACAATGAGAGGGAAAATCCAACCCTCTCCATGCTCTACGGTTTAAGAGAAGACAAGAGGAAATGAAATTTCAAGCCAAAAGTTTCCAAGCTTCAACTCCCCTTAGAGCCCTGACCACCCACTTAGCACACAGAGCAATACCTTGTTGTCTATAGTCCAAAAAACCCATTCTGCCAGATTCTTTGGGATGACAGCAAATATCCTAGGCAACTCTATGAAATCCCTTTGTTTCAAAAGAATTATTCCAAAGAAAATATTGAAGGAGTTTCTCAAGCTTCTTATAGCAATCCTATGAAGGAACCCAACAAGAGGAATAATATACATGAGTGGTAGCTAAAACTTTAGAGCAAATCTAAAATTAACCTGCTAATGATAGCTTCTTAGTAAGCCAAAAATCAAGTTTCTTTTTAACTCTTTGAAGCACATAATTCCAAAGCTAATAAGGGGAGCCTTGAAAATAAAAAGGAATACCAAGAAACTTAAAAACTTCTCCAGGATGGATACAATTCTAAATATACCCTTGAATCCAAGGTGGCATAAGCAAGGGATACTATCTTAAGCGGAAGGTCTTCCTCCATTGTATGCTAGAAGTAGAGAATGTGCAAAAGGTGTTTAGAAAAAATAGAGCATTAGAAACAAATTGCTCCTCTTCCCTTATAGTAAGAAAGGATTCATTAGCAAAGTGACCATTAATAAGTTGTCTCTGATCATTCGGAAGAGCAATTCATTTTATAAGACCTACAAAAGCTTAAGTAGCTAAAATATAGTTGAAGGCTTCAGCAGCAAGCACATATAAAGAGCGAGGAATAGGATACCCTTACCGAATAGACCTAAAAATACCCACTACTTTATACTATGAATTGTTCATATTGAGAAGAGCCAAAGCATCTTGGAATAGCATAGCAATAGTCTGAATGAAAACTAAACTGAATCCTAAAGCTTTGAGCATAGCAAGAATGAATCTCCATTCAATATGGTCATAAGCTTTCTCAAAATCAATATTAATAAAAATCATGTTCTAGGTTTGACATCCGGGCCGATTCCATTCCCTCCTAGATAGCCAAAATATTGTTGAGGATGAACCTTTTTTAAATAAATCCATTTTGCTATGATTTGACTATCAAAGGAAGAAGAGGCCTAAGGCAAATATTTAAAGCTTTGGAAATGATCTTGTAACTAACATTCAAAAAAGTAATAGGCCTCCAATTAGTGATCAACTTTGGGTCCCCTTGCATGGATATGAACTTTATATTGCCCATGTTAATAATTGCTCCCAAAGCCTACTCGAAGAGCCTCCAAAAAAGCTTTATGCAGATTTGGACCAAGTCCTAAAGACCCTTGTAGAACTCATAGGGAAAGCCATCCAAACCTAATACTTTGTCATTTTTCATTTGAGATAATGCATCCTCCAGATCTATAAGGAGAGTAGTTTATCACACCCTACTCTTTGAGACTCCAAAACATTAACTAGAGCAACTACCATACAAGCTGCTAGTGTTTGTTCCTGCACAGGGGAATAATATTGAGTGACAAAAGTATTAGTATAGTGTTTGAATAAAACATAAATCATCTCAGGGATATAGGTAATCCTTATTCAATTATTTTGAATGGCTTTGATTGAGTAGCTTTCCTGGGAGGGCGAAGCCTTTGAAAAAATTCTTTGGTGACCCTCTCACCAACTTTAAGCCAATAAATTCAGGCATTAATTCAAGATCCCCTAGCCTCATAGATTTTAGCAATTTAAGTTCATGCCTCAGTTAAGCAACATGAGATTGAAGTTTGGGATTAAACGGACAGGCCTCAAGCCTGAGAGAAGCTTTGGCAAGCTCATCATGAAGGGTAGTATTGAAATATCTTCTGAATTGCACCACCTTTTTCCCCAAAGTATGGAGCAAGATAGTTGTACAAAAAATAGTATCATTCCACCTTTCTATCCAACCCTTTCTAGTAGGTATAGGAATTAGATTCAAGACTCTATGGATATGACAAACCATGGAAGGGTACTTAAGAAAGGAAGTATTGAAAAACAAAATGTGACTTGTGTCTCTAAAATAGGGATTTCATTAGCACATTAAACATGATGGGTGAATGTTTAGAATTAGTGGTACCAGGAATGGTTTCCACAAATGGAGCTGAAGAATTTCTCCTATGAAAGAAAAATTGCACATGATCTGAAAGCATGGCTCTATCTAGCCTTCTCAAAATTCTTGCATGGCCAGTCTAGAAATTGGACCACGTATACTACAATTGTTTAGGAAAATCCTAGGGATAAAATAAGAATTGAGGTTCGATAAACCCAATTTGTTTTTCATGAAGTATCAGGCCTCTCTTTCCCCAATAGCCCACCACATGGGAAGTTGTTCTATCTTATATGTAGGCTTTTCAATCTTATTAAAATCTTCACACATAACCCAAATAATAGGTGGTAAAGAAAAAACACACCACTGTCATAGGCTACAACTCTCATGAGCATAATTAGAGGTATAGACATTAATGGTACCAAAAGACAACCCACCAACCTCAAGTAAAACTCAAACTACATGATTAGAGGGGTCCACACCCTACGAGACAAAAATATCTTTCCACCTAGCTACCAAAATAATGACAACTTTCCCTCTTCCAGGGAATGACTAGTGGCATAAAAAAGCAACCTAGCCAAAGAAAAAGGTAAGTACATTACAGAATAAAGTCGAAACTCTTAATCTCTTGAGAACAGAGAAAGTCAGGATTACCATAAAATATAGAGCAAAAAGAAATTTCATCTTGGACCAAGTATTTACAGACTAGATCCATCAGCCCTTTGACATTCCATGATAAAAAAATCATGGATATCGATCAAAACTCATATGTCTAGCTACATCTTCAACATCTCTGAGGTTTGAAAGAGAATCATAAATATTATTGAGAAAATGTTCTTGACCTACTTTTCAAAACTCTGTTTGACACCTTTTATCCTGGTGAACCAGGGAGTCTTCCTACGGTGGGCTACAGGATCTTCAACCATTGATAAAAGCTCGTTCAGGTTCCATGAAGCTTGAGGAATATTGCCCATTGATATGTAGAACTAGAGAATTTGAAGACTAAGTAGGAGCAAAATAAGTAACAATTTTGGCAAAGGAAGCACTATTCGGTGGTACATTAGCAACCATATATAAATCCCTAGCATTGGGTATCGTCAATTGCGTGGTATGCTGATCCATCACCACATCATGCCCAGTTGGCAAAGAAGACACAAGGGGTTGAGGCGAGTTTCTAGGAGAAACCGTAGGGTTTACATTTTTTCCATTCTTACCCTTCTTTTGGACTACCTTCCATTCATCTTGCCCCCCTTTAGAAATAGGGACAAAGCTAACAAGATCCACGGTCGTCTCCTTAGATTTAATATTATCTTCCATTAAAGGAAAATCTTTGATCTTATGGGTAGCTGATTGGCAATGGTAACATCATTTGGCATAATTTATAGTAATTTTAAGTACAAAATGATAACCAATATTGATATGGCTTTCAACCAAGCCATAATTATGGAGGAGGAATTAAAGGACACTTCACGAGGGTCTTGCTCTTCATCGTTCAGAGGAAATACGAAGGCACCTAATCAACAATCAAAGGTGAAAAAGTATCCTTCCTATTCTTATCCTTCTCCATATTCTTTTTCTTCCTCTTTCTCTTCTTTTTCTACAAAACCTTCTTCTAAAAATCCTGTGGAATGTAGTTTTTGTAAGAAGAAAGGCCATCAAAAACATCAATGTTTTAAATTGTAAAATTTAAAGAAATCCCTAGTTGTAAAACCTCCACATGAGGACCCACAAGATGGTCCCATTGAGGTTATAGGGAAAAGATACCATACAAGGAATTATTGAGTCAATTGAATAATCTTACCCTCATGAATACTTCTCAAGGTGACTGTGAAAACTTGTTTATTATAATGGCTCACCTAACTACAAACTATTTTTTGATTGTATCATCGATAGTGGCTCATAGAAAAATCTAATTGAAAGGTCCGTTGTTAATTTGGTGAATGATGTTTATTTTATTATGGTGGATGTATGAAGGTGGTGGGGTGCGAATCGCTGCCCATGACATTGGCAAGAGCAACAGACATTGGCAAGAGCAGTGTTGGCAGAGAACAAGAAGCGGGTGAGAGGTAAAATTCAGGTGGGGTGGGTTTTTGAAATGCTGGAAGATAACAGATCTTGCAGGGTAACATGTTCGTTGCAGGTAATCTCATAATTATCTTTCTTTTCAAAGGATTTGTATCGCAATATTTTCTTTTCCTTGTGGTGTTACTTATGGTTTCTTAGAAATGTTTTTTTTTTTTCTTCAGTTGAGTCCAGAAGGGTGGTGGCCTAAGTGGTGGGTGAAAAAGCAACGTCCCAACCTGCTTCGAGTGGTAAATCAGTTGTGTACTTTGGCGGTGGATAATTGGTTGGAAAGTCAGCCAGGGCATGAAGATTAAACAACCATTGCCTGAGTGTGGAGATTTTTTTATCTAGGCTGAGAAACAAATTCCTGTTGAAAAAAAATTAATTTCATTTTTCCTCGGCAATTTTTATCTTTGAAACTCATTTTGAATCGGTATGTTGAAAGTGGTTTGCATTGAATTGTGTGTAAATGCATGTATAAATCCAGTTTCTGTCGCACAAGTTATTTTATTTTCTGAAGGCTGCAGACATGCAAGAATTTTCGTCAAGGAAGTTATTTGAATTTGTGAAGGCTGCAGACATGATTCTTGCGTGGAAAGATCAGGATGTGAAATTTTAGGAGCGGAAAAACTTTCCAAAGTTCAAATTAAAAACGTTCTGAGCTGTATTAAGAAAAATAAATAAAAATTTGGAAATCCATCGACATTTTATTTTTTTCTTTTCTTTCTAAAGTAAAAAAGCTAAATTAATGTGATTATCATTATCTTTTATTTTAAATTAGATTTTCCTTATACTGCCATTGGCCTTCGGAATGAAATTGTGAATCCCATACATTTTTCAAATAATTTCGTATATATCAAGTGAAAGACAGGATGTATGAACATGATTTATATGATGAAGGACAAAGAAAAAGATATGTTAGTCTATATTACATATATTGTAACGCGTGATATCTTCAGTTTTGATATGTGAGGTCTTCAGTTTTGATATGTAATTTGATGTGATATAATTTTTTTTTTTCTTTTTTTTTAAAACATATATAATTTTTACTATTTTGTCATTCATTGACAATCAACAAAACATCTACTGTATGCTAACACACATTATAGTTAATTAGTACGGATTTTACAAATTTAATTGTTTGATTGCAACATAGGCGTATTCATCGATTAAATATTAAAAAAGTCATGAATTTCTTAATAAAATTGATATAACTTTTGTTTTTAGTTTGTAGATTTTTTTTAATGAAAAAAACAAATTTATTTTAAATTAAGATAAAAAAATTGACAATAAAAAAAGTGGGTGGGTTAACACACTCATGAGGAATTAAACTAACTTTCATTGACAAGGGGTAGGAAACAAAGTTATCAACAAAAACACAAATTTATCAATCATAATTATTGATGATCATTACATCAAAGAAAGCATATCATATGGAGTAATGTGCCCTGGTGTATTGTCCTGCATAATCTAGTAGTGATTATGGGATGGGAATCCACCCCTCTGCATTATGATTAAGGCCTTCAGTACCTACGTCACTCCAACCAACAACTGGCCCATGTGAAACTGGTTGAACAACATCCCACCCCCCAACCTGGAAATATGAACAAGCAATGTCAACATTAGGTTGCTTCCTAATTGGCAAGGGTTGGGAATAGTGCCTGTCTATGGGAGCACTTCTTGCATATGACAGAGACCGACAACGAGAGCAGGATCGAAAGCACTCTTGAGAAGAGCACTCTAGGGGAATTTGGTTGATTGTACACGAAGCATTGGCCTAGTGTACCAAAAGAACTTGTAGGTGATCCAGCTCCATAGCAACTTTGTTGCCTTGAGTACATATCTATAGTCACATGTCATTAAAAACTTCTAGTTTATCAGCATGAGTAAATGTGACAGACGGTGTATATTGTTTAAAAATATTTTTTTACGAGCCTTAAAATATGAAACCTACCACACTTTAAAAAGTAGGAGAGACAAAGTAAAAGAGTCCCCAAGAAGAGGTTGGGGTCAAGAAACTCTTGCAGCTATAAATGGGGAAAAAAAGAAAAGAACCAATTCCCAAGCTTACCTAGATCTTCTACAATTCCAAAAGAGGTGAGCACAAGACTCAGGTACAGCACAAAAAGGACATTTAGGATCAAGAATTCCAAGGTGCTTCAAATGTTCTCCCAAGGGAAGGCCTTAACACAATAAGCGCCATGCAAAACAAATATTGCTTGGGCTAAACATAAGTAGCCCAAACATTTTGAAATCTACAATTCCATCTAGTCCTTGTATAAAATAAGTCCCAATGCTTATTGAGCTTAAGAACTAGAGGAAGAATAGGAGATAACCATTTATACCCCAAACGAGCCTTATAATTAAGAATAGGAGTGTCAATATGCCATCTCCAGTCTGACCACCAAGAATGCTGCGAGTGCACACCAATCTTGTGCAACATAGAAAAAGATGTGAGAGCAATAACAAAATCATAAGTATTTGTGTCTGCACCATTCAGCCTGATGGTGCATTTGAACTCATTCCATGGGATCCAATCCCTGGTCTGGTGAGAAAATAAATTAGCTATTGTAATAATATTTCTTTTGAAAAACCACTGAGCATGAATCCATTGCACCCAAGCTAAGGGAGAATATTGATGAAGAAACACAGGGGACCACCAAATATTTATAGAATTTATGGATAAGCCTTTATGGAAGCCATCTCCTCTCTAGAAGATCCAAGGAGTGAGTTACTACCAAGATTTCCATATACTTTTACTAATAAAGGAGCAAGAAATCTTAACAAAAACTATAGCAACAATGAGAGGGAAAATCCAACCCTCTCCATGCTCTACGGTTTAAGGGAATACAAAAGGAAATGAAATTTCAAGCAAAAAATTTCCAAGCTTTAGCTCCCCTTAGAGCCCTGACCACCCACTTAGCACACAAATCAATACCTTATTGTCTATATTCCAATAGACGCATTCCGCCAAATTCTTTAGGATGACAGCAAATATCCTAGGCAACTCTATGAAATCCCTTTACTTCAGAAGAATTATTCCAAAGAAAATATCGAAGGAGTTTCTCAAGCTTCTTATAGCAAGCCTGTGAAGGAACCTAGCAAGAGGAATAGTATACATGAGTGCTAGCTAAAAATCTAAAATTTACTTGCTAATGATAGCTTCTTAGTAAGCCAAAAATCAAGTTTCTTTTCAACTCTTTGAAGCACATAATTTCAAAGCTGAGAAGGGGAGCCTTGAAAAGCAAAAGGAATACCAAGAAACTTAAAAACTTCTCCAAGAGGGATACAATTATAAATATGCCCTTGAAGCCAAGGTGACATAAGCAAGGGAGATTGTCTGAAGCGAGAGGTCTTTCTCCATTGTATGCTAGAAGTAGAGGATGTGCAAAAGGTGTTTAGACAAAATAGAGCATTAGAAACAAATTGCTTCTCTTCTCTTAAAGTAAGAAAGGATTCATCAGCAATGTGACCATTAATAAGTTGTCTCTAATCATTTGGAAGAGCAATTCATTTAATAAGACCTGCAAAATCTTGAGTAGCTAAAAGATAGTTGAAGGCTTCAGCAGCAAGCACATATAAAGAGTGAGTAATAGGGCACCCTTATCGAATAGACCTAAAAAGACCCACTACTTTAGACTATGAATTGTTCATATTGAGAATAGCCAAAGCATCTTTGAATAGCATAACAATAGTCTGAATGAAAACTAACCTGAATCCTAAAGCTTTGAGCATAGCAAGAATTAATCTCCATTCAATATGGTCATAAGATTTCTCAAAATCAATATTAATAAAAATCATGTTCTAGGTTTGACATCCGGGCCCATTCCATTCCCTCCTAGATAGCCAAAACATTGTTGAGGATGACCTTCTTTAAATAAATCCAGTTTGCTCTGATTTGACTATCAAAGGAATAAGAGGCCTAAGGCAAAGAGTTAAAGCTTTGGCAATGATCTTGTAACTAACATTCAATAAAGTAATAGGCCTCCAATTACTGATAAACTTCAAGTCCCCTTGCATGGATATGAATTTTATATTGCCCATGCTAATAATTGCTTCCAAATCCTACTTGAAGAGCCTCCAGAAAAGCTTTATGCAGATTTGGAACAAGTCCTAAAGACCCTTGTAGAACTCATAAAAGCCATCCAAACCTAATGCTTTGTAATTTTCAATTTCAGAAAATGCATCCTCCAGATCTGTAAGGAGAGTAGTTTATCACACTCTGCTCTTTGAGACTCCAAAACATTAACTAGTACAACTACCATACAAGCTGCTAGTTTTTGTTCCTGCATAGGGGAATAATCTTGAGTGACAAAATTATTAGTATAGCACTTGAAAAAAACATCAATCATCTCAGGAAGAGAGGTAATCCTTATTCCATTGTCTTTAATGGATTTGAATTGAGTAGCTTGCCTGGGAGGGTGAAGCCTTTGAAAAAGTTCTTTGGTGACCCTATCACTAACTTTAAGCCAATAAAGTCGGGCATTAATTCAAGATACCCTAGCCTCATAGAGTTTAGTAATTTTAAGTTCATGCCTCAATTGGCCAACATGATATTGAAGTTCAATATTAAATGGACAGGCCTCAATCCTGAGAGAAGCTTTGGCAAGCTCATTATTAAGGGTAGTATTGAAATATCTTCTGAACTACACCACATTTTTCCCTAAAGTATGGAGCAAGATAGTTGTACAAAAAATAGTATCATTCCACCATTCTATCCAACCCAAATTTTTAGGTCTAGGAATTAGATTTCAGACTCTATGGATATGACAAACCATGGAAGGGTACTAAATAAAGGAAGTATTGAAAAACAAAATGTGACTTGTAGTGTCTCTAAAACATGGATTTCATCAGCACATTAAAAATATGGGTGAATGGTTAGAAGTAGTGGTACCAGGAATGGTTTCCACAAATGGAGCTGAAGCATTTCTCCTATGAAATAAAAATGGCACATTATCTAAAAGCATGGCTCTATCTAGCCTTATTAGAATTCTTGCATGGCCAGTCTGGAAATTGGACCACGTATACCACAATTTTTTAGGAAAATCTTGGGGAGAAAAACAAGAATTGAGGTCCGATAAACCCAATTTGTTTTTCATGAAGTATCAGACCTCTCTTTCCCCAATAGCCCACCACATGGGAAGTTGTCCTATATTATCTGTAGGCTTTTCAATCTTATTAAAATCTTCACACATAACCCAAATAACAGGTGGTAAAGAAAAAACACACCACTGCCATAGGCTACAACTCTCATGAGCATAATTAGAGGTATAGACATTAATAGTACCAAAATACAACCCACCAACCTCAAGTAAAACTTAAAATACGTTATTAGAGGGGTCCACACCCCACAAGACAAAAATATCTTTCTACCTAGCTACCAAAAGAATGACAACTTTCCCTCTTCCAGGGAATGACTAGTGGCATAAAAAAGCAACCTAGCCAAAGAAAAAGGCAAGTACATTACAGAATAAAGTCGAAAATCAATCTCTTAAGAACAAATAAATTTATGATTACCATAAAATATAGAGCAAAAAGCAATCTCATCTTGGACCAAGTATTTACGGACTAGATCCATCAACCCTTTGACATTCCATGATAAAAAAATTATGGATATTGATCAAGACTCATATGTCCAACTACATCTTCAGTATCTCCGAGGTTTGAAAGAGAATCATAAATATTATTGAGAAAATGTTCCTGACCTACTTTTCAAAACTTTGTTTGACACATTTTATCTTGGTGAACCAGGGAGTCTCCCTAGGGTGGGCTACAGGATCTTCAACCATTGATAAAAGCTCATTCAGGTTCCATGAAGCTTGAGGAATACTGCCCATTGATATGTAGAACTGGAGAATTTGAAGACTAAGTAGGAGCAAAATAAGTAAAAATTTTGGCAAAAGAAGCACTAGTCGGTGGTACATTACAACCATATATGAATCGCTAGCATTGGGTATCGTCAATTGCGTGGTATGTTGATCCATCACCACATCATGCCCAGTTGGAAAAGAAGACACAAGGGGTTGAGGCGAGTTGCTAGGAGAAACCATAGGGTTTACATTTTTTCCATTCTCACCCTTCTTTTGGACTACCTTCCATTCATCTTGCCCCTCTTTAGAAATAGGGATAGAGCTAACAAGATCCACAGTCGTCTCCTTAGCTTTAATATTATATTCCATTAAAGGACAATATTTGATCTTATGGGTAGCTGATTGGCAATGGTAACATGTGTTAGGTAGGTTTATATAGACAACATGTTGCTTGAAACTATAGTCACCAACTTGGACATCAATAGTCTCCCTGATACCTTTAGAAAGATCGACTTTAACGCAAAAATGCTTTTAAGGGCGTGAGGCATACAAATTATCCATTTCACAATAGATAAATTCACCAATGGAGGCCACAAAGTTTTGATAGTAAGGCTAGAGTGGTAGAGGAAGACCATGGAATTCATCCCAAACTGTAACCTGCAAGGAAACATCGTTAGTGATAACAAAATCCTTGGTGTGAGGCTGAAAAATCAACAAGGATCTACAAATAGACCAAGACCAACGATTGAGGATCACTTTGGCCTGAACAGGGTCAGCAAAACAAAATAAAAACTCTTTGGTGAGGTTCTGGATACCATCAACCTTAATGTCATGCCAAGCTTGTTGAATCTAGTTCTAAATGAGGGTCTTGCCAAGGATGCGACCTATAAAATACTCTACCAACGTATGGATTTCCAACCAAGAACAAGTAGTATTAAACTCACTCAATGATGAGGAATATTTTTTCATAAACCTTAGGTATTGCCTAGGTTTGTGAATATTAGGACTTAGTCTTAGGATTAATAAGCATTGTAAAATGTGAGTTGTTTTATCACTCATGTTAGATTTGGTCTAAGTCTAGGTGTCTCCATTATCATAGAATAATGGGCTTTCCATTATCGTTTGCATTGTGGATTAAGCCTATGTTTCCCCTTTGGGAAATCAGTTGCATAATCCTTGGATCATAATGCTCATTTCAAGGATCTCTGGTTGTATTTTGGGTTTATTTAAGCCCTATATTTTAATTTAATTCTTAGCTTCAATTGGTTCCATGAAAGTGGTATTACAGTAGGTAATTATATAGGTTTTGGGTTATTTCTGACCTCATGCTAGTTGGTTTGGATTATTTCTAATAAACATACTTTTATATTGAAGCTCTAGTGGTAAGCATTGTTTTTTTACCCTTTGGGAATTGTATGATTCTTTTATTTCTTCCAAATTTTTGATTAGCTCAAGGTGAAGATCATTTTTCATGATCGAAGAAGATATCTTTGGTGGCACAATTTTTATTTTTGTTGTTATCAAAATTTTTGATTAACTGCTACCCTACCCTACTATCAAACTTGTTGATAAGCTATTGCCTTACCCTGCTATCAAAAAAAAAAGTAGGAACGTGAGTCTCAATTCATAGGCCTGCACCCCACCATTAGCATAGCTTGATCACCAAGATAGATCTTGGTGCCCTTGACACCTCAGTGTGATATTCCTTGGTTGAAAGATACTAGTTATAGGAGCATCACCATCCTTACTACCAGTGATCCTAGGCCAAATGGCCCATAGTAGCACCTCAGCCATAAATCATTCGATGATAGGTGATCATCAGCTCAGCCCGATAGCATGTTTCTTTAAAGGCTATCACTTATTTTTCCCTATAGTATACCACACTAATAAGGGTTCAGTATGTGATATACCCTCCTACCATCAGAACCACTACTCAGCCACGATTAATAGGTATCAATCCACGACAGATCTTGATCGATCTCTACCATAATCGATAGATAACACACCTATAAATGATGATTTGTTCGAAACTTGATTGCACAAAATTTGAAGTGCATATCCAAACCCTTTGTGCTCATTAGTGACTCATAATTTTCATAAATCAATCATACCCCAACATTTGTCGTATCTATGTTCATATTTAGTGGTATTAAAAGAACCATATGGTGGTCATTGGAGGTGAATATTGTATTGAAAGGGAGAAGGTATTTTATTTATGTTTAATCCCATATTTCATGTGGGAAAGCCTTTCATGGCTCAATAAGGGTGAACACACCCTTTATCTAATAGCCAACACACGCTATCTTAACATGCATTGGCTATCATCATAGTGTTGTTGATCACCCTTTTTTGGCTCACGATGTTGGAAAATTTTTTGATGTTGCATTGCATTTGATCCATAGTTTGACCATTGATCACCCGATGATGATGTTGCATTGTGTTTGATCCACGATTTGACCGTTGACCACCCAATGTTGATGTTGCATTGCGCAACCAATTTTTGAAAAAACAAAAACAAATTAACCTTTTAAATTTGTTGGAGGGGATCCACTTATCAGTATTTTGTTTATCTCCCATTTTTTCTTGATTTTTGTAAATATTATTATTTATGTGCTAACTCAAAATTTCTGCCCACCATACCATTGTCGAATTGCACACACATCCACTCTGGTTTTTTAATTACTTGGGAAATTAGCACTAATTTTGTACCCCTTTTCTTACTCATTGTGACACTTTTTGCTATATTATACTCGAGGTCAAATGGCTATCGATTTAGCAGACAAAATGGCTACTCTTGTAGCAATAGTTGATCTTTTGAATGACAAATTCACTACCACTAACATTAAAGCAAAATGTGAGGTTCCTATATATGATGCATCCTGTGATCCCAAGGTTCTCAAAAATTGGATCCTTGATATGAATAGTTGGTTGTATTAAGTAAGCTTCCAAAGGATAAATAGGTATCCTTTTCCAATCTTAAGCTTTACAACCTTGCCAAAATCCTTGTTATCAATCACCAAAGGACACAAAATCCAATTGATTCTTGGGATGAGCTAGTGCAAGTTTTGAAGGCTAATTTCTATCCTTCAAACTATGTCGATGACCTTGATATTCATTGGCTTCATCTTCGCCAAAGCTCTAACATGAGTGTCCACAACTATGTTTTTCTCTTTAACAAATTGCGCATTTTGAATGTAGTTCAGGACTCGGTGGTCAAGCTTGTTAATAAATTCAAAAGTGGGTTGCAAGAACCCATTTATAGGAATTTTAAGTACAAAACCATCACCAATATTGATATGGCTTTCAATCAAGCCATACTTGTGGAGGAGGAATTAAAGGACACTTCACGTGGGTCTTGCTCTTCATCGTTCGGAGGAAATACGAAGGCACCTAATCAACAATAAAAGGTTAAAAAGTATCCTTCCTCTTCTTATCCTTCTCCATATTCTTCTTCTTCCTCTTCTTCTTCTTCTTCTACAAAACCTTCTTCTAAAAATCCTGTGGAATGTAGTTTTTGTAAGAAGAAAGGCCATCAAAAACATCAATGTTTTAAATTGTAAAATTTAAAGAAATCCCTAGTTGTAAAGCCTTCACATGAGGACCCACAATATGGTCCCATTGATGTTATAGGGAAAATATACCGTAAAAGGAATTATTGATTCAATTGAATAATCTTACCCTCATGAATACTTCTCAAGGTGACTGTGAAAACTTGTTTATTATAATGGCTCACCTAACTACAAACTATTTTTTGATTGTATCATCGATAGTGGCTCATAGAAAAATCTAATTGCAAGGTCCGTTGTTGAAAATTGAAGCTACCTATGATTCCTCATCCTCATCCTTATTCTTTAGGATAGAAGGACAATGGGATTTCATCTGACATCATACACACTTACATGGTTTATTTTTCTTTTGGTCCCACATTTTTGGACACTATTGTGTGTGATGTGACTCCAATGGATTGATGTGGATTGTTTCTTGGAATACCCTATCAATATTATAGGAGGTCTATTCATAATGGGTATAAAAATACCTACACTTTGCACAAATATAATAAGGGTTATCTAATCAAAAGTACACAACAAACAAAGAATTTGATGTTGAGTTGTAGACAAGCACACAAAGTCATTAATAAAGCAAAGGAACTGGCACTCATCTTCATAAGACCAACTAATGAAGGAATTCAAGCACCAATTCACAAACATAAAAGGCACTCTTCAATTGATTCAATGTTGCAATCATATTCCAATGTGTTCAAAGAGCCTACAAGGCTCCCTCTTGAAAGACAAATAAATCATAACATAGAACTTATGCCCACAACTCCTCTTCCAAATGTGTCAATGTATAGGCAATCTATAGTACAAATGGAAGAGTTTAAATGACAAATTCAAGAATTGTTATCTACAGATTTCATAAAACCCAGTATTTCTCCTTGTGCATCTCCCATATTGCTTGTATTGAAAAAGGATGGTACATGGAGACTATGCATTGATTTCAAGGCACTTAATAAAATAACAATCAAGAATAGATACCCACTTCTAAGAATTGATGATTTCTTGCGTCAGCTTCAAGGAGATAAATTCTTCTCCAAGATAAATTTTAAAAGTAGCTATCATCAGGTCAAAATTCAGGTTAACTTAGAAAACACTATTTAAGATCAAAATGGGGCTCTTTGAGTGGATTGTCATACCCTTTGGTCTTACTAATTCTCCTACCACATTCATGAGGCTAATGAATGAAGTATTCAAAGAAATTTTGGATAAATTTATAATCATCTATCTTGATGACATCCTTGTATTTTCTCCTACATGGAGAAGTCATTTAGAACACTTGGAATCGGTCTTCAAACTCTTCAAAAGAACCAATTGTTTGCTAATCTTCCTAAGTGTTATTTTGGGTAATCTTCCATTGCCTATCTTGGATTTGTAATTAATGAGAAAGGCATACAAGTGGATCCTACCAAAATTGAATTCATTCTCAATTGGCCAACTCCTACTTCTATCATGGAGTTAAGGAGTTTTCTTGGACTTGCCAATTTTTATCGCAAGTTCATTGAAATATACTCCACTATTGCCGCTCCATTTCAGCATCTGAATAAAGCTAAGATTACATTTTAGTGGACAAAGGATCAACAATAAGCCTTTGACACATTGAAACATAAATTGTGTACTTCACATGTTTTTTTGCTTCCATATCTTGCTCAACCATTTGAGATAGAGACAGATGCATCACAATATGCTCTTGGAGCCATGCTCAAACAGAATGGTCATCTAGTGGCCTACCATTTTGAGATATTTTTAGTAGAAAATATGAACTATTCTACATATTATAAAGAATTATATGCCTTGGTTCAAGCCATCAAGTATTGGAGGCACTATCTATTGGGAAAGGAAACAATAGTTCATACTGATCACATGCCCCTTAAGTTTCTTCAATAATAAAATAAAATTGAAGAAGCTAGATACATGATGTGGACATCGTACTTACAACAGTATCATTTGGTTATCAAGTACAAGAAAGGGTAGAATAATGTAATGTTAGATTATTTAAGTCGTCCTCCATCTACCCAAGATTTGAAAATTGTGACCACATCCCATATTTACTTCTAAATATGGCCAACACAGTATCCTTTGGATCCTAACTTTGGAAAATTTTACCAACCACTTTTGCATCCTTCCTCGTCAAATATGAGTGCACTTCAATATTTTCACTTTAAGTATGGATTGCTTTATAATTTGGATAAACTTTGTGTTCCTCAAGGGCAAAAAGAGTCTCTCTTGAAAGAGGCTCATTCTACACTCTATGGGGCACTTTGGAAAGCAAAATACTCTACATAATCTTCAATGGTTCTTCTTTTGGACTCAAATACAACGATATGCTATTCATTTTTTGATTCAATGTGTTGTTTGCAACTGTTCAAAATCAGCAAACAAAAAATTGGGTTTAAGCATTCCATTACCCATTCCTTCTCGTCCTTGGGAAAGCATCTCCACGGACTTGTTGAGTGGTTTTCCAATGATAGTAAGATAGCATGATTTAGTCTTTGTATTTGTGGATAGATTTAGTAATATGGCTAAGTTCATTCCATACTACAAGACCTGTTCTGCACCATACTTAGCCCATTTCTTATTTAATATAGTATGGCGCTCTTTTGGTCTTCTAACTAGCATTGTTTTAGATCACAACTCATGATTTGTGGGTCACTTTTGGTGATATATTTGGAATGTTTTGGGAGCATCCCTTAACTTCTCCATGGCCTATCATCCTTAGTTCAATGGCAAAACGAAGGTAGTTAATTATACTCTTTTGCATATCTTGAGGATCTATCATCACTCCACTCTAGCTAAGTGGTATTTGAGCCTCACTCACATAAAACACACCTACAATAGAGCAATTCACAATTCTATAGTAAACTCTCCATTTGAAGTATGTCTTGGATTTCAGTATTTTGCTCCCTATGAGTTACTTTCATTGTTTCCCTCACCAGCCACCAAATACATTTAGAAGGAGCAATACAAGGCAACCTCATTCATTCAGTATTTGTAGAGCCTTCAGAACAATGTGGTATAAATTTTACAAAGGACTCAAAAAAATCAAAAACAATAAATGGACAAACACTGCACTCCTCATCACTTTCAATTTGGTGATAAAGTTTAGCTTTATTTGGAAAAACAATAGTTTTCATAAAAGGCACGTAGTAAGATAAAACCTCTTCATTATGGGTCATATACAATTCTGTAGTAGTTTTTTGAGAATACCTTTTTCCTTGATCTTCTAGCACATCTTGGTATTCATGATGTTGTTAATGTGGATCTCCTTAATCCATACTATGATTCAACATTGGAGTTAGCTCGAGCAATCAGTCATCCTACCGATGTGGTTCCTAATGCATAGCTTCCACTTGATGCAAATACACTCTTTGATTCAAAGACTCGACACAATTGACAGGGTTCTACTACTTCATATCTTGTAGCGAATCATATCCAATTTCTATATTAGGCTCACTATATTTATGCTCACAAAATTTCCTGTGACTTCCCATATTTTTAAAAGCATTGGAGTCCAATGCTTCTATTGTTGGGAGGAATGATGAGGAATAATTTTTCATAAACCTTAGGTATTGCCTAGGTTTGTGAATATTAGGACTTAGTATTAGGAGTAATAATGCATTGTAAAACGTAATTTATTTTATCACTCATGTTAGATATGGTCTAAGCCTAGGTGTCTCCATTATTGTAGAATAATGGGATTTCCAATATTGTTTGCATTGTGGATAAAGCCTAAGTAATTCCTTTGGGAAATCAATTGCACAATTCTTGGATTAGAATGCTCATTTCAAGGATCTCTGGTTGTAGTTTGGGTTTATTTAAGCCCTATATTTTAATTTAATTCTTATATTCAATTGGTTCCACAACACTCAATGGGATAATAATATCTGAAGGAGAAATATTACCTCTTAGTATACTTTGGGAATGAACTTCCATGGTTTCTAATTCATATTTAGCATCATTGCTACCTTATGTAGCTTCAACAAAAGTTAGATCTACTAATTGAGTTTCGTACATAAAAAAGAGGTTCAATCCATCAAACAACAGAGTAAAGTTGGGGAAAGTAGCAAAAAATTCCCTAAAAGGCATCTTTTATACACTCCTGAGTGGAGACGTAATATGGCACCAAAAACTCAAAATGCTAATGCATGCATCTTCTTCCTCTAACTTCTTCATATCCTTTTTGTTCTTTTTTAATGGTTTTAAGAATATATTTTTCATAAAGTTGATGTTGGTGGAGGCATTTTCATAACTAAGCAAATGATAAACAATTAGATTGACATGGATGTAGGTATGATTAGAGTATCATATAATCAATAGAAATCAATTTATAAAAATAACACAATAGGAGGAGGCTTTTTGATATATTACTTATCTTTATAGAAACTTTCACATATAGATTTCCAAATAAAAATACTATATTAATATCGATTTTATATATTTTTTGTTTTGAAATGGATAATCAATTAAATGATTTTAATTACATCCACATGGTAGTCTATTGGAAATCAACTAAAGAAGTAATAGTATACTTACATTTACCAAGGATGGTCACGGGATATTTTAAAACTTTGTTGTCCTCTTTTGCATGTTGATTCTCTTTTGTAATGAATTATGATAATAAAAAAGTAATTATTTTCTTACATGTAAATGATCCATATGGATTTATAGATGGTCACTTGGATGCATGAAACATTTGACATCAAGGATGAACAGTCAAGTGAGATTGACCCCACAAGCTCCCAAAATATGGTACTATTGTATTTTGGCTATAATTCCTTCAAACAAAGCTCTATTTGAATTAAACTTCAAAGGAAGGTTATTGGCATCAACCTCGCATCAATAAGAATGCTCAAGACTAATTTGAACTCAAAATGCATATTGTAATCCTAAAAATAGAAAATAATAGTCAAGACCAATGAGTATTATTTTTGGCATAATTCAACCAATGAACTCCAAATTAATTTTTTCATTATGGAGATGAAATAACACTTAAAGGAGGTCAAGTAAAATTGATTACGAATGATGAATTTCATAATAAAGACCATTGTTTCAATCCCATAGGTGAACCTTAAAATTTTCCATGAAATATGGGGCAATAAATTGGGAGCAATGAGTTTCACATTGTACAATCCCTTTATAAAAATAACAGAGAATCAAATAAAAAGGATCAACTAGTTAAATATACCAAATTTTAAGGTGGATATGAGGGTTCAAATTTTGCCAAGAAATATATGCATAATTTCCCATGATGTAATATTGATAAGGTCCATTTTAATTCCATATAACAAATTAGAAAAAAAAATACCATCTCTAGGTATATGTTTGATATAAATTCTATGTCAAGATACATTAATTTTGGGAGTTAAAATAGCACAGTATTCCACTATACAGTCTTATTTTCTCAATGCTAAGGGTTTCAAATAAGAAAAAAATGTTAAATGTTATTAACATTATTACACATGGGCCTATCATTTTAAACTCAAAATTCATCCATTTGGACCTTCAAAAAAAAATCCATAAAGTTGACAAGGGATGGGCTGATTTGTCACGTGTAAGGTGGCCTAAAACTAATTTGTGCATTGTCATGAAGAATATTTATATAAAAATACATGAAAAATCATATCTATATATGTTTTCTACTTGAAAGGATATTATTTATTAAGAAACGTCAATTGCACTCTTGAATTTGAAATAGGAAGAGGCCAGATATTTGGCGGTAGTCAAGGAAGAAGAAGGAATATTTAGAGAGCCAAGAATGAGGGAAAGTTATTTGTAGCATTGAGAGAGTAATGATACAACTAACAGGCATTCCATGAAGTAATAATTAACGGTATAATGGACTTTTCATCTTAGTGATGGTCAAGTTGATGGTGAAAACTCTTGTAATCTCTCTATTTGTATCGAATAAGAAGCTTGAATGCTTCTTTTTT
Source organism: Wollemia nobilis (assembly GCA_028583015.1). Taxonomy (NCBI): domain Eukaryota; kingdom Viridiplantae; phylum Streptophyta; class Pinopsida; order Araucariales; family Araucariaceae; genus Wollemia; species Wollemia nobilis. The sequence goes on from JAQPPZ010017258.1 coordinate 4,213,438, forward strand.
GGGATTTATTCTTAGAAAGGTTCTTTGTATTAAGTAACTCTATTTTTCATAGAAATTTTCTTTGTATTAAGTAACTCTAGTGTTCATTTTTTTCTTTATAAGCGTTTAAGTATTTTTACTTGCAATATATTCATTCTATGGGATGTTAGCAAGTTTATATCATTCAAATATTGGAAACTAACTAATTTGAGATAGTAATGAATAGTAGTTTCGTGTGATTGTTAAAATATAGATTATTTAGTATTTTTTGATTTATAGACATTGCATAGACCTCTTTATGGACAATCCATGATTTTTAATAATTTTACATGAGTATTTATGCGTATGGAAAGAGTAGTTCTAATGCAACTTTAAGGATTACTAGTTACTAGTTTCACAAGATCCTAAGTAAAACTAATCCAAAATATGATTTAATCCTTTGAAAAGGATATTTTTTATCTCCAACTATCAAAAAAATCAAATAATATTGGCATCATAGTAATATTTCTGGTATTGTGGTGAGTTGAGGATATCCAAAAGTAGACAAATTAATCTCCAAGAAGAGGAAGTTGTGTTCAAAAGGCTAATGCAATTTACAAAAACTTGTTCTCATGGAAGTATAAATGTATATTCATTATAATATTATTGAGAAAAGTATCCATGTAATTATTTATGGAGTGGAAAGTAAGGTTTCACTATGTGTTGGAAGAAAAATATCACAAAGTGTATGATGAAAACCTTCAATGTGAATACAAGTTGAAAATGAATATGTTATGAAACTTTATTCTCATTAACAAAAATCATTCACCAAATGTATAAATATTAAATCATTCATCCACAAATAATACTCCACAAGATAATCCATACAATGTGACATAGATATAGATAATACTCCTATGGTAGGACAACACCATCAATACTCTTTAAGGAATAACTCCACCAAATAATCTAAGATGAGATTACCACTTAGAGAGGGCAATATTTAATAATCTACTTCATGGGAAAAGACAAATATAATATAATATATGATATGAATTATGATGCTTACAATGACAATATATCTTCCTTATATACCTAAATTTTAATGATACTTTAAGGAGTTGATTACTAATCCCTCATCCCACACATTATTATAATATAATATAGTAATATAATCAACCTTGGATTATGTGTGGCCCATGCCAACTATCCATAATATCCTTATATAATATAATATCATATCCCTCCCCCACCCCCCCCCCACACACACATGCATGTGTGTGCGTGCACACACACACACACACACACACACACACACACACACACACACACATATATATATATATATATATATATATATATATATATATATATATATATATATATATATATATATATATATATATATATATATATATATATATATATATATTTATTGGTACCATAGTATTCCACCCTTCTTACAAATGTCTCATCCTCCAATCATGAGCAAAAATAAAGAACATGATCCTTTTAAGCAATGTTGATAATTTTCACTAATATTTATCATCCATCCATCGAAGTGAAATATTCATTGGTGGTGGTTATTTATGATGCTAAACTACCATTGTGCCACTTGAATATCCATAACTACTCTATTAGGTCCATGCTTTTACTACTCTTATTTGAAATTATGAATGATGGGTCCTATTATTCCATGATGTTACTGCACCATTGTAAAGTTTAGAACCAATTTGCATTTTCTATAAAACACTATCATACTTGATGCATTTTGATGTGTCAAAGTGTTACAGTATATATATCTAATTTACCTATATATTCCTTGCAAATAAGTGAATATGAATAATTTTTATTACTATTTTACTTTAATATTTTTATTTATGCATCAATATGATTAATGGTTATAAAAGTTATTTATGCATATATTTTACATGAATTTTATGTAAGTTATTATGTTGTTAGATAAATGTGTATGAAGCTGAATAAAGCTTGTGGTTACTGAACCAGAAGGTAAGCATACATAGACTAGCTGGACATATGGAACAATTACAGGTGTTGTGAATGAAGTGCTACAAAAAGGTGCTACTGGAAGCATATACTGAAAGGAGTGCTACGAAAGAGATGAGTCAAAGTTGACTAAATCTTGTTGCCATGTCACATCCAGCATGAAGCATATTATGCACAGCCAGCTATTTGATGGTCAATGTGAAAAAATAATATTTAGCATATTTGATTATTATTAAAAAATGTTGTAAAGTTATATTAAATTTGGAAAGGATCCAAAGTGTTTATTTATTCTGCCAACTCATATTCTCTTTCCTTGAGAATAGGTCAAAAGATTATTCTTGTTATTCCTTAAATTTAGAAGTTGATAAAGTGCTTGCCACTTGGCCTTACATTGATTAGTCCTTGTTTTATTTATTGTTAAGTTGTATTTGTTTAGAATAAGTCATTTAGAACATAGGCTTGCGTTGATTAGTCCAAGATTCGTATTGTTATGAAATTATATTTGTTTAGGAAAATTGTCAGTATGAAGGTTAGGATTTAGATTTGTTAGTTAGGAAGAGATAGAAAATGTTATGGAAGACTTCATTAAACATTATTGTATAAATTACAATGATGAGGCTTTTGAAAAGGTCATCACTCTTATCTTCTGATGATTGCATTCGATAAAAGAATTTGAAGAAGCCACTCCTTGAAAAACTCTATATAGTTGTCATTTCCAGGAATGTACATGATTGAAGTTCAGAAATAAAATAATATTTTCATTCCACATATTTCGCAATAATTATTTTGTCTTTCGCAATGATTTATTTCCTTTTGAAGAATATTTATTTTTCCTGCAATCAATGAATAGTTAATAGTTAGAATAGGTTAAATGAAACAAGTCACTTTTGAGGTAAAATAGTGTAGAGGAGAAGAGAAATATACTGACCTTTTTGAAGGCAGTACCCACTTCTAAAAGACCAGTCCTTGTTCTCTCGTTCCTACATTAGAATAGGATTATATTAGTATAAATAGAATTACTATAAATTAATCTGCATCATTTATTTCAAAATTAAAATAGTTAACACATCATTAGCTACATGTGGATCCACACATTCATTTATTTAGTTAATTTCATATTTATTAAGTTAATTTCATATCAAAAATAATTGTATCTAAAATATTATATATTTTCTGTAACCTTATCTTAAGAAATTGAATCAAGTGAACTTGTTAATGTCATTGAATAATCTATACGGGATTATTTATTCTTTAAATGATTTTGACATGGATTGATAATTAAATTATTAGCCCTCCAAGCTAGACATTTTTGGTGTCTTTTCCAAGGAGAATAATTCCATTACATTAATCTGCAAGTTGTTGGACCACGTAAGGAAGCAAGCTTACCTATACATGGAGGGTGGCACAAGTAGTGTTCAATGCACATATAGAGCTATGTGTGGAGGGTGGCGTAAGTAGTGATCAACGTACAAACATACCAAGAATCCTCCACCTTAGGTGGATTAGGTTCAAATTTTCTTAAAATCAGTTTTTATTATTTTCTTAGAATTTAGTCATTTATTTTCCAGAGTTTGTTTTTCAGCATTTATTTTTCAAGCATTTACTTATTAGCAATTTTTTTTTTAGCAATTTTCCTTTCAACAATTTATTTTCCTGCACAAGTGTGGTTGTTGTTAGTTTAAATCTAATACTCTTTGGCTTGTAGAAATCCAATGTAATATAGAAAGTAGATGTGACTAAGTGACACAACCATAGTGAAAACATCCCTTAGAAGTAAAACAGTAACAACAACACTTTTCCTTGTTATACTGAGATCATCTAGCCAATCCGTTTGATTTCAGCCACAATAAGATTTGCTCTAGAATAGTTTTACTTTCCCTTATTGACCTGAGATCACCTAGCCAATCTATTTAATTTCAATCAATAATATCTGCTTCAGAATAATTTTATTTTTTCCTATTATATTGAGATCACTTGGCCAATATGTTTGATTTCATTATAATAATTCTTTATTGACCTTAGATCACATGGCCAATCCATTTAATTTCAGTCAGTAAGACTTGTTTTAAGATATTTTTACTTTTTCTTATTATGCTGAAATTATTTGGCCAATCCATTTAGTTTTAGTATAGTAGGAACTGTTTAGAAAATAAAAAATAGAACCAAAAAAAAAATAAAACCAAAAATAATATATAGAGAAGTAGAAGTTTCTATATGGTGGAAAAAAATAAACAGTCTACATCCATTGACCTCAAAAAATTACTGATTGAACAAGAAGTTAATCTTTTTTTTGAAAAACAACACCAAACCTCTAGGGAAGAGTAGGAACTCCTGTGTAAGCATCTTAATACCATAAGAGATAGACCAAATGAATTGAGTCAGATCCAAAGGATAAACAAAGCTTAAATTCTAGGGCTAGACTATCGCTCACCCTACTTTAAACTTATTAGGAGTTGTGAACAGTGGTTAGGGCTTCCTGACTATTTTTTGGTGCCTGCTTCCCAGCTATTTTTGGTGCTTGCTTCCTAACTATTTTTGGCACCTACTTCCTGACCTGTTTTCTGGCGCCTGACTCCTATTGATGATTTGTCGATTGACCAAGTCAATGTTGACCGATTGACCAAGTCAATGTTGATCGGTTGACCAATTGACCATGCACTTTTGAAGGAGGTTGTTGCACAAAAGATAGAGGAGAAATAATTTGTATTCTTATGCATATTAGATTTTTGTGATTAAAATAGAATAAAACACTTTTATTCTATTTTGACTATGTAAGCTTTTTAAAGGCATTATTTTAGGATGCATTATTCTAGGATTAGTTGTTACGTACACCTAAGGATTAATATTGATTCCTTTGGTGAACGAACATGCTTGTAAATAGGAAAATAATATCTATTATTCTAAGATTAGTATTTATGTACACCTAAGGATTATTATATTTATTCCTTTGGTGAATAAACATGCTTGTAAATAGGAGAATAATATCTATGCAAGAAACATGTTGTAACAAATCACATTATGTGATTGAAAGGAGACCAATTTATTATTGTAACAAGATCTGGTTGTGGTCTATATAAGAACACAGGCCAGACGAATACAGAATCAATCAATCAAGCACACAGAGAATTAATTTATTTATTTTTTTGTACAATTTATTAAGAGTTACAAATACTCTTATTTGCTTGGAGAAATATTTATGTAATTAGTTGGGTGGACTATCTGTGGGAGCCTGGGCGCTCACTCCCTGTAGTAGTCCTCCCCTTTTTATTTATGTTATTTATTTTCATTAGTTAGATTTCCTACTTTATTTTAATGTAGTTGTGTTTATTTTCCTGTACTTTATTTCCTACATTTTTATTTTAGCTTTAGTTTTAGTTAATTTATTTTTTTACACTTTATTTAGTTTGGCTGAAATCAAAATGCACAAACATCCCCCACCAAACTAAATAGGTACAAAGGAATTCATTTCCCACATTGTAGGCATATATTGTGTATGGCATTCACAAGTTTACGAGCTATCCTGGGTTGACAAATTAAATGGAGGCAATAAATTGAACTGTAGATTAACCAATGTTTTACCCAACATTTTGGCACCGTTGCTGAGGAGTGTCTAAATTGTAGTGTTTGGGAATGAACTCGATGTACTATAATAATTGTATAAATAGGAAATAAATTGTGTTGTTGAAAAGTTAAAAAATTAGGTAATGAAGGATTTCTAGTGTGTTTTAAATGGTTTCATGAAATTAGAGAGAAATGGCACAACCCATGTCTGATAGTTAAATATTTTACTATTAAGGATGTGTTTATTTACACAGAAATCATTAGGGAATTATGCCTCAAGAAGCCTAGTTTTAAAGAAAAAAATACAAGCTTACCATTTCTCAACTATTGGTCAATTCTAAATGCTAATAGTAGTAGAAGGAAAATGATATTAAAAAAAATTAAAATAAAAAATAAAAAAAAGCAAAATTTAAAAACATTTTTCTAGGAGTCTCCTCTTCACTTGCGCTTAAGGTGATTGCGCTTAAGGTGATCTTGTGAATCAAAAACTAGCATGTGTTTTTATAATACTGCTATTTTTTATTTTTTTATTAAAAAATAGTAGTCATTTATCTGCCTGCACAATTTGCCACTGATTTGAAAGAATTTAGTTTTGAGGCCATAAAGAAAAAAAAATCGCATGCTATAAAATATCATGCTAGTTGATGAAGTAGAGGATAAGAACAAATGAAAATTTAGTCGTATCAAATTTTTGACCAGACTAAAAAACTTATCATAGTCCTCAATTTTTAGAGACTAGTTCAATAGTAGGCATGGGGGAGACCCCACCTTCATTTTTACCACCAACAACACAATGAACGTTGTTCACTATGTTCAATTAAAAAATAATAATAAATAAACAACGGTATAGCAGACTACGCAAGGTATCCAACAAATCAGGTGGAATTACTATGTAAACAGTGATTTTTGAGTTGTTCGGATTGTAGGTGGGATATGTCTGATCACAAATGTTGTGAAAATATGGCTCCACTTTGCAATGATTCATTCAAGCAATTGTTGGATACCATAAAAGATCACGGTAACAATGTGGCATACCCATTGTGGAGGATGTTATCCACACAATCTAGCTACAAAAATTGTAGAAGGCCAGGAGATCAACTTCTTGGAGGATGTAGCCATTGTTTCCAACAATCAACATCTGCATATAAAATTAAAAAATTAGTTTAAATTTTATTTTAATGTTATTAGTTTAGAATTTTACTTTAATTTAGATTTTTTGTGTTTTGTAGGACAACATGAAGTGCGGTGTAGATGAATAAGGAGATGTTTATGAAAATTTCATAAAGTGAGATTTATACGTGGAGTTCGTAATAGCACTATATGAACCATTTTGTGTACCTTGATCATGTAGCATCCAGTCCAAACAGGTGAAGCGAGTAGAGTTTGCCTTGACAACACAAGCACCCGAAGGCAGGCTAAGTAACCCTGATCAAGTGAAAGGCTTCCAGCCCAAGGTGTTTGTGGAACTTGAGGAAAGTTTTATTGCAAAGTGTGTGATTGTTATAGCCTGAGAAGATGATGGACAAAAAGTTAGAGATGCTACACCAAGAGTGGAGTAGAGTGCCAAGATGATGTTCGAGTAACAGTCAATGGGCTTCATTTCCAACTAGCTCACATTTACGAGATTGGATCAAACATCAACATGGGGGAGACCCCATACCATACCAATAGTTTTGACAAATGTTCATACATTCATAAAAAAAAAATCAAAATCTGAAAAGTTCTAGAAAATTCCAAAAATCTAAAAAATTCTGGAAAAAATTCCAGAATCTAAAATTTATTTGGAAAACTCCAGAATCTAAGAAAAATCTAGAAAAAAATCCATAAATTGAAAAATTCTAGAAAATTCCAAAATCTGAAAAATGATGAAAAAATTCTGGAAAAATTCCAGAATCTGCAAAATTATGGAAATTTTCAGAATCTGGAAAAAAAAAACAATATGAATCTGAAAATTTCAAAATCTGAAAAATTCTGGGAAAATTCCAGAATCTGAAAAATTCTGGAAAATTCCAAAATCTGAAAAATTATGGAAAATTTTAGAATATGGAAAAAGAAAAGAAAAGAAAAAAAATAGCAATGAAATTGTTCTGCTTAACATAGCTTTTCTTTTTGCTTTGGATGAAATCGTGCCCCAAATGCAATCCATAGGCAGTTTGGGAAACCTAGGCCTATCACGCATAGGTTCCATGATTCCTATTTTTCTGCTTTCATGTGTTTAGTTTTCTTTCGTATGTTTAGTTTACAGAACACGAACTTGAACAATCTGTATGGTAGTCGGTTGACTTAAACGAGGCCTGATAGATACAAGCATCTCATGCCGTATTGGGAGAGCAGTAATGTAGAAAAAGGCACTTTTTCTCCACCAAGGAGATAGTGACTACAATCAAACCTGTAGAAGTGACTTCTTCCCACCTAGAGGAAGGCACCAATAAGTGGTGTCAATCTTCCACCAGGAAGAGCGATGCCCAAAAAAAGTGTATATATATATATTATCTCCAAGATACATCAATGTCAAAGCAACAACATTTTCTAGGTCATCATAATTTCAGACCGCATGTAGATGTTTCGCACCATCCGACATTGTACATATCATGATCTACAAAATTCATCCAGGTATGTACTGAATTTTTTTATTAATTATTTGCATAGTTATTTTAAAAATTATTTCTATGTTAATACCAATAGATGCCCCTATATTTCTCTTTATTAATTCTCCCATCAGAATTTAGCCACATGACATGCCTTAGACAGGAGAAGAATTTCATTGCCCTAGGAATACTTAAAAAAAAATAGGTATGGGGAGGATCTTACTTCCCATATACAGGCCTTCTTTCCATATACAGGTGACTGCTTCCCATATACAGTCCTGATTCCCATATACAGACACCTACTTCCCATATACAAGCGCCTGCTTCCCATATACAGGCCTAATTTCCATATACAAGCACCTGCTTCACATATACAGGCCATATACAAGCGTCTATTTCCCATATACAAGCTCTTAACTCCCATACATACAAGCATTTGCTTCCTATATAGGGAGGCGTCTGCTTCCCATATATAGATGCTTGCTTTCTATATATATATATATATATATATATATATATATATATATATATATATATATATATATATACCAAGGGGTTATGACATGTCAATTCTTTCAGCATGGGGGAATGATGAGCACCAGAAATGCTCATTTTATATACACTTTTAAGGGGATCATTATTGGTTTAAATTAGTATTTTTTTTAGCAAAAAACCCCTTGCGGAGCCACCTTGGTCTGAGAGACCATGAACAAGGGGTTCTACACCGTCAAAGTCACCCGGGAGTCGCACCCGACCCTGCCCGCACCAACATTATCAATTGGATTTTGGATACCCAATTTAGCTTTTTGGTAGGGTGGAGATTTGAACCTGGGACCTCCCTTGGAGGATTGCCCTCTCCTCTCTAACTCGCTTACAACACTTGGGTAAATTAGTATTTGAAATGTATTTTTATATAGATTTTGCATATAATTGATAGAAAATGAAGTATTATGCTTGACTAGTGTTTTTAGTGGAAAGTGTGTGTAAATGCAGGTTTTTGCTACTAATCTGGTGTTTTGAGTCTACATCCCATTTGGGCATGGCAATGCATAAAGACATCTTGAAAATAACAGCAGTAAATGGTGAAATCAGGTGTTTGACTCATGAATATTGGCGGTGCTTGATTCCTGACTATTGGTAGCACCTGCTTCTCGACTATTTTTAGCACCTGCTTCCCATCTATTTTTGACCCTTCTTCTCGACTATTTTCTAGCATCTACTTCCCAGCTATTTTTGGTGCCTGCTTCTTGACTATTTATGTTGCCTGCTTCCCGACCTATTTTTTGGCACCCGACTCCTATTGATGATTGGTCGATTGACCAAGTAAATGTTGACTGGTTGACCAAGTCAACATTGATCAGTTGACCAATTGACCATGCACTTTTGAAGGAGGTTGTTGCACAAAATATGGAGGAGAAATAATTTGTATTCTTATGCATATTAGATTTTTGTGATTAAAATATAATAAAGCACTTTTATTCTATTTTGACTATGTAAGCTTTTTAAAGGCATTATTTTAGGATGCATTATTCTAGGATTAGTTGTTACATGCACCTAAGGATTAATATTAATTCCTTTGGTGAACGAACATGATTGTAAATAGGAAATAATATCTATTATTCTAAGATTAGTATTTACGTACACCTAAGGATTATTATATTTATTCCTTTGGTGAACGAACATGCTTGTAAATAGGAGAATAATATTTGTGCAAGAAATGTGTTGTAACAAATCACGTTATGTGATTGAAAGGAGACCAATTTATTATTGTAACAAGATCTGGTTGCGGTCTATATAAGAACGTAGGCCAGAAAAACACATAATCAATCAATCAAGTACACAGAGAATACTTTATTTATTTTTTTGTACAATCTATTAAGAGTTGCAAATACTCTTATTTTCTTGGAGAAATATTTACGTAATTAGGTGGGCTGACTATCTGCGGGAGCTCGGGTGCCCACTCCTTGCAGTAGTCCTCCCATTTTAATTTATGTTATTTATTTTCATTAGTTAGATTTCCTGCTTTATTTTAATTTAGTTGTGTTTATTTTCTTGTACTTTTATTTCCTGCATTTTTATTTTAGCTTTAGTTTTAGTTAGTTTATTTTTTTGCACTTTACTTTATTTAGTTTGGCTAAAATTAAAATGCACAAACATCCCCCACCAATTTAATAGGTACAAAGGAATTCGTTCCCCACACTGCATGCATATACTATGTATGACACTCACAAGTTTACGAGTCGTCCCAAGTTGACAAATTAAATGGAGGTAATAAATTGAACCGTAGATTAACCTTTGTTTTGCCCAACACTATGGATAAGGGTGGATCAAGTGGGTGACCATAATCCTTAACAGTTTATATGCTTAACGGTGTAATCAAGGCATCTTAAACCACATATTCATCAATACTAGGATTGGTGAGGTGGACTACAACTTGTGAGGATGTGGATGTGGTGGATGGAGTGGATGTAGAAGTAGAAGGCTCATGGATGACTTGTGGCTTAGATAATGAGAGGGATGTATGGTGATATGGCATCTCACAATCCATTAAATCAACTTATGAAACAACAACTGGTGGAGATGAAGATGGATTTGGTTGAGGATTTTAATGGATGATTGATGAGACTGATATGGATGGAATGGTAGTGTATGTAATGGGTGATGATGAATGAGTGGTGGTAATGGGTAATGTTGTTGATAATGTGGGTGGTGTGGATTGGGTTTGACCACATGTACATGAAGCCGATTATGATGAAGGTGGGGGTGTCGAAGTGGAAGCCTATTATTTGGTAGTGACGGAAAGCTCCTCAATAATAGGAGCTTTGGATGAAGAAGTGTGTATGGTATGGTTTATGGGGTGATGAATATGTGTGTGGATGGAAGTGTGGATTTGTAGGGATTTGAGATGAAGTTGCAATACTTAAATAATTTGATGTCTGCTGGTATGCAATGAACATGTTCCTCATGTACATATTTTAATCATTGATGTAGTATGGAAGGAACATATCTCATCTCCCTAATCTAGGGATGTCCAAGGAGTACATTATAAGCCATGCACCCCTCCAAGATGTGGAACATGGTATGCAATATTTTTACCCCCACTTCTATGGGTAAAACAATAGTGCCAACTATGGAATAAAGAGAATCATTGAATGCTCTTAGAGTGAAGGTGGATTTGATTATGTGTGATGGCAAAAGGTTGATATGTTGAAGCGCGGATGTGGTGATGATGTTGATGTAGGATCTAGTGTCAATAAATATTCATTTAAATGGTTTCTTATCAACTTGAGCCATAATATGTAGTGGAAGGTCCACTGATTTTGATGAAATTGATTTAATTTCAAAATCATAGAATATGATGGAAGGCTCCATGCATGTTCGAATACTCCCTATAAAATTATTGAAGGCATTAGTATGTTGATTAGAGTTCAATTTATTTTAGGATTTCCATTAATACCTCATGGTGTGGGGAAGATTATTGTATTAGCTCATAGATAGATAGTTTTTCTGAAGCCATTTTGAGGCTAGTTGTCAGCTAGCTACTCAGTGAAATGGTGGGTCTTTGTGGATGATTAGATGGATGGATTGGAAGGTGAATTGGTTGGGATGAATTGGCAGAAAAATTTATGGGTGATGATGAATTGGTAGGTTGTGGAGACACATTTTCTTGTGGTGATTTAGGAGGTTGAAATTTCTACTATTGTTCTTTTTGTCTATTGGTTCTTCTTTGACCTCAGGTGACTACATGAATAGCCTCCAAAAACCTTGATATTGTTGTATTTGATTAACTTAATTATGAGAAGTTATGGTATTTGATCCCCTTATCATTTGTTGTTGTTCCTCATGATGAGGAAGTGGCATTTGGTATATACCAAGGATTTGATTTTATTGAGCCAAGGGACTATCAAATTTAATGGCCCCTAGGTTTATTATGTATTGTACTATGTCTTTGAATGTGAAGTATTTAATTTTGTACCCATTTTTTTGATGGTAAGGACAAAACAAATGTTCCCTATAGCCCTTTCCATATTTATTTTGATCATCTAGCTTAACTTAGAGAAATGCAAGTGCATTTATGTCGTACAACCTACAAAATATGGATGTATATAATTTGAGTAAGTGTGTGTAGATACGATTTTATTAAACAAATTGGTGATATTGGCGATTTTCCATAGTTGAAATTGTGTTATGAAGTTGTTGATGTGGGGTGAAAGGATACATGTTGCGGTTGTTTTTGCATTGGTTTTTGTTGTTGTTGAGTCATTATAGACTAAATTAGGACCACTTGATTTACTTGACTTGGATTTTATTGGCCAGAATAATTTTCTTTTGATTGGCCCTTGTTTTGCCATTCCTTTTTCTTTGGTTTTATCTTACTCTCTTAGATTTTTATCTCTTCTATGACACGGGCCTAGGGAGAGCTTCGTTGAATGTTTTGTATTGTTGTAGTTGTAATAACAAAGATATGGTTTTTAAGAAACTCCTTGCGAACATTTAATTCAATTGTTCCATTCGTAGAAAGAATGGCAACTTGGAGATAACTTCCCTCTAATGGTTTCTAAAATCATAGAGTAACTCTTCTTCGAATTGTCTAAGGTTGTACAGGTTAGTCAATGTGGTTTTCTTGTTGGGAATGGGAAAATATGAGATTTATTATACATGAAAAGAGTACAATATATAGGCGTAAGTCTATATTAAGTACTTGACAAATGTCACAGAACATGACAAGTTTCAAAGAAGGCATACTACACATTAATATTCTAACATTCCTCCTTAATGTGCACTATCTTAACTATAGAGAAAAAAATAAGTCAACATTAGATAACATTCCCCTTCTCTAAAAGAACCCTATCATCCTCCTTTATTACATGATTTTGTATAGGCTCGTGCTCTTTGCGCTTGGCTCTCCAACTATGAATAATGTTTTGGTTTTAATGTGAATGGCCTAAGGCCCAAAGAATGCCCCTTTATCATGTGATAGGGAAATGTTTTTTTTTTTAAGTGGAGGAAGCCACTTTACTATATGAAGGCCTTACATGGACATTGATTTATTCCAAAGGATATTCCAGAATACACCTCTACGAGGGAAATTGAAATTGTAATTCTATTTTTTATTCCGCAAGTGCGATGCTAGGAATATTCTAGGGGAATATTCTCTGATGCCAAGAATATTCTAGATTCCTAATGTGAAGATTGTTGTTTTTTTACAAGATGGAGGCCTCATTGAGAGTGGAACATAAGGGTATTTATATTTATCAAAAAGGTTTTTCTGAGACAGACATAATGGTGGTGTTATTTTTAAGTTTTAAGGCAATTTGGTATATTTTTTTAGCCTCAAATATTTTTGTATCATGGAGTGCACTCTCGGTTGAACCCAACACTCCCAAAGCAAATTTGTATGTGATCCTAGTATCTAGTATTCTCCTCTATCATACTTGGTGGATGCATCGGCTAGTTACCCATGCATTCCGGTAAGATGATATGATTGCCATAAGGACACCTAATCTAGGTACTACATACATAGACACCCTAGACTCTATTCGAGGATTTTTTTGAATCCACTTCTGAAGACTACAGACATAGACACTTTAGAAGATTCTATTCCCTTCCTTCTTCTCCTCCACATTCAAATTTTGTCTATGGATCATTTTATTGTATTTGTTGAGTGCATTTTTGGTAGAGATCAACACTCATATGGCTCTAATTATTTTGTATTAAGATACATTTTCGATAGAGACCGACACCTTCTAGATTGTGTTTCACCATGAGGGGGGATATGATATTCATGGTGAACCTAATCAATGACCTACGAGAGGAAACATACCTATAGGATGATATGCAAAGGCAACAGATCCAGAATTGGTTGACCCTAAGGTACCTAGGATGACCCTGAAGCACTTAGATGGCTGACCTAGAGGTAATAGATCCAAGTGCCTAAGGATCAACCACTTTTGGATTTGTTTCCTCTACAAGTCATCCTCTAGCGATGTTACATTTCATGAGTATCCCCATATAATCCTCCTCATATGGCCCCAACTTTGGAATTAACTAATGAAATAGTTACTCCCTTGATACATACAATATCATCTAGTCCTTCCTCTTCACTCATAAATCAAGAATTTCCTCCATAAGAAGAACTCCCCACAAATGATCCATGTCCTCCATCTTATTCTACTCCTCCATCTAATGATCAAGCCACATCATCCAATCCTTTACCTAAGTGGTTTCAAGCCACCATAGATGAAGCTCAAAGTCATTTTCCCACTTATACAGGTAAAAGGCCTTCAGCCCTAAGACACCAAGTAAATTATACCCTCATGGCCAAAGTCCTTATCCAACCTGAAACTTCTAATTTCAAAGAAGAATTTGGTGATCCTAAATGTGTTCTTTCCATGGATCAATAATTGGATTCCATTTAAAGGAATCACACTTGGAAGTTAGTTGATTTACCCCAAGGTAAATATACCATTGGCACAAAATGGGTGTACAAGGTAAATTATAAATCAGATGGATCATTAGATTGCTATAAGGCTTGCCTAGTAGCTCAATATTACAAGAAACAAAAATGAATTGATTAAGAGGATACTTCTGCTCCTATGGAAAATATGACTACAGTCAAGATATATATTTCTTTGGTAGCTCAAAAGCATTGGCCTATATATCAGATGGATGTCAAAAGTGCATTTCTCAATGGTAACTTGAAGGAGGAAGTGTATGTGAACCAAACACCAGGGTACACAGTTGAAGGCCAAGAAAACAAAGTCCTCATATTGAAGAAAGCTCTATATGGGTTGAAGCAAGCACCTTGAGCTTGGTATGCAAAGATTGACTCCTATTTCATCAAACTTGGTTTCACTAGATCTATAGCAGAATCTACTCTCTATGTGAAATATTGGAGGAATCGTATTATTTTTGTTACATTATATGTGGATGATCTTCTCATTACATGTGATGACACAAAAGAAATAATATTGATCAAGGAGGACTTATGTAAAAATTTTGATATGACAAACGTAGGCCTCCTCCACTATTACTTAGGCATAGAGGTATGGCAACAACCTAGTAAGATTTTTATCTCATATGCTTGATACATTCAGTCTATTTTGGAGAGGTTTCATATGGAGTGTAAGCCCTCCCCCACTCCCATGGAAACCATGTTGAAAGTGGTTAATAGTGATGATGAAGAAAGTTTTGATGGCACCCTATATAGGAAGCTAGTTGGAAGTTTGATCTACTTAACTTCAACTAGACCAGATATTTCCTATTCATTTGGCCTTATTTCCATATTCATGTAGGATCCTAAGAAGAGCCATTGGATAACAACTAAGAGGATTTTGAGATTCCTAAAGGCCACCCCACATCATGGCCTTATATACACATCATGTGATGATTTTTATTTGATTGACTACACAGACTTAGATTAGGCTAGTTGTCCTGAAACTATAAGATCCATATAGGCTATTGTTTTTAGTTGGGCCAGGGCTCTGTTTCATGGAGCACCAAGAAGCTAAAATACAGTTTCATTATTTTTAGTAGAGACTAAATATAGATCAGCAATTGAGGCAACTAACGAGGTAATTTGGTTGAGGAAATTATTTTAGGACATTGGTCTATTCATAAATGGACCAAATTATATATATTGTGACAATCAAAGTACCATCAAGATGACCAAGAATGCACTTTTCCATGCTAGAAAAAAACACATTGAGATCCATCATCACTTCATCAGAGAAATGGTCCAAGAAAACATTATACACATGGATTATGTACCAACTCAATATCAAGTGGCTGAAATCTTCACCAAGTCACTTGGGAAAGACAAGTTTTCTTAGTTTAGAAAATTGCTCTATGTATGTAATAGAAGTCAACATTAAGGGGGAATGTTATCTAATGTTGACTTATTTTTTCCTATAGTTAGGAAAGTACACATTAAGGGAGAATTTTAGAATATTATTTTAATGTGCACTATGACTTTCTTTAGTTTTGCCACTTGTCTTATTTCCAGTTTGAGTTCTCCAACTCGAGTTATGTGTCTTCTACATGACACTTGGAGTAGAGATTAATACACTTGTAAAATCTTCCTCATAGGCTTTATGCCTATATATTGTAACATATTTTGTGAATACATTGTGCCTTTTGTTTAGTCCCAAAATTGTTTCAAAGAAGGCATAGTGCACATTAATATTCTAGCATTTCTTGCAAACATTGAGGGAAAACCTATCCAAAAATTTATCTACCAATTTTTCAAATGTGTAATTTTTGTGGTGAGGTAGATGATTATACCAGTCTTGAGCATCTCTCCACAATTTCTAAGGAAAAATTTTGAGCATCAAAGCATTTTGATCTTGAATCTGAAAACATGAGTGGATAAATGTGTTGATTTTCTCTCTAGGGTCCGTAGTCCCTTTAAATTTGTCAAATTTTGGTACTGCAAATTTTTATGGATATGGCGATGATGGTACCAAAAAAGGAATAGGTTGATTGATTGGTTGTCTCAAGGTAGGCTTTTGGTACATCATACCAGTATTATGTTGAATCAAGCTATCAATTTTTTGTTGCATGGCTTAGATTTTAGGGTCTTCTCCATGTGTGTAGAGGCCCTGAATTTTTTAATGATTGTGTAAAGGTG
The DNA here is from genome assembly GCA_028583015.1 of Wollemia nobilis. Classification (NCBI taxonomy): domain Eukaryota; kingdom Viridiplantae; phylum Streptophyta; class Pinopsida; order Araucariales; family Araucariaceae; genus Wollemia; species Wollemia nobilis. The sequence continues at coordinate 4,230,181 of JAQPPZ010017258.1, forward strand.
GGGTATGTGGAGTGGTGAAATGGTGAGATGGAATGTGGTGTTGATGGTTGGATGGATTGAAGGGTGCTTAATGATGTTGGGTAGGTTGTATTTGGTGATGGAATTATTATTGTTGATGAAATGAGGGTGAGGTTTGGGGAATGGAAATATGCTGGTTTGTGGAAGTGGGGTTGATGTGAGTGAATGGAGGTGTAGTTATAGCAACCTGAGAATATTGTGATACCCAAGATGGATCATGGGTGAAGAAATTATATTGGCTTGGAATGGAATGTGGTTTGAAATATGTTATATGTGTCTATTTTTGGGGTAATAATGAGCATCTTTCTAACCCATTAGCAATTGGTTGATGTATTGTCATACTTGTTGTATGGCAATTTCTGAAGTAGATTGTGTGGGTGTGATAGAGTTGGATGTGGGTGAGGTGTAGGTGTTTGCAATGTTAGTGGATGTTGGTGGAGGGGAAGTTGTGAAAGAAATCACAACAGAATGAGGGGTAGTGGATGGAATGGTAGATGGAATTTGTGAATTTGCATTAACATGTGCTTCATAGAGTGGATTGGTATAGGTAGTGGTATAGGTAGATAGGATGGAGGTGCTTTGGCTATGTTATGGTGGAGAAACTTGATATGAAGGTGCAGACGATACCTCAAAAAGAGGGTTGGATTATACTTTATGTTAGAAATAGATCATATTACATCATTTAGGCCATGTAAATGTACCTACCAAGGTACATACTTAGGACATTAGATTACTTTAGGGTGAAGTTACCTAGTTTCTTCATGCAATGTAATAAATGCACAAGTGTCAATGTGCAAGTTGTACATGTGCAAGTTATCCCTTCCACATCTAGATAGAATGTTGGCTAAGGAACCTATCTTCCTATATAATGGTCTTCTTGTCTTAGATCACATACAACATCACAACAACCATGACTTATAGCATTTTAGAGGATAGATTAGATAAATTCACCCATATTGGATATGGGTGCAATGTAGTCTAGTAGAATTATTCATGGAGTGTTCATTTCCTCCATAACTACATTGTATTAATTTTCATCATTTTTATTTATAACATATTTTAATCATCTCAAAATTTTACTTTCTTTCATATTATTTCTACATCTTGTGATTGCTATCTCCCATTGTATACAACATCAAAAGCTAACATTGGTATCAAAGCTATGGTAGATCTAGCCATAGTAAAACCACCATTATCCATGAGCCTAAGTTTTTTGTCAACTTGACACACCTTTGGACCAGTCATTGTCAAAAACTCTCAAAAGAGTCTAGGTGGTAGAATCAAGGAGAGCCACAAGTGAGGATTGAAAGAAATATCAGTTTTAAAAATACTAAGATTGCATTTGGCTAGAGTCTTTCCACATATTTTTAGGAAAAACTCGTGAAGACTAGGACTCAGCATTCAATCCACTAGATTGACAAATCAACTAGTGAAGATAATTCAGGATATCTAGAATTTCTTAACTATTTCCCAAAGTTTATTTTATTGCAAAATATAAATCTTAGAATATTGGAATTCCTCCTACAATAGAATTCTAGGAGACTTCAACTCCGTTTCCTGAAGGTTGACGTATCTTCATGGTGTAGAGGTTAGTTTCTTGTCCAAGAAAATAATACTAGGAAAGAAGACTTCTGGAGAAGAGTTGTGGTGAAGTTAGGAGATAGGAAATTTTCATTACTAAATTGATAACTTCACACAAGAATAAAATTCCATAGTAGCCTTGATCAAGAAGAAAAGGCCATAAAAGCCCTAATCTAGAAGAAAAGGCCATAGAAGCCTAAATCTAGAAGAAAAAGGCCACAAAAGCCTTGATCTTGAAAAAGGCCAAAGAAGCCTTGATATTGAAGAAAAATGCCATAGAAGTCTTGATACTGAAATAAGGCCATAGTAGCCTTTATCTTGAAGAAGACTCCAGAAGTAAGTATTTGATTCAAAAGGAGATTAAAATTTTAGTACTAATACTTTGTTGTAGGAAAAGGAGATTTAGTGAGTCAAGAAAACTTCCTACAAGAAATCTAGGAAAAGTATCTTCTTCAGAATCAATCCAACACCTAAAAGAAAAGATATCAAGAGAAGATCTCATTGAAGAACTTCTAGTATTGGAAGAAGAAGGACTAGGAGAGTCTTGCTTGAATCTAGAAGTAGCAAAAGTGAAGATCCAGAGGAATATCTCACCACCAACACTTCCAAGAGTAGAAGGTTGAAGAAAATATCTCAAGGAAGACTAGAAGAAATTGCAAGATCAAATACCTTGGAGAGGTCTCAATGAGAATCTAGTAAAAGGCTTGGAGAGCCTTACTAAAGAAATCATCAAAGAAGAACTCATTGGAGAAATCCACTACCAAGGAGAAGCCCCTGATAATGTTGCCATCCGACAACAAGCCTAAGAGGAGAAGAATTTGGCAAGGAGTGCCAAATAATAGAAGAAGAATCAAGTAAAGACCTCAAGACACTCAGAATATTGAGAAGAAGATCATGTTTGAAGTCAAAATTTGATAAGAATCTTGAAGGAAGATTCAAAGAGAATAAGCCTACCAAATCCAAGATATTTTGAGATTACCTCTCACAATAAGAAGGCACTGCTTCAAAAATGAATATTGAAGAACACAAGCTTATACTGAGAGGGGGGGTGAACTGTATAAGAGCACTTTTTACTTTTATTTCAAAATCAATATTATGCAATGTATAGATAACAATATCAATAGAAGTAATAAAAGCAATGCACAAAACACCATACACAATAGAGACACCAATTTAACATGGTTCACCCAAATATGGCTACCTCCATGGAGAAAATATTTCACTAAAATTTTCTCAATTGGTCCCTAGGGAATCCTTCCCAATTACAATGTTTGTGGACCTCTATCCAAAGGAGATGTTGATCCCCTAAATATAGTTTGTGGATCTCTATCCACATGAGAACTCCTTCTCCTATGCTCTGGTTGGTGATCCTCTAGAAGACTACTACCTCCACTACACTGGTTTATGGATCTCTCTCCACTAAATACTTTTGTCCCCACTCAGAAGACATGTCCTCACTGCCTTGGCTAATGGATCTCTATCCACTTGAGACTAATATCCTCTCTGCTCTATCACCTTCAAAGCTCTGTCTCAATTTTGTACTAAACATAGTCCAGTCGGTCTAGCACAGCTTTGCTCAAATATTACACTAAACATAGTCCAGTCGGTCTAGCATAAGTCTTCTCAACAAGTCCACTCAAATATGCACTAAACACAGTCCATTTAGTCTAGAACAAATATGCTCAATCTCTATCTCTGGTCTAGCACAAACTTGTCCTCAAATCTGCACCAAACTCTGCTCTCAAATTTACACTAAACACAGGCTATTCAATATAGCACAAATCTATCCTCGATCTCTATCCTCAAGACTTAACTCAAGACTTGACTCAACTCTATTGGATCTACCCCAAACCTTAACTCAAGGTTTGAACAAATCAATCAACTCTGCTCTCAAGTATTATCAAAGACTTATCTCAAATCTGCCTTGTAATCTTCCATAAAGTCTCACACCAATTTGTCCACAAGTCCTCTCTAGAACTTGCTCAAATTTTCTCTACAAGTCCTCTCTAGAACTTGCTCAAATCTGCTCTACAAGTCCTCTCTAGAACTTGCTCAATCTCATAGAAACATAAAGAGAATTTTTAGAGACTCAATATTTTCTATACTCAATCACTCTCTCAAATAAATCTCATAGAATCATAAAGAGAATTTTTAGAGACTCAATATGTTCTATACTCAAAGCTCAATCACTTTCTCAACTCAAATCAATCTCATAGAATCATAAAGAGAATTTTTAGAGACTCAATATGTTTTATACTCAAATATCAATCACTTTCTTAACTCAAATTAGAATATAGGATATTTTGTTTTATGGAAATTGAACAATCACTTCATACATCCACTTGACTAGGCTTCAATCAACTCTACTCAACCAATCACTCAATAAACAATCCTTTCTCACAAACCCTAGTCCAAGCATGTAACCATCAACTCAAAATGTTTCCAAAAATGCTCAACAACAAATCTCACATAAAAATGATACTCATGATCTTTCCAAACCCTAGTTCAAGTTCTTTGCATAACAACTCACTTCAACAACCATGCTTATCAAACAAGGTTTTAACCACAACTCTTAATTTCAGAAAACCTTGAAGCATTAACTCAAACACTTCACTCAAACAATGATCTCAACAACAATGCTTATCAAACAAGGTTTTAACCACAACTCTTAATTTCAAAAAACCTTGAAGCATTAACTCAAACACTTCACTCAACCAATGATCTCAACAACAATGCTTATCAAACAAGGTTTTAACCACAACTCTTAATTTCAAAAAACCTTGAAGCATTGACTCAAACACTTTCAAAAAGGAAACCCTAATCAAATCCTTTTCACTCCAAACTTTATTTTCAAACAACCAACTCAACCAAAGAAGAATTTTCCCATACCTTTTTGCTTGACAAGGAGTTGATCTCACAAATCTGCCACACTCACAATTACTTCTTTGCTAATATCAATAAGGGTTAGAAGAAAATTTTCTCAACAAAACATAGCACAAAATAATATCAAAATTACACCTTATCACTCCAACTTAATTAATAATCGAAACCCTCACAATAATCATAAAAACCCTTTATTCAAATTAACATAATATCCACAAAGTCTTAATCCTCCAAAATACCAATATAGAAATTTAAGACTTTATTAAAAACTAAAACCAGAAATCTTCTTATAACTCCAAGTAATAATTCTCAATTACCACCACTTATTTACTAAGAAAATCCTTCTAAATAATTTCCACAAAATAATCCTTATACCTCCCAACTTAGCAAATAATAAACTTTAATGCAAAAATATTTACCTCATCTTCGGAGGGAATCAAACCCTCAACCTTTCCCACAATGTGCACCTTAGTCGCAACCTCAACCGTTGCACGAGCTACGTGCTCATTTGAAATGAATGAAGCACCATGTGCTTCAAGACTTGCTCCCCTTTGTGCTTTGCCAAAAACAATGTGCACCTTGGGCACCTTAACCAACATGACTTCCAATGCAGTCACCATGTTTCGAACATAGGCCCTCACACTTGCAAACATCTTTGTACTTACCAACTCACCACTAGGCCACACTGTCCTATGTGCCTTTGGATTTTAATTCTTTCTATCTTAAACTTTGCACTGTCCATGAATTTCATAAATCTCACGAGCTCTTAATCTCTTTCGCATGCCAATTAATTATTCGAGCAAGGATAATGTTTTTTGTCTTTGGGCAATGTATTTATATTGCCTCCTTTGTACCTTGGGAGATGTTGGTGCTTCTATGAATTCCTTCCATGATGTCGGTGAAGATTCTAAAGGCACTTCAAATGCCTTTTCCTCCAAACCCAACCTTAGGGTTTATAAAATACATTTAAACTTTATAAAACCCACTTTGCTTTATAAAATATTATAATGAGAATTATAACTATTTTATTTGGGTTTTCACCATATCACTTTAATATTATAATAACCATTATTATAATATTATATCTTTTTTATGCCTTGGATAAATTGCTTCATTCTCACTGCATTCCATGTCGTAAATAATATTTATTTATAAAATAAATATTATATCTCCTTTTTAAATTATATTTTTTGCACTCATTCTCTTGATCTTTTGGCCTGCTTCATGGATATCAAATAACCATTTTTGACCCCTATGTTTCCTGTTGAATTACTTGATATTAATGATGAATTTATCTGGTCACATCAATGACAACTTTGACTTAGGGATTCAAAATGTCCAACAAATATCTCTTCAAATCTAAAGTAAAATGAGGAGACTACAAAAGGAAAACAAGCCACCAAAATCCTAGGCTCGTGAAATAAAGTTTGAGATCATCTTTTGGTGAAGACAAAGTTGTTCAAGGCAACCTACAAAGGGCTACAACATATTACACAAGGAAGCAACTTGGTGATCCCAGACACCAAGATCTACATCCTCTATAGAAGAGGTAAAATAGCTTTCAAAAAAAGGTATGCAACTATTGGTGCAAGTAGATTCATTAATTGGATTACTTATTAGATTTGTTTAAGCACATTAATTTGGATTAAAGTTGCAGAAAAAGAGAATTAAATTACAGTATTCAAAAGTGCAAAAAGAGAAATGTTTCTTTTAGGTTCATTTGCACTTTAGGAGTTGATTATATTTCAGGATTTCAATTATCTATCAACTACCTATCATATACTTTGGAAAGCAAAATAAGACTAGCTCCTACTACCTTTGCTTATAATTAAATTGAAGAATAATTCTTGAAGATTCATTTCATATTATTCTTGATTAGTTGCAATAAATTGATTGAGTGCATTAATTTTTTATAGTTAATTGGAGTGATAAGGTGAAATTTTTAGTGCATTAAAAGTGGAAATTTATTAGATTCATTTGCACTATCTTATTGCTCTCAAAATATTGTTATTTGTGTTCTCGAGAAAGGCACAAAAATAAAATTTATCAAAGTGTCTATAGACACTATCAGTGCACAAAAATTTACAAATTTGAGTGGCCTAAGGAAGCCACAAAATTATATCAATCCTCCAATAATTGGAGAATAAAGTAACCACCAAAAGATCAGCAAAGGAAACCTTGAACAAGACTTGGTGAGTCTCAAGTTCAAAGCACATTAAGTTTTCTGCAAAAGAAATAGTGTAGAAAATATAGCAAAAATAGAGCTTCTATCAAGTGGCTACAAGATTGGATCCATTCATAAAATATCCAAGAAAAAAGAGGAAGGTGTCTAATAATAGAGACAACCTTGAAATCCCTCATATTGCATTTAAAATTCTACCATAAAACCAACTGAAGGTGGTCATTCACTAACGTCCTTCTAAGCACATCAAAGGAGGTGGATTTGAAAGTGTCTCAAGGGCTCAAAATCCACTGGAAAAAAATCCAAATGTGGTTGTTCACTAATTTCCCTCCAAGCACATCAAAGGAGTCACTCTAAAGGCTCTTACTCTCTCATATTGAACGGTCGAACCTACAAGATACAAGATGAAAAATTAAAGGGAGAAAACAACATTATAATCTTCTACAAGGAGGATGTATAACAGGTGAGTAAAGAGTAAGATAGAAGCACCATTGGATCATTCCAGTATCCACATCTTCGAAGCAAAAATTAGTTTCTCAAGCCTCTAGATCGACGCTCCTCAACTTGGCCTGAAATAATCTACAATCAAGTGCAACTGATCAAAAAAGGAGCTATGGATATTATAGGGTTTAAATAACCTCCAAGAAGGATACGTTGAAGGAGCATTATAGAATATGCCCATGCACAAGTAGGAAGTGACATTTGTCACTTGAAACAATATTCTAATGCTCCTTAGTTGAGCACTCATCATCAACATCAAGGGAGTTACAAGCTAAATGTTGGTGCAATAAACTTATGAGGAACACTTATCTGAATGAAAGTCGTGCGCTTCATTAAAATAACTAACATCCATACGTTACCAAGTGTTCTCAAGCATATTCTACTCCTCAAGCATTCATGAAGAAATAAACGTGCCACTTGGAACTCATACCAAGATTCTCCTCTAATTTAAAAGCGTCAATTACCAAGACATTCAAAGGATCATTTACGTGTAAGTTCTATGAACATATGACAAAGCAGCAACATGGAAGCAAGGTGTGAAAGAGCTTTCAATGCTCTGAATAGAGAAGGTCAAAGGTAGAAATAAATGGCACCACATTTGGAATGTCTATTCCCACTAAGGTTCCAAGAAAATCATTGGAGGAAGATCCAAAGAAGCAACATCTATATTGTAGCCCATGCACAACGAATACAGTGTCAACTATTGAATGATATAAGGTAAGATTTATTCCCACCATAATATGCTTTCACTTTCTTGGGAGTTATAAGGTTGAACTTAGAGAAATAAAACAACATTGAAAGCTATGTCTTAAAGGCGAATAATATATCATATCAATATAATATTTGCAATATTAACATAAGAGCAATAAGGACTTCTACTAGGATTTATTTATAAAATATTTGCAAATATTATTGTGGTCTAATTTTATAAATTTGGGATTTATAAGGGTTACTACGTCAAATTGACTTACTAGAAATTAGATACACTTCAATCAAAAACCTAAAGGGATATTTAAAAGAGGTTATTAAAATATTTGTGCTAAGGTTGGAAATTTATATACTTGTCTCAAAAATCTCAAAAAATGATAATGAAGAACACAAGCTTATACTGAGAGGGCGGGGGTGAACAGTAAAGACCTCTTTTTACTTTTTCCTTTATAATTCAAAATAGTAAAGCAATATACCCAAAGCAATATCAAAGTAATGCACAATATCATCCACAAAGTGACACAAATTTTAACATGGTTCACCCAGAATGGCTGGGCTACGTCCACAAAACTTTTCTCTAAAAGTTATCTCAAAGTTCTTTGGGAAACCTTCCCAATTACAATGTTTATGAGCCTCGGCCCAAAGGAGATACCTTCCCCCAATCATAATTTATAAGCCTCTGCTCAAAGGAGATACCTACCCCCAATATGAATTTATGAGCCTCTGATCAAAGGAGATACCTTCCCCTCTGCTCTGGAAATGATCCCTCAGAAGATCAACTGCCTTTACCTCTTTCCAGCATGTGGAACTCCTTTCCATCAAAGACCTTCTATCCTCAATGCTTAGCCTAAGAGACCTATGCCTTCTATAATCACGTCCACAGCAGCTTAGCAACCTGTACCAAACACAGTCAATCAGTCTAGTACAAATCTTCCTCTGTCTATCAGATTTGTCCAACTCTTGAACAAATCAATCCTCTACATACAAGCCTTATCAAAGAGTTGCCAAATTTGTCTTCAGGTTCTTCTCATAGAACCAGTGCACCTCTGTCCTCAAGTTCTCTGATAGAACTATCAAACTCAGCTCACAAGTCCTCTGCTAGGACCTATCCAAATCTTCTAACAAGTCCCCATCGGAACCTGTCCAAAACTGCTCACAAGTCCCCACCAGAACATATCAAAAAATTGCTCACAAGTCCCCACCGAAACCTGTCCAAAACCTCAGCAAGCTCACCAAGAAAAACTTTCTTAGTAGGAAATCACAAGGTGAATTGTTAGAGACGCAATGTGATTTGTCAAACTCATATAAGCATAAAGAGAATTGTTAGAGACTCAATATGTTCTATACTCAACTCTCAATCTCAACTCAAATCAACTCAGCTCAAACTCAATATCAAATCTGAAAACTCAACTCAATATCTAAAATGGATAGGATAGAATAATTTTTTTTAAGAACATGAAACCCCAACAATTGCCAACTATGCAAAGAATCACATAACAATGATACTCATGTTCTTTTCACCATCAATAAGGGCTTCAACAACAATACTCATCAAACAAGGTTCAATCAACACAATTCAGCTCAAAACATAACCTTGAAGCATTTCACAATCAACATCAGAAAAGGGAACAAGTAGAACTCCTTTTCTCTCCAATATTGTTTGAACAAAAAGCATCCACCAACTCAACTCACAATAGCACAAAACAACTTTTCAATTCATCAACAAAGGAGTAAGCCCAACACTTTAACCAAGTAAAGAATAGCTTGATTATAACCAATTTAATGAAAGCTAATGTCAATCTCAAAGTTTCCCACTTAAGGTTTCACAACTTCACACAAGAAGCAATTCTAACCTTAAAACATCATGCTTTCATTTCCATAATCAACCAAAAGCACTCTCAACATTACAAGAAATATTTATCCCTTATACACCTTATTTCTCCCTTATAGTCTTATCAACAATAAACTTTATCTCTCATAAGAATGCAATAAGATAATGCAAACAACACCTTAAAAAGAATATTTTATCAACATAAAGCAAGCTTCAAACTCCTTATGACTCCTAAGCTATTTTTCTCTCTAATAAGCTTCCTCCATCCGCAAAATACACTAGCAAAAATTAATTTTGAAAATACCTTGGCCAACACCCAAAATCGCGCTATGGAGAAATTGCGCACGAACTCTAACACCACCCACTATGTCCACTTCAACAAAGAAAAAAACCCTTTCACGTTATTCAATTGCAGAACCTCCCGTTCGGGTAGCGTGCCAACAGCCTAGCTGCTACCGATGCGCCAAATACATCCGATGAGGTTTAAACCTCACTCTGTTTCCCTTGTACCTTCTGTGCCAGGGCTAAAATAAACAACAGGCCTCCCTGTCTTCTGACATGAACGATGACAACGAAACCTTACGACGGATACAAAACATGAACGATGGATATTCGAACAGCGGATCATGAAATCTCAATAAAGAAGAAATCGAACATCAGATCACGAAATCACAGCGAGCAACACTTTTTGAAAATACGGATTGGATAATCTTTGATCTTCATCATGGAAAATTTATATGCATATTTCCCATAAACTCTTGACGTCGACGAGGAGTTTAACATGTCGGCGGAGGAGTTGGCTAGCGCCCACAATCTTAGAACATAGCGCCATCAAAGTTAAGACATTTGTGCCATGGGTTAGGAGAACCCAATGCAAACAATAAATTAATATTTATTTAAAAATAATTAAAATAAACCTTAACAAGGTTTTTAATTATTTAAATAAATACTTCCTCCTGGACCCAAATGCATTAAACTAATGCATCCACCTGTAGTCTTTAAACCTGCCAACTGTCATGCCGTAACCTTCATCAAAACAAATTGTTTGACATCAAATCGAATTCCTTCAAGAGCTTCTTGACATCAATGACAACTTATACACTTGAGCAAAGGCAATGTACCCAAAGTACTCAAAATTGCCAATAATCTCCCCCTTTGTCATTGATGGCAAACCTTTACTGAAAACACTTCTCAAGAGCCAAAACTGAAAACAACTATGCTAACAACTGACCAACTATGCCCACAACTAAGAATCTTCCTTTGAAGTTTTGCTCCCCCTGACTTGAAGCTCTCCTCTTCACTTTGAATCTCTCCCCCTTACTCATATCTCTCCCCCTTTGTCATCAATGGCAAAGGGTCACCTTTGGGGCTCGGGACTAAGAATGAGCCTCTTAGCTTAGTCCCTCCCCCACCTCCTGATGAGGTGATTAATTTTGGTGTGGGAGTAAAACTCCCATTAGGCACTGATCATCATCAGCATCTATAACTTCCTTGTCGAGCCTTCTCTTGAACTCTTTGTCCATATTCCTGTTCTTGTCACTATTCTTTTTCTTGTTCTCATCCCTGTTCTTGTCCATGTCTTGATCCTTGGACCTGATCATGCCATTGTTCCTGTTCTTGTATTCTAGAATTTTAGCTCTACATTGTCTGATTATGTGACCTTCATTGTTGCACTTGAAACACTTGACAATGTTGTTTCTCTGAGGTAAACCTGATCTTTGAATCCACTTGTTCTGACCAAACCTGTTCTGACCAAACCTGTTCTGACCAAACTTGTTTTGACCAAACCTATTCTAACAAAACCTGTTCTGACCAAACCTATTTTGATCAAACATGTTCCTATTATTTACCTTGCAATAGACTGCCTTGTGCCCAAACTTTTGACAAGAGTAGCAATACCCTTGAAAGAAACTAGCACTTCTAAAATTTTCATTTACCTTCTTCACTTGAGCCATGCAATGTGAAGCCATGTGACCAAACCTGTGACAAGCAAAACATCTGCCTTGAAACTTTTCTTTATTTGACCTCTTGGGTCCTAGAAACTTCTTCTCATTCTGAATTCTGTTTTCTATTTTTGTGCATCTATCATTCAAGGACTCATGATCTGAAATACTTTCCTCATCAGAACTCTCTTCCTTTTAGAGTTTCTTACTAGACTCTCCAACTTGTTCCTTGTGTGGCTTAACAAAACCAAGGCCTGTTTTATCTTTTGTCTTTCTTTGACCTTTGATGAGTGACTTAACCTTTTTGGAGCTATCTTGAAACCTGTAAACCTTATCCTTGTAATCTTTAGTTTCCTCTTTCAAAGAAGCCATTTTCTGTTCTAACTCACTATACTCAAGAACCTTAGACTCTAACTCATCCTTGAGTTCTTGTGTCTTAGCTATAGAGAAGTCAAGACTTTCTATAAGATCATCTCTCTCCATACAACATTCATCTAACTTATCCTTGAGTCTAGCATTCTTCTTTCTTTCCTTTTCCAAAACACTAAGAGCACTAATAAGTTCACTTTCAAGATCCTTTATTTGTTTGCTTTTTGAATCATCAAAGACTTTTTCAGATTTTTTATCACTAGAGGTGCTACCTTTTTAAAAAACCATACATGCATCTTCCTTATAGTTTTCTCAAGCATCCTCATACATACTAGAAACCAAATCATTATTTGTGCAATCATCCTCAAGGTGACCAAAATTTCCACATCTAAGACATTTCATGATAATGAATCTATGTTTCGGTTCTTCCTCTTTTCCGATATGAACAACATCTCATTTTCATTATCACTTGAAGAACTTTCACTATCACTACTAGAATACTTACTTGCTTTGTCTAGGTAGAAACTCTTCTTGTGCTTGTGAGAATACCTCTTTTCTTGATTGTTGTGCTCATCTTTGATCTTCTTGTGATGCTTGTGCTTTTTAGAATCCTTGCTCGTAGAATCTTGTTTATCTTCATCACTTTCATTCTTGGGAACAGTATAGTCAGTAGCATAATGACCAAACTTTCCACAATTGAAACATCTTATATTTTTCATACTTTTGTGCTTTCTAGAGAACTTGCCTTTCTTGTTGTAATATGCCTCTTCATCACTAGAAGACTCATCACTATCTTGAAGTTGTTTACCCTTGGATTTCTTGGTAGCCTTGAAAGCTGCCTCTTTCTTGACATCAACCCTCACTTGAGTTCTCAACTCAAATGCTGCAAGTATACTATGGAGCTCATCCTTTTTCAACTTAGCCAAATCTTTAGCTTCCTCAATAGTAGAAATCTTTTCACTAAATCTATTAGGAAGAGATCTTAAAATCTTATCACAAACATCATTTTCAGCAAGCTCAAGACCTAAGTCTTTCATGGAGTTAACAACCTCATCCATACGAAGCATGTAGTCACTAATCTTTTCATCATCATTCATCTTGAGTTGTTCAAACATACCTTTGAAGTGTCTCAACTTGGACTTTCTGACATTTGTATCACCTATATGAACCACCTTCAACTGTTTCCACATTTCACTATCTGTCTTGCAGTGAATCACGTTGGTGAGATCTGCTTTTTGTAAGCCTTTCAGGATTGCATTCATTGCTTTTGAATTGTTGTGATGTAGGAGCCTTTCTTCTTTAGTATTAGGACCATGTTCAAAAATAGTGTACTCATCTTCAATCACTTTCCAAACCTCTTTCCCAAGTGCCATTAGATGAACCTTCATCCTTGCACTCCAAAGACCAAAATCTGACTCATCAAGAATAGGTGTTGCATTGCCACTTGAATGATCCATTATGTTCTTTACTAGTTTTTCATTCAATTTTTTAAACTTTTCGAAGGCACCTGATCTGATACCATTTGAAGAACACAAGCTTATACTGAGAGGGGGGGTGAATAGTATAAGACCTCTTTTTACTTTTTTCTCTATACTTCAAAATAGTAAAGCAATATACCCAAAGCAATATCAAAGCAATGCACAATATCATCCACAAAGTGACACCAATTTTAACGTGGTTCACCCAGAATGCCCGAGCTACGTCCACAAAACTTTTCTCTAAAAGTTATCTCAAAGTTCTTTGGGAAACCTTCTCAATTACAATGTTTATGAGCCTCGGCCCAAAGGAGATACCTTCCCCTAATCATAATTTATGAGCCTCTGCTCAAAGGAGATACCTTCCCCCAATCTGAATTTATGAGCCTCTGCTCAAAGGAGATACCTTCCCCTATGCTCTGGAAATGATCCCTCAGAAGATCAACTACCTCTACCTCTTGCCAGCACATGGAACTCCTTTCCACCGAAGACCTCCTATCCTCAATGCTTAGCCTAAGAGACCTCTACCTTCTATGATCATGTCCACAGTAGCTCAACAACCTGTACCAAACACAGTCAGTCGGTCTAGTACAAGTCTTCCTCTGTCTGTTAGATTTGTCCAACTCTTGAACAAATCAATCCTCTACATACAAGCCTTATCAAAGACTTGCCAAATCTGTCCTTAGGTTCTTCTCATAGAACCAGTGCACCTCTATCCTCAATTTCTCTGATATAACTATCAGACTTAGCTCACAAGTCCTCTGCTAGGACCTATCCAAATCTGCTCACAAGTCCCCACCGAAACCTGTCCAAAACTGCTCACAAGTCCCCATCGAAACCTGTCCAAAAATTGCTCACAAGTCCCCATCGAAACCTGTCCAAAACCTCAGCAAGCTCACCAAGAAAAACTTTCTTAGTAGGAAATCACAAGGTGAATTGTTAGAGACCCAATGTGATTTGTCAAACTCATAGAAGCATAAAGAGAATTGTTAGAGACTCAATATGTTCTATACTCAACTCCCAATATCAACTCAAATCAACTCAGCTCAAACTCAATCTCAAATCTGAAAACTCAACTCAATATCTAAAATGGATAGGATAGAATAATTTCTTTCAAGAACATGAAACCCCAACAATTGCCAACTATGCAAATAATCACATAACAATGATACTCATGTTCTTTTCACCATCAATAAGGGCTTCAACAACAATACTCATCAAACAAGGTTCAATCAACACAATTCAGCTCAAAACATAACCTTGAAGCATTTCACAATCAACATCAGAAAATGGAACAAGTAGAACTCCTTTTCTCTCCAATATTGTTTGAACAAAAAGCATCCACCAACTCAACTCACAATAGCACAAAACAACTTTTCAATTCATCAACAAAGGAGTAAGCCCAACACTTTAACCAAGTAAAGAATAGCTTGATTATAACCAATTTAATGAAAGCTAATGTCAATCTCAAAGTTTCCCACTTAAGGTTTCACAACTTCACACAAGAAGCAATTCTAACCTTAAAACATCATGCTTTCATTTCCATAATCAACCAAAAGCACTCTCAACATTATAAGAAATATTTATCCCTTATACACCTTATTTCTCCCTTATAGTCTTATCAACAATAAACTTTATCTCTCATAAGAATGCAATAATATAATGCAAACAACACCTTAAAAAGAATATTTTATCAACATAAAGCAAGCTTCAAACTCCTTATGACTCCTAAGATTTTTTTCTCTCTAATAAGCTTCCTCCATCCGCAAAATACACTAGCAAAAATTAATTTCGAAAATACCTTGGCCAACACCAAAAATCATGCTATGGAGAAATTGCGCACGAACTATAACACCACCCGCTGTGTCCACTTCAATGAAGAAAAAAACCCTTTCACGTTATTCGAACGCGAAACCTCCCATTTGGGTAGCATGCTAACAGCCTAGCCGCTACCGGTGCGCCAAAGGCATCCGATGAGGTTTAAACCTCACTCTATTTCCCTTGTACCTTCTATGCCAGGGCTAAAATAAACAACAGGCCTCCCTGTCTTCTGATGCGAACGACGACGACGAAACCTTACGGTGGATACAAAACATGAACGGCGGATATCCGAATAGCAGATCATGAAATCTCAGCAAAGAAGAAATCGAACATCAGATCGTGAAATCACAACGAGCAACACTTTTCGTAAATGCGGATTGGATAATCTTTGATCTTCATCGTGGGAAATTTATATGCATATTTACAATAAACTCTTGATGTCGACGAGGATTTTAACATGTCGGCGAAGGAGTTGGCTAGCGCCCACAATCTTGGAACATAGCGCAATCAAAGTTAAGACATTTGCGCCATGGGTTAGGAGAACCCAATGCAAACAATAAATTAATATTTATTTAAAAATAATTAAAATAAACCTTAACAAGGTTTTTAATTATTTAAATAAATACTTCCTCATGGACCCAAATGCATTAAACTAATGCATCCACCTGTATTCTTTAAACCTGCCAACTGTCATGCCGTAACCTTCATCAAAACAAATTGTTTGACATCAAATCGAATTCCTTCAAGAGCTTCTTGACATCAATGACAACTTATACACTTGAGCAAAGGCAATGTACCCAAAGTACCCAAAATTGCCAATAATCTCCCCCTTTGTCATTGATGGTAAACCTTTACTAAAAACACTTCTCAAGAGCCAAAACTGAAACCAACTATGCTAACAACTGACCAACTGTGCCCACAACTGAGAATCTTCCTTTGAAGTTTTTCTCACCCTAAATTGAAGCTCTCCTCTTCACTTTGAAGCTCTCCCCCTTACTCATATCTCTCACCCTTTGTCATAAATTGCAAAGGGTCACCTTTGGGGCTCGGGACTAAGAATGAGCCTCTTAGCTTAGTCCCTCCCCCACCTCCTGATGAGGTGATTAATTTTGGGGTGGGAGTAAAACTCCCATTAGGCACTGATCATTATCAGCGTCTATAACTTCCTTGTCGGGCCTTCTCTTGAACTCTTTGTCCATATTCCTATTCTTGTCACTGTTCTTGTTCTTTTTCTCATCCCTTTTCTTGTCCATGTCTTGATCCTTGGACCTGATCATGCCATTGTTCCTATTCTTGTATTCTATAATTTCAGCTCTACACTGTCTGATTATGTGACCTTCATTGTTGCACTTGAAACACTTGATGATATTATTTCTCTGAGGTAAACCTGATCTTTGAACCCACCTGTTCTGACCAAACCTGTTCTGACCAAACCTATTCTGACCAAACCTATTTTGATCAAACCTGTTCCTGTTATTTACCTTGCAATAGACTGCCTTGTGCCCAAACTATTGACAAGAGTAGCAATACCCTTGAAAGAAACTAACACTTTTGAAATTTTCATTTACCTTCTTCACTTGAGCCATGCAATGTGAAGCCATGTGACCAAACCTGTGACAAGCAAAACATCTGCCTTGAAACTTTTCTTTATTTGACCTCTTGGGTCCTAAAAACTTCTTCTCATTCTGAATTCTGTTTTCTATTTTTGTGCATCTATCATTCAAGGACTCATGATCTGAAATACTTTCCTCATCAGAACTCTCTTCCTTTTGGAGTTTCTTACTAGACTCTCCAACTTGTTCCTTGTGTGGCTTAACAAAACCAAGGCATGTTTTATCTGTTGTCTTTCTTTGACCTTTGATGAGTGACTTAACCTTTTTGGATCTATCTTGAAACCTGTAAACCTTATCCTTGTAATCTTTAGTTTCCTCTTTCAAAGAAGCCATTTTTTGTTCTAACTAACTATACTCAAGAACCTTAGACTCTAACTCATCCTTGAGTTCTTGTGTCTTAGCTATAGAGAAGTCAAGACTTTCTATAAGATCATCTCTCTCCATACAACATTCATCTAACTTATCCTTGAGTCTAGCATTCTTCTTTCTTTCCTTTTCCAAAACACTAAGAGCACTAATAAGTTCACTTTCAAGATCCTTTATTTGTTTGCTTTTTGAATCATCAAAGCCTTTTTCAGATTTCTTATCACTAGAGGTGCTACCCTTTTCAAAAACCATACATGCATCTTCCTTATAGTTTTCTGAAGCATCCTCATACATACTAGAAACCAAATCATTATTTGTGCAATCATCCTCAAGGTGACCAAAATTTCCACATCTAAGACATTTCATGATAATGAATCTATGTTTCGGTTCATCCTCTTTTTTTGATATGAACAACATCTCATTTTCATTATCACTTGAAGAACTTTCACTATCACTACTAGAACACTTACTTGCTTTGTCTAGGTAGAAACTCTTCTTGTGCTTGTGAGAATACCTCTTTTCTTGATTTTTGTGCTCATCTTTGATCTTCCTATGATGCTTGTGCTTTTCAAAATCCTTGCTCTTAGAATCCTATTTATCTTCATCACTTTCATTCTTGGGAACAATACAGTCAGTAGCATAATGACCAAACTTTCCACAATTGAAACATCTTATATTTTTCATACTTTTGTGCTTTCTAGAGAACTTGCCTTTCTTGTTGTAATATGCCTCTTCATCACTAGAAGACTCATCACTATCTTGAAGCTATTTACCCTTGGATTTCTTGGTAGCCTTGAAAGTTGCCTCTTTCTTGACATCAACCCTCACTTGAGTTCTCAACTCAAATGCTGCAAGTATACTATGGAGCTCATCCTTTTTCAACTTATCCAAATCTTTAGCTTCCTCAATAGCAAAAATATTTTCACTAAATCTATTAGGAAGAGATCTTAAAATCTTATCACAAACATCATTTTCAGCAAGCTCAATACCTAAGTATTTCATGGAGTTAACAACCTCATCCATACGAAGCATGTAGTCACTAATCTTTTCATCATCATTCATCTTGAGTTGTTCAAACATACCTTTGAAGTGTCTCAACTTGGCATTTTTGACATTTGTATCACCTGTATGAACCACCTTCAACTGTTTCCACATTTCACTAGTTGTCTTGCAGTGAATCACTTTGGTGAGATCTGCTTTACGTAAGCCTTTCAGGATTGCATTCAATGCTTTTGAATTGTTGTGATGTAGGAGCCTTTCTTCTTTAGTATTAGGACCATGTTCAGGAATAGTGTACTCATCTTCAATCACTTCCCAAACCTCATTCCCAAGTTCCATTAGATGAACCTTCATCCTTGCACTCCAAAGACAAAAATTTGACCCATAAAGAATAGGTGTTGCATTGCCACTTGAATGATCCATTGTGTTCTTTACTAGCTTTTCATTCAAGTTGATAAACTTTTTGAAGGCACCTGCTCTGATACCAATTTAAGAACACAAGATTATATTGAGAGGGGGGGTGAACAGTATAAGACCTCTATTTACTTTTTCCTTTATACTTCAAAATAGTAAAGCAATATACCCAAAGCAATATCAAAGCAATGCACAATATCATCCACAAAGTGACACCAATTTTAACGTGGTTCACCCAGATTGGTCAGGCTACGTCCACAAAACTTTTCTCTAAAAGTTATCTCAAAGTTCTTTGGGAAACCTTCCCAATTACAATGTTTATGAGCCTCGGACCAAAGGAGATACCTTCCCCCAATCAAAATTTATGAGCCTCTACTCAAAGGAGATACCTTACCCCAATCTGAATTTATGAGCCTCTGCTTAGAGGAGATACCTTCCCCTCTACTCTAGAAATGATCCCTCAGAATATCAACTGCTTCTACCTCTTGCCAGCACGTGGAACTCCTTTCCATCGAAGATCTCCTATCCTCAATGCTTAGCCTAAGAGACCTCTGCCTTCTATGATCATGTCCACAGTAGCTCAGCAACTTGTACCAAACACAGTCAGTCGGTCTAGTACAAGTCTTCCTCTATCTGTCAGATTTGTCCAACTCTTGAACAAATCAATCCTCTACATACAAGCCTTATCAAAGACTTGCCAAATCTATCCTTAGGTTCTTCTCATAGAACTAGTTCACCTCTGTCCTCAAGTTCTCTGATAGAACTATCAAACTCAGCTCACAAGTCCTCTGCTAGGACCTATCCAAATCTGCTCACAAGTCCCCACCGAAACCTGTCCAAAACTGCTCACATGTCCCCACCGGAACCTGTCGAAAAATTGCTCACAAGTCCCCACCGAAACCTGTCCAAAACCTCAGCAAGCTCACCAAGAAAAACTTTCTTAGTAGGAAATCACAAGGTGAATTGTTAGAGACCCAATGTGATTTGTCAAACTCATAGAAGCATAAATAGAATTGTTAGAGACTCAATATGTTCTATACTCAACTCCCAATCTCAACTCAAATCAACTCAGCTCAAACTCAATCTCAAATCTGAAAACTCAACTCAATATCTGAAATGGATAGGATAGAATACTTTATTTCAAGAACATGAAACCCCAAAAATTGCCAACTATGCAAAGAATCACATAACAATGATACTCATGTTCTTTTCACCATCAATAAGGGCTTCAACAACAATATGCATCAAACAAGGTTCAATCAACACAATTCAGCTCAAAACATAACCTTGAAGCATTTCACAATCAACATCAGAAAAGGTAACAAGTAGAACTCCTTTTCTCTCCAATATTGTTTGAACAAAAAGCATCCACCAACTCAACTCGCAATAGCACAAAACAACTTTTCAATTCATCAACAAAGGAGTAAGCCCAACACTTTAACCAAGTAAATAATAGCTTGATTATAACCAATTTAATGAAAGCTAATGTCAATCTCAAAGCTGCCCACTTAAGGTTTCACAACTTCACACAAGAAGCAATTCTAACCTTAAAACATCATGCTTTCATTTAATCAACCAAAAGCACTCTCAACATTACAAGAAATATTTATCCCTTATACACCTTATTTCTCCCTTATAGTCTTATCAACAATAAACTTTATCTCTCATAAGAATGCAATAAGATAATGCAAAAAACACCTTAAAAATAATCTTTTATCAACATAAAGCAAGCTTCAAACTCCTTATGACTCCTAAGCTTTTTTTCTCTCTAATAAGCTTCCTCCATCCACAAAATACACTAGCAAAAATTAATTTCGAAAATACCTTGGCCAACACCAAAAATCGTGCTATGGAGAAATTGCACACGAACTCTAACACCACCTGTTGCGTCGACTTCAACAAAGAAAAAAATCCTTTCGCGTTATTCAAATGCGGAACCTCCCATTCGGGTAGCGCACCAACAGCCTAGCCACTACCGGTGTGTCAAAGGCGTTTGGTGAGGTTTAAACCTCACTCTGTTTCCCTTGTACCTTCTATGCCAGGGCTAAAATAAACAACAAGCCTCCCTGTCTTCTGACGCGAATGACGACGACAAAACCTTACGGCGGATATCCGAACAGCGGATCATGAAATCTCAGCAAAGAAGAAATCGAACATCAGATCGTGAAATCACAGCGAGCAACACTTTTCAAAAATGAGGATTGGATAATCTTTGATCTTCATCGTGGGAAATTTATATGCATATTTCCCTTAAACTCTTGACATCGGCGAGGAGTTTAACACGTCGACGAAGGAGTTGGCTAGAGCCCACAATCTTAGAACATAGCGCCATAAAAGTTAAGACATTTGCGCCATGGGTTAGGAGAACCCAATGCAAACAATAAATTATTATTTATTTAAAAATAATTAAAAGAAACCTTAACAAGGTTTTTAATTATTTAAATAAATACTTCCTCCTGGACCCAAATGCATTAAACTAATGCATCCACCTGTAGTCTTTAAACCTGCCAACTGTCATGTCATAACCTTCATCAAAACAAATTGTTTAACATCAAATCAAATTCCTTCAAGAGCTTCTTGACATCAATGACAACTTATACACTTGAGCAAAGGCAATGTACCCAAAGTACCCAAAATTGCCAACAATCTCCCCCTTTGTCATTGATGGCAAACCTTTACCGAAAACACTTCTCAAGAGCCAAAACTAAAACCAACTGTGCTAACAACTGACCAATTGTGCCCACAATTGAGAATCTTCCTTTGAAGTTTTGCTCCCCCTGACTTGAAGCTCTCCTCTTCACTTTGAAGCTCTCCCCCTTACTCATATCTCTCCCGCTTTGTCATCAATGGCTCGGGACTAAGAATGAGCCTCTTAGCCTAGTCCCTCCCCCACCTCCTGATGAGGTGATTAATTCTGGGGTGGGAGTAAAACTCCCATTAGGCATTGATCATCATCAGTGTCTATAACTTCCTTTCCGGGTCTTCTCTTGAACTCTTTGTCCATATTCTTGTTCTTGTCATTGTTCTTGTTCTTGTTCTCATCCCTGTTCTTGTCCATGTCTTGATCCTTGGACCTGATCATGTCATTGTTCCTGTTCTTGTATTCTGGAATTTTAGCTCTACACTGTTTGATTATGAGACCTTCATTATTGCACTTGAAACACTTGACGATGTTTTTTCTCTGAGGTAAACCTGATCTTTGAATCCACCTATTCTGACCAAACCTATTCTGACCAAACCTATTTTGACCAAACCTGTTCTGATCAAACCTATTCCTGTTATTTACCTTGCAATAGACTGCCTTGTGCCCAAACTGTTGACGAGAGTAGCAATACCCTTGAAAGAAACTAGCACTTCTAAAATTTTCATTTACCTTCTTCACTTGAGCCATGCAATGTGAAGCCATGTGACCAAACCTATGACAAGAAAAACATCTGCCTTGAAACTTTCCTTTATTTGACCTCTTGGGTCCTGGAAACTTCTTCTCATTCTAAATTTTGTTTTCTATTTATGTGCATCTATTATTCAAGGAATCATGATCTGAAATACTTTCCTCATCAGAACTCTCTTCCTTTTGGAGTTTCTTACTAGACTCTCCAACTTGTTCCTCATGTGGCTTAACAAAACCAAGGCATGTTTTATCTGTTGTCTTTCTTTGACCTTTGATGAGTGACTTAACCTTTTTGGAGCTATCTTGAAACCTGTAAAGCTTATCCTTGTACTCTTTATTTTCCTCTTTCAAAGAAGCCATTTTCTGTTCTAACTCACTATACTCAAGAACCTTAGACTCTAACTCATCCTTGAGTTCTTGTGTCTTAGCTATAGAGAAGTCAAGACTTTCTATAAGATCATCTCTCTCCATAAAAAATTCATCTAACTTATCCTTGAGTCTAGCATTCTTCTTTCTTTCCTTTTCCAAAACACTAAGAGCACTATTAAATTCACTTTCAAGATCCTTTATTTGTTTGCTTTTTGAATCATCAGAGCCTTTTTCAGATTTCTTATCACTAGAGGTGCTACCCTTTTAAAAAACCATACATGCATCTTCCTTATAGTTTTCTGAAGCATCCTCATACATACTATAAACCAAATCATTATTTGTGCAATCATCCTCAAGGTGACCAAAATTTCCACATCTAAGACATTTCATGATAATGAATCTATGTTTCGGTTCTTCCTCTTTTTCTGATATGAACAACATCTCATTTTCATTATCACTTGAAGAACTTTCACTATCACTACTAGAACACTTACTTGTTTTGTCTAGGTAGAAACTCTTCTTGTGCTTGTGAGAATACCTCTTTTCTTGATTGTTGTGCTCATCTTTGATCTTCTTGTGATGCTTGTGCTTTTCAAAATCCTTGCTCTTAGAATCCTGTTTATCTTCATCACTTTCATTCTTGGTAACAGTACAGTTAGTAGCATAATGACCAAACTTTCCACAATTGAAACATCTTATATTTTTCATACTTTTGTGATTTCTAGAGAACTTGCCTTTCTTGTCGTAATATGCCTCTTCATCACTAGAAGACTCATCACTATCTTGAAGTCGTTTACCCTTGGATTTCTTGGTAGCCTTGAAAGCTGCCTCTTTCTTGACATCAACCCTCACTTGAGTTCTCAACTCAAATGCTGCAAGTATACTATGGATCTCATCCTTTTTCAACTTATCCAAATCTTTAGCTTCCTCAATAGAAGAAATATTTTCACTAAATATATTAGGAAGAGATATTAAAATCTTATCACAAACATCATTTTCAGCAAGCTCAAGACCTAAGTCTTTCATGGAGTTAACAACCTCATCCATACGAAGCATGTAGTCACTAATCTTTTCATCATCATTCATCTTGAGTTGTTCAAAAATACCTTTAAAGTGTCTCAACTTGGACTTTCTGACATTTGTATCACCTGTATGAACCACCTTCAAATGTTTCCACATTTCACTAGCTGTCTTGCAGTGAATCACTTTGGTGAGATCTCGCTTTCGTAAGCCTTTCACGATTGCATTCATTGCTTTTGAATTTTTGTGATGTAGGAGCCTGTATTCTTTAGTATTAGGACCATGTTCAAGAATAGTGTACTCATCTTCAATCACTTCCCAAACCTCATTCCCAAGTGCCATTAGATGAACCTTCATCCTTGCACTCCAAAGACCAAAATCCGACCCATCAAGAATAGGTGTTGCATTGCCACTTGAATGATCCATTGTGTTCTTTACTAGATTTTCTTTCAAGCTGTTAAACTTTTCGAAGGCACCTGCTCTGATACCAATTGAAGAACACAAGCTTATACTAAGAGTGGGGGTGAACAGTATAAGACCTCTTTTTAATTTTTCCTTTATACTTCAAAACAATAAAGCAATATACCCAAAGCAATATCAAAGCAATGCACAATATCATCCACAAAGTGACACCAATTTTAATGTGGTTCACCCAGAATGGCTGGTCTACGTCCACAAAACTTTTCTCTAAAATTTATCTCAAAGTTCTTTGGGAAACCTTCCCAATTACAATGTTTATGAGCCTCGACCCAAAGGAGATACCTTCCCCCAATTAGAATTTATGAGCCTCTGCTCAAAGGAGATACCTTCCCCCAATCTAAATTTATGAGCCTCTACTCAAAGGAGAGACCTTCCCCTCTGCTCTAGAAATGATCCCTCAGAAGATCAACTGCCTCTACCTCTTGCCAGCACGTGGAACTCCTTTCCACTAAATACCTCCTGTCCTCAATGCTTAGCCTAAGAGACCTTTGCCTTCTATGATCACGTCCACAGCATCTTAGCAACATGTACCAAAAATAGTCAGTCAGTCTAGTACAAGTCTTCCTCTATCTGTCAGATCTGTCCAGCTCTTGAACAAATCAATCCTCTGCATACAAGCCTTATCAAAGACTTGCCAAATCTGTCCTCAGGTTCTTCTCATAGAACCAGTGCACCTCTGTCCTCAAGTTCTCTGATAAAACTATCAAACTCAGCTCACAAGTCCTCTGCTAGGACCTGTCCAAATCTTCTCACAAGTCCCCACTGGAACCTATCCAAAACCGCTCACAAGTCCCCATCGAAACCTGTCCAAAAACTGCTCACAAGTCCCCATCAAAACCTATCCAAAACCTCAGCAAGCTCACCAAGAAAAACTTTCTTAGTAGGAAATCACAAGGTGAATTTTTAGAGACCCAATGTGATTTGTCAAACTCATAGAAGCATAAAGAGAATTGTTAGAGACTCAATATGTTCTATACTCAACTCCCAATCTCAACTCAAATCAACTCAGCTCAAACTCAATCTCAAATCTGAAAACTCAACTCAATAACTGAAATGGATAGGATAGAATACTTTCTTTCAATAACATGAAACCCCAACAATTGCCAACTATGCAAAGAATCACATAACAATGATACTCATGTTCTTTTCACCATTAATAAGGGCTTCAACAACAATACTCATCAAACAAGGTTCAATCAACACAATTCAGCTCAAAACATAACCTTGAAGCATTTCATAATCAACATCTGAAAAGGGAACAAGTAGAACTCCTTTTCTCTCCAATATTGTTTGAACAAAAAGCATCCACCAACTCAACTCACAATAGCACAAAACAACTTTTCAATTCATCAACAAAGGAGTAAGCCCAACACTTTAACCAAGTAAAGAATAGCTTGATTATAACCAATTTAATGAAAGCTAATATCAATATCAAAGCTACCCACTTAAGGTTTCACAACTTCACACAAGAAGCAATTCTAACCTTAAAACATCATGCTTTCATTTCCATAATCAACCAAAAGCACTCTCAACATTACAAGAAATATTTATCCCTTATACACCTTATTTCTCCCTTATAGTCTTATCAACAATAAACTTTATCTCTCATAAGAATGCAATAAGATAATGCAAACAACACCTTAAAAAGAATCTTTTATCAACATAAAGCAAGCTTCAAACTCCTTATGACTCCTAAACTATTTTTCTCTCTAATAAGCTTCCTCCATCCACAAAATACACTAGCAAAAATTAATTTCGAAAATACCTTGGCCAACACCAAAAATCGTGCTATGGAGAAATTGCGCATGAACTCTAACACCACCCACTACATCCACTTCAATGAAGAAAAAAACCCTTTCATGTTATTCGAACGCAGAACCTCCCGTTCGAGTAGCACGCCAACAACCTAGCCGCTATCGGTGCGCCAAAGGCGTCCGGTGAGGTTTAAACCTCACTCTGTTTCCCTTGTACCTTCTGTGCCAAGGCTAAAATAAACAATAGGCCTCCTTGTCTTCTGATGTGAACGACGACGATGAAACCTTACGATGGATACAAAACATGAACGACGGATATCCGAACAGCAGATCACGAAATCTTAGCAAAGAAGAAATCAAACATCAGATCGTGAAATCATAGCGAGCAACACTTTTTGAAAATGTGGATTGGATAATCTTTGATCTTCATTGTGGGAAATTTATATACATATTTCCCATAAACTCTTGACGTCGACGAGGAGTTTAACACGTCGACGGAGGAGTTGGCTAGCGCCCACAATCTTAGAACATAGCACCATCAAAGTTAAGACATTTGTGCCATGGGTTAGGAGAACCCAATGCAAAAAATAAATTAATATTTATTTTAAAATAATTAAAAGAAACCTTAACAAGGTTTTTAATTATTTAAATAAATACTTCCTCCTGGACCCAAATGCATTAAACTAATGCATCCACCTGTAGTCTTTAAACCTGCCAACTGTCATGCCATAACCTTCATCAAAACAAATTGTTTGACATCAAATCGAATTCCTTCAAGAGCTTCTTGACATCAATGACAACTTATACACTTGAGCAAAGGCAATGTACCCAAAGTACCCAAAATTGCCAACAGGTAAAAGAAATTCAACATCAAAACATCTTCAAATTGGAAAAGTGCTTAGTTCAATAGGAGCAATAAGGGATAATAAAAGTTGATTTTTATATTTACAAAACCTTACAAAATCAACCAAAAATTGAATTATCTTTTCAAAAGCACTATATTATATCCCTAGGGAGTCATAAGGGATTCTACAAAACTTGGTAATATCAGCATTATCAAGTTTCAAATCCATTGGGAAAATATAAGTTTTTTACAAAACCTAAAATTACATTAGGTGTATACAGTCTCATAACTAGGGAGACATAAGGAAGCCTACAAACCTAAGGATAAATAAAAGTTTTATCAAAATTAATCCTATATACTTCAAGGTTCTAATTCCTATCTCATTTATTCAATTTTACCTCTTCAAATGGAAAAATGAATGGCATACAATTAATGTGAAACTTGCTTCAGCCAATCTACGAAACATGAAAACATGTGGTACATTGACTCAGGAGCTAGTCATCATATGACAAGAAATATACAATGGTTTGACTATCTTGAAGGTGCTACAGGCTACAGACTAAGAATTGCATATATCCAAATCTATCCCATACATGGATATGGATGTGTAACACCCAGTAGATAATTTTCAAATCTTCTTCTACAAAAAGTATTGTATGTTCTAGGATTAACATTGAATCTCATCTTTGTGATAAAATTAGTAGACGACAACTATATGATCAACTTTGGATATATGTATGGATTCAATACATTTCTCATCATGAATCAAGGTGAAATAAAGGCAACATGATAAATCCATGGAGATACATATATCCTAGATTCAATGGAAATTTTACAAGATATTGTGATGTTTCAAAATGATACTAACATTTTTTCAAAGGAACAGGTTGAAGAAAATGAAGGACCAGTACACCACAAAGGTAAGCATAGAAGAATCAAGAAGATGAGAGGATAATTGCATTATGCTCTACTTAGTTTTCAACAATCAAACCCAAATAAAGATACTCATGAATACTACAATGAAGGTGGCTAGATAGAAGATTGAAAAGAAGGACTTGAATAAGCCAAATATCATTCAATGGAAGACTATCCACATTGAGGACTAAAGTCTTCAATACCCAAATAATGTAATACAGGGGGGTTTTATAAATAGATCATATTACATCATTTAGGTCATGTAAATGTACCTACCAAGGTACATACTTAGGATATTAGATTACTTTAGGGGAAATTTACCTAGTTTATTCATGCAATGTAATAAATACACATGTCAATGTGTAAGCTATACATGTGCAAGTTATCCCTTGCATAGCTATATAGAGTGTTGGCCAAGGAACCTATCTTTCTATATAATGGCCTTATTTTCATAGATCACAGACAGCATCACAGGGAGCATCACTTACAGTATCGTATAGGATAGCTTAGATAAAGTCACCCATATTGGAGATGGGTGCAATGTAGTCCAATAGAATTATTTATCGAGTGTTCATCTCCTCCATAGCTACATTGTATTCATTTCCATAATTTCTATTTATAACATATTTTAGTCATCTCATAGATTTACTTTCTTTCATATTATTTTTACATCTTGTGATTGTTATCTCTCATTACATACAACATCAAAAGCTAACACTTGGTTGAAATTGTGGGGATGTGAATAAACAAGTTCTAATTGAGAATAAGGAACTTTGTTGTGTGGGATGTTAATTTGTTCTAAGATTGGTTTAGTTGATCTTAAATTAGCTCCAAATTTATCCATGTCTATGTAGGTGGTGCAATGGTTTGTTGATGTAGAAGGCTTAATTTCTGATATGGAGGTGTGGATGGCACTGTGCATCACATCAGCATCTGAGGTGAATACTATGTGAGAGGACCCTACAGATAAACCAAATTAGCTTGTCTATGCTAGGCTGTAAGGATTAGCTATAGACGTGACTGGGTAATAAGTGGAACACTCCATGGATGAGGTTGATGCTTGGCTCATGGCTCTGGCTTGATTTTTGGTCAAAACCATAAGCTATAAGCAAGGCAGAGGTTGCAGATGTGAAGAATGTGTATGAAAATATGTAATGAAAATGAAAAGCACATATTATCAAACAAACAAGTGAATCATCTATCTTACAATTTTTTTTTGTGTGGTTTATGTGTTTTGATGTATGCCTAAGCCTAGATGACTATGCAAGATGGGTTCCTAAGGTGGATGGTAAGTGAGTTTTTTTCTGGTGATGAAATTTATAAAATTACTCATATGTTGCTAATGTTTCTATGGGAC
Organism: Wollemia nobilis; assembly: GCA_028583015.1. Classification (NCBI taxonomy): domain Eukaryota; kingdom Viridiplantae; phylum Streptophyta; class Pinopsida; order Araucariales; family Araucariaceae; genus Wollemia; species Wollemia nobilis. Next base: position 4,259,015 of record JAQPPZ010017258.1, read on the forward strand.
AATATAGTGGATGGATATGAAACCCACCATCATTAATCTCGATTAGTGGTTGGTGATGAAGTCCAACTCACTGATGTTGAATGTGAAACGTGCAATTGTGTGTGATTATTTTTAAGTTTCTATTGTCTATGGTGTTCAAAAAATGCCAAGAAACCCTCTTTCACTTAGACAATTTGGTGGCCAAGAACACCAATACCAATCCCTTGAATATGGTAGGGCATCCGTGCGACCTCATATCGAATCTTGCTTCTCCCAAAAACCCTAGTTTCACTATTTTTGTGTGATCGAATCTTCAAAAACCTATAATAGGAAAATAAAACATAGATCAGATTAACAATGTATTTTAAAATAAAAAACCCTTTGGGGGTCCCATCATGATCACCATTGTGTAAAGTAAAAATGACAACACCTAGATGGCAATAACAGAACAAACAAAAAATATATTGCACAATGAAGAAATAATATTGTATTAATATGGTGGGAGCCTTGATCTCCAATGTTACAATATCATTGAGTGATTTTTTCAATTGCCCCAGCAATTCACTCCTCGACCTTGAATGATCCATTCTAATTCAATAATTTTTACAAACTTTGATTCAGCTAGCAAATCACTTTGCCATATCAAGCAAACTGCTCCCTGCCCCTAGACTTGGAAAAAAATATTTTTTCAAAAGTGAACAAGGTCCCCTCAACTCACCATGGACACCACTTTGAACTTCATTAGTCCTTAAATATTAGAAGCTAACCAAATATCTTCACTTACTATCATGGTTGCTTCTCCCATTTCTACTCTTTCATAAAACATTCAAATTGAAGTACTCATCTCAAGAGCAAGTTTTGATGGTAATTCTATCAAATTAAATCATAGATCCAAAATCAAGGATAAAATAATAATCATAATATAATGTTATCAACTATCTTACCAATATCAATGAATATCATATTCATGAAATAATAATGAAATTACTCAATAAATAACTCATAATATTATTAGGTTGAAGGGTTTGACTTGTTGGCTAAAGTGCTCCCTTGGGATGATGGAGACCATGGTTTTAATCCCTATAGCCTCATATAAATAGAGGATGTATCATTCTAGAACCATTGGCTACATTAAGAAATCTACCCGATGCAACTAGAGGTTATAGTGGTAGCAAGGAGAAAAATTTGAACCCATGATGAGGCGATGAAAAATGTAACGAGTTACCGATTCCCCTAGTATATGCAAAAAAAACTCATAATATTATAGATCATCAAATATACAAGAACTTTGTTACAATTTTCTTTGAAATTATACATGAAGCTTTGTCTCCATAGTATAATCTTAGAAGGTGACTCTTCAATACATGACTATTGCTTTCCTCATATATATAGGATATGGATCCTTTCCTATTCCTCACATATGACAAAACTCTCATGTCTCTTCATCTTGCCACATATCATGTGACTCTTCACTTGCATATTTGACACCTACACATATGACTCTCAACTTACTACATGATACTTTACATACTTGCACACTTTATTACATGAAAATTTGTACTCTCTCACACTTTACACACTTTCACACTTTATTACATAACACTTGGACTCTTCTCACACATTGACACATACTTAAGGGGAAATATAAATCACACTCCCTAATCTAATATTTACAAATGTACAATTATACCATGGGGTTACTTTAACATTCACCAATTGTACCAAATAATATAATATCTCCAACACCCCCATGTATTACATTATTTGGTTTGAAGACTTTTAGTCTTCAATCCTTGATTCAAGTCTTCATTATTCAACTCTAGCTTTGTTCTTATTTTCCTTGATCTTGGTTTTTTTTCTTTTGTTTCCTATTTTCTTGTCTTAATACCCAAAACTTTGTATGCATGGTTATCAGTGTTCCTTTTTGCTATATATGATATTTTCACTGTATCAACAGGTACAATAATAACATTTTTGGAGTCTTCACTAGCTTTTGTCAATTTTAGGATCAAATAATTTTCAAGAGTTCCATGTTGTTCATATTTGGCTTCTTTAATAAATATTCATAATATCTGTTTCAATTTTGCATCTTTTTAGTTTTTAATATTATTTATCATGCTTTGTATGCAATGTTTTAATTTTTCTAGTATTTCTTCACTCCCCACCAAAGATATATTTATGGAGTAATTTCTTCTATAGTTTTTCACAAGTCAATCAATTCTTTTGATGTAAAACACCTTATGTCTCCCAAATTTTAATCACACAACTTCAATCAATTTCTAACTTTCAATATTCAATCAAGCAATAAGTTATCTTCTTATAACTCCCAAAAATAATTTCAATCTCTTCACACTTTTCAAATTTCAAAAATCACATTAATTATTCTCAAATCAATCAATATTCAATAATCAATCTTCTTCAATCATCAATCTTTAATAATCTTCAAATTAGACCATTGAGTCTTCAATAATCAATTTGTTTATCAATTCAAATTTCAATTTCAATTTTCCTTATATCTCCTAAATTTAATTCACTCCTCTCAAATTCTCTTTAATTTATTCACTTCCACATTCAACCTTTTAAATTTTAAACTTTCTTCTTATTTCTCCAAATCAAATTTCAATTTTCCTTAAATAATATTTCCTTCACTTCACCATTCAACAATGAATTGACCTTCTTTTCCCCTCAAATTTCTTAAATCAAACAGTCAATTCATTTATCAATTCAAATTTCAATTTTATTTTTCCTTATATCTCCCAAATTTAATTCATTCCCCTCAAATTCTCTTTATTTTATTCACTTTTGCATTCAACCTTCTAAATTTTTAAATTCCCTTCTTATTTATCCAAATCAAATTTCAATTTCCCTTATATAATATTTCCTTCACTTCAACATTCAATAATGAATTGACTTTATTTTCCCCTTATCTCTCCCAAAATGAAAAATCAAATGCTTTTATTTTAACATCAAAAATGTGCACTTGAATTAAGTCATACTAAAAATACCTTGTTAATAGACACTTCTTCAGTCTTCTAACATGTCAGGCACATCGTATCAGGAATGAATCAATGATGCTTTATTAGGTGTATGTGTTTCAAAATATTTGTGCTTGCAAATGTGTTTTCCTCCTATGTTCTACAAACTATTTGTTATGCTCTCAGATTTTTCCTCAGGCTTGCTCTACTCTCAAGCTTGTTGGTATTTTGTGTGTCATATCTAATGAATCATCTATATCCCCTCAATAATTTATATTCCTTCTTAGACACTTCAACTCTCTTTATATTCCTCAACACTTTGACTTTGGTATTCTCATAGGTTGTGGAATAGGTGCTTGACTTTCAATAAGGTACTTAGAATCAATCTTTAGCTCAGTTAAATCTACTCTTTAGCTTTGTTGATTTTGATTTCACCTCTATTCTTTGGCTCTACTAATTATTACTTCTCTTTGGGTTTGTCAGCTCCACTTTCTACTCTCTAAATGCAATCAATTTGATTACAACAATATCATGGTATATTCAACCCAATTTAAATATCGTATTCAATTCTCCTTGGCCAACATTTTTCTCATGTGGCTTCTTGGAAATATTCACCTCAAGCTCTTCGTTATATTTTTTCTCAACGCTCCTCGATAGTCTTCATCTCAAGATCCTTGGTAATCTTCTTCTCATGCTCCTTGGTTGGCTATCTTCTTCTAAATTTTCTCAATAATATTCTCCTCAAGATCCATGGCTGACTTCAACGTATTTAAAAAAATTTGCACTTCAATATTTGGTGCTTTAACTTCCTCTTCTTTGTCATTTTCTTATTCAACGTCATCCTTATCCTTCCAACATTCAGATTTATTACATGTGGTTTTTGCACTTCAGTCTTCTTTTGGCTTTATAGGCTATAGTCCTCTACTTTAGACTTCACACTTCTATCTTGGATTCTCTTATCTCCATATTTGTCTCTCTTTATCTCTAGCTTTGTCTATCCTTATCTTTAGCAATTTTTTTTCATCTTTCCTTAAAAAATGCTCACAAACATTTTGTGTCTTTGAACACGGTTTCTTCTTATTGTATTCACTAGATCTTTGTTACCATGCGCTCATAGCTTCTATATTTACTTCAAAAACACTCCTTCCTTTACATAATGTAGACCAATTTCTTAGCATGTTCACCTCTTCCAATAATGACTTCTTATTTCTCTATTTTTCTTATTTCTCTAGCATTCAACTCTTCCTTCTCTAATTTGTAACTTGGGTGACTTTAAATCTTTCCTTCACAAATTCTAATTCTAATTATAATGGAAAAAATATGGCTCTTATACCACTAATGGTGATTTCATAAAATTAAATTATAGATCCAAAATCAAGGATCAAATATTAATCATAATATAATGTTATCAACTATTTGGCCAATATCAATGAATATCACATTCATGAAATAACAATGAAATTACTCAATAAATAACTCACAATATTATTGATAAATCATCAAATATACAAGATATTTGATACAATACATGGAGATTTATCTCCATAATATAACCTTAGAAGGTGACTCTTCAATATTTGACTATTGTTCACCTCACATATCTAGGAGATGCATCATTTCCTATCCTTGTCACATATGATGTGACTCTTCACTTTCATATTTAACACCTACACATATGAATCTTGACTTACTTACATGATGCTTTGAACACTTTATTACATGATACTTTGCACTCTCTCACACTTGCACTGTCATGACCCTCCCTTGGTAGACTTTTTGCTTGGATGGATTCATGATTTTGCTATAATGTCTTGTCGATAAGATTATTTGACTATTTTATAGTTAGTTATGCAAACATACATTTATAGAGAATGTGATATGTGTATTTATTAAGTAAATGTTGTATAATTTTATGTTTAATTATTCTTGCAAAACATAACTATTATGTGGAATATGATGCTACTAATAGTATTGTATTTCTACAAGAATAGGGTTTCCTCATAGTCGTAAGAAGACTCACCAACAAGAATGTGATTTAATAAGAAAGGAATACATGATGTCCAAATCATCTTTCAACTCGTGCAACAAGAAAGAATATTCTTAACTGTAAAGTGCATGATGTGGAACTATATAAAATAATTATAATAAGTAGATGGAATTTTAGATAGCATGCTAATATTATTTTAGTAGTGAAGTTAATTAGTGGATCCATTTCAAGAAGAAATGAAAAGTTAAGTATGATTCTTCTTATTTTTGTGTAATTAAGGAATTACGCATACAACTATATATAACCCTTGATGTAGGGTTATGCATAAGAGGTGGACTCAAAATGTACTTGTAAAAAATGGTGAATCCTAATCGAAATCAAGGTGAATCAAGGCGAATTCTAAGCAAATCAAATCAATCATATTCATACCAAAATTTGGGGCATTTGAAGCCCTAAAATGTAAGATCATCTTTGGGATAAATTTTGACCCATTAAATCACCTTATAACTTCATTAAAACACCACCATTATATCAGGCTCTAAAGGAGCTTTCCATCGAGTACAAATATGTCTATGTTTGGATATATTATGGTAAATTAACCCTAAGCAAATATTTATTTTGAAAATATTAGGTGAATGGGCCGACGTCGAGAATCCTCATATTTGCCAATTTCCAGTTTTGAAAATCCTAATATTCACCCAATTTTTGAATATTCAACACTATGCATAACCCTGCCTTGATGGGAACTCTATGATGTGGAATAAAATATCTATGTGAACATGTGAACTATCACTTAGCATGGAATCTAAGGCTACCACCAAATGATTAGTTAAAAGGAAATAGAAGCCATAAATTCTTCACTCTAAGAGGAAGAGAAGGTTTTGATTTTGTCAAGACGTGATGGCACAATTGGAACTTGGGATTCCATTGTGATGAGAGTGGAAGAGAAGGTAACGATCCTTTCAATGAGGAGGAAAAGAGAAAAAGTTGAAAGAGGGAATATGGGGCAAGAGAGAATTAGTGGTTAGGGGGAGGCATTGTTCAAAATTGGAAGGAGGTGGGAACTGTTGAGTGGTAATTTTTCCCAATTGCAAAACCACACTCACCCTTAGGATTTTGATCACAAAACCCTCTCTTGCAAAGAAGTTAAAAATAAAACTTCTTCAAGGTTCCACTATATAAGCATTGCACATGTGTATTAGTAATCTCAATGAAGATATATCAAATAAGTGCTAGGAATACCTTAGTGATTGCAAGTAACTGTTAACAAGGGGCCCGTTTGGTTTATTTTATTATGCTATGATAATGATTGTTCATGAAACTTAAAGCAAGTGATTGTGAATGAATTATTTTTAGTTTGCTTTGATGAATAACATAAAAGGAAATAAAGATGCATGAATAACCATGAAATGTAAAGGCCTTAAAATGTCATTAGAAATTATCCTTCTTTAATGAAATTAATTTTCATAAAGAAGAAATAATTTAATGCTTTAAAACACTAGCCTTTGATATAATGATAAATTACCTCTCTTTGATGAAATCAGAATTTTCATAAAGAGAAAGGAATTTATTGCTTTAAAAAGATGGCCTATGGAATGCCATTTAAATTACCTCCCTTTGATGAAATTGAAATTTTCATAAAGGGAAGGTCATCTATTGCTTATGAATGGAAATGCAAAGTTTAAAAATCTGATTTACCTCAAAAACATGAAATAATGTGAATTTTCGAAATTATAAAAACCTCATAAAATAGTGATTTTCAACAATTTTTATAAAATAAAAATGGCTTCGGAATGAGTTCCAATTTGTTTTGGATGAAATATTGCAACTCATTCTTCACACCCATGTGTTTATTTTTGTCATTTTTTTTTTATTTTTTTATTTTTTTAATCGTCAAAGCTTTAAAAAACTGCAAAAGAGAAGGGTTAGAAAAATAAAATAAAATCTAGAAATGGAAATAAAATGCAGAAAACCTAGAAAATAAACTAATAGCAGTTTCATGCTACCCTATCATGCAAAACCCGAGATATGAGAGTTTCTGAACATAACCCAAACTACATTTGCACATCCTGAAATAAGTTAGGTGCAAGCTTCTAAGGAACAAAATGACTTCTCTATTTCTAGATATTCAATAATGCAACCATGAAATACATTAAACAGTGTCTATAAATATAAAAAACAAGAAAAGAAAAATGAGCATAAAACCCAAAACATTCATAAATAATTTTCCTCTTATTTTGCTCACAAGATACAAAAAAAATCCTGCAAAAATTTACATTAAAACAAACCAAAAAAAATTAATTTTACTATTATATTTCCAGTAGCCTCTGAGAGTATCCAGCCCGATCCAGCCCCCGTTCTGCCTTTCAATGGAGTATTTAAAAGTTTCATCCATCTTTCCGTCTCCCGTTCCCTCGTTCTTCACTTCACTGGTCTTGCAAAATGTTTCTTCTCCTTTTTCGTTTGACCTCCCTCAGGCTCTAACGGCCTTCAAATTTTCCTCTTTTTCAAATTTTCTTCTTTTTCATAGGTTTATTATAAGCTTTGTAACTTCCATGATATTACACCTATTTGTCACCGCACAATATTCCTTCTGAACCCCTATGTCTTAGTGCTCCACCAGCGCATATCACACCCGATGCGGGTAGTAACCCATTTTTAATAGGATGCTGGTCAACATCTACTCTAGGTGGTAAATTACCTAGGTAGACATCTCCGCTTACCGTTGGGTTTCCTTTGTTTTCTTTTTGTAAGATCCAATAATAGCTTTGGTCTTCTGCTTTCTCTCATCCATACACCTTGGTACACCCTAACACAACTTACAATAACGCTAGCCAAGACTACGAGTGACGCGCACGCGACTACCTGTTGTTGTTTCCCTACAACATTTTTGATGATGCATGTTGTTTACGCATCATTCCATCCTCGACTTCATCAAGCTACCATCCTTTTGTACAATTTGGTGGTGCATTCATGTGAGCCCTAGCTGTGATTATCATCAAAAAAAAAATGGTATATCCTGTGTTCAAATGGACCCCATTGTCACACGCCAAACCTACGACTTCAGACTATCCCATCTGGCCATGATAATTCAGTGTCACTGCCCTATCTGCAAGCATCATCAACATCCTCATCCGCCTATGTATTTTCCTTGAAAACATCTACGATGGATTTTTTCAAAGAAATATAACCAGCATCTGAATTTTCATGATACAGCTCTGGTAACAAGGAATCTATTATTCCAACCAAGACTTCACCCGACATATTCAAACAATTGATGGGTTGGTCTTGGTAAGTCTATATTTGCAACTGCCATTTTTTTTATCAACGACACCCACTGCTTTCATGCTGATTCAGATGCTGGATTGGAGTAATTGGGATGAACTCCATCAATGCTATGGGGCCGACCTCAATTTCTTGCTATGACATTCTATAGTGACCTTGGCTCCCAAACCAGGCATCTGGGGTTACCTACACCCATTTCAAGCATCTACCGACAGTGCATCATCATTCACAATCGCATATCTCTTCATGAAATGCCAAATTGCAAGGAGTCACCTTGATTTTTATAAATTTACCCCATCCTAATTTATCGTCGATGCGCACTTCTCGATTCGTCGGTTCTTCGATGATTTCCATCATCATCGCCTATCAGCTATGTGTAGTCACTACCTTGTCGATATAAGTCATTTGACAAATCCATACTTAGACTCGAATTTCCTTCAATCGAACGCTCCTATCAGTAGCTGTCACCCGATGCGTTGTTCGTTAGAGTCGTTTGACTCTAATGCACTGTGTAACGAAACCATAATCCACTTCTGCCATATTGTTCCATGAAACTGCCTCCAATTTTATCCTCAACACTGTCCTCACCATTTTGTGCTTAGTGCGTATGGATGAGCGGATGCATCATACATTTAGAACCATTTATTTGGACATGCGGTTCTCTATCTGAAAGAAATCATTTGTTAGATTTTGAAACAACTGTTATTGATGATTTCAACACAGATTCAATTGCTATATTTTGCATGATATTGGTTGTGAATTCCAGGCTCTTCATCGAATTTGATTTGAGGTCATTGAAATGAATATCTCCCTGGACAGGCAGTGTAATAGGAGCTATCCTCCTTCTCGACTACAAACACCCATATCATCTGCCATGGTTGTTGTACTATTCCCCTTCGACGTTGAGACCCTGCGTTCTTTGGTCGACGCTACTCGTCCTTTGGTCCCATCTCAGTCTATGCTATCTCTAATCATTCATCATGCTCATGCATGGCTTCTTTCCAGTACTCAATATTTCTTTAACATCCATGTCAAGACGCCAAATAAGCCTTTGACTTATCCATATCACCACTGTGGTCTTCTACAAGTCTCTACATCATCACTGGGTTGGAGAGCAATGATTAAATCTATGCTCAATTCCACATGACCAATCTTCTATGGCATGTATCCTTCACAGTCTATCATTTACCCTGGCAACTGCCTCGAATTTTCATGCTCTACGTAGCGTTGCCCTCACATTTTGTGTTAAACCCAAACTTCACTGAACTTGGTTTGATTTTCTCACATGCAGGTTCAATTCTCGATGTTTCGTTATTCACTATGCAATGCATTGACGATCTGATCTTTACCGCCACCTAATAACCATTAGTTGACCACGACCCACATCCGACTTCACTCTCATGTATAAATATTCTTCCATAAAGCGCATCGATCAAAACTGGCTCACTTGCTCATATCTGAACATGTCATCTGAATACGAGCTACACAATGGACGTTCTCACATTCAACCACATGTAAATGGATTGATATGGGTTCACCCTAGCCACCTTCAGAGTTGTTTTACACAGTACACCCAGGTGGTTTCCACTGCCACCGATCAATTTACCGTGATGATGTATATTATTCTTTGACCTTACCGTGTGGGTATTCTCCTTCCTTACTAGCTTTGTCCACTCTCATAATCAACTGCATTTGATAACCATTTGATAGACGCATCCATGTATACATTTGGCTACGAATCTCCACACGCGCGGACATCACCGTTGCCAGCTTCCATGGCCTACTTTTTAAACATTACCACTATCCAATTACTTTCCCCGATCCAGGTCGTCACACAAGCTCGCGTCTGCAGCACCATCCGCTATGCCGCCATGATCATCTACTCTGCATCTAACATCACCGTTTCCTGACAATCTCGTCGGCTGCACCATCAATCTCGTTGAAATCTTCATCTTCTGGTTTGTTGCTAGTTATCGTTATTATGCTTCCCATAGTCTAGTCGTTGGTCCTGTTGGATCAATGTTGGGTGCGAAGCCTGTTCCTCCATTTAACATAATCCTCATCTCGGTTGTGAGTTAGCATCCACTTTGGATGGTTGAATCTCGTGTTGGTGGGTAGTGACTCAAACCTAAAATGGTCTGATGAGTACCATTTCGGAACAACCGGGAGTAGTTGCAACAACCTTGACAGTCAATAACCATTTCCGGTTCGTGCTTAATGGGAGTTTTTTGAAGTTTTGCAATGCTGGAGAACGTCTCCAGAAGTCTGTTGATCAGTCCTATGACTATCTTGAGAGTGTAAAACTACTATAAATCCATAGGCCTGGATCGGGGATGATATGCACAGGATTTTCATAGTGTGTATGTGAAATTTGTAAGTTTGCAATTTTGTGGCATTGTGAAGAGTGAGAGACTGTTTGTAAGTGAGGTTGCATTGTATTAGAGTGCATTGCAGTGGGTAACATTGTTGATGTACTTGACTACAAGGAGGAGGAATAAAGAAGGATTGAAGGAAGGTTTCTCCTAGGATGTAGCTCAACACATGGTTGAGTGAACCTCGTTACATGTTGGTCTCTCATCTTGTGGTTTGCATTTTTGTTTTTCAGTATTGTGGGTGTATTAATTTTGTTTTAGTTTTCACATAAGGATTGTTAAATGTGTATTTGAAAATACTAGAACCCAACAAGTGGTATCAGAGCTTTCATTTTGCTGGGTAGATTTGACAATTACTTGTTTGAGTGGGAGCTATGGCAGAGGATGGAAGGATCCTTGGGATTGAGAAGTTCAATGGGTAAAACTTCCAACTCTGGAAGATGCATGTTGAGGACTATCTCTACCAAAAGGACCTGTTTCTACCCCTGGAAGGAAAGACAAATAAACCTACAGACATGTCTGAGAAATATTGGGAGCTCATGGACAAAAAGGCACTTGGTATAGTGAGGTTATGCCTGGCTAGCACTATATCGCCCAAATTTTTTGCACCCTTACCTTCAGGCTAAAGGATCCGTGCCCGGAAGGGGGATGCGAGAAGGATGGGACAATACCTCGGATGGAGAGGCCCTTTGAAGGTCATGCCTCTCAGGGGAGGGGTATAAGGGTGAATTTTCGATGGATGGTGGGGTTCACCAGGAAACTTTGAGTGGCAGTTTCCACGCCTAGGTTGAGAATGGGTTTGATGTGTTCATTTTATGTTCAATCATTCAGATTCCTAGGTTGGCCAAAATGAATCTAAGCTATTCTATATGAAATTTTTGGTTTTATATGAAGACAACAAACATAAATGAATCCTAAATACAGAAAATATCTAAAATGGAGAAGAGTGCACCTGATTTCTGATGTCTGATGAAGATTTTGAAGCTTGTAGGAGTCCAGATCGTCCCGGATATGACAGGATCATCTGTAATTGTACAGAATCATCCAGATCATAGGAGATCATCTGAGATCAGCCAAGATCGTCAACGACCTGACGAATTCATCAAAAACCTGCAATCATGAAAACAGACACCAAAAACCAAAAATACAATTGCAAGAATGATACAAAATGATAGAAATAAGAATATAAATGCTTAAATGATAAATCTAGATATCAAATCAAATGGGATGCAATGTTTTAATAATTTATTTTGAATTTTATCATGCAAATATGCTAAATGAGGTGAACTCCAAGATGCAGAACATAAGTGAATTAATCTAATGCACAATTAAATAAGAAAAAGAGATAGAGAATGCAAACTCAGGGCTCTGATTGCCCCCAATCTGAACTGCAGTCAAAATCATCTACAATCATACGAGATCATCGCCGATCTCGACAGGATCATCCAAAATTGTGGTTGAATCACCTACGACGATCCGAGCTTCCTCCGGTTGAAACACAATGAGATCCTACAATAAAACTTGAAAACACAAGTGCAAATGATGGGGGATAGGATGTTCTAACACAACAAAAACTAAAGTTGCAGGGAAATGATCAGCCAGGGGGATAAACTGGGAAAATCCCAAGTTTATATAGGATTAGGGGGAGGTTAGGAGGTTGGGGATCATCCCAATCTGGGAGATCTCCAACGTAGGAATCTCCAACCACATAGACACGCTTTTGCCCGAGTTGGAGAGGTTGTTGAAACAGAAGCTAATTATGAAAATTCAGTTTTGGGATGAAATCGTCTGGACGTTTTGTTCCAGATGAATTCGTCCGATTTGGGACGATATCATCAGATCGGCGACGATATCGTCCAACGGTCAAAACAACTTCTAAAAATGGCACGAAAAATGAGGTGAGCGGTTAACGAGCGGTTTCGGGGTTAAAATTCAAATTTTTTTATCTTTTACTAATGGTTTAACTATGCCAATTTTAGGGTGCTACATTTTGCCCCCTCTTTAGCGTATTTTCTGAAGAAAATGCATTAAAGACGAGTTCTTCACGCTTTACGAGAAAGCAAAAATTTATTCCATTTTTTAGACGACGATTCTAGGTCGAATCGTACAACTGTTTGCTATGGTGCCCCCTCCGAGTTTTTACCCAAATCGAACGTTTGAGGTAAAAGCACGGAAAAGAAAAATTAAAAAAATGTTGTTTTTAAATAAAAATAAGAAAAATAGGGTAAAACCCTAATTCATTTTTATTGTTCACTTTCGTTGTTTCAGAGCTCTGCAGGTGAAATGGTGGAAACGACACACAGATCGACAGAGGTCCGGCATAGGTTGCGGGTAAGGATCTAAACCTAGTGTACTATATTTTTAGCTTGATTTGTTTAATTTTTTACTTGAATTTTAATTTTTGGGCATCGCCGTTTTAGGCCGTCGACAATGTCGGGATGAAATCGTCCCATTTCGAAATTGTCCCTATATCGCCGATTTCGTCCGAGGATGAAATCGGAAGAAAATGGGTGATCTCGTCCAATAAGGGGTGATCTCCAAATTGAAGAATCGAGACGAGGTCATCCATTAGGATGCATCATTGTCGATACCCAAAGGGATCTTTTAATTTGTAGAGAGGATTGCTCAAAGACCCTCGAGAGGGAAATACGGGTCTCGAAGATTACCATACGGGCTCACGGAGAGACAGAAGCATAGGTCAAAGAGGAGGGAGAGACTCCCTTCTCAGCAGAGGGATAGGCCACCATCACCCGATAAGGGCAAGGGTGTCGAGGTGGGGGAGAGCAATGAGATGGTGGCTCTCCAGGCGGAGAATGCCCGCCTACGAGCTCAGGTGCAGACTCTTCAAGATGAGGCGACACGGCTCAGGGCTCGGAGTGGAGGGGCGAGCATTTTGGAGCTGGCATGGGTTGTTGTGCAGACCATGTTCTACCAGGGGTTGTACTATCATGTGGTTCCAGAGGAGTAGAGGATACCGCTACCAGCCAGCATTATGGAGTCGATCAGGATGGGGTCATCGAGGACATCATCACGATCGACATCGAGGACCCACGATACAACATGGACTTTGATGGGACCACCTCCTCCACCTCAAGGCGGGAGAGGAGATGAGGCTGAGAGCTCGAGGGCTTCTCGAGACTAGCTGCTCATTGTACATAGACCATATATTTTTGAGAGGATTGAGTATGCCGGGGTATAGATTGTGGCATACCAATCCATTTTGATATGATGTATAGACTTCTTGAAAATATATATATATATATATATATATATATATATATATATATATATATATATATATATATATATATGTTCTTTTTGTGATATGACTTGTGCATATGTTTTATGATGCTTTAATATTTTAATGGTTGTTTGATTATTCATGTAATTATGTCATTGAAAATATTATAATTTTATGTCATGCTATAAAATTAAATGAAATAATCTGATGTAAACAAATTGGTTGTTGTGGTATGATTTGATGAAAAATAAAGTGACTTCTAACAATAATTTCAAAGGACATTGTCATTGTTACATGACCATTTCATGGAGTCGCCGCTCGCTAGGTCATCAAGCTAATCCCGGTATGAGAGAAATATTGCTAAAAGTAAAAGGGTGCTTAAGAGACTTTCTTAAGACTTTGTGTTGTGATGATGAAAAATGATGATGGTGATGATTTGTTTTCAGATTTCCATGAAAATATTATGCATGAAATATTAAAAATATGATTTTTGCTAGGCATAAAATTCCTAAGTGTGATAGAAATTTGAACAATTGCCTAGGAATTATACCATCGTCGCAAAACTGAATGTTGACATAATGAAATGAAATAGAAAAGTTTTCGTTCTTTTTAAAGCACAATTGTGTAACATAATGATTTAAGCCATATGCTTTTATGGATTAAATAAATGGGAGATAAAATTAGAACGATGGCTTGCGCTAGGCATAGAATTTTAGGTATAGACTTATACCATCATCGCGAAATCCAAAGAAGAAATTGATGTAATAGTTTTATTGCATAGTTGATTTTTGATTTTGAGATAAAAAATATAAAAATGAGGACTTGCACTAGGCATAAATTCCAATTTAGGTTTAGGAACTATACCATCATTGCGAAAGTCGAAAATATATAAATGTGACTTTATTGCTAGATTTTTGAACATGCTTTGAAAGAAATTTTGGATTTTTGAAAAAATGTATTTAATTGTTTTTACGCTAAGCCAATATTCTCAAGTAAGAAAATCAAATTATTCCAGAAGATTTGCATAAATATTTTAAATTATCTCAAAGACAAAATTTAGATTTATAAGGAACCCCATGTGCATATGTGAGTTCATTGCCGATCTTGATCTATCATAATGATACAAAATCTCTCAAACACAAATGTGTGTGCAATTGTATTGTTCATTTACCAATTTTGAGCAAGATAATTTGATACAAGTAATTTGAATTAACCAAATGAGTGTTCGTTGACCATGATTTATATGCATGTAACCGTACCAGACTACTATGTAAGTCGGGTCATCAAGAGCTAGCTGATCCATGAGCGGACATAGGTCTGTACAAAAGAAGGTCGCTAATGTGACGGACATATCACCACGCTAGGAGTTACCCAAGGCCAAGCGGGTTGGGCACAAACCACCTGTTATGGGGCTTACCTCACGGTTTTTGAATAATTGAGAATTCCAGGGATTCAAGCTCATTCACCCTTCTTTTCTTTCAAAGGGTAGGGGAAGGGATTTATTGCTTTTTGCTTTTTCTTTTCTTTTTCTCTTTTTTTTTTGTATTTTTGCTTGACACTGAGATAATGCTGAAATATTGTTGAGGTGGTACAAAATGATACTTAAACAATGCTTCTTTTTCTCATGATTTTTCTTGACTTTCCTTTTTTTTTCTTTCTATACTAGGGATACTTGCTCGGATTGGCTGTAGAGCAAGGGATTTTTATTCTCGGGCAGGGGTGAGCTTGTCCTTTTGTCAATTCTCAAAGATTCTAGACCATGTGCATGATAGGATAGCAGGGGAGACTTTTCGCTCAAGAGACCACTTCTACTATGTAGCATCGCTTTGAATTTGCAATGAAATCATTTTAATGTGAAAAGGTGTACTTGGTTCAAGTAAATAACAAGATCAGTTCTCTATGCTCAAAACTTTATTTAATTCAACTGTGGACTTCGATATAAGAGAGATTAATAATCATACCAAATAAGATCAAGATATTTATTCATGTGAGTGTGAAAGTGAGGGATTCCAAATAAATGCTAATTTATCCAAAATAACTGAAAATATAATTGCAATACTTCAAGAATTGACAGGTGCAAAAATAGAAGATGTTTTTGAGGATTTTGATGATTTTGATTTTTTTATATTTTGATTTTAATTTATGAATTAAGATAATACATAATATTACTAGTTTTTGAAATTTTTATATGAATTACTAAAATAAGACAATATGTATAATATATACAGTGATGAAATTACCAGATTTATGCATAATAGCGCTTAAGATGCATAATGTTCATAGGTTCTTTAAGATCTTTACCATCTAAGGTAGCTAATATGTATGCTCCCGATCCAAATTTAGTAGTGATAATATATGGCCCAAGCCAATTAGGCTCAAATTTACCTTTAAGGTCTTTAGTTGCATTAGTATTTTTTTTATTTTCTTTTAAGACGAGGTCATCGATCTCAAAGGATCGATGATGAACTTTCTTGAGATATGCTCGTTTGAGCTTGTTCTGGTAGGCACGAAGATGCTCCAAAGCATTAATGCGCTTCTCATCTAGGAGTTCCAGATGACTAAATCTGCCAGCATGATATTCATCTCCTACTTCTAGTATCTTGAAGTAGTAGAGCCAAAGAAGGAACTTCTAATTCAAAGGGAAAAATAGCTTCAGCACCATAAACCAAAACAAAAGGTGAAGTGCCCGTGGGAGTACGAATGCTAGTTCGATAAGCCCACAAAGCAGGATATAATTGAATGTGCCAATCACGGCCAGATTTATTGACCAATATTTTGAGGATTTTAATTAATGTTTTATTAGATGCTTATGCTTGGCCATTACCCTGAGGATAATAGGGAGTGGACCAACGATGTTGAATTTTATATTTTTGACATAGTTTCTTTACATATTTATTTTTGAAACAAGTTCCATTATCCGAGATGAGATTTGCAAGAATTTCGAACCTACAAATAATTTGATTAAAAATAAATTTGGAAACTTGAGTTCCAGTGCAAGAAGCTAAGGGCATAGCTTCAACCCACTTCGTAAAATACTCGATGGCGGTTATGATGAATTTGTGTCCATCAGATGACACAGGATTGATTTTTTTGATGATGTCTAAGCCCCATTTTGAAAAGGGCCAAGGAGATGAAATAGCCTGCAGTTCTTGTGCAGGCGCATGGACAAGGTCAGCATGTTTTTGGCACTTGTCGCAATGGCGCACGTAATCATGTGCATCATTCTCCATGGTAGGCCAAAAATATCCTATCCTAAGGAGCTTCTTAGCAATGGCGCTACCACTAAAGTGTCCCCCACAAGATCCATCATGGGCTTCACTCAAAGCTGATCTAGACTCTTCTAGATTCAAACATCTCAGTAGGATACCTTCAAAAGATCTCCTATATAAGGTATTTCCAATTATGACGAAGCGACTTGCTCGTCTACGTAATAACCGACATTGGTTTCTATTAAAACCTTCAGGGAAGGTCCCATTTTGAAGAAAATTGAGGATATCAATGTACCAAAGTTCAGGAGTAGTTTCATTGATTAGAAACACGTCCAAAGGTTCCAAGCATGATTTAATTGAAGTGGGTTCCTAGAGTCGATGAATAATGATGGTAGCATATTCGTCATCTAACTCCAAGGGTAAAAGAGATGCAATTGCGGCCATGGCATCAACCGCACGATTGCTAGTTCTAGGAATAGCTTCCAAGGTAATTTGATCAAATAAAGATATTAATTGTAATACATATGCTTTATATGGGCGCAATTTATCATCTCTAGTCTGATAAACATCATTAATTTGATTTATAACAAGTTGAGAATCATCAAAAACTAATAGATTTTTAATTTTTAGTGCCAGGGCTGCTCGTAATCCAAGGATGAGAGCCTCATATTCAATAGTGTTATTAGTACAGGCAAACGTTAATTTAAAGGATAGAGGTATGAGATGTTTCTATGGAGATATCAAAATAATACCTGCACCAGCCCCACTCATGCATCGGGCTCCATCAAAGTATAAGGACCATTGCTCTGAATGATCTGCCTCTAGTTTAAGGCATTCGTCAAGAAACTCAATGACGAGGGGATGGGTGGATTCTAAGGGTGCAACAACTAATTGATCTGCTATGATTTGACCCTTAACAGACTTCTGTCCTATAAACGTGAGTTCAAACTCGCTTAGCGCAAGAACCCACTTTGTTGTGCGACCAGATAAATAAGGTCGACTCATGAGATACCGCAAGGGATCGGATTTAGCAATAACGTATGTTTTCTGACTGAGCATATAATGGCATAGTTTCTGTGTAGAAAATATGATTGCTAGACATAACTTCTCTAATGTTGTGTAGTGGGTTTCATAACTAATTAATGTTCTGCTAATGTAATAATTAGCACGCTCTCTTTTCTCATCATCAAGTTGAGCTAACATAGCTCCTAAAGCAAAATCTGAAGCAAAAATATACAAGATAAATGGGCGATCGAGGTTTAGGTGGTGAAAGTACAGGTGGGTTAAGAAGATATTGTTTGAGGAGTTCAAATGCTTCCTGACATTCATCATCCCAATGGAAAGAGACATCCTTCTTAAGAAGCTTAAGAAAGGGTCCAGTTTTATCCGCCAACTTATCGATGAAGCGACGGATAGCTTGAAGCTTACCTTGTAGACTCCGTAATTCAGATATATTTGTAGGTGCGGGCATATCAGTGATAGCCGTAATCTTGAGAGGGTCAATTTTGATGCCACGTAAAGAAACTATAACCCCCAATAATTTACCTGACTTAACTCTGAATATACATTTGGTTGGATTCAATCGGATAAGATATTCCCTTAACCGATCAAATACTTTTCTCAAGTCATCTAAATGGTCATCTTCTTTAGTAGAACGAGCTATAATGTCATCTACATAATCATGTAGTATATCATGCATCATATCATGAAAGATATAAGTCATGGCTCGTTGATAGGTTGCACCTGCATTCTTCAACCCGAATGGCATCACTTTCCAACAGAAAGTCCCCCAAGGGGTAATAAAGGTTGTTTTAGCCTGATCTTCAGGAGCTATCCTGATCTGATTATAACCAAAAAATCCATCCATTAAGGATATCATTCCACTCCCAACAGTAAAATCAATGATCTGATCCATATTGGGAAGGGGAAAATCATCTTTAGGGCATGCAACATTAATATCTCTAAAGTCTGTACAAACCCTAACCTTAGTAGCTTCTTTCTTAGTTACTGGAACTACATTCGAGATCCATTCAAACATAATCAATGGCTTGTATAAAAATAACATTCAAGAGTTTTTCTAACTCCCCTTTGACTAGTAAGGCCACTTTAGGATGCATTTTTCTAAGTTTCTGTTTAACAGGTTTAGCATCCGGGTGCACTACTAGGTGATGCATAACTACGGAAGGGTCTAATCCTGGCATATCTTCATATGTCCAAGCAAAGACATCTTCATATTCTTTAAGAAATGCAATGTATTTATCCTATTTTTCTTGACTCAATTCTGATCCAATGTTGATTATGTGGGGGTTATCCTCGGTTCCAATGTTAATTTTTATGACATTTTCTACTTCCATGTGTAGATCTCTCTCAAAATTAGGTGGGGCGGGTGAAACGCCCAATTCTTGTAATTCTTCCAAGGTTAGCTTGGATAATTCGTCTTGAGGAGTCATGGCCTCAAGCTGGGCTATACTAGGTATAGAGCCATCAAAATAAAATCCATTATGTAATAATTCCTCAATGGAGACATCATGAAAGATATCTCCCTCCAACTCATCATCGGATTCAACGATCATCTCAAGATAAGCTATAGATAGCATATTACATGTGAATGTCTTATTTATTAAATGCAAGGCATCGCGTGCATCTAAATAATCTTGGTAACATATAAGTTGGTCATCATCCTCAAATGGGAATGGCTGACCCTTACTAGAAAATAGGCCCACACCACATCGAGCGGGCCACGCTTCTACCTCAAAAGGTTCTTTCATACCATTCTGGAAAGGTCCCAAACCTTTCCCTTTATATCCCAATTTAAGCATTATAGGTTTGGCTTTAATATATTCATTAGTAAAATAACATCGAGCATATCCATCATAATGAGTTCTGATGTTTCTGGGTATTCTACCCCAGTCATATCCCTTATAAATAAAGGCACAACTCCCGACTTGGTAAATACTTCCCATAGGTTATGGGAGGCCCAAGATACGAGGAGATGGTGGCAAATTATTTAAAATAAGGGAATCTTGCATAGAAGCATTCGTTTCTTCTGATATAAGGATTTTAGATAGATCGGGTAAGAGCTCGTCAGTGAGAGCATAAGAGGTAGAAGGAACATTCCCTACATCTTTTGATGTAGAAAATATAAATTTGTTGGATGTAGACGGTGTAGAGGAGTCGATAGATGGGTCTATTAAAGGTATGGAAGTTATAGGAGTAGAACAAGAGACATTGGTTGTGGGATTAGGATCTTTCTTAGGTCCTAATGCGGTTTGTTCAGAAGATGGTTGAGCTATATGTGGAGGTGCAACTGATGGAGAAGAAGTAGATGACGTTGTGGGTGTGAGTTTCACACGTTTAGATGGATAATGAGAATTAGGATGTGTGGATGACAGAGCAGGGCAAAATTGAACTCCAATAGGTTCTGCCAAAGCACACATATCAAAGGGTCTTGGATCACCATGAATGGTAACCAACTGATTCTTAAATTTGAACTTAACACATTGATGTAAGGTTGAGGGAATAGCTCGCATTGCATTGATCCAAGGATGACCCAAGAGTATATTGTACGATGCAGGGCAATGTACAATAAACATAGTCGTATCCAAGGTTCTTGGACCAACCTGCAATGGAATGGTAATAACTCCACATGTTTCTTGTGTTTCGTCATTGAAAGCTTTTATGATCATATCAGTTCTTTTCATTTCATCACTTCTAAACCCAAATCTTTGGTAGAAGTCAAAAGTGCAGATATTTAAAGATGAACCATTATCAATCAAAACTCGTTTGACTGCTACATCTCCAATTAAAGCAATAATATACAAGGGGTTATCTTTATGTAAACTATGTTGAGGTATGTCTCTATCCCGAAAGTCAATACAATCAACTTCACGAGTTATTATAGTATTGGCCATGGCTTCAAGTTGAATGTCTTGTGGTACCATCATCTGGCTTAATGTGAGCATTAATTCATCTCTATGTGTAGGAGAAGATCTTAAAAGGTCCAAGAGGGAAATTCTAGTTGTAATATTTGATAATTGTTCATTAATATTATAAGGAGGTTTAGGTTGAACATTAGGTGAATGATTCCCTTTATTAGGAACCTTCAAAACAAATGGAGTTGATCCACCATTCTGAATTTGATCTTGTTGATAATTTTGAGCCTCGTTGTCTAGTAATAGCTCCGATGGTACCCACAATATTATTCTGTGGATGATGAATGGGTCTTGGTCTAGCGTTTATAGCTAGCTCATTAGAAAGTAATCGGTGAGACGATGGTCTAGTAGTGACTCTTCTTGGAAATGGTTCTTCTGGAACCATATAACTTGTGATAGGGTGAATAGTATCCGATTCATCTTCAGAACTATTCGATTGATTTGATGTGATTTCCATATCACTCTCAGTCTCATATTCTGTATCACTAAGATCAGGTATCTGAATATTATATAGAGGCCTGGTTGTAACCATGGATAAAGTTGTGTCAAATATTTCTAGATCATGAGCAGGTAAATGCCCACTAATAGTTCCTACATATCGGGCAGGAGGAGGGACATTATGATGTTCAATTTGATTAGCCACCTCCTTACCATGTTTTGGTAAGGGATGTTGAAAGATGTCTAATGACTGATTGGCATTCTGATTCTAGTTTTGTGGGGTGTTATTTTGAACATTATTAGGAGGATTTTGCTTAGGTTGAAAGGCTTGCACCTCCATCTCATTGTTATCAATCAAGTCCTGTATTTTATGTTTTAATATTTTACAAGAGTTGGTAGTGTGTCCAGGTCCTCTATGGAAGTCACAGTGTAAATCTGCTCTGTATCCGGGTATAGTTGGATCAGGTTCCTAGATATTTGGTAATTGAATCAAACCTCATTCTAATAATTGTGGTAGAATAGTTGATAAAGGTTGATTTAACCTAGTAAATTCTCGAGGAGGTCTATCAAGAGGTTTCAGTACAAACTTCTCCGTTGTCTTTGCAGCATTAACATTAGCAATATTTTTGCTATCGATGACTCCATCACCCACAACTTGTTTATTCTTATATTGATTTTTGGA
Source organism: Wollemia nobilis (assembly GCA_028583015.1). Classification (NCBI taxonomy): domain Eukaryota; kingdom Viridiplantae; phylum Streptophyta; class Pinopsida; order Araucariales; family Araucariaceae; genus Wollemia; species Wollemia nobilis. The sequence continues at coordinate 4,281,115 of JAQPPZ010017258.1, forward strand.
TGTTTTCTCATCGTCTTTCTTTTTAAGTTGGCCTCTCCTAATGAGAGCATCTTCCACTCTTCGGGCTAAGTCTATAGCTCTGATCGAAGGTGGTCAAGGTAGCAATTGATAATTCGTAAGATAGTTGCTCTTGCAAATTATTAATAAAGATGTCCAACATCTCCCTATAAGGTAACACAAAGTGCAATTTTCCTATCAACTGTCTCCACCTAGCTAGGAAATCAGCAAAGCATTCATCTTTGTCCTATTTTAAGTTATACAAATCTTTAATGGTCACATGTCTTTCGATGTAGGCACTAAATTGATGAACAAAAGACTCGATAGTTTCTTTGAAATTCCTCAAAGAATTAGTGGGTAATTGATAATACCACTCTAATGCCATTCCTCCCAAGCTTTTTGAGAACATTTTTAGTAATAACAAGTCATCATGTGATATATCATGACATGCTATCCTAAACATACGAAGATGCTCTATGGGATCTTCGGTTCCTTTATATATGGGAAGAACAAGCATAGGAAAATGTTTAGGATACGGTTGTGCTACGACTATAGGATCTAAAGGCTGACTACACATCTCTCGATAGTTGTACGAGGGATGGTAGGGATCTATCTGGTCCATGCGGGAAACTAGCTGTTTCACCATGGTTTCAAGATTACTAGTTTGTCCACCATATTGGTTCGGTGGGACATAGGTATGGGATCTATGAGTGTATGATGGTGTGACATAAGGATTAGATGCTATATTGCTATTATGCAAAGTGTTGGTAGGAAGAGTATTATGAAGGGGATTTGTAATAGTATTATGTTGTACCCCAGATTGTTGGTAATTGGTGTTTGGTTTTGTTTTGGGTTTTTGTTGATTTGAGGTATGTTGATCAAGAGCTTGGCGAAATAGAGCAGTAAATGATGGTTTCTTTTGTGCGGGAATGACCCTAGGCTTGTTAACAAGCACTTTAGATGGTTGGGTAACCTGTTGTTGTTGCATGTTCTGAATCACAGCTGCCATATCCAAATTGGATGGTCCAGACTTGATCACTCTCTTGATCAATAAAGGACAAGGGATTAGTGCGTGTTTGAAATACTTCTTCTAGAGTTGCTTGAGTGTCACTAATTCGATCCTTGTCCATATGGGCTGCTCTATTAAAAACACCAATATTAGTGTTAATGAACTTCCAGAATTGTTCCATGTTCTCAAAAGTGATAGCTCCTCCCGGAGACATTTTAGGGGATGAGGATCCTTCCTCTCTAACAGTTTCTTCTTGTTCATTTCCTACAGCAAGCTCTTCTTCTTGCTGGTCTAGGGTTCCTTCTTCCGAAACTTGGTCCTCAGGAGGGACATTTTGGTCAGTTAATGGTCTTCCTAACCAATCTTCATCTTCTTCGGTTTGTTTTCCATTCCTAAGTCTAGGCATTGTGCTAAACTTAGGTTTTAGCAAATATATATACAAAAAAAATATATATATATATATATATATATATATATATGCGGTAGGGTTGAGAGGTATATATTTTAACTATATACCTACTATAATACTTTAAAAGGAAAATGTTTTGTTTTTGTTTTTTTGTTTTGTTTTGTGTGATTATATTATTATTTTGCGAGAATAAAAATAACAAACAACATGCTAGTTGCAAGAAATAACAATAGTAAAAAGAATGACTTAGTTTTCTATGAATAGTTTATGGATATCATTGATAGGGTCAAGTTCATCAGGAGTCATGAAATGCTCCTCTTCAAATTGGAAGTGGTTTTTCAAGAATTTGACAAAGTGTGCTATGGTAATATGATCTACTTCAGACTCTGACATGTAAAAATAAAGTTCATGGCAATACTCTCGATACAACACAACTCTAGGAACTCTATTCCATCTCTTTCTATCCGTAAGAACGACTTCTTGATCCTCTATACGAGATAGAAATTTATGCACTACAACTGCATTCTCAAGGTATTCCTCAAAGGTGTATAATTTAGAAGACACAAGTGCTCTTTTATCTGCTAACCACCTATGGCAAGCTCTCTGAAGTTCATGATACAAAGTCACCTGATCAGGATCCAGGATTCTATCTAGGACAAACCTCTTAATTTGCCTAAGTTCTATAGATCTGGATTCAATAATACCCAATCTCCTATCAAGTTCATCCCACAAAGATTGGGCTCTATTTGTTTGAGGTACTCTAAGCACAGAAGTAATCTCTATGGCCGTTAATTGATTTTCAACATTTATGGTGACAACTCGTCTTCTATTATAATCTACCATCTAAGTATGATATGCAAATTTAACGGTTGTCTAATGATTCTAGATGTTCTTAATAATGTGTTTTTTTTTTGGATTGTTTTCAAAAGGTGTTTTAGTTTCACGTCGGGTTCACCAAAATGTATCGCCCAAATTTTTTGCACCCTTACCTTCAGGCTAAAGGATCCATGCCCGAAAGGGGGATGCGAGAAGGATGGGACAATACCTCGGACGGAGAGGCCCTTTGAAGGTCGCGCCTCTCGGGGGAGGGGTATAAGGGTGAATTTTTGATGGATGGTGGGGTTCACCAGGAAACTTTGAGTGGCGGTTTCCACGCCTAGGTTGAGAATGGGTTTGATGTGTTCATTTTATGTTCAATCATTCAGATTCCTAGGTTGGCCAAAATGAATCTAAGCTATTCTATATGAAATTTCTGGTTTATATGAAGACAACAAACATAAATGAATCCTAAATACAGAAAATATCTAAAATGGAGAAGAGTGCACCTGATTTTTGATGTCCGATGAAGATTCTGAAGCTTGTAGGAGTCCAGATCATCCTGGATATGACAGGATCATCTGTAATTGTACAGAATCATCCAGATCATAGGAGATCATCTGAGATCAGCCAAGATCGTCAGTGACCTGACGAATTCGTCAGACGAATTCGTCAAAAACCTGCAATCATGAAAACAGACACCAAAAACCAAAAATACAATTGCAAGAATGATACAAAATGATAGAAATAAGAATATAAATGCTTAAATGATAAATCCAGATATCAAATCAAATGGGATGCAATGTTTTAATAATTTATTTTGAATTTTATCATGCAAATATGCTAAATGAGGTGAACTCCAAGATGCAGAATAGAAGTGAATTAATCTAATGCACAATTAAATAAGAAAAAGAGATAGAGAATGCAAACTCAGGGCTCTGATTGCCCCCAATCTGAACTGCAGTCAAAATCATCTGCAATCGTACGAGATCATCGCCGATCTCGACAGGATCATCCAAAATTGTGGTTGAATCGCCTGCGACGATCCGAGCTTCCTCCGGCTGAAACACAGTGAGATCCTGCAATAAAACTTGAAAACACAAGTGCAAATGATGGGGGATAGGATGTTCTAACACAACAAAAACTAAAGTTGCAGGGAAATGATCAGCCAGGGGGATAAACTAGGAAAATCCCAAGTTTATATAGGATTAGGGGGAGGTTAGGAGGTTGGGGATCATCCCAATCTGGGAGATCTCCAACGTAGGAATCTCCAACCGCATAGACACGCTTCTGCCCGAGTTGGAGAGGTTGTTGAAACAGAAGCTAATTATGAAAATTTGGTTTTGGGATGAAATCGTCTGGACGTTCTGTTCCAGACGAATTCGTTCGATTTGGGATGATATCGTCAGATCGGCGACGATATCGTCCAACGGTCAAAACAACTTCTAAAAATGGTGCAAAAAATGAGGTGAGCGGTTAACGGGCGGTTTTGGGGTTAAAATTCAATTTTTTTATCTTTTACTGATGGTTTAACTGTGCCAATTTTAGGGTGCTACAAGCACTATGGCATTCAATATTTCTGAGGAGAAAACTACAAAGGATCTCATGGACACTTTGAAAAGGTTGTATGAGAATCCCTCTGCTTCAAACAAAGTCTTCCTCATGAAAAAAACTCTTCAATTTACGTATGTCTGAGAATAGTTTTGTAGCTACACATTTAAATGAATTCAATACAATAGTAAATCAATTGGCCTCTGTTAAAATAAAAATTGATGAGGAGATGAAAGCAATTCTATTTTTGTGCTCATTGCTAGAAAGCTGGGAGAGCCTAGCCATGGCAATTAGCAACACAAGTATTTTCGGTGTGCTCTCTTTTGATAATGTCGTGAGTGCAGTGTTGAGTGATGAGATGAGGAGGAGGACCTCAGGGGAATCTTCTTCAAATGATGTTGCTCTGATCATGAAGGGGAAGCAAAAGAAAAAGAACAAACTAGAAAGAACAAAGGAAATATGGAATGTTGGCACTGTGGGAAGAAGAGGCATGTGAAAAGGAATTGTTGGCTATGGAATGGAGATGGTAATGGTGAAGGAGGGGGTGAAGCTAATGTAACTGATGTTGAGTTTCAGGAAGCTTTGATCCTAAATTCAGAGGAGAGTGTAGAACCAGTGGAAGCATGGTACCAACATGTCCTGGAGGGAGGACAAGAGGTTCATCTCGGATAATGTTAAGATCCTGCTATAAAATAAACTCAAATAACACACTCTCACACAATTGCTTGGAAATAACTCACATAAACATCACATTAATATAACAGAAATTTGCATAAAGAACAATCTCACAATAGAACTGAATCGCAGGCCTCTTCGGGGGGGCAACCTCCTTCAATACTTCATTAATTTTGCAAAAGATGGTTACATTGGTGCCTTTTCGGGTATTTAAGGAGTTTCCTTCCAAGGTTGGATTACATGCAAAATGCCACCTAGATTACATGCATAATGCCACCCGAATTACATGCATAGTGCCACTTTGAATTACATGCACAATGCCACTCGAATTACATGCACAATGCCACTCGAATTACATGCACAATGCCACACGAATTACATGCACAATGCCACCTATCTACCATGTGTTACATAAAAAGGGTGCCATTTGTCATAGGCACTACCTAAGCTAAAACTTAGAACATTACAAAATATTAATCATGGGTACTACCCACGTTCACTAGGAATTATTACAAAAGGGGAGTTATTACATTAAGGGTTAGGATGAGATCCTAACATGCCCTTCTCCTTAAAGGAGCTTTGTCCTCAAAGCTGAAAATGAGGAAACTGTTGCTGGAGTTGATGGAGAGACTCCCATGTAGCATCCTCAGGTTGAAGTCCACGCCACTGAACCAGGACCTTTGTGATGGTACGGTTGCGTAGAGTGCGAGTTCGACGATCCAGCAGTTGTTCCGGTGCAAGTAAGATGGAGCCTTCTTCATCCAATTTAGGGAGTGTTGATTGAACCTGTACCTTTGTGCCCACAACTTTCTTGAGAAGGGAAACATGAAAAATAGGGTGGATCTTGGAAGTGGGGGGAAGAGCCAATTTGTAAGTTGTTGGACCAATCCGTTGCAGAACCTGATAAGGACCATAGAATTTTGGAGCAAGCTTCTGACACCTGCGGAGTTGTAGGGATGATTGTTTGTATGGCTGCAAGCGAAGGAAGACCATATCACCCACATCAAAACTATGCTCAGAACGATGCTGATCAGCTTGTTGGCGCATCCGATTCTGGGCCATGTTCAAATTTTGCTTGAGTTGGCGGAGGACCTCGGTGTGTTGACTCAGAGCATTGTCGACGGCCTGGACCTTGGAGCTACCCGGAATGTAGGAGGAAGGCGTGAGTGGAGGGCACCCGTAAACTGCCTCAAATGGTGTGAGTTTGGTGGCGGTATGATAGGAAGTGTTGTACCACCATTCAGCCAAAGAAAGCCATTTTGCCCAATGAGTAGGATGATCAGAGGCAAAGCAGCGAAGGTAGGTTTCCAAGCATTTATTAACAACCTCTGTTTGACCATCCGTTTGCGGATGGTAGGCTGAACTCATTTTGAGCTGAGTCCCCTGCAACTTAAACAACTCTTGCCAAAAATTGCTAGTAAAGGTGGGATCACGATCAGATACAATGGAGGCGGGCATGCCATGAAGGCGAAATATGGAGTCAAGAAAAGTTTGGGCAATAGTGGATGCTGTGTAAGGATGGGTTAGGGCACAAAAGTGAGCATACTTTGAAAGGCGGTCCACTACCACAAAAATAACAGACTTGCCTCCAGATTTAGGTAGCCCTTCTATGAAGTCCATGGAGATGTCAGTCCACACCTGATCTGGTATCGGCAATGGTTGAAGAGTGCCTGGGGAGCGCACTGTTTCTCCTTCCATCCATTGAAAAGTGTCGCAATCCGCTACAAAAGAGCGAATGTCCTGTTTCATGCCTTTCCAAAAGAAGGTGTGCTTGAGTCGTTCATACGTTTTTAGGAACCCTGAATGGCCAGCAGATGGAGTAGCATGTGATTCCTTCATGAGGAGTTCTCAAAGTGGGGACTTAGGAGGAAGAACCAGGCGTTGATGGTAACGCAGATCTTAGCCATCCCAACTATATCCTGGTGTAGACTCTGGATCATCCCTAAGTGAAGCAACCAGGTCTTTCAAATCTGCATCCTGAAGTATTTCCTGACGTAAGGGCTCAATCCATTTGGGCAATGGTGCAGAGATGGCACACAGCATACTAAGGGCCTCAAATTGGCGAGAGAGAGCATCTGCCACAAGATTTTCCTTCCCTTTTTTGTACGTGATGTCATAATCATAGCCCATGAGTTTTGATACCCACTTTTGTTGCTCGGGAGTGGCAACTCGTTGTTCTAGAAAGTATTTAAGGCTCTGGTGGTCAGTTTTGATGGAGAAATGGCGCCCAATGAGGTAAGGCCGCCAATGTAGGACTGCATGCAATATTGCCAACATTTCCTTAGCATATGTGGATTTTCCCAAATTGCGATCAGATAGGGCTTTGCTGGTAAAAGCCAAAGGGCGTCCTTGCATCAATACTGCCCCAATACCACGACCAGAAGCGTCACTTTCAATGACAAATTTTTTTGAGAAGTCTGGCATGGCTAAAACCGGAGTGGTGGTCATGGCATGTTTGAGGTCCAGGAATGCTTGCTCAGCTGGCCTTGTCCACATAAAAGAATCCTTCTTCAACATGGAGGTGAGGGGGGCGGCTATCTTTCCATAATTGCAGACAAATTTACGATAATATCCTGTAAGCCCTAAAAATCCTCGAAGTCCCTTGAGTGTGCGAGGTTTTGGCCATTCTTGGACTGCTTGGATCTTCTTAGGGTCAACCTTGACACCATCCTTTGAGACAATGTGTCCCAGATATTCTACTTCAATCAAACCAAAGGAGCACTTGGACCTTTTTGCAAACAATTTATGGTCGGCCAGTAGTTGGAGAGTTTGATCTACATGATTGAGATGCTCTTCCCATGTGTGACTGTAAATCAAGATGTCATCGAAGAACACAAGGATGAACTTCCGCAAGAAGGGGTGAAAGATGTTGTTCATCAGGCTTTGGAATGTGGAAGGAGCATTTGTGAGACCAAATGGCATTACCAAGAATTCATAATGACCTTCATGAGTGCGAAAAGCAGTTTTAGGAATATCTTCATCCCTAAGCCGGATCTGATGGTACCCAGAGCGAAGGTCTAGCTTGGTGAAGTACATGGTCCCATGTAATTCATCTAGTAATTCATCAACCACGGGGATAGGAAATTTATCCTTGACCGTTATCTTGTTGATCTCTCGGTAGTCAATACACAATCGCCAAGAGCCATCCTTCTTGAGGACCAATAAGACTGGTGCAGAGTAGGGACTAGTACTAGGTCGAATGACACCCGCCTTGAGTAATTCATGTATCATCTTCTCAATCTCTGACTTCATGGCATGGGGGTATCTGTACGGGCGTATATTGGGAGGTGTACTATCCGGCAATAATGGAATGGCATGGTCATGAGAGCGATGCGGTGGTAGTGTGATTGGTTCTGAAAATATGGCCTCATGTTTGTGGAGAACCTGTTGCATGTCTGGTGGAATTTCACCCATTGGGGATGTGGATGGTTGGATGGAGAATAGTTGTGCAATGACCCCACGTGATGATTTCTTTAGCAATTTCTCCATGTCGTTTGAACTGATAATTTGAGGTGTTCCTGCTGGGGAGCCCTTGATGATGTGTGTTTGGCCATTCTGGGAGAACTGCATCCAAAGTTCAGCAAAGTTCCAACTGATAGTGCCCAGTGTACTCAACCATTGAGATCCCAAAACAATATCACATCCACCCAACTGGAGGGCAAACATGTCCTGCTTGAGTGCATAGTCCCCTATCTGGATTTTAACATTGCGACACTTTCCCTTACAAGGTAAGGTTCCCCCATTGGCTACCATGACCTCAAAGGAGTTACAAGTGTGGATATAGCAATTTTCCCGCTGAGCAACTCTAGGGTCAATAAAGTTGTGTGTGCTTCCCGAGTCCAAAAGGATGGAAATATGTTGGCCCTTGAAAAATCATGTAACCTTCATGGTTTGAGGGGTAGTAATGCCTGCAAGGGCATGGACTGTAATTGCTGTTTCAGGTTCCTGTTTCACTTCTTCTTGTGGAGGAGGTGTTTCTGGAGGGTCCTCATCCTTATCACTCTCATCAGAGGTATCAGGTTCTTCAACATCGATCAGGAACAATTTTTTGTGTGCACACTTATGCCCTTTGAAAAACTTTTCATCATAATTATAGCATAATCCTTGGGCACGACGTGCATCCATCTCTTCGGTGGTGAGGCGCTTTGGTGCAGCAGGTTTATTATCAACTGGGTTTTGGGCTCTAGGAGGAAATGAAGGTCTATTTTGTAGAAACTTTGATGGGCGTCTTTGGGCAGAGAGTTTAGATTTGGCCAGACGGGCCAAACTGATAGCTTCCATCATAGTTCGTGGTTTCAACATTTTGACTTCTGCTTGGAGTTCCATATTCAACCCACTGATATAACAACTCTGAAAGAACCCTTCACTCAATCCTCTTGTTTGATTGGCCAATTTTTCAAATTGAGCTTGGTACTCTCGAACTGACCCTATTTGTTGTAGTTTGGATAAGGCTCCTGTGAAGTCCTCAAACTCACTAGGACCAAATCGAGTGAGTATTTGGGATTCAAAATCCTCCCAAGAGAGATTTGGGTAGGTAAGACGCAACCATTGAAACCAGTGTAGAGCCTCAGATTCCAAGTTAAAGGAAGCCATCTGGACTCGATGAAATACTGGTACATTATGAAGTCGAAAGAATTGGTCAACCCGACATAGCCACCCATCAACATCCTTCCCACTGAATTTGGGAAAGTCCAACTTGGGCATTCGAAGGGTGTATCATGGTCACGATTCCTTGTAGAACTCTCGGCTTGGTATTCGATTTGGGTGGTTCTCTTCTCAGTTTGTTGTCCACTTCGATCAATGCTTCTTCTAAGCGATTGCTAGTGGCCTCATGCTCTAGGCGAAGACCTTGGACTTCTTCCCTTATGGAGTGAAAAGCCGAGTTCAAGTTCTCAATGGCTTTTGTTAGGGAATCCAAGTGTTCTAGTTCTTTCTGGTGTCCACAAGTACCCTGGGCCATTTTTTGACCTTTTGTGACCAGTTACTAAAAATAGAATTGAATTTTTTAACTTACTATTTTTAGTAAATGCCCAAAAAAGTGCTTGGGTGCTATATATCAAAATGATCAGTAGGAGGAGGTGGTCACAATGAGCTATATCTCTTAACACTACTTTTTGGCACCCCAGACTTTTTTTTTTTTTTTTTTTTTTTTTTTTTTTTTTTTTTTTTTAATCTCCTCCAGATTTAGGTAGCCCTTCTATGAAGTCCATGGAGATGTCAGTCCACACCTGATCTGGTATCGACAATGGTTGAAGAGTGCCTGGGGAGCACACTGTTTCTCCTTCCATCCATTGACAAGTGTCGCAATCCGCTACAAAAGAGCGAATGTCCTGTTTCATGCCTTTCCAAAAGAAGGTGCGCTTGAGTCGTTCATACGTTTTTAGGAAGCCTTTCCAATCTCCTATTTTGCTGAGTTTAACGGTGTTTACAGATTCTGATTCTGAGCTACTGAGAAAAAGTTGGGTACTGGAGCACAATCTAAAACTGGCCGTGTTTCACACTCAAGATTCTCTGTATTTTGCAGGTGACTGATATGACAGCTCGTTTCGACTCGAAGACCGTGAATTCGCCTCGATCGTGCTAACCTCTCGACTCGATCGTGACTGCCACTGTGAATTTGACTGTTACTCTCCAGACTTTCAACTTAAGTGTCACCCTCATGGCTTATCCCGAATGCATGTCCCTTTTGTTATTTTTTTTGGTAGAGGACTCCTTTCTCATATGCTCACTTTTGAAATGCAGGTTTACGAATGGGGGTGTTTGGATTCTTATTTTGATTTTTATTTTTGTATTTTTTACAGGTTGCAGTTTTAACAGAACCAGGGAATGCTAAGTATAGGAGTATGTACCACCCATAGGCCCTCTAATATACCGACAGTGACGAACAATAGTGCTCGGACCAATATTTCAGGCCACTACTCAAGGAGGATTCCACACATACCCTTGAGCACACTACCTGCCTCTCCCGATAATATGGGAGGGTAATCGTCCGGGATGCTGTGTCCCGTAGACTATGAGTAATACAAGGCCGAAGAGCTTCCTAATGGCTAAAAGTTTGTTTAATCCTAAATGGTCTCCCGATATACCCGAAGATACGTGGGAGCTCAAGTCCGTGCGCGAGTTCTGTCTGAGGCCTGGGTATTGGAGCCTGATCACCCCTCACTTCACTAGACGCTTTATGGGCTATCTAGCTTAGCCAATAACGACAGATCCTTCACGATATTTTAAAACCCCCGGTACAGGGTTTCTACCTACTCAACTAATAATATATTTTTTTGTTTTTGGTCTGGAAAAAAAAAAAAACACTGTATTTTTTTTTTTTTTTTTTTAATAAGGAAAAACAGAATGGAAAAAACACATGGAATTTATACCTAACAGGCGGATTGGATGGCAAGAATCATTGTAGTTGCAGCAGAACTTGGCCCTGGAAAGCGCTCTGATACCACTTGTTAAGATCCTGCTATAAAATAAACTCAAATAACACACTCTCACACAATTGCTTGGAAATAACTCACATAAACATCACATTAATATAACAGAAATTTGCATAAAGAACAATCTCACAATAGAAGCTGAATCGCGAGGCCTCTTCGAGGGGGCAACCTCCTTCAATACTTCATTAATTTTGCAAAAGATGGTTACATTGGTGCCTTTTCGGGTATTTAAGGAGTTTCCTTCCAAGGTTGGCTTACATGCAAAATGCCACCTGGATTACATGCATAATGCCACCCGAATTACATGCATAGTGCCATTTTGAATTACATGCACAATGCCACTCGAATTACATGCACAATGCCACACGAATTACATGCACAATGCCACCTATCTACCATGTGTTACATAAAAAGGGTGCCATTTGTAATAGGCACTACCTAAGCTAAAACTTAGAACATTACAAAATATTAATCATGGGTACTACCCACGTTCACTAGGAATTATTACAAAAGGGGAGTTATTACATTAAGGGTTAGGATGAGATCCTAACAGATAATTTGGAGATGAATCACATGATGTGGGTGTGGCAAGCCACATTGTGTGAAATAAGGTTCTTGCCATGGAAATGGTGATGGTGCAATCATCATTCGGGTTAATCTGAAGGATTCGTCCTCCTTCAGATTAACGTACTAATTGCATGGAAGGAATTGTTGCTTGAGTATGTTTCTTGTGTCTTCCATGTAGATTGAGTATGTTGCTTGTTATTCTTCCATGCAATTAGTACGTTAAGACACAATGATGGTTCAAAGCATATTAGTACGTTAATCTAAAGGAGGACGAATCCTAGATATTTTTTTCTTAGAGTATGACTTCAAGAGTTGCAGTAGTGGTGTAGCTGATGCGGAACAGTCTCCAAGTGGGAGATTGTTGGGTGTGAAGCCTGTTCCTTTACTCCGTTTGACATAATCCTCATCTCGACTATGAGTCAGCATCCACTTTGGATGGTTGAATCTCGTGTTGGTGGGTAGTGACTCAAACCTAAAATGGTCTGATGAGTACCATTTCGAAACAACCAGGAGTAGTTGCAACAACCTTGACAGTCAATAACCATTTTTGGTTCGTGCTTAATGGGAGTTTTTGGAGTTTTGCAATGCTGGAGAACACTTCAGAAGTCTGTTGATCAGTCCTATGACTATCTTGAGGGTGTAAAACTACTATAAATCCATAGGCCTGGATTGAGGATGATATACACAGGATTTTCATAGTGTGTATGTGAAATTTGTAAGTTTGCAATTTTGTGGCATTGTGAAGAGTGAGAGACTGTTTGTAAGTGAGGTTGCATTGTATTAGAGTGCATTGCAGTGGGTAACATTGTTGATGTACTTGACTACAAGGAGGAGGAATAAAGAAGGACTGAAGGAAGGTTTCTTCGGGGATGTAGCTCAACACATGGTTGAGTGAACCTCGTTACATGCTGGTCTCTCATCTTGTGGTTTGCATTTCTGTTTTTCAGTATTGTGGGTGTATTAATTTTTGAAAATACTAGAACCCAATAGTTTGATTTTCTCACATGTAGGTTCAATTCTTGGTGTTTCATCGTTCATTGCGCACTGCATTGACGATCTGTTCTTTACCTCCACCTGCCATCGAATAACCATCGGTTGGCCACAACCCACATCCGACTTCACTCTCATGTACAAATATTCTTCCATAAAGCGAATCGATCAAAACTGGCTCACCTGCTCATATCTGAACACATCGTCTAAATCGAGCTACGCAACGGACGTTCTCACATTCAACCACCTGTGAATGGACTGATATGGGTTCACCCCAGCCACCTTCAGAGTTGTTTTCCACAGTACACCCGGGTGGTCTCCACTACCGCCGGTCAATTTACCGCGATGTTGTTGTATATTATTCTTCGAGCTCGCCGTGTGGGTATTCCCCTTCCTTACTAGCTTTATCCACTCTCGTAATCAACTGCATTTGATAACCATTTTATAGACAAATCCATGCATACATTTGGCTACGAATCTCCACACACGCGGACCTACTTTTAAAACATTGCCACTGTCCAATTACTTTCCTCGATCTAGGTTGTCACATAGGATCGCGTCAGCAGCGCCATCTGCTATGCCGCCATGATCACCTACTCTGCATCTGACATCGCCATTTCCTGACAATCTCGCCGGCTGCACCGTCAATCTCGCCAAAATCTTCATCTCCTGGTTCGTTGCTAGTTGTCGTCGTTATGCTGCCCATAGTCTGGCAGTTGGTCCTATTGGATCAATTCGTTGCCAGTCGACCATGCCGCTGATAGAGCCCTGTGATCAAAACGTGAGAATCAGATTTTAAACAATAGAAACAAACAAAAAGAAAATAAATTAAACGAACACTCACTCACTAATTGAAATGGACATAAACAATACCAACATTTTATTTTAGTTGACTTTTATATATAAAAGCACTTCATCACTTTATTGATTATTTTTTATTTTATTTTAGTTTTATATTTTTATTATTATTTATTGAATATAATTGTTGATTTCAATAAAAATTTATATATATAAATTTTATTTTTTTTATTTTGCTTATATATAAAAATATATTTATTTATTTATTTTAATTAAAAAAAAATTATTTATGTTTGGATTGATTTAGTTTAAAAGAATATTAAAATTAATTAACACCTTTCAAACCAAACCAAGACCAAATAAAAGAAATTGAAAGACATAACCAACCATCCACACTACACACTCAAGGCACACAAAAGAAGATACTCCTTAACATACTCATCACTCAAATAACAACAAAGCACACCACAATACCCCAAGAAGATGCTACCCAGTCAAGAACCTTGACACTCACATTGCAACTCATGGGTATAGATATCTTAGTTTTACCAAATTCTCCAAAAACACAAAATAAAAAAGTGGGTCCCCAAGTTTTGGGGTGAGTTGTGCGACAACCACAACAAGAACAAAAATTAGGCTGGAAAATTCTAGAATAGCTACTGAAAGGTATAACTGGATTTTGTGGATGATAACCAAGTGGTTTTTGGAGGGTTTATGGATCATGAATGTGTTTAAATATTGGAAATATTCTTTAAATTATTTAGAATATGTCTTTGTGTAATCTTCATTCACTTGAACGTCTGAAAATATGTTTATATGATTTATTACCTTAGTACAAGAAAAACAATGATTTTATACGTAGTAGAACTTCATTTATAAGTTATGTTTCAATGTTTTAGAAATATGCACTTGTTGTAGGTGTAGGCAAAACACTTGGGGTTCGTAGAAGTAAATGTTTGAGCATGTTGTAGCTAAATAGGGCTAAAGCCTAGATAGTGTTAACCGAGTCAAATAAAATTGTTACTATTACCATGTTTGTCTTATTCGACATGGTTGTTCTATGTTTTATTTCGGTTTTCCTGGTAGAGAGTTATACAATTGGTTGTAGAGACTTACTTCGAACGCCATGCATAGTTATACATTTGAATTTAGTAGCTTTATTTGGGTTCATTTTGAGGTAGTTGTCCATGGGTGGTTCTCACAAACTAACATAATGGAGACTAATTGGTTTCATTTCCGTAGGAGGAGGACTTGACGAGTTAAAATTCTTAACTCTATTACTTGGGTAAGTAGAAGTTCATGAGAGATTCAATCGGATGAGTTACTTAACTAAGGAATGGATTGTGAATGAATGTGGAGACATGAGATTCAATATATCTATTTTAGTTTTGTTGTAACCTCTACTTGCTTGGAAAACCCACCAACAAGATTTTGCTTTCTCAAAATACAAGAGAAATTGGCTCTTGAGTTTAGGCTTAGTGTGGGAAAGTTTAAAAATAGAAAATGTGCTCAGTAAACTTGAGGCTCACTTTTCAACAATGTGAAGGGCCAATAGATTTAGAGTTCTGTTATAAGAAGAGCATCCAGTGGGGTATGCATAGTTTGATCTTATTTTTTCCTTGGCTGGAAAATGGATTTATCTTGTCCTCCACATAAGTACATGGTTATGTTCTTTTGGAGCATGATGCAATATACTGGGCCCAACAATGTTGAGTAAGTGGTTGGGTTATGGGTAAATCCAATTAAGCTTACGAATAGTAAAGTTTTTAAAAGGATAAAATGATTGTGATGTCTCGGATGCTTTTGTAATAGAATATAAATGTTTTGCAAATTTCTAGATCTTCTAGTCAAGAGGCACACTTATGACTTTATATAGGTAGAAAAAGTATAGATTTCACTAGAAGTACATAGAACTCTCAGTTTAAATAAGAGGTGAGGATGTATAGCATGTTTTATTTGTATACGTAGTTGTTGTTGTTTTAAATCCAGAATGTGCTGAAGAAAATGGGGGTTTGGCTCATAGTTTGAGTTTATAATTTTTTTATGTATAGGTTCCAAAGGGCAAGTGTGCAATAAAAAATCATAAAAATCTGGAAATATCTTTTGAAAATAAGGCATATTGATCTGCCTAAGATTTCAACTTGGATAAATGTATATATATATGAATTAAGGAGAGCTCATGATGTAATAAATTTGGAACTGAAAATTCATACTTGGATGTAAAGATATTATTGGATATTTTTATCCATTGTAAGGTTCCAATTTTGCAATACTTAATAAAAGAAGGGAACTATTTCAAGGTTGGGTTTTCCCCATAGGGATTTCTCCTAGGGTAAATATGTTGTTATGTGGTTTTTGTGTGATGAATCTATTTCTTGTGATGAAACTCTTCTATGTTACTATGGTTTAATGAAAATGCATTTTATTTATGGTGCACTTTAATTTTAAAAGCATTTGGATTATCTATGCTTCTAGATTAAATGAGTGTGATGTTAAAGTGCTTTATTCTTATGGAGAATAATAATTGTTGCATTATCTCTATGGAATGTAGGTAGAATTTTCTTGAAATACTCTAGTAAAGCAATATGAATTTACCTAACTATGGTCTAAGGAAAGAACCTTGTATGCTTCTCTCAAGAGTAATACTCCAAAAGTAAGACAATGTATTTCCTTGGAAAAAGAGTTATTTCTACTTAAATGGAAACTTGCTAAAGGGTTCTCTCTTATTGAATAAATAAATATATTAAGAGAAGAACAAGTTAAAGAATAGATGGAATGCTACTTAGAAGTAAAACCTTCTAATGAAACCCATTGGCATAAATATATAGATAGGCAACTTAATATTCTTGATAAATGACTACAACAAGAATCATTGAGAATAGTTCATCCATTATAAAAATAAGGATAACAACCTACCTAACATGCTTAGTGCACCTACATAGATGGGCCTATGTATGGTGCAAATATTTACATGGTTTCTTCAATAAATCGAAAGGATGGAGCTAGCTTGTCAAAAAGAAGATGAGAGGGATAGATTAAACTTGCTCTTCACCTAGTACACATACATAAATAGATATATGCATCATGTAGGGATAGGTACTTCTTGGTAGAATAAATAGAAGAGGAAATGAATTTCTATGAGACTAATTATCAAAACTAAAATACTAGAACCTTGAATGAACTTGTAGCAAAATAACTAAGCACAATAAATAATATAAACACAGAGAGAGAAATTTGCCAAAAAGAATGTTCCTTTGTATTAGTGCTTGATACAATGTTACAAATGGATATCTTGAATTACCCCAAATGTGTTGGGGGTAATGCTAGAATGATTTTCTCCTTCTGATAGATGTTACAATGCTCCCATAGGAGAGGTAAATTCTTCCAACTCCTCAGAAAGATAGGGTGCTCTTCATTCCTCTGCTACAGCTCCAAGGGGTGAGTGGGCTTTGGTATCCAATGTAGGGACCACTCCTAGCTTCAATAACTCTTCAAATACCTATCTCCTGCACACATGGAAACCAAACAAGGGTTAATAGCACCTAAATAAATGACTGCAAACAATGCAAATAAAAGAAACCCTTGAAAGGAATGATTGCAAGAAACATGGAAATACTAATTAAAAATGCCTTGCTAACAAATCGATAAGTTACTGATCTTTGTTGATAAAACCTGTTCGGGACTGTGGAACCGTGGGAACACGATTACGGGTTGGAAACCGTGGACCTGCGGTTGTGAAACTGTGGATGCACGTTTTTGACTGTAGAACCGCGGGTGGGCGGTTTCAACTGAGATGATAGGTCGCCTCAGGATGTGTGCCAACGATCGGATTTGAGCTCGCACTCTTAGTTTCTCGTTGGGTCTGGATGTATTTTGGTAGCCTATCGGTACATAAATTTAGCTCTCTCTATTTGGTGGATTGATGGTGCCTTTATAGGCTGCCTGGGGCTTCAGAGGGGAATGTGAGGTGGTAAGTTTGACTTGCCAAGTGGTAAATCTAGACTGCCAGGTGGAAGGGGCAGTTATAGTGAGTCATTTAGTGTGGTTCACTTAACTGGGGTGTTGTGGCTCCAAGTGGAGTGGGATGTGGGATGCTATTTTATGTGAAGGGACAAGGGGACAACAACAAAGGAGTTGTGGCAGTGTTGGGAATCTGTCTCATGTACAAGGACAAAGGGGACAGGAGTGGATAAGATGTGGCATGGATGTTGGATGAAGTGTTCAGGACACATGTCCATTGGGTAGACAGGGTATCCTAGGGTGATTTTCCTAATTAAATAAATTAGGAAAATATAGTTATGTGTAGGATTTTATATCCCTAAGTTAGAACTTAGGCATATATCTTTATTATGCAAGATTTGATGGTGAGGTGGTGAATGTGAACTAAAGGGTGCTAGATTTTGGTGTCTACATTTGTCCCTTTTTATACTGCATTGTGTACAACACAATGCGGTGCAAAAACTCAATGACATCTAACTTTATTGGATGAATGGATTCATTTCTCTTTGACACACAGAATGAATGAATTTAATTTTTTGATTTGTTTGCTTACCCCCTCAATTGACGATTGGGTAAAGGTTGACACCCATAAGCCAATTGACAAAATATGAATGCTGAAAGTGTGTTGTTTATTAAATGTTGTTGATTTTGTTAATGAATTTTGTTTTGATTTTCTTTGTGCCCTAATTTGGGATTATTTGTGTTCTTGCAATTTTGCTTTTGGTTTCATTCATGTTTAGAATACATGGTAAAAGTTTTGACCACTCTTTTGAGTTTTCATCCACTATGACTTTAGCAATTCCTTCCAAATGATGGGTTTAAGGAACCAGTCGTCGAGGATTTGATGCTTAAGCGGTTTTTTTTATTATTACCAAATTGTTGTTTTTTGTTCCGTTTTTGACCCAATGGAAGGTTTTTGTAGGATTACCTTGGCAAATCTATTTTAGAACACATTTAAGCTCATATATTTTAGGGACTTATCGACTTGATTCATTGTTGTTTTTTTGTGATTTTTGAATGAGTTTCCTTATGGTGATTTACCCATCCAACCGGTTTGCATGGATTGTTAGTCGCTGCAACCGCTAGGTGTATAGCATAACCCACTAGATACGAATTTCACTCTAGATGATTAGGTGGATTGGAATTTTCATTTTTTTATGTTTATTTTTTTATTTTTTTTGAAACCGCTGACTTGCGATTATTTTGGCAAAAAATGTGGATTTGCATTTTGCATTATGAAACCGCGTTTTCGCGTTTTGCGCCTCCAAACACGTGTTTGCGTTTTCGCACACCGCGAAAAACATGGGCACACATTTTTCGCCGCTAAAAGCGGTTATTTATAGGTTGTTGTCGTTTTCAAAATCATTCTACTAGTTGTCATTGGTTGGTTGGTTGAAGTGATGAGTGATATGGAGGTTGGTGAGGGGAGCGGTGGTGGTGTCTCGGCTGGAGCAGAAGTTGGTGGCCAGTTTTCCAAGGTCGGCATGTTGCCCTTTTTTTTTTCTTGTTTGTTTTGCTTGTTTGATAATTAAGTGGGGTTGGTAAATGATTATTGTTTGCTCATTAAGCGTTTGTTTTTGCTTTTATTACCTAGGGTAGGTAAAAAAAAAAACGTTATTGCTTTATTACCTAGGGTAGGTTAAATTTTTTTTTTTTTTTTGCGTTTTATTACCTAGTGTAGGTAAAAAAAAATTGTTTTTGTTTTTGTTACCATGATTAGGTAATTTTTTTGTTTTTTTGCTTTTATTACCTAGGGTAGGTAAAAAAAAATTATTTTTGTTTTTATTACCTAGGTTAGGTTAAAAAAAAATTGTTTTTTTTTTTTTTGCTTTTATTTCTAGCATGTTGTGCTAATTTTTGTTGTTTTTTGTATGTTTTATTTTCAGGTTAAGCTTCTTGATGCTCGGCATAGGTGGCCGAGGACCATTCGAAAAGTGCAGAAAACACTTTATGATGATGATTGGACTTTACTTCAGGCCATTGGTTTAGACGGTTGTGGGCGGTTAGGAACCGTTCGAGCTGATGAGGATCTCCTTTTGGCACTTGTTGAGTGTTGGGATCCAGACAGGGGCACATTTCAGCTCCCAACAGGGGATCTGACTATCACTCTTGAGGATATCTATCGTATCTTTCGTGTCCCTATCGAGGGTCCTACCATTCGTGTTGGTCTTGAGAAGAATGAGGTCATTTTCCATCTGTTTGGTGAGATGTGGGACATTAATTGCATCAAGGGCGGCATTGCATATTTGGATCTCTTTATAGCTGGCAGCTTGGGTACATTGCTTGTCCTTATGATGTACATATTGAGCAACATGCTGTTTCTCAATTCCATGGGATCGAGGATCTCGTGGAACCAGGTGCCTATTGTTTTTGACTTGATAGCTCCCGCTCTTCTCTACGAGGTTTATAGCGAGCTCTATGAGGTGAAGATGCATGGGCATAAGGGCCTAGGTTGTATTTTGTTGCTCCATATTTGGTGTTGGGAGCATGTTATCATTGCTCGCCCTATTGGTTTACCTTGTGGTGTGGATGCCACCTCTCCCAGGGCATATAGATGGTTACTCAGTGAGGAGGTCAGTCGATCTGTTGCAAGTGCTTTGGAGTTCAGAGATATCTTGAGTTCTCTGACTAGGGACTTGATGTGTTGGCGGCCTTGGAGGGGTTTGGATTGGGCGACGAATGCAACAGAGCTTCGTTGCATTAGGCAGGGATGATGGGTTGTTGGCACCCATTTGAGGGATATGGAGTTTATCCAATTCTCTCGTGTACTGCAGCAGTTTGGTCTTGTTCTGAATGTTTTGGATGCGCCTGTTATGTACAAGCGATGGGGTGATGAGTTGGGGTTACCTATTGTTCCTAATTTTTGGCAAGTCGACGATCCTCCTGACGACTCAAACTTGGAGGTGCTTGACTTGGATGATGTTGGCACGACTGCTGAGTATGATGCTTGGTTTACGAGTCAGCCTTTGTGGACTCCTAGCATCGTTGTAGATGATGATGGGAGTGGTGACGATGTTGATGTGGGTGGATGGGTTCCTTGGTTAGCAAAGTTTCGATGTGGTAGCTCTTCGAGAGCTGACACATGAACAGATGTTTAGTAGCCTAAGGAGGGTGGTGGCGATGATGATGAGGGTTTATCTCCTCGATGATCAGAGGAGTGGAGGATTCTCCAGGCTAAGCGAGATAGTCTGGATTTGGAGCTAAGTTGAATGAAGGTCAAGTTAGCATGGTATCAGGGTGAGGTGACTTATCTTTAGGCTAAGGTAGATGGGTTACGGGTTGGACCTAGCAGCACTGTTCTGGCTGCTAAGGATGCAAATATCACCAAACTTGATGGTGAGATTACCCGTTTATAGGGTGAGCTTTCTTGATTTTAGTTAGGTGTTGGAGGTGATAATTCTGCTTTGACTATTGCTTCTCTACGGGCAAATATTGCTTAGAGGGTCGCTCGCTAGGTTACTGATTTGAGGAGCCTATGTAAGTAGGTTGTCTGCATCGAGATTTTGGAGAACATTCTTCATGAGAGTCAGATTCCTTTACCTGTTACTCCTTCATCTGCTACCACTGCTACCCGAGGGACTGAGACGAGTCGCAGGACTCATTGTACTTCTAGCTCTCATGGGACATCTACAGTGCAGGGTCCATGAAGGGATCTTGCTAGCACTAGCTAGATGTTGTATTGCCTTATTTTTGTTTTTTGTATATTTTATCTTAGTATGAGCCTCAATGCTCCGATGTATACTACCTTCGGGCATTTTTTACTTTGTAGACTTTAGTTTATATATCTATATATATATATGCATGGCATATTATTTCGATATTCACATGTATTATTTGTATATGCATTCTTCTTGTTTATGCTTTGCAATGTTTATATGATGCAATCTAATATTTCTATGGTATTGCTATGAAAATGAATGCAACTAAACTTGTAAAACGCATTTGATTTTTATTCATGTAACTAAATTACGGTACTCATGTTGCTCGTGTAATATTTTTTAGCTCAAAGTATTTGACCTTTACTCGTTCATATTTGCAATTGGGGGTATCCCACTTGATTATTCTTTGTGGTGTTGTATGTGGTATGTATAAATGGTATGTGGATTGTGATATTGATTATGATTTGGTTTTTGATATGTAACTAAAAGTATTCTCAAATATTCAAAGAAGCTAGTAATGTTAACCATTTTTCTTGATGTTATCTTACTTTCTTTAGGACCATATTGTGTGCAAGTGAATTTCTTTTACTAAATCTTGTGTTTCGATGACCCTAAGCAATCCAGTGCATGTGATTGTGATGTTTATTGCCCCATATTGAGTAATTTTTGGATGGTACCTTTCTAGGTTTTCCTTTTGGCTAGCATACCGTATGTGCGTTCAGAGGTCTCCCTCTTGAGAGAGAGACATGTCGCCCTGCATGAGTTTACTCCACTGCCAGTCAAGCGTTTATAGCCCTAGTGGAGGCTCACTCCATAGTCCAATGGTTTGATCTTTAAGCCTTTGTGATGACTACATAACTTTCTAAGGGGAACATAGTATAATATTTTCAGCTTTAGAGATATTTGGTGTGTGTTGTTAATTGTTTTTTTGTGTAGAGTTTTGGGGAATTGTATTCTCAACCGAAGTATGATGAGAATGTCACCCTATCCTTACTACTCTACATTTATTTATATTTGTTGTTTCACTGTGGTAGTGGTGATAACCACTATTTTTTTTTTTTGGACTATGTTGCGTGATAGGGTAAGCAAAGAATTTGACTTTTTCGCTTTGAGGTTTACCCAAATTGACATTATCTTTCTATTATTCAATATGTTTTAATATTTGTAAAAGTGTATTTGGTTCCAGATTGCTTTTGGTTCAATCTACCATACTCAAGATTTTCTTAATGTGATGAAAGTGCTTTGGTCCTAAAGAAAATTGGACACTTCATGAAGTTTGGTTTTTCACTAGACATGCTTGAGTGACTGAAAATTGTATGATATATCATATATGATGTGTATGATTTGTGAGTTGTAAATAATCTTAGTTAAATACCCCCAATTCTTGGAATTTGTTTTCTTGGTCGTATCATCACCACTATTAAATATTACTGAGCAAGGGATGGGATGGATGCAACTATATATATATATATATATATATATATATATATATATATATATATATATATATATATATATATATATATATATATATTTTTTTTTTTTTTTTTTTTTTTGTATGAACATATAATTGAAATGCAAATGCAATATAAAAAATACAATTTAAAATATGTCTATTTACAATGTGAAATGCATGCAATGTTGTAAAATGGAATCTTTTATTTATTTTATTTTTTAATTTTTGTTTTAGCCATGTACATATATATACATATATTGCAAGTCGTTTTATGCATAAAATGCCTTTAGGTGCATAATGTTCAGTGGGTCTGGCTCCAATTTCCTTTCTAAATTGGAGATTATGTACGTTCCTTGTCCCAATTTTTGCTTTACTATATGTGGGCCCAACTAATTTGCTGCAAATTTATCCCTTAAGTACGGTAAAGCATTAATATTTTGTTGGTTTTCTTTGAGCACTAGGTCCCCCACTTGAAATTCATGAGGATGGGCTTTTGCGTTGTAAGCGCACTTGACTCTATCTTGATATACTCGTAAATATTTTAGAGCATTGATATGTTTCTCATCAATAATTTTCAATTGGTCAAGACGCACCTATCTAGTCATATCATCGTTCATGAATTCTTGTATCTCGATTCGCAAGGATGGTATCTCGAGCTCTAATGGTAATATTGCTTCTGCATCATAAACTAGTGAAAATGGTGTTGCTCCCATTGGCGTTCTTATGCTTATTCTGTAAGCCGATAGTGCTAAAGGGATGTGAGTATGCCAATCTTGATGATTATCTTTTACCACTTTCTTGAGAATGGATATGACTTTTATTTTTTGCTTCAGCTTGCCCGTTTGCTTGTGGGTAATAAGGTGTTGAGAAGTTGTGTAGGATTTTGAATTTGTTGCACAATGCTCTAACATCCTTATTCTTAAATGACTTTCCATTGTCAGAAATTATTTTTGAGGGTATTCCAAAATGACGAGATAATATGTTGAAGTATAAACTCTGCTATTCGAGGTCCAGTTGTAGTTGTCATTGGAATTGCTTCCACCCATTTTGTGAAGTATTCTGTAGCAGTTATGATGAATTTATGTTGTCATGATGAAGCAAGTGTTATTTTATCGATCAATTCAAGGCCCCATTGTGAAAAGGGCCACAGACTTTGAATGGGCTGCAAATTTTATGATGGCACATGGGTCAATTTTGCATGATGTTGGCATTTTTGGCATCTTTTGACATATTTGCAGCAATCATTTTCCATTGTTGGCCAATAGTATCCCATGCGCAATATTCTTTTTGCAATTTCCATTCTACTGAAGTGACCATTGCAAGTACCATCATGGACTTCTGATATTGCTCTTTCTACTTCAATTGGATTTAAACATCGTAGTAATATTCCATCATAACTACATTTATATAACACATATCCAAGTAAAGTGAAACAAATGGCTCTTTGTTTGAATGTTCTTTTTGCAGTTCATGACATTTCTATTGGTAGTGTGCCTGACTTGAGAAAATATTTTATCTCATCAAGGTAATAATTGTAAGGTTCAACATGTATCAAACAAACATTCTTCTCACCTATAGATTCTGCTTTTTGAATTGATGGTTTAGACACTATTGTTATGATTAGCGGTTGCATTTCTCCATGTTCATTTTTATGGATGATAGATCCCAAGGGAGCCATTGCGTCAGTAAATCTATTTGTCGATCGTGGTAAGTTACTAATTTCATACCAGTCAAAATTTCCTAGCAATTGTAATGCTACTTCATGATATTTCTTTAATACTAGCTCTTTACATTGGTATTCTCCTTTTATTTGGTAGACAACCAATTGAGAATCACCAAAAATGCTTATTCTTTTTATTCCCATTGCTATAGTTGATTTAAGACCTAGTATTAAGGCTTCATATTCTACATTATTGTTAGTGCATGTGAAGTCAAGTTTGAATGATAAAGGAATGGGTATTCCTTCAGGTGTGTAAAACACAACTCCTGCACCTTGCCCTTTTTTGCACTTTGATCCATCAAAGAACATTGTCATATCTGCTTCATCCTCAAGTGAAACTACTTCTTGTTCTATGACAAAAAATACTGAATCGTCGGGAAGCTCAATTATTAATGGTGTATCATTGTGCAGTGGAGCTTCCACTAATTGATCAGCTATCACTTACCCTTTTATGGATTTTTGACTTGTGAATTCGAGGTCGAATTCTATTAAAAGCATTATCCATTTAGCAGTGCGGGTGTTGTTGTAAGTGCGAGTCATCATGTATCGTAGAGGGTTTTCTCTAGCTATAACATAGGTGGTATTGTTTAGCATGTAATTTCTAAGTTTCTTGGTGGCAAAAACCACTTCTAAGCATAACTTTTCGACATAAGCATATCTTGTTTCGTAACTTACCAATGTTCGAACGATGTAATAAACTGCTTGCTCTTTATTTTTCTCATTATTTTGTGCAAGCATTGTTCCTAAAGCAAAATTTGTTACAAAAATGTATAGGTGAAATGGGACTCCTATTTTTGGTGGCATAAGAACTAGCGGTGAGGCCAGATATTTCTTTATATCATCAAATGCCTCTTGACATTCAGTTGTCCAAGAAAATATCACTCCTTTTTGTAACAGGCAGTTAAAAGGTTTGCATTTATCTGAGAGTTGCGCAATGAATCATCGAATAGATTGGACTTTTCCTTGCAAACTTCGCAACTCTTTCAAGTTTTTGGGGGGTGAAATTTTTGATATTGCTTTTACCTTGCCTGGGTCTACTTCAATGCCTTGCATGGAAACAATGAATCCTAGAAGTTTTCCTGATGTGATACCAAATACACACTTCTTAGGATTTAACCTTACCTTATGTTCCATTAATTGATCAAATGCCTTTTTTGGCACATCTATGTGTTCAAGACGCATTTTTGATTTAGCAATAATATCATCTACATAATATGAAATTATCTTATGCATATAATCATGAAATATGTACGTCATGGCACGTTGAAATGTAGATCCTGCATTCTTTAATCCAAAAGGCATCACTTTGTAGCAGAATGTCCCCCAAGGCGTTGTAAATGTTATTTTATGCTTATCTTCGGGATTAATCCAAATTTGATTGTATTTGGAGAAATCATCCATTAAGGAGAGCATTTCATGACCAGCATAGGAGTCTACTAATTGACCAATATTTGGCAAAGGAAAATCATCCTTGGGACACGCTTTGTTTAAATCTCGAAAATCAGTGCATACTTGTATCCCCCCATTCAGTTTGCGAATAGGTACCATGTTTGAAAGCTATTCAAGATAATCGATTGGTACTATGAAGTGTACATCCAATAACATTTGTAACTCTTCTTTCACAATTAATGCGACTATTGGATGAACTGTCCTAAGCTTCTGCTTGAATGGCTTGGCATCATGTGCTAGCGTAAGGTTGTGGACTACCAAGTCCGGATCTAAGCCAAGCATGTCTTTGTAGGACCATGCAAACACTTCCTTATTTTTAATAAGCATGTTTATGATACTTTCTTTTTCTTCTGCAAATAATTCTTTTGCTATTTTGACAATATGGGGATTATCCACGTCTTCACTAAGGTTCACGTCTATAGACTCTTCTATTAGCATGTGAGAACCTTCCTCTAGCTGATGTGGAGTTGGTATGAGGTGGATATCATTAGCCACATTTTCAAATGTGTCTAGGGTTTCCCCTTCTATCTCAGTTTGAAAAACTGAATTGTTTTATGATGAAGGTTGTTGCGGAATATAAGCGTTTGAAGCACATAACAACTCTTCAGACAGGATGACGTCAGTAGTGTATGGTGGGGATGAAACCTTGTCCATGGCTATAAGACTGGTGTCGATACAGATCAGTTTTATCTCATTATATGAATTACGGAGTGGGGTGAGCAAATCAACAAAAATCATGTTGACTTGATGGAAATGAGGTGGTTGCGATTCAAGAATTGATGACTCGTATTCTCTAGGTTGCAACTAACCTAATATGTGTGATTGGTTTAGTTGTATTATTTCCCAATGTTATGGAGGAGGTTCTAGTTCAGGACCCTCACGCTCTTTGTTTAGCCAAAAAAGTTTGCGGTCTATTGGAAACTTTTGTTGATACCAATTATCCTTCTGCATGGTTTCTCCATATATTATCTCTTTCTAATGTTATTTTTCTTCTTGATTAAGCCATTCAGGATGTGCTTCATCTTGGAGCATTCTCCTGGCTTGTATCTCAAGAGCATGGTTGATAAAAATCATTTCAATTTCATCATCATCATTGTCACTCATCCAGAAGCCATTAGAATTTGTATGAGGTCCTAGTATTAGTAGCTCAAGGTCTTGCCTAAGGTATGCCATCTCAGTAGGATCTTCATAATTTGCTTCTCGTTGTAAAGCTTGCTCTCGAGGGTAAAAATTATGGATTTGGTATCTACTTTCTATTTTTTCATCCTTATCATTAGGTTCATCCTCCTCATCGCTCTTTTCCTCCTCTTGTTCATATTCTATGTCCAGTTCTTGGAAAGCTTGATTAAGCAAAGAGCTTGTGATGGAAGGTTTATAGCCTAGACCGAAGCGGTCATTTGGCTCTCTATATTCTGGTTCGATAATGTGGTGAGGACCTGTTGGCATTTTTGCCACATTGATTTTCATTGAAGTATTAATGCATTAGTGTATTGTTGAAAATCTGACCTTTGATACAGGCTTTGATGCGGCTTTGAAGCAAAAAAGGAGCGAAATTGAGTAGAAAATGGCTAAGTCTAAAAACTGCAGCGATTCGCTGACATGTCGCAGAATCGCGGTCAACGCAGTCAACGCAGGCAGGTTGGGCGGAACCGTCGCGATATCGCGACGTGTTCCAGAATCGCGGGTCGGTCGGCTTCAAAGACTCAAGTTGAAAAGTTGCGGCGCGTCGCTGACATGTTCTCAAATCGCGACGCTGGCGGCTTCGAAGGAGCAAGTGCTAAAACTTGCAGCGATTCGCTGCATGTTCGAGCAGAGAAGAGTCTAAGGGAAAAGTTGCAGCGCATCGCGACGAAAAATGGCAAATGGTACGGAGAAAGAAATGCGTAGCGATATCGCTACCCGTAGCGAAATCGCGGGGTTTTGACCCGAAAGACGAAAGGCAGAAAAAATGCAGCGATTCGCTGCAGTTTTGGTAACAAGGCGGAGTGAACTAAAAATCAAGCAGAGTTCGAGGGTAGCAATTCCATGATGCCTCGTTAAAAAATGATTAAGTGCTCAAATTGGTAGCGAAATGGAGACAAGGAAGAATTGAAGGCATTCAAGGGCAAAAGGTGTTATGTTTTCGCGGACCGTCAGCAAGGCCGTACAAGGTGCCCGAAACATGTAGCGATATCGCTACATGTTCCGTTTTCGTGGCGTTTGGCGAAGAAAGGAGCCAACGACCAAAAGACGTAGCGAAATCGCTACATGTGCCATTTTCGCGTGGATAAGCTAGCGATGGAGAAAAGGAAGCCGAAGACGTAGCGATATCGCTACAGGTGCCATTTTCGCGGGTCAAAGGTGGTCAAAGTGTACGGCATAAAAATATGTCACGATTTCGTGACCCGTCGCGTTTTCGCGACCCGCACATTTTCCCGCCAAGTGCAGTATGAACGGCCCGAGGGGTTTTTCTCGATTTCCAAGTATTTAATGCTGACCCGAATTTAATGATTTGCGGATTTCCAAGGCATTCAAAGTAAAAGACGCGCCCAAGCCACCAAAATTGCAGATTTTATGCGTTCAAGGCTGATGTTCATGGATCAAGTCAATGGTTTCACGCATATTTTCAAAAAATGAATTTAATGAAGGAGACCGCTATTGCTTAATGGTATTTAATCTTTGCTCCCTTAACGCTGCAACTAAGGGGATCGTGTTCCTAATGTCCGCCATATAATTGTAGATCACGAGGAGGATGGTGGCAAACATTTAATGCTGTAGAGAGGACGGACCTCTATAAAAACCAATGTAATTTTCATTTACAAAGGTTGGAAAAATTCTCTGCTAGAGACTGGAAGTGCATTTGCAGGAATAAAAGACTTGACTTCTGATTTTTCAAGCAACGCTTTGGGTGATTTCCTTTCTGTCTTTGTTGCATTTCTAATCGCATTATTATTCTTTAACGGCTGTTGCGTTTAAATTCTGCATTCTGAA
The DNA here is from genome assembly GCA_028583015.1 of Wollemia nobilis. Lineage (NCBI taxonomy): Eukaryota > Viridiplantae > Streptophyta > Pinopsida > Araucariales > Araucariaceae > Wollemia > Wollemia nobilis. The sequence continues at coordinate 4,309,614 of JAQPPZ010017258.1, forward strand.
TTTAAATACTGCTGTAAGAATATAATCTCTGGAGTGTAGTCTTGGAGGGTTTTTTTGCATACGTTGTGTGAGAATCAAGTTGATAATTTCTATTGCTTGCTGTTGTTGCATTTGAGGTTTCCTGCTGCTATTTTCTGATCTCATCACTTCGGCCTGTGGCCATATTTCCCATTTCTTTCTGCAATTTTTTAAATCTCTTTCCAGCAACCCTTATCTTAAACCAATTTTAGAATAGTGAAGGGAACCAGCCCACTCTGGAGATTGGTCTGGGAGCCATTTCTTGCTTCCAGCCTTTCAATGTTGGCCGGGTCTAGGGTGCACTTGTAAAATCCTTTCCTGTGGCAGATTTTGGACCAACAGTTTTGGCACGCCCGGTGGGACAGATTTTACTTGTCTCTAAAAGATCCCATAGGGTCGAAGGTTTAATGTTCGCCTTCAGACTGTAAATTAGAGCATTTGGTGACTCTGTTGTTTTTGGTGACCCTGCTGGACCCAGAAATACTTCATGATCACAAGATCACAGTCAAAGAAATTTGGCGATCTTGTTCAGTTCTTTGAGCTCGATAGTTCGAGAAGTGGTGAGCATTCTAGATTAGTTTCCTCATCCCTTCCATCTTCTGCTATACAAATACCCAGTATTGTTGCTAGTGTTGCACCCCTACAAGTTCCACCAATGGCACAATTTCCTCCACCCAAAAAATTCTTGGCATGGAATAGCACTGGAGCCTTGAATCTGCAGAGCTCAGAATCCAGTACCTCAGGCTGCACTGAAGGCTTTGCCCACTTACGACGGTATTGGTAAAACAGCCTATGAGCACATAAATGATGTGGCTTCCCTTGCTGCTATCCATGACATTACCGATGAAGATGTGATGGTCAAATTGTTAGTATGTTCTTTGAGAGGTAAACTGCTGTTTTGGTACAGAACTCTGCCTCCCGGAACCCTAACATCATGGGATCAGTTTGGTGATTTGCTGGTGAAACATTTTCATGAACAGGCTGACCCTTTCTCATTGTTAAATCAGTTTACTGTCATACAGAGACATCCACAAGAAGAGATACCTGATTTTAATGTCCGGTTTACCAGAACTTGGCAAAGGATTCCTGATGGTATTCGGCCTGCTGATGAATTAGCTGCGATGTACTACCTCAGAGCGTTTCACTCAGATATCGGCTGGGCGGTTCGGCAGTCTAATGTGATAACGTTTCCAAAAATATTTGAACAAGCAATTAAAGCAGAAGCTGATCTGGTTGCTGTAGGAAGACTGCCTCCAAAGGTAACTATGCCTCTTATTCCAGATTTGCCTCAATATTTATATGGTTCACAACCACACCCCATGCCAGCTATGTATCCTACACCATCATGGAGCTCTAAAGCACCTCAGGTTGCACCTGTCCCAGTTTCTCAGTTGCCTGCTTTAACTCCTTTACCGCTCCCTGCACCCAGCATTCAACCATCTCCCGTTTCCACTGCATTTCCAGCTTTGCCAGCACCACCAGCTCCTTTGCCCTTACCAAGCACCTCCTGCACCCGCAAACCCCGATCCATATACAACATTATTGCAAGAGGTGAAGTCCGCAAATTCTGCCATTAGAGCCATGGGAAATAAGATCACACTCATTGAGAGGAAGCAGGTTGAGAGAGATTTCCAGCCAAGGAGATTTCAACCTCCTCAAATTACTAGAGATCAAGCTGCCTCCACAAGCAAAGCACCTGAAAAGGGCTTAGCTGTTCTAGCAAATGAAGATGCAGCCCATGCAGATGGAGTATATTGGTGCTCGACCTGTAATGACCCTCATGGAGAGGATACATGTATGGTTCACCTGAATTATGTGCAGACATTGGCTGCCAGCTCTTCAGGCGGACAAGTTAACATGATCTCAGAAGCTGGTTATAGTTTGATGACTGCAGTGGAAGACCAAGTTTCAGTTCTAACAAGGACTGGAAAGAAGCCTATGAATGTTGATCCTGCTGACTTAGAGCCGTTAAGAGTACCGACTGAAGTGAAGAGGCCAGTGAAAGCTCCTGTGCCAGCTCCAAAGTCTTTGCCCAAAGATCCAGCTTTTAACAGAGTTCAAGAAAAGGCAGCAGCTGCACCAGTAAGATCAGAAGCAGAGGAGCAGGCACGTGAAAAATTGAAATATCCATCACTGACCAAGAGGTTAAGAGTGGAAGCTACACAAAGAAGTACAGAACCAGATTTGAGCAACCTGCTGAGAAGAAAAATTCTGTTGTAGTTTCATACAATATTGTTGATGATCTTAAGAAGACCCCTGCTAAGGTAAGCCTTTATGACGCTTTGCAATTACCTGGTCAAGTAGATTTATTACAAGAGTCATTGAAATCTGTGAAGGAGAGTGAAAAAGGGCCTACCCAGACCGTCTATGCCCAAACTTTAACCACCTCTGTTACTGGTAAGAACAGACCTCCTCCTTTTTACTTGTCATTGCAAATAGAAGGTTGGGTTGTACACAATTGTATGATTGATTCTGGAGCTGCAACCACTGTCATGCCCAAGGGAGTCTGTGAAGCTATGGGAATGGAGTATACCCGGAGTAGTCCTGGAGTCCTGCAATTAGATGGTACTCCTGTGAAAATAGTAGGTGTCATTAAAGATGTACCCATTGTCCTGCATACAATGCCCCAGATCACTGTTATTCAGGAAATTGTTGTAGTAGATTTAGAGCCCTATTTTAGCATGTGTTTATCCAGGGAATTTACTGCAAAATTAGGGGGTTATCTGGCATTAGATTATTCCCATCTGGAAATTCCTTTTAAGAATAGACGTCTCAGAATACAGAATGAAAAGCCTTCCCCTTTTCACATCGAGAAGTTGGAAGATGTTGGAAAAGACATGCAGTCGGTCCATATGCTCATCGAAGAGTCTCGAAGATGCTTGTTTTAATGAGTGAAGTTTTAAACAATCTTCAGTTGGAAGACCAGTTTTCAATGCTTAACTTCAATGCCATGATGGAGACAGAGATTGGCTGCTATGCCATTCAAAAACCTGAGACTGAGACAAAGCAAGAATTGTCTAACCCAGTTGATCAGACTGAGGTTACAGATCAGTTATGGCAACTGTATTTCGATGGAGCTAGATGCAGGAATGGTGCCGGAGCAGGTATTGTGTTAATTTCTCCCTCTGGTGTACAAAGGACTTATTCTTATCGACTTACATGGAGTTGCACAAATAACGCTGCTGAATACGAAGCATTGTGCTTGGGTCTGAAGAAAGCAAAGAAGTTAGGAATAGAACAGCTCAATATTTTTGGTGATTCCGAGCTTATTGTAAATCAGGTCACAAATAGATGCATCTCAAAGCAGCATTATCTGAAAGCATATCGTAATCAGGTTTGGGATTTGTTTGAATTTTTCACTGCGCTTAATATTCAAGCTGTTTCCAGAGAGATGAATAAACATGCTGACTTATTAGCATCTCTTGGAGCTAACTTTTCTCCTGTTGATCAAGTTGTGAACAAGCCCAAGACAGTGAGAATGGTATACAGACCCAGTGTGCCAGACAAGGAAACTTTTTGGCAGGTCTTTGAAACCGATGAGCAGATTGTTAATTTCTTGATACATGAAGCTGCAGCTGTTGAAGGCAGAACTTTGGGAGATGAGGAAGCCGAAGGTCTTATTCAATTAAGGAATAACCATATTCCAAAGGGTCTAATAACTCTGGAGAGCTTGTTTGACCAACATGATCATTCCAGAAAGCCTCGAATGGAGATTGATAGAAAGGAATTCATGGAGTTAGAGCTTCAGCCTGACAAAGTGATTAAGGTTGGCACTGACTCAACCCCAGAAGAACTGCAAAAAATCAGGCAGCTCTGTAAAGAGTTTTCTGATATTATAGCTTGGAGCTATGAAGACTTGAAAGGCTACAACAAGCAGATTATACAACATACAATTGAACTGGAAGAAGGAGTTAGGCCTTTTCGACAGAAACAGAGACTGGTAAATCCAAAGATTGAGGCGTTGATGAAGGCTGAGCTTGTTAAAATGCTGCAAGCTAAGATCATCTATCCGGTCAAGCACTCCACATGGGTCGCCAATCTGGTTCCGATCCGTAAGAAGAATGGAGATATTAGATTGTGCATTGATTTTAGGAATTTGAACCGTGCTTCATTAAAGGATCATTATCCTTTGCCGAGAATAGATCAAATATTGCATGTTGTGGTCGGGGCACAGCGTTTTTCTTTGTTGGATGGATTTTCCGGGTATAACCAGATCTAGGTAAAAGATGAAGATCAGTTTAAGACAGCATTCACCACGAAGTGGGGTACTTTTGCATACCAGCGAATGCCCTTTGGACTGTCAAATGCTGGAGCTACCTTCCAAAGAGCAATGGATATTGCTTTCAAGGATTTATTGAATAGGATCATTGTAATATACCTTGACGACATGACAGTTTTTTCACATAAAAGGGAAGACCATTGTTCTCACCTGAGGCTGATTTTTGAGAAATGCAGAGAATTCGGAATCTCCATTAATCCAAAGAAGTCTGTGTTTGCTGTAAAAGAAGGTAAGCTTCTGGGTCATGTGATTTCTGAAGATGGATTAGCAATTGATCCAGCCCGTGTTGAAGCTTTGAAGAAATTGACACTCCCTGCAAACAAGAAGGAACTTCAATCTTTCTTTGGACAGATAAATTTCATTAGAAAGTTCATTGCTGATTTTGCTCAGGTTGTTAAACCAATGACCGAATTGTTGAAGAAAGATGCAGTTTTCCAATGGACAGCTCGAAGAAAGGAAGCATTTCAGGAGATCAAGGAAAGAATAGTGCAGGCCCCTGTCCTGATTAATCCTGACTACTCCAAGGATTTCATCTTATATGCAGTTGGAGAAGATGACAGTTATGCTGCAGTTTTGACGCAAAAGGGAGATGATGGGAATGAAAGGCCCATTGCTTTTCTGAGCCAAGTCATTTTACCTCATGAAGCAAAGTACAATTTTATTGAGAAACAGGTATATGCTGTGATGAAATCCTTGAAGAAATTCAAACATTTTATTTCCCAGAGCAGGACATTTGTTTATGTTATTCACCCAGATGTGAGAAATTTCATTCTTCAAGGAGAGTTGGGTGATAAACGTGCTGGCTGGGTCACCAAGATCCAAGAATTTGATGTAGAAATTCACCCAACTAAATTAGTGCGTGGTAAAGCTCTGTGCCAATAGTTAGCAAAGATGGCAGCATTTGATATATGCGAAGATCAGGAAGAAGCTCTTGTTGGTAATGACAATTTAATGAATTTCTTAATTCTGGAAAAATATTGGACAGAGGACCTGATTGATTACTTCACAACTGGAAGATGTCCATCACAATTGAATGCTTCTCAGAGGAGGAGATTTCGGTTGCAAGCTCTGCGGTATGTTTTGTTTTCAGATGGTTTATTTTTTAAAAATATTGATGGTGTTCTTTTGAAGTGTGTTAAAGAAGCAGACAAGGATAGGATCTTGGAAGAGTTTCATTCAGGTCTCTCAGGAGGTCACTATGCAGGAAGACCGATGGCCTTGAAAATCATTCGAGCTGGTTATTACTGGCCGACTCTGTTCTCAGATTCTTTCAAGATTGCACAAGCCTGTGATAAGTGTCAAAGATACGCAGGAAGAGTAAGGAATGCAGCTCTGCCTTTGCATCCAGTTCAGGTTGAAGCACCCTTTCAGCAATGGGGGTTGGATTTTATTGGAATAATTGATCCTAATTCCTCACTGGTCACAGATACATCTTAACAGCTACAGATTATTTCACAAGGTGGTCTGAAGCCATACCTACAAAGATGGCCAATCAGTCTGTAGTGATTTCTTTCGTTGAGAGTTTGATTACACGTTTTGGTGTTCCAGACGCCATCATTACAGATAATGGGACTCCATTCATTGGAGCTGAACTGGCTGAGTTTGCTAACAAGTTTGGCATTTTCCTTAAGACATCTTCCAATTACTATCCACAGGGAAATGGCTTGGCAGAGTCAACGAACAAAAATTTGCTCAGAATTTTGAAGAGGTCATTGGGAGAGAACAAAAGATCATGGCACTTGTTATTGAATCAGACGTTATGGGCAGACAGGATTTCCGTCAAGAAGTCCATTAAAACCTCACCATATGCCCTAGTCTATGGCAAAGAAGCAAGGTTGTCGGTTCATCTTGAGTTGCCAGTATTACAACAGTTGCAGTCTTTTCAAGATGATGAGACAGACCTGAGTTCCTTGGATCTGCGAATAGCACAGTTGTTGGAATTAGAGGAGCAGCGTTCCAAAGCATATAATGAATTTGACAAGCACACGCAAGGGATTTCGAAGTGGTTTTATAAGCATTCTGCAGCCCGTCCATTCAAGACAGGAGATTTGGTGCTGAAATGGAATGAGAATAAAGCTAAACCTGGCAATCATAAGAAGTTTGATACATTCTGGGAGGGTCCCTTCCGCATTTCCAGCACAGGTGCAGCTAATTCTTTCTATTTGGAAGACATGGATGGTAGCCCACTTCCAATTTCAGTTAATGGCTTTCATTTGAAAGCCTACTTTTCATGACTTCACAAGTTCAATTTGAGTTTGTATATAATATAAAATATATATATATATATATATATATATATATATATATATATATATATATATATATATAAATAAAAAAGAGGAAGTAGAGAAGAAGAAAAGAGTATGTATATATGTTTTGCCTTTTGTTGTCACCTTGGCTCTTGTTGCTTGTGGGCTCGTAGGTGTTTGCTTCCCTTTTGTCCTTCCTTTCCCGGTAGTTTGTGGCTTCCAAAGAATTCTTCTTTTCCCTCCCCTGCTTTCTATTTCCTTTCTTCATCTTCCTCTTCCTTCTTTTGTTTCTTTCTTCCTGCAATATAAAAAACAAAAAGAATAAGCCACGACTGTTGTTTCTTCTCCCCTTTTCTATTTTCCCCATTTCTTCTTATCCCTTTCTTCTCAGTTTGTTTTTTTTTAAAAAGCATTTATTTTCCAGCTTAGTTCATTTTCATTTCACGCTTCAAAACTTCCATTTCTGTTCCATCCATTCGTTCATTCCATCTATTGTCGCTGGTAGTGTAGCAACATGTTGTTGTTATGTCTACTACGTCACTTTTGCTCCATCATTTTATTATTCACACCACTCCATTGCAGTCACCGCCTGTGCAATCGCAGGAGCTCACTCCACCATCACATTCCATTTCTTCAGTTTATAACCGCTTCTATGCAGGTTCTTCCGGTTCTAGTTTTCAGCAGCAGAAGAAGTTTTGCACAGTCCTCTGACATGTTTTGCAGCAACCAACCTTCCTGTTCGGATATGACTCTGTGCCCAATGGACTAAGGCCTGGATTCTTGCATACAACGAGCTGTATACCCCGCGAGCCGCCAAGAATGTTGGCATTTTTGCCACATTGATTCTCATTGATTAATGCATTAGTGTATTGTTGAAAATCTGACCTTTGATACAGGCTTTGATGCGGCTTTGAAGCAAAAAAGGAGCGAAATTGAGTAGAAAATGGCTAAGTCTAAAAACTGCAGCGATTCGCTGACATGTCGCAGAATCGCGGTCAACGCGGTCAACGCCGGCAGGTTGGGCGGAACCGTCGCGATATCGCGACGTGTTCCGAATCGCGGGTCGGTCGGCTTCAAAGACTCAAGTTGAAAAGTTGCGGCGCGTCGCTAACATGTTCTCAAATCGTGACGCTGGCGGCTTCGAAGGAGCAAGTGCTAAAACTTGCAGCGATTCGTTGCATCTTCGAGCAGAGAAGAGTCTAAGGGAAAAGTTGCAAGCGCACTCGCGACAGAAAATGGCAAATGGTACGGAGAAAGAAATGCGTAGCGATATCGCTACCCGTAGCGAAATCGTGGGGTTTTGACCCGAAAGACAAAAGGCATAGAAAATGCAGCGATTCGCTGCAGTTTTGGTAACAAGGCGGAGTGAACTGAAAATCAAGCAGAGTTCGAGGGTAGCAATTCCATGATGCCTCGTTAAAAAATGATTAAGTGCTCAAATTGGTAGCGAAATGGAGACAAGGAAGAATTGAAGGCATTCAAGGGCAAAAGGTGTTATGTTTTCGCGGACCGTCAGCAAGGCCGTACAAGGTGCCCGAAACATGTAGCGATATCGCTACATGTTCCATTTTCGTGGAGCAAAGCGAAGAAAGGAGCCAACGACCAAAAGACGTAGCGAAATCGCTACATGTGCCGTTTTCGCGTGGATAAGCTAGCGATGGAGAAAAGGAAGCCGAAGACGTAGCGATATCGCTACAGGTGCCATTTTCGTGGGTCAAAGGTGGTCAAAGTGTACGGCATTAAAATATGTCACGATTTCGTGACCCGTCGCGTTTTCGCGACCTGCACATTTTCCCGCCAAGTGCAGTATGAACGGCCCGAGGGGTTTTTCTCGATTTCCAAGTATTTAATGCTGACCCGAATTTAATGATTTGCGGATTTCCAAGGCATTCAAAGTAAAAGACGCGCCCAGGCCACCAAAATTGCAGATTTTATGCGTTCAAGGCTGATGTTCATGGATCAAGTCAATGGTTTCACGCATATTTTCAAAAAACAAATTTAATGAAGGAGACCGCTATTGCTTAATGGTATTTAATCTTTGCTCCCTTAACGTTGCAACTAAGGGGATCGTGTTCCTAATGTCCACCATATAATTGTAGATCACGAGGAGGATGGTGGCAAACATTTAATGCTGTAGAGAGGACGGACCTCTATAAAAACCAATGTAATTTTCATTTACAAAGGTTGGAAAATTCTCTGCTAGAGACTGGAAGTGCATTTGCAGGAATAAAAGACTTGACTTCTGATTTTTCAAGCAACGCTTTGGGTGATTTCCTTTCTGTCTTTGTTGCATTTCTAATCGCATTATTATTCTTTAACGGCTGTTGCGTTTAAATTCTGCATTCTGAATTTAAATACTGCTGTAAGAATATAATCTCTGGAGTGTAGTCTTGGAGGGTTTTTTTGCATACGTTGTGTGAGAATCAAGTTGATAATTTCTATTGCTTGCTGTTGTTGCATTTGAGGTTTCCTGCTGCTATTTTTTGATCTCATCACTTCGGCCTGTGGCCATATTTCCCATTTCTTTCTGCATTTTTTTAAATTTCTTTCCAGTAACCCTTATCTTAACCAATTTTAGAATAGTGAAGGGAACCAGCCCACTCTGGAGATTGGTCTGGGAGCCATTTCTTGCTTCCAGCCTTTCAATGTTGGCCGGGTCTAGGGTGCACTTGTAAAATCCTTTCCTGTGGCAGATTTTGGACCAACAGGACCTTGTTCATGTCTTCCAAGTCCATATCCTTGCCAACTAAACCTTCAAAAATATCTCATTGGGAAACTTGGGTTCGATAGATAATCAATGTTTTCATTAAACTCTTGTAAAGAGTTGTCATTTTGAGGATATGGGTCCAATGAAGAATCCATCCCTCCATATATGAAATTGATTGCATTTGTTTGAGAACCCATTCTATATATATCACCAATAGCTAAAGGTGGGTCACGATGGTGACCGTAATCTCTGACTGATTCGATAGGTGGTGTAACTATGACACTTTCAATAATGTACTCACCAATACTTGGATTGGCGAGATGTACTACAACTCTATATGGTTGTGTGGGTAATGGCTCGACAGATGAAGAGGGTTCTTGAGCCTTAGCTCTTGGCTCTACTGGAAACATTGGATTATCTCTAACAGGTGGCCCTATTTGTGAGACTATAGGTTCTAATGACTATGAAGTAGTGGCTGATGATGTGGGTTGTGCTTTGAATGTGAATGGTGGCTTTGAATCTGGAAGTGTACTAGATGAAGCTGGCAATTGATTAGCAGGATGAGTGGGTATAATTTGAAAATGAAATGTGATGTTTGAAGCATGCGCTGAGCTAACGCTTTTAGATGTGAAAGCTGGATCAACTATAGGTAACTCTTTTGGAATGGGTACTTTTGATGATGTGGTGCTTGATGGAATGGTTCTAATGACTAGTGGTTGGATGGTTAGATTTGTTGATGGGAGTAAAGGCTCGTAAGGATTTGAAATAAAGTTGCAGTATTTGAAAGGTTCAATGTCAACTGGTATGCAATGTACCTTGCCTTCATGCACATATTTTAAGTATTGATGAAATGTTGAAGGCACACATTTCATTTCCCTAATCTAAGGGCGTCCAAGAAGTATGTTATATTGCATTTCCCCTTCCAATATGTGAAAGAGAACATGTATTGCTTTTACCCCCACGGTGACGGGAAGAACAACATTCGCTACAGTTGAGCATAAAGCATCATTAAAGGCCCTAAGAGTGAATGTGGATGTTGTGATGTGATATGATGGGACGTTGAGCTTCATCATGGCAGGTGTGGTAATGAGGTTGATTGAAGAACCTATATCAATAAGCACTCTCTTGAAGGATTTCCTGTCAATGTGAGCTACTATGTGCAATGGCGTATCAAGAGAATCTACTGATATTTGTTTTTCCTTGAAGTCATAGAATACTATCGACGGTTCCATGCACTTTTGCACACTACCCACAAAGGAATTGAATGCATTGGGGTCTTCTCATTGTACTTGAATAGACTTTAAAATTTCCATCAATGCTTCCATGTGAAGTGTTGATTGTTGTATTAGTTCATAAATTAACAATTTTGTCGAAGCCATCTTCAAACTTTGTGTTAATCGACTGTTCAATGTAACAATAGGGTGGTTGTGGAATGGTGGTGGTGGTCCACTCGATCCAAGTTGTATGGGCACATTATTTGGTGATGTTGTCATAGCCTGGGTTGTGCGATTAGCTTACCTTTGTCCATGGGTAACTATACTGATAGCCCCTACAAAACCTTATGGCAGTTGAGACACATAATTAACCTGATTGGGAGGAACTGTAGAAGTTGATGCTCTTGTTGGTTGTTGATTTGCCTCTCGATGTGGCAAAGGTGTCTAATATATGCCTATATTTTGGTTATTTTAAGCTAATGGGTTGTCAATTTTGATTGTACCCGCTTAGAATAAATCTTGCACAATTCCTTTAAATCCATGACAACCTTCAATATCATGTCCTCTTTGTCTATGATAGATGCAAAAGAGGTGTTCTTTGTAACCTTTTGTCTTTGGTTTGTTAGGATCATCGGGTTTCATTTTTGGTAAATTAAAAAGTTTTGTCACATACAACTTCTGAAATACTAATGAATATGGCTCTTGTACTGGCGTGTAATTTCTTTTTGGCTTAAAATGAAGTTGTTGCCTTTTCACAAGTTGTGTCTGATTTTGTGCCTACTGTGGGGGTGGAACCGCTTGATAATTCAGTTGGTGCGGTTGTTGTTGTTGTTGGGGTTGTTGGATTTTTGTTTGAGCCAGTTGATTTGACTATGGTTGGCTCAAAACTATCGGATTAACCTATGCGGTCTTGAACTGACCGTGGTTATTCCCCTTTTGATTCTTATTGTGCCACTCTTTCTTCTTAGGCTTAATCTCACCTTCTTGAATTTTGATTTCTTCAATCAATTTTGCTTGGGCAAGTGCCTCATCGAATGTTCTATATTGTTGTAGTTGTAGTAATGAAGAGATAGGTCTACCAAAACTCTTCATGAACATTTGTATTATCTCTGGCATAGGGAGTGAAAATGGTAACTTGATCATGATTGATCTCCATATGTTGCCAAAGTCATAGACTGATTCATTGTCATATTGTTTTAGGTAAATCAAATCAGTCAATGTTGTTTATTTTCTAACATTCAGGGCAAATCTTTTCAGGAACTGGTAGTTGTTCAAAGGTAAAAATACTTTGACGTTGGAGGTGGTTGTACCAGTCTTGGGCTTCCCCCCTAATGTTTGAGGAAATATATGTAATATCAATGCATCGCTGCTCTTGATTTTGAAGCATGCATTCACAAATCTTGTTACATGCTCACGGGGATCCTCTTCTCCTTTAAATTCAAGCTTCGATATTTGGAAATCATGTGGATATGGAAGCTCTGGTATCGAAGCATGAATAGGATGATTGAGTAGTTGCCTTAAAGTTAGCTTTTGGTATTGCAAGCCTAGGGTTTGCATGGCAAGACTATCAATATGACTCTATAAAAACTGGTATCTAGGATCATTTACAGGACTAACACTCGAATGTACTTGATGTTGCTGGTAATGGGGTGGATTGTATGTAGGTTGGGTATGATAAGACATGTTTGGCAAAAATGTGTTATGGTATGGATGTTGAGGGATGTTATGATATGGATGGGGTGATGAAGGTATGATATTATGCTGACCTACTGCATTAGCATATGGGTGTGGTGGTTGATTGTGAACCATAATGGTAGAGGGAGGATGCATTACCCAAGATGGATCTTGGATAAAGGCATTAGGTTGATGATATGTAGGTGGAATATTTTTCTCAATCCCTTGAAAATGTTGGTTAGGGTTAGGGTTCATGCTACGGTTAGCATTATCTAAAATCATTTGCTGTAACTGTAAGAAATCATGTTGCATAGCAATTACATTTGACATAGGTACTGCTACCTGTTATGTGGTGGACTGAATTGGTTGTGGAACAACCATGGTAGTGGAGGTAGATGGGGGTTAAGTAGCAAAGGGTATCGCCACTAACTGTGGAATGGTATGAGATGTATGTCCTATAAGTGTGGATGGAGGAATTGATGTTGGGGCTTGCAAAACAATAGGAATTGTTTCATACAAGGGATTAGTGGTAATGTTCATTTTTTGTGATAATGTGGGGGGAATTTGGTTGGATGACAATGGTTGATTGGCTAATGCTACAGCAGCCAACTGAAAGAGAGGATTGGTGAAAATTTGTTGTGACTACTATGGATAGGTGAATATGGATTTTTTTTATGATGAGGGTATGACATGTGATGGGATGGAGAGTGGTGGTAATGATGGGAAGACCATTTCAGCTGCATTCAAGTATATTCTAACAATGTCTATATCTATCATGGTGACCTGATTGTCTACCGCTATAGGAGGTTCACTCCTAGGTGTCTCAGGTATAGTAGTGTGAGTAGCTCTATGCATAATATATATGTTTGTGTTGGGGGCATTACTAGAAGACCCTACATCTGAAGAACACAAGCTTATACTAAGAGGGGGGTGAATAGTATAAGACCTCTTTTTAATTTTTTGTTTATACTTCAAAACAGTAAAGCAATATACCCAAAGCAATATCAAAGCAATGCACAATATCATCCATAAAGTGACACCAATTTTAATGTGGTTCACCCAAAATTGCTGGGCTATGTCCACAAAACTTTTCTCTAAAATTTATCTCAAAGTTATTTGGGAATCCTTCCCAATTACAAATGTTTATGAGCCTCGGACCAAAGGAGATACCTTCCCCTAATTAGAATTTATGAGCCTCTGCTCAAATGAGATACCTTCCCCTCTACTCTGGAAATGATCCCTCAGAAGATCAACTACCTCTACCTCTTGCCAACACGTGAAACTCCTTTCCATCGAAGACCTCCTGTCCTTAATGCTTAGCCTAAGAGACCTCTGCCTTCTATGATCACGCCCATAGCAGCTCAGCAACTTGTACCAAACACAGTCAGTCAGTCTAGTATAAGTCTTCCTCTATCTGTCAGATCTATCCAATGCTTAAGCTTGAACAAATCAATCCTCTGCACACAAGCCTTCTTAAAGACTTGCCAAATCTAAACTTCTTAAAGACTTGCCAAATATGTCCTCAAGTTCTTCTCAAAGAACCAGTGCACCTCTATCCTCAAGTTCTCTGATAGAACTATCAAACTTAGCTCACAAGTCCTCTGCTAGGACCTATCCAAATCTGCTCACAAGTGCCCACCGGAACCTGTCCAAGACTGCTCACAAGTCCCCACCGAAACCTGTCCAAAACTCAAGCAAGCTCACCAAGAAAAAAACTTTCTTAGTAGGAAATCACAAGGTGAATTGTTAGAGACCCAATGTGATTTTTCAAACTCATAGAAGCATAAATATAATTGTTAGAGACTCAATATGTTCTATACTCAACTCCCAATCTCAAAACTCAACTCAAATCAACTCAGCTCAAACTCAATCTCAAATCTGAAAACTCAACTCAATATCTGAAATGGATAGGATAAAATGCTTTCTTTCAAGAACATGAAACCCCAACAATTGCCAACTATGCAAAGAATCACATAACAATGATACTCATGTTCTTTTCACCATCAATTAGGGCTTCAACAACAATGCTCATCAAACAAGGTTCAATCAACACCATTCAGCTCAAAACACAACCTTGAAGCATTTCACAATCAACATTAGAAAAGGAAACAAGTAGAACTCCTTTTCTCTCCAATATTGTCTGAACAAAAAGCATCCACCAACTCAAATCACAATAGCACAAAACAACTTTTCAAATCATCAACAAAGGAGTAAGCCCAACACTTTAACCAAGTAAAGAATAGCTTGATTATTACCAATTTAATGAAAGCAAATGTCAATCTCAAAGCTGCCCACTTAAGGTTTCACAACTTCACACAAGAAGCAATTTTAACCTTAAAACATCATGCTTTCATTTCCATAATCAACCAAAATCACTCTCAACATTACAAGAAAAATTTATCCCTTATACACCTTATTTCTCCCTTATAGTCTTATCAAAAATAAAATTTATCTCTCATAAGAATGAAATAAGATATTTCAAACAACACCTTCAAAAGAATCTTTTATCAAAATAAAACAAGATTTAAACTCCTTATAACTCCAAGCTGTTTTTCCCTCTAATAAACTTCCTTCATCCGCAAAATACACTTAGCAAAAATTAATTTCAAAAATACCTTGGCCAACATCAAAAATCATGCTATGGAGAAATTGCGCACGAATTCTAACACCACCCACTGCATCCACTTCATGATGAAAAATCCTTTTGCATTATTCGAACGCGAAACCTCTCGTTCGGGTAGCGCGCCAACATCCTAGCCGCTACTAGTGCGCCAAAGGCGCCTGATGAGGTTTAAACCTCACGCTGTTAGCCTTGTTCCTTCTACGCCAGGGATTAAATAAAAAAATAGTGCCTCCCTTTCTTCTAATGTGAACACGAAGACGAAAACCTTATGGCAAATTTATGACAAACGACGAGTACAAAAAAAAATTAACAGCGGATTCACGAAAATGATGAAGACACAGTCGAACAACAGGTTTACGAAAATGGCGAAGACACAATCAGAGAAAAAATCTGAATAGCGGATCACGAAATCACAGTAAGCAACTATTTTCAAAATACAGATGGGATAATTCTTGATTTTCATCGAGGGAGATTTATATGCATTTTTACCATAAGCTCTTGATGTTGGCGAGGAGTTTAACACATCGATGGAGGTCTTGGCTAGCGCCCACAATCTTAAAACATAGCGCCCACATAGTTAAGACATTTGCGCCATGGGTTAGGAGAACCCATTGCAAACAATAATTTAATATTTATTTAAAAATAATTAAAGGGAACCTTAACAAGGTTTTTAATTATTTAAATAAATACTTCCTCCTGGACCCAAATGCATTAAACTAATGCATCCACCTGTAATCTTTAAACCTGCCAACTTGGGGTTTACAAAAGACCTTTGAAACTATCATGCCGTAACCTTCATCAAAACAAATTATTTGACATCAAATAAAATTCCTTCAAGAGCTTCTTGACATCAATGACAACTTATACACTTGAGCAAAGGCAATGTACTCAAAGTACCCAAAATTGCCAACAATCTCCCCCTTTGTCATTGATGGCAAACCTTTATCGAAAACACTTCTCAAGAGCCAAAACTGAAACCAACTGTGCCCACAACTGAGAATCTTCCTTTGAAGTTTTGCTCCCCCTAACTTGAAGCTCTCCTCTTCACTTTGAAGCTCTCCCCCTTACTCATATCTCTCCCCCTTTGTCATCAATGGCAAAGGATCACCTTTGGGGCTCAAGACTAAGAATGAGCCTCTTAGCTTAGTCCCTCCCCCACCTCCTGATGAGGTGATTAATTCTGGGGTGGGAGTAAAACTCCCATTAGGCACTGATCATCATCAGTGACTATAACTTCCTTGTCGGGCCTTCTCTTGAACTCTTTGTCCATATTCCTGTTCTTGTCACTGTTCTTGTTCTTGTTCTCATCCCTGTTCTTGTCCATGCCTTGATCCTTGGACCTAATCATGCCACTGTTCTCGTTCTCGTATTCTAGAATTTTAGCTCTACACTGTCTGATTATGTGACCTTCATTGTTGTACTTGAAACACTTGATGATGTTGTTTCTCTGAGGTAAACCTGATCCTTGAATCCACCAGTTCTAACCAAACCTGTTCTGACCAAACCTATTCTAACCAAACCTGTTCTGGCCAAACCTGTTCTGACCAAACCTATTCTAACCAAACCTATTCTGACCAAACCTGTTCTGATCAAACCTATTCCTGTTATTTGCCTTGTAATAAACTGCCTTGTGCTCAAACTGTTGACAAGAGTAGCAATACCCTTGAAAGAAACTAGCACTTCTAAAATTGTCATTTACCTTCTTCACTTGAGCCATGCAATGTGAAGCCATGTGACCAAACCCGTGACAAGCAAAACATCTGCCTTGAAACTTTTCTTTATTTGACCTCTTAGGTTCTGAAAACTTCTTCTCATTCTGAGTTCTGTTTTTTTTTTCTGTGCATCTATCATTCAAGGACTCCTTTTCTAAAATACTTTCCTCATCAAAACTCTCTTCCTTTTGGAGTCTCTTACTAGACTCTCCAACTTGTTCCTTGTGTGGCTTAACAAAACCAAGGCCTGTTTTATCTGTTGTCTTTCTTTGACCTTTGATGAGTGACTTAACCTTTTTGGAGCTATCTTGAAACCTGTAAATCTTATCCTTGTACTCTTTAGTTTCTTCTTTCAAAGAAGCCATTTTCTGTTCTAACTCACTATACTCAAGAACCTTAGACTCTAACTCATCCTTGAGTTCTTGTGTCTTCGCTATAGAGAAGTCAAGACTTTCTATAAGATCATCTCTCTCCATACAATATTCATCTAACTTATCCTTGAGTCTAGCATTCTTCTTTCTTTCCTTTTTCAAAGCACTAAGAGCACTAATAAGTTCACCTTCAAGATCTACTTCACCTTCCTCTATATCTTCCTCTATTTGTTTGCTTTTTGAATCATCAAAGCCTTTTTCAAATTTCTTATCACTAGAGGTGCTACCCTTTTCAAAAACCATACATGCATCTTCCTTATAGTTTTCTGAAGCATCCTCATACATACTAGAAACCAAATCATTATTTGTGCAATCATCCTCAAGGTGACCAAAGTTTCCACATCTAAGAAATTTCATGATAATGAATCTATGTTTCGGTTCTTCATCTTTTTCTGATATGAACATCTCATTTTCATCATCACTTGAAGAGCTTTCACTATCACTACTAGAACACTTACTTGCTTTGTCTAGGTAGAAACTCTTCTTGTGCTTGTGAGAATACCTCTTTCCTTGATTGTTGTGCTCATCTATGTTCTTCCTGTGATGCTTGTGCTTTTCATAATCCTTGCTCTTAGAATCCTGTTTATCTTCATCACTTTCATTCTTGGGAACAGATACGATCAGTAGCATAATGACCAAACTTTCCACAATTGAAACATCTTATATTTTTCATACTTTTGTGCTTTCTAGAGAACTTGCCTTTCTTGTTGTAATATGCCTCTTCATCACTAGAAGACTCATCGCTATCTTGAAGTTGTTTACCCTTGGATTTATTTGTAGCCTTGAAAGCTGCCTCTTTCTTGACATCAACCTTCACTTGATTTCTCAACTCAAATGCTACAAGTATACTATGGAGCTCATCCTTTTTCAACTTATCCAAATCTTTAGCTTCCTCAATAGCAAAAATCTTTTCACTAAATCTATTAGGAAGAGATCTTAAAATCTTATCACAAACATCATTTTCAGCAAGCTCAAGACCTAAGTCTTTCATGGAGTTAACAACCTCATCCATACGAAGCATGTAGTCACTAATATTTTCATCATTATTCATCTTGAGTTGTTCAAACATACCTTTGAAGTGTCTCAACTTGGCCTTTCTGACATTTGTATCACCTGTATGAACCACCTTCAACTGTTTCCACATTTCACTAGTTGTCTTGCGGTGAATCACTTTGGTGAGATCCGCTTTCTGTAAGCCTTTCAGGATTGCATTCATTGCTTTTGAATTGTTGTGATGTAGGAGCCTTTCTTCTTTAGTATTAGGACCATGTTCAGGAATAGTGTACTCATATTCAATCACTTCCCAAACCTCATTCCCAAGTGCCATTAGATGAACCTTCATCCTTGCACTCCAAAGACCAAAGTTTGACCCATCAAGAATAGATGTTGCATTGCCACTTGAATGATCCATTGTGTTCTTTACTAGCTTTTCCTTCAAGCTGTTAAAATTTTCGAAGGCACCTGCTCTGATACCAATTGAAGAACACAAGCTTATATTGAGAGGGGGGGTGAACAGTATAAGACCTCTTTTTACTTTTTCCTTTATACTTCAAAACAGTAAAGAAATATACCCAAAGCAATATCAAAGCAATGCACAATATCATCCACAAAGTGACACCAATTTTAACGTGGTTCACCCAAAATGGCTGGGCTACGTCTACAAAACTTTTCTCTAAAAGTTATCTCAAAGTTCTTTGGGAATCCTTCCCAATTACAAATGTTTATGAGCCTCGGCCCAAAGGAGATACCTTCCCCCAATCAGAATTTATGAGCCTCTGCTCAAAGGAGATACCTTCCCCTCTACTCTAGAAATGATCCCTTAGAAGATCAACTGCCTCTACCTCTTGCCAACACGTGGAACTCCTTTCCACCGAAGACCTCCTATCCTCAATGCTTAGCCTAAGATACCTCTACCTTCTATGATCATGTCCACAGTAGCTCAACAACCTATACCAAACACAGTTAGTCGATCTAGTACAAGTCTTCCTCTGTCTGTCAGATTTGTCCAACGCTTAAGCTTGAAAAAATCAATCCTCTACACACAAGCCTTCTCAAAGACTTGCCAAATCTATCCTCAGGTTCTTCTCAAAGAACCAGTGCACCTCTGTCCTCAAGTTCTTTGATAGAACTATCAAACTCAGCTCACAAGTCCTCTGCTAGGACCTATCCAAATCTGCTCACAAGTCCCCACTGAAACCTGTCCAAGACTGCTCACAAGTCCCCATCGAAACCTGTCCAAAACTTAGCAAGCTCACCGAGAAAAAACCTTTCTTAGTAGGAAATCACAAGGTGAATTGTTAGAGACCCAATGTGATTTTTCAAACTCATAGAAGCATAAATATAATTGTTAGAGACTCAATATGTTCTATACTCAACTTCCAATCTCAAAACTCAACTCAAATCAACTCAGCTCAAACTCAATCTCAAATCTGAAAACTCAACTCAATATCTGAAATGGATAGAATAGAATGCTTTCTTTCAAGAACATGAAACCCCAACAATTGCCAACTATGCAAAGAATCACATAACAATGATACTCATGTTCTTTTCACCATCAATTAGGGCTTCAACAAAAATGCTCATCAAACAAGGTTCAATCAACACCATTCAAACTCAAAACACAACCTTGAAGCATTTCACAATCAACATTAGAAAAGGAAACAAGTAGAACTCCTTTTCTCTCCAATATTGTTTGAACAAAAAGCATCCACCAATTCAAATCACAATAGCACAAAACAACTTTTCAAATCATCAAAAAAGGAGTAAGCCCAACACTTTAACCAAGTAAAGAATAGCTTGATTATTACCAATTTAATGAAAGCAAATGTCAATCTCAAAGCTGCCCACTTAAGGTTTCACAACTTCACACAAGAAGCAATTTTAACCTTAAAACATCATGCTTTCATTTCCATAATCAACCAAAAGCACTCTCAATGTTACAAGAAAAATTTATCCCTTATACACCTTATTTCTCCCTTATAGTCTTATCAAAAATAAAATTTATCTCTCATAAGAATGCAATAAGATATTTTAAACAACACCTTCAAAAGAATATTTTATCAAAATAAAACAAGATTTAAACTCCTTATAACTCCTAAGTTGTTTTTCCCTCTAATAAACTTCCTCCATCCGCAAAATACACTTAGCAAAAATTAATTTCGAAAATACCTTGGCCAACATCAAAAATCGTGCTATGCAAAAATTGGGCACGAATTCTAACACCACCCGCTGCATCCACTTCACGATGAAAAATCCTTTCGCGTTATTCGAATGTGAAACCTCCTGTTCGGGTAGCACGCCAATAGCCTAGCCACTACTGGTGTGCCAAAGGCACCCGATGAGGTTTAAACCTCACGTTGTTAGCCTTGTTCCTTCTATGCTAGGGATTAAATAAAACAACAGTGCCTCCCTTTCTTCTGACATGAACACGAAGGCGAAAACCTTACAATGGATTTACGACAAACGGCGAGTACAAAAAAAATGAACAGCGGATTCACGAAAACAGCGAAGGCACAGTCGAACAGCAGGTTTACAAAAATGATGAAGACACAATCGAAGAAGAAATCCGAACAACGGATCACGAAATCACAGCGAGCAACTCTTTTCAAAATACGGATGGGATAATTCTTGATTTTCATCGAGGGAGATTTATATGCATTTTTACCATAAGATCTTGACGTCGACGAGGATTTTAACACATCGGCGGAGGTCTTGGCTAGCGCCCACAATCTTAAAACATAGCACCCACATAGTTAAGACATTTGCGCCATGGGTTAGGAGAACCCATTGCAAACAATAATTTAATATTTATTTTAAAATAATTAAAGGGAACCTTAACAAGGTTTTTAATTATTTAAATAAATACTTCCTCCTAGACCCAAATGCATTAAACTAATGCATCCACCTGTAATATTTAAACCTCCCAACTTGGGGTTTACAAAAGACCTTTGAAACTGTCATGCCGTAACCTTCATCAAAACAAATTATTTGACATCAAATCAAATTCCTTCAAGAGCTTCTTGACATCAATGACAACTTATACACTTGAGCAAAGGCAATGTACCCAAAGTATCCAAAATTGCCAACAACATCAAGACTCTGTGACATAGAAAGGGGCATACCTACTTGTCCCACCACCGAAGTGTGAGGGACATTGCCAGACTAGGAGGCCATATGGAAAGACCATTGACTTCGATTTGACACTAGTTTCTTAGCTTGATTACGAGTCACTACCATACGCTACAATGGGGTAATATGTGAAGTGAGACTATCTATGCAAGTAAAGTGACAATACAATGCAATACAACACACAAAGCAAATAACCACATAAAATTTTTGATGCTAGATTTTTCGTATATATATTTATTTTTTATTTTTATTTTTTAATTCGTTTGGAAAATGAAAAAGGCGCGTGCTCAATGTTTTGCCATAAATGAATCTAGTATTTCACATGTATACTTGCAGCTCGACAACCTGGCTACGAACTCCAGATCATGTAATCTCACCTATAATATGTGGTAATGAAGTCCACACACGGCCAGGGAGCACAGGTCCTACCAATTCCTCACCCAATTCGCCCACAGTCTACGATACACCTCTCCGAAGAGAGATGCGTGCTATCACCCACAGGTTATGACGGATCTTGGAATTGGCCTTGGATAAGAATAGAGTATAATGTTAGTGGTTCAGTGATGAAATCCAGTCGTTTTCCAAAGTTTATGTGAGTGTGTGGTGGTTTTTTTAACTAGGATGCTATGCAAAATTACTATGCAATTTTGTTTCAATGGCCTAAATGCAGAAAAGCAGAAAATAAAGAATGAAAGATAGCATATCAAGGGTAAAAATACCAATTTTAGATCTAATTTAATCAAATTCTGTTTAACAAGGCTAATTGTGAGTGCGCGGTTAGTTCTGGTAAACCGCGGGTGCGCGGTTTGCCAACCGCGCATTTGCGTTTGGGATATCCCAACCACAGATGCATGGGTCCTTTCTATAAACAGAAACCGAATAATATTATAGACATGATCCTAAAATAAACACCTAAGCTATTCCTAACCAGATGAATGCAAAATGATCTATTTTCTACTATGCAAATGCAGACTTTTTTTTTATATGAATGTAAGGTTTTTAAGTATTTTCTTCTACCTCTAAGACCTAAGTGCACACAAAGACATATAGGACTAGGACTCTTAATTTAGTTAAATGTAATCTAAACTGAAACTAAGACAAAAATTAGACATGAAGCACGAAGTACATACCTGTGTTCCTTCCTGCTGTAAACCGTCGGCCCGCATTTTTTATGCAGCAACCGCATTTCTGCGTTTTATCAGGCAAAAATTATGTGTCTGTATTTTCTCCTACCAAGAACCGCGCGTCTATGTTTTCTCAGATAGAAACCATGTTTTTGCGTTTCCACAATAAATGATACGGCCGCAATATTTTCTGAATATATCAATTTTTGGATTGAATCTGTGCACGCTTCAAATTCCCGAAACCTGTAGGTGCAGACAGAGATTAGTGAATAAATTTAGACAGCAAGGCAAAATAAAATAGGACCTTTAGGGGGTCCCACCGTGATCTCCATTTTTTGTAGCAAAATAACTAAGCACAATAAATAAGATAAACATAGAGAGAGAAATTTTCCAAAAAGAATGTTCCTTTGTATTAGTGCTTGATACAATGTTACAAATTGATATCTTGAATTGCCCCAAATGTGTTGGGGGTAATGCTACAATGTTTTTCTCCTTCTGATATATGTTACAATTCTCTCATAGGAGAGGTAAATTCTTCCAACTCCTCAGCAAGATAGGGTGTTCTTCATTCCTCTGCTATAGCTCCAAGGGGTGAGTGGGCTTTGGTATCCAATGTAGGGACCACTCCTAGCTTCAATAGCTCTTCAAATACCTATCTCCTACACACATGGAAACCAAACAAGGGTTAATAGCACCTATATAAATGACTACAAACAATGCAAATAAAAGAAACCCTTGAAAGGAATGCTTGCAAGAAACATGGAAATACTAATTAAAAATGCCTTGCTAACAAATCGATAAGTTACTGATCTTTGTTGATAAAACCTGTTCGGTACTATGGAACCTCTGGAATGCAATTACGGGCTGGAAATCGTGAACCTGCGATTGTGAAACCATAGATGTGCATTTTTGACTGTAGAACCGCAGGTGTGCAATTTTAGTTGAGATGACAGGTTGCCTCGGTATGCATGTCAATGATTGGATTCGAGCTCGTGCTCTCAGTTTCTTGTCGGTTCTGGATGTATTTTGGTAGCCTATTGGTACGTAAATTCAGCTCCCTATGTTTGGTGGATTGATGGTGCCTTTATAGGCTACCTGAGGCTTTGGAGGGGAATGTGAGGTGGCAATCCTGACTTTCTAAGTGGTAAATCTGGACTGTGAGGTGGAAGTGGCAGTTACAGTGAGTCATTCAGTGTGGTTCACTTAATTGGGGTGATGTGGCTCCAAGTGGAGTGGGATGTGGGATGTTGTTTTATGTGAAGGGACAAGGGGAAAACAACAAAGGAGTTGTGGCATGGGTGTTTGCAATCTGTCTCATGTACAAGAAAAAAGGGGATAGGAGTGGGTAAGATGTTGCATGGATGTTGGATGAAGTGTTCAGGACACATGTCCATTGGGTAGACAGGGTATCCTAGGGTGATTTTCCTAATTAAATAAATTAGGAAAATATAATGATGTGGAGGATTTTATATCCCTAAGTTAGAACTTAGGCATATATCTTTATTATGCAGGATTTGATGGTGAGGTGGTGAATGTGAACTAAAGGGTGCTAGATTTTTGTGTCTACGGAACTCTTTGCTATGCCAAAAAAAAAAAGCTCATGGTTTGGTTGGGGAAAATTTTGGGTTGTGATATTTTGGTATGAGAGCGCTTGGTTCTAGGGATACAAGTTTCCTTGCACAAGAATATATGGAGTGTAATAAGATGTACACCATGAAAAGACTATACTCATAAGAATAGTGTATCTATTAAAAGTAGACCTCGATTGTCTAGCTAGGACAACTAGGAATGTAGTTACCAGTAGGAGAAACAATTCAAGGATAAAATTGTAAAACTAACTCCTCCTATATCTCCTGTGTGTTGCTAGGGACAATATCACCCAAGATAAGGAAAGGGAGTGTTGCCCCATCAATGAGGCAAACATGATAAAATAATATAGAGGTTGGGAGGATCTTACTTCCATAGTTTCCTTATTGGAGGAACAAATGGAAGCGCAAAAACAACTATTAAAAGCTATAGTAAACCAAGATTCACCAGCTGTAAATCCTAGATTATAACAAGGGAATGAGACCCATTCAAAGGTACAACAGAATAGATTTTGACTTGAGGTAAAATTGGGCAAGGACATGAAACACCTAAAATCCTCCAAGTTCAATGGAGAGAAATATGGTGATAAAGCCAATGCTTGGTTGAAGGATATGGAAACTTTTTGTAACATGAAGAACCCTAAAACTTGAATGTCTTATACCACTCTACACCTACAGGGTGTTGGCTTGGATTGGTGGAAAATTCTCAGTGAGGAAAAAGGAATTGTAGTGGTAGAAATAGGAAGAATTTGTAGTAGCTTTTAAATAAATATTCCTTACCAAACATTTCTATACCCAAAAATTTGAGAAATTCACAAAATTGAGACAAGGAAATAAAATGGTGGAAGTTTATTACCAAAAATTTGTCAGGCTATTGAAGTATGTGCTCGCATATAATGAGAAAATAAAGGTACATAATTTTATACTAGGGGCATATCCCAGAGTTGGGCATGAAGTGATCATGAGATAACCTAGTACTCTTTAGAAGGCCTATGCTCTGGATAGGAAAGCTAAAACTTATCTTAAGCTTTATTTTGATTATGAAGGGGTATTTGAGTAGGATAGAGAGGCATTAAGAAAAAGGAACAATGTAGGCTTCATGAAGTGGGAAGGGTAGCAAGCAAACAAGATTTCCCCTATATAGGATAGAATGAATGATCAAAAATAAGGGAAGTTTAGGAAGATGTTCAAAGGGAAGAACCGTAACCTAACAATTGCAATAATAATGATAATAGACCACCACCACAGGGTCGGGCCAAACCTCCATTGGTAGTAAAAGCAGAAGAAGGACAGAAGCAAAAAACTCACCTAGGATCTAAGGATGAATGATTTGATTGTGGTGGACCACATTATGCCAATAACTGTCCATATAGAGTAGGATAAATTTCGGAGGGAAAGGAACCCACCTACAAGGATGTTGCACAAAAGGAACCTACACACAAGATTTATGCAACAATAGGGTGTCAAAATTTGGAATGACAAGCCACTCTACTACTAATAAAAGATAATATTTTTGGTAGAAATGTTAAAATTTTGATTGATAGTGGTGCCACAGATAGATTTTTTTCTACTAACTTAATTAAAAATATACCAAAAAGACCAGGAATCTTGGCACATGGGTGGAAGGTTGAGTATGGCTTAGGATAAACCTACTCTATATATCAGTGTTACCCTATGACTAAAATATCTTACCTAGTGGTGCAACTGTAGGTTACCTTTATGTAGCACTGCTACATGCTTTTGATGTAGTGTTAGGAATGGACTAGTTACAAGCACATAATGTTGTAATCAATTTCTAGGATAGATGGATTGAGTACTTAAAATATGGTAGGAAATTACAGAGGGTGTATAGCCTACAAGGGGCTTTTCGATCCTAGATGCTCTCTGTAATGTAGCTTAAGAAGGCAATGAAGAAAGGAGGAACAATTTATGTAGTGAAGTTAAATGGGATAGAAGACGAAAAGAAGGAAGAGGTGTTTGAAACATATCTAGTTCTTCATGAGTTCAAAGATGTATTTCCAAAGGATTTACTTGGATTACCACCTAAATTAGAATTTGATATCATAATCGAACTTCAACCTAGAATAGAGTCAATTCATAGAGCTCCTTACAAAATGAATCCAATTGAGATGTAAGAGTTAAAAGTGTAGTTACAAGGATTGTTGGAGAAGGATTAATTAGACCTAGTGTATCACCATGGGGTGCACCAGTTATGTTCATCAAGAAAAAGGATGGTTCCTTGCAACTATGTATAGATTATAGGATGTTAAACAAGGCAACCATTCAAAATAGATATCCTCTACCTAGAATCAAATACCTCTTCGATCAGCTTAAAGATGCCACTATCTTCTTAAAATTAATTTGAAGTTTTGATACCACCAATTAAGGATATGAGAAGAAGATACACATAATATGGTCTTTAAAACTTATTACGAACATTATGAGTTTATTGTCTTACCTTTTGGCCTATCAAATGCTCCAACATCATTTATGAACTTGATGAATAGAATTTTTAGGAATATTTTGGATCGATTTGTTCTTGTGTTCTTAGATGATATTTTGATATAATTTTAAAATAATTTAGAGCACGGCAAACACCTTAAGATAATTCTAGAGTTACTAAGGAAGAATTAGTTGTATGGGAATTTATCAAAATGTGAATTTTATGTGTCAAAAGTGCAATACTAAGGGCATATTATATCTGCAGAAGGGATCATAGTGGATCCTAAGAAAATAGAAGCTATACTAAATTGGTTGCTTCCAACAAATGTAATGGAAGTCCAAAGTTTCATGGATTTAAATGGGTATTATAGGCATTATGTGAAGTACTACACCAAGATAATCGCTCCAATAACTAACCTTTAGAGGGAGGGAAAAGAATTCAAATGGATGGATAAATATGAGTGAGTATTTGATCTGCTCAGACAAACACTCACTACATCTCCCATACTAAAGATATCATACCCTCAAGGTAGTTTTTCCATGTGTACAGATGCATTATTCGAAGTTTTGGGAGGAGTGATCTCACAAGATAAAGCAGTAATAGCCTACATATTTAGGAAACTAAAATGACATGAGGTCAATTATGCAACCCATGATCTAGAATTAGTAGCGATGTTTTTTGCTTTCAAATTTTGGTGACGCTATTTGATAAGGAGACCCTTTGAGTTGAGAATATACTATCAAAATTTGAAGTACATATTTACTCAACCTTTGCTAAATTCTAGGCAGAGAAGGTGGATGGAATTTCTCGTTGAATATGATTTTAGCATTGAATACATCAAGGGGAAGGAAAATAAGGTTGTTGATGCACTTAGAAGGAGAAGACACATTGTTGTCTTGTCTCGCATTCAGGTAGACTTGATGGAACAGGTTAATAAAATGCAACAGTGGGATGTGTTTTACAATCATATCTAGGAAAGGATGGAAAGGAAACCCGATGAGAGTAAGGATTTCAGCTTTAAGAATGGTTTCTTATACTTTAAGGATATGATAGTAATTCCTGAGACTGATGATTTGAAGAATATGATCATGAATGAAGCACATCTCCATATTTTGCTCACCTAGGAGGGGCAAAAATGAGAGAAAATATGAAGAAAACCTTCTACTAGCCAGGAATGAAGAGAGGTATAATTGAATTTGTTATCCAATGTCTTGAAAAATAGAAAGTAAAGGTAGAAATAGATGTCCTGTAGGATTATTGTACCCATGTGAGGTACCAGTGTAGAAATGGTAGGTAATTTCCATAGATTTTATTGCAGGGTTGCCAAAAACCAAATTCTAGCATGACGCAATCCTAGTTTTGGTCAACAGAATGACCAAGGTTGCGCATTTTATACCTAGAACTACCAAGAATGATATTGTGGTTGTGGGTAATAGATTTACCAAGGAAATTTTTAGGCTTCATGGTTTCCTAAAAGTGATCATTTTAGATAGGGACTCGAGATTCACATCCGAGTTTTGGTAAGCTTTACATCGAGCCATTGGCACTAGGTTAAATATCAATTCTGCATATCACCCAAAAATCAATGGGAAAACTAAAAGGGTAAACCAGGTTTTAGAGGACATGCTTCACATGTATTATATGGATCAAAAAACCCGATGGCACAATTACCTACACTTGGTAGAATTTTCCTACAACAACGATCACCATTCGACCTTAGGCATGGCACCATTTAAAGTTGTATATGGTAGGAGGTGTAGGACACCATTATCTTGAGTAAATCTAGATGGTAGGATTATGCTTGGTCCTAATATGTTCAATGAAATGGAGCAAAAATTAAGGACGATTAGAGAAATACTTAAAGTTGCAGATCATCAAAAAATTTATGTCAACCTTAAGAGGTCACCCAAGGTGTTTGATGTGGGTGACATAGTGTTTTTTAGGGTGAGACCATAGAAGAGTACTATTAAGTCCACAAAACTTGACCCATGTTTTGTTGGACCCTTTAGATTTACAGAGAAGATCAATCATGTGGCACACCAAATTGTCTTACCACCCAATCTATCAAATATTCACGATATTTTTCACATTTTACTGCTTAGAAAATATGTATCTAACCCTTATCATGTGTGGAACTTTTTTAAACTACAGATGGTGGATCCAAAGGCTATAGAGGTTCAACCAATAAGAATCCTTGAGATTCGTTCCTAATCTATGAGAAAAGAAACTCTGGGATAATGCAAAGTCCAGTGGGATAGCTACTCCAAGAGGAATGCTACTTTGAAAAAAGTGGTAGATATGTAGAGGCATTTTCCATTCCTATTTGAAAACAATATGTAATTGTTATGATAGGTTTGAACTATTTAAAAACATAGAGGATTGTGTTAAGCCTATGGGGGGAGGATGTCATGACTCTCCCTTGGCAGACTTTTTGCTTGGATGGATTCATGATTTTTCTATGATATCTTGTCAATAATATGATTTGACTTTTTCATAGTTAGTTATGCAAACATACATTTATAGAGAATATGATATGTATATTTATTTATGGAATGTTGTATAATTTTATGTTTAATTATTCTTGCAAAACATGATTAGTATGTGAAATATGATGCTACTGATAGTATTGCATTTATACAAGAACAAGGTTTTCTCATGGTGGGAAGAAATACTCACCACCAAGAATGTGATTTAATAAGGAAGACATGATGTTCAATTCGTCATTTAGCCCATGCAGCAAGAAAGAATACTCTTAATTATAAATTGCATGATGTGGAACTACATAAAAGAATTATATTAAGTAGATGAAATTTTGGATAGCATGCTAATATTATTTAAGTAGTGAAGTAAATTAATGGATTCATTTCAAGAAGAAATGAAAAGTTAAGTATGATTCCTCTAATTTTTGTGTAATTAAGGAATTACGCATACAACTATATATAACCCTTGATGGGAACTTTATTATACGATATAAAATATCTATGTGAATGTGTGAACTATCACTTAGCATAGAATATAAGCCTACCACCAAATTATTAGTTAAAATGAAAATAGAAACCATAAATTTTCCACTCTAAGTGGAAGAGAAATTTTTGGTTTTTTCAAAACGTGGTGGCACAGTTGGAACTTGGGATTCCATTGCAACGGGAGTGGAAGAGAAGGTAAGGATTATTTTAATTAGGAGGAAAAGAGAAAAATTTGGAAGAGGGGATGTGGGGCAAGAGAGAAAGAGTGGTTTAGGGGAGACATTGTTCGAAATTGGAAGGAGGTGGGAATGAAAATTGAACTAGAAAATTCTAGAATAGCTACTGAAAGGCGTAACTGGATATGGTGGATGATAACCAAGTAGTTTTTGGAGGGTTTATGGATCATGAATGTATTTAAATATTGGAAATATACTTTAAATTGTTTAGAACACATATTTGTGTAATATTTTTTCAATTGAACATCCGTAAATTTATTTATATGATTCATTACCTTAGTATGAGCAAAACAAGGATTTTATACCTGGTAGAGCTTCATTTATAAGTTACGATTCAATGTTTTGGAAATATGCACTTGTTGTAGGTGTAGTAAAAACACTGGAGGTCCATAGAAGTACATATTTAAGCATGTTGTAGTTGAATAGAGCTAAAGCCAAGAGGCAATTAATGGATTTGAATGAAACTATTACTATTACTATGTTTGTCTTATTCAATATGGTTGGTTTATATTTTATTTGGGTTCTCTTGTTAGAGAGTTGTACAATTAGTTGTAGAGACTTACTTCGAATGCCATGCATACTTTTAAATTTGAATTTAGTAGCTTTATTTGGGTTCATGTTGAGGCAGTAGTGCATGGGTGATTCTCGTAGACTGACGTAATGGAGACCAACTGGTTTTAGTTTCATAGGATGGGAATTGACAAGTTAAAATTCTTAACTCTATTACTTGGGTAAGTAATAGCTTATGGTATATTAACCAGATGAGTTACTTAATTAAGATATGGATTGTGGATGCATGTGGGAGACATGAGATTCAAGATATCTATTATAGTTTTATTGTGACCTCTACTTGCTTGGAAAACCCACCAATAGGATTTTACTTTCTCAAAATAGAAGAGAAATTGGCTCCTGATTTTAGGCGTTGTGTGGGAAAGTTTGGAAATAGAAAATATGCTCAGTAAACTTGAGGCTCACTTTTCAACAATGTGAAGGGCCACTAGATTTAGATTTTTGTTATAAGAAGAGCATCCAGTAGGGTATGATTAGTTTGATATTACTTTTTCCTTGATTGGAATATGGGTTTATCTTGTCCTCCACATAAGTATAGATGGTTATGTTCTTTTGTAGTATGATACAATATATTGGGCCCAATAATTTTGAGTAAGTGGTTGGGTTATGGGTAAATCCAATTAAGCTTACGAATAGCAAAGTTTTTAAAAGGAGAAAATGATTGTGTTGTCTCGGATGCTTTTGTAATAGAATATAAATATTTTACAAATATCTAGATCTCTTGGAAAGTGGAAGATCTTCTAGTCAAGAGGCATCCCTTACAACTTTATATATGTAGAAAAAATATAGAGTTCACTAGAAGTCCATAGAACTCTCATTTTAAAGAAGAGGTGAGGATGTATGGCATGTTTTATTTTTATCTATAGTTAATGTTATTTTGAATCAAGAATGTGCTAAATAAAATGTGAGTTTGGCTCATAGTTTGAGTTTATGATTTATTGAGTTTGGAATTTTATTTATGTATAGGTTCCAAAGGACAAGTGTGCAATAAAAAATCATAAAAATCTAGAAATATCTTTTGAAAATAAGAAAGGCATATTGACCTTCCTGAGATTCCAACTTGGATAAATGTATATATATGAATTAAGGAGATTTCATGATGTAAGATATTTGGAACTGAAAATTCATACTTATATGTAAAGATATTATTGGATATTTTTATCCATTGTAAGGTTCCAATTTTACAATAGTTAGTAAAATAAGGGAACTATTTCAAGCATGGGTTTTCCCCATAGGGTTTTCTCCCAGGGTAAATAAGTTATGTGGTTTTTGTGTGATGAATCTATTTCTTGTGATGAAACTCTTCTATGTTACTATGGTTTAATGAAAATGCATTTTATTTATGGTGCACTTTTATTTTAAAAGCATTTGGATTATCTATGCTTCTATATTAAATGAGTGTGATGTTATAGTGCTTTATTCTTATGGAGAATAATAATTGTTACATTAGCTCTATGGAATGTACGTAGAATTTTCTCAAAATACTCTAGTAAAGCAATATGGATTTACCTAAGTATGGTCTAAGGAAATAACCTTGTATGCTTCTCTCAAGAGTAATACTCCAAAAGTAATACTTAATGTATTTCCTTGGAAAGATAGTTATTGTGTACTTAAATGAATACTTTCTAAAGGGTTCTCTCTCATTGAATAAATAACTATATTAAGAGAATAATAAGCTAAAGAATAGATGGAATGCTACTTAAAATTAAAACCTTCTAATGAAACCCATTGGCATGAATATATAGATAGGCAACTTAATGTTCTTGATAAATGACTACAACAAGACTCATTGATAATAGTTCATCCGTTATAAAAATAAGGATAATAACCTCCATAACATGCCTAGTGCACCTACATAGATGGACTTATGTATGGTGTAGATATTTGCATAGTTCCTTCGATGGTAAATTGACTAGTCTTCGTTGATGCTTAAACTTTGAGATCACTCAAAATAGAGCCATAAGCAAAAGTGCTTGAGCTTCATATTTCTCTGAGGATGGAAGTGCTTCACATAAGACATTCTCTTCCTTATAAAACATACATTCACCTCCAAAATGGATGAAAGGCACTGGCGCCCTCCACTTGGGATGATAGTGAATTTGACTCTTCAACGCCCCATCTCTTTTGATATCTGCCCGAAAACAAAATAACTTTTAATGCCTTTATTGAGTCGTTCTTTTGGTAGTTTCACCCCAATGAATGGTGAATGGGTCATTCACCCCTCTTCTAGGGAAAAAATATTTTCAACTTTGTATTTTTCTTAGCGCACGTCAAAGTAGGATCCACGCCCAGGCGAACCTAGCATTGACTTTTCAACGCTACCCCTTAAATGCCTGAAGCAAAAATAAAACTGAGACATTTTGGTGGGGCCATTTTGATGTAGCTTCGCTTGAATCTCTTCTTTGACGAGTTTTCACCCCAATGAGGGGTGAATGGGGCTTTCGCCCCTCACATGGGGTGAATACACCTTTGACTTGTCAACGCCTTCACTTAAATGATGTTCATCCCAAAGCGGTGCAAACGATGCTTTCGCCTCAATTTTGGGGTGAACGCACCCTTTGTTATTTTAGCTTGCACTTCAACCTCGGGTGCACTCTCAACTTAATTTTAAATGTCTTTTTTCCCTAAATTGAGGTGAAAGTGAATTTTGCCCCTCATTTGGGGTGAAAGCATCTCTGCTTGAACCTTAATTCATTTTCTCTATTTTTCTTTTTAAAACATCCTGTTAGCCCCAGAAGAGGGCAAACGTGTTAGTCTCCCCAAATTAGGGGTGAACGTGCCTTTACCATTACTTTTGCATAATACCCTGATTTTAAATAAAGGAAATGTCTTCACCCTAAGAAAAAACATTGGGTTTTTTTCTTGGTTCAGGCAAAAATATTGCCATAGTCTTCTCTAAATTCTAAACTTCTAAAGCACTATTTTTCTTGATGCTATCACGCAACCTTTACTGATGTTTCAACACCTTTATTTACAAATATTTTATCTTGTGACTTCCATTATTTCCAAGCAAGAAATGCATGAAAAATAAATAAGTTAATACGCACAAAAAATTGTAACATATTATATAGGCCAAAAATACTACATCATAGTATTAACATATTTTGTCGATTTTACAATCAATAAAATTTCATCAAAATTTTAATGTGGCATATTGTCAAAATTGCCAACACATATCTGACAATATCTTATATTCTTGTATCTTGAACTTCTAGCAATTTTGCCTTGTGTATTATCTATAGATACCAAAGGAATTATCAATCATTTCATCTTTGAATAAGTTTTCTACTTCGTATTCTTGAAGAATATTGACTAAGTCATCAAATGCAGTTTCCATAAGACTTGCAAAATGTGACTAGATGCTTATAGCTTTCTAGAAGTGCCTTTAATATTACTTGGACAAGAAATTTTCCTCTAATTTTTCTCCTAGAGTTATAATTTTGCTTTTATATCTACTACCTTTCGAAGAAAGAGTTCTATAATTTCTCTACTATTAACTTTTAAGGAATACAATTGAAATTGTAAATTTAGAATTGTAGCTTTATTTTCCCTTCAAATATTCCAAGCTTCTATATAAATTTATGATCCATTAAGTATGGTTGAATTTCATCAATTATTCCAAATGTTATCAACATAAGTGCTTTTGCATCACCTTCTTCAAATCTTTGTATTTCTCTTGCATCCTCACTAGGTTTTGTCTTTGTTCCACTAACTATATCCCAGAGTTTTTCTACAACTAAGATTGATTTCATTTTGTTCTTCCATGATGCAAAATTTGGTCCTTTCAAAAGTTGAGATTCAAAAAAAAAAAAATTATTGTTTGACATAATGGAATTCATTCAAAGAATTATAATAACTTAAATAAAACCTTTGAAGTAGTAATCCTTATGACTCCCTAATTTAGAAATAACACAAATAATAATTCAAATATAAATTTTATAAAAAAAAAAAAAAAAATCTAATCCTTTGATGTTGAAAACCTTAAAACTCCCAAATATTTAAGTTTGTAAAATTTCAAAATATTTTATAATATATTAATTTCAAATTTTCTCAAAATAAATCTACTACCAAAAAATAATATCAAACAATAATCAAACTAATTAATTAATGTAGAAACTTTATACTTCATATCTTTAAAAAATTCAAAAAACTTAAATAACAAACTAACCCTTATAACTCCTAAATTAAAAATAAATCTTACTTAAACTTATAAGCACCTTATTACTCCAAGAAACCCTAATCAATAATATTTTCCAATTTTAACCTTATACTTTAAATTTTGCTTACTAGAAAATTGTGCTTTGCTTGCTCTCTGGCGAATCATGCTATGCTTGCTCACTAGCATTAACCAAGTTGTTCTTGCCTCTGGATGTGTTCATGTTGACAATTTTGTCACATTTCTCAAGGGGTAGAAAAGAAACAAGTTTTGTATAGTGTTGTGTAAAGTTTTTTTTGCTTTGTTATTTTTATTTTGAAAAGTTGCAGCAATTTTGGCTTTCAAAGCCACCCCTTTGTATAAGAAGTAGAAAGAGAAAAAGCTTCGCTACCGAACAAGCTAGAGAAAAGAGCTTCACCCAAAAGGAAAATGAAACTGCTTCGCACCCGAAGTACTTCCAGCATTGCCTCGGGTGAAAATTTTGCGAAAGTAGTTTTGCCAAAGAAAGAGCTTCGCACCCGAAGCGCTTCAGACATTGCTTCGGGTAGGATTTGTTGCGAAGTAGTTTTGCCAAAGAAAAATGCAAGAGGACCGATGAAAAGGGCTTCGGGCCCGAAGCATTTCAAAACACTGCTTCGGGCGAAAATCATCCGAAGCGGCATTCAGGAGAGCAACTTCGCCGAAGGAGAAAAGTCTAGGCCACGATTCAAGTTTGACCAAGGTAAAAGGACTTCGGGCCCGAAGCATTTCCAACAACTACTTCGGCTAGAGGACCAACGAGCAGAACCCGAAGAAGCATTGAAGAATCCTTCGCCAGAAAATTATCGAAACATCTACTTCGGGCCTCTTCACGCCCGAACCATTTCTACTTCGGCGAAAAATCTAGCGAAGCATTCACTTCGGCGAGTTTTCACCCGAAGCATTTTCGACCGAAGTTCTGGCAACCAAGAGAAACGAAGCAGTTTGAAGGCAGGAATGTGTTTCGGCCGAAATCTCTCCGAACCACAATTTTGAAAAAGGATCGCAGCGAAGCACTTCTCGAAGACATCAACGAAGTAATTCAATCGACGAAGCGGTAAGGAAGAAGAGATCCATTTTGCGAAGTAGATATGCTTCGGCGCTCCCCACCCCAAAGTAGTTTTGCGAAGCTCAATCCTACGAAGTACATATCAAAGAGGAGTTTTTGCTTCGGCCCAGAACCATTGCGAAGCGAAGTGGTGGATGAAGACCTAGCGAAGCGCTTCACGGGCACACGTTCCAAGCCGGGTATCTTCCCGAGGTGATCAAGTGCCTCATAAATGCAATTTTTCGTGCCCAACAAGCCCGCTGCTCATTTTTGGCAATCAGAAGCGAAGTATCAAGCCATGATGGAGAACCCGACGAGCATGGCGGCCACTCGAGCACTGCACCCGGAGACCAAGGACGTCCATATGGCTCATCAATGCACCTTTCCATGGTTGACCCGATCACAGTTGCCAATTTTGGTAACAGATTTGAAAGCTCAGTCGTGAGAGCCGAGGAAGGCCAAATTTTTAGAGCTCGAGGGCGTACTCTTCTTTGCTATGTAATTATGATTCAGAGGCCTGGGTCCTCTATAAAAACCTAGGCATTGTAATGGAAAAAGGGGGGGAACTATCTGCTAGAAAGTTGTTGTAACTTGATGTCCTGCGATTAATACTAAGAGACTTTGAGCTCAATTCTTCTCTTTTATGCTGCCTTCTGTGCTTGATTCTTCTATCTCTCCTCGTTTGTATGCTGGATGTTGAACTCTCGCGTCCGGTGTGCGATTGGGGACAGTGTCCTGAAACTCGTTCGAAAGGATACATAGGAGTAGAAAAGTGTTGTATTGGCTTTCTTTTATGCTGCCTGCCTTGCTTGATTCTTCTATCTCTCCTCGTTTGTAGACTGAGATGCTGAACTCTGCGTCCGGTGTGCGATCGGGGACAGTGTCCTGAAACTCGTTCGGGAGGATACATAGGAAGGTTGATACTACATTTCTTTCATTTTACTCTCGGTGTTCTTTGCTTTTATTCAAGTGTCAGTTAGTGATCGTGCTTCCTGTTCTCTCCCACCTTAAATCAACAATCTCTCTTCCCTTACCCCTTTTTTATTTATTCTTCTAACCCTTATCCCTTTTATCTCTTTCCTGCACTCTTGTCTTCAAAACACCCAAGTAGTTTAGCATAGGAGCCGGCCTTTCTCCGGAGATTGGCACGAGGGGCATCTCTTCCCTTCGGCCTTTCAATGTTGGTCCAGGTCTAGGGCGCGTACACTTACACAAAATCCTTACCTAGGCGGATTTGATGACCAACAGTTTTTGGCACGCCCGGTGGGACCGACTGTGTATGTCTCAGTAAGATCTATAACCAGTCAAGGCCCCATATTTTAAATCTCAAACCCGTCTTCACCGGGGCCAATAGTTTGTTCTAACCAGTTCCCGGTGTGACCCGGTCAGTCTCACCTGACTAGTGGTAGTGAGATCTGATGCTCTCATTATCGAAAGACTCTTAGCATCTGGCGACTCTTTTTACCCAAGAATCTTTAAGTCGTAAAGACCAGTACCAAAAGTCTGTGCCTTCATGCAAACGAGATGGAGAGTTAAGAATAGAGGAGAGGAAACCGAGTTCTTTGAGCTAGATATTGACGCCTTCGGGGAACAATCAAGGTTGGTCACCCCCGAGTCACTGTTACAAGGAACATCCTCTGTTGGCAGACAAGGTTCAACTTTTGATAGTACAACATCCAGTTTTCCTCCCAATCCTCCCAACTCTCCGAAGCGTCCTAGTCCCTCCATTCCTATTAGTTGTCCTATTAGCAGTCAAGGGGGAGCTTCGAGAATTCCTATTTCTCAAAATCTAGGAGCAAGTATGGCACAAACAACAACAACAACAACAACAACAAATGCAGCAGCCACAGCCACCCAAGTTGTGCCCAGCATGGGATTCCTTGTCACCACTGAATCTAGCAGGGCAAGGACAAGTGCCGCCTGCTGCCATAAAGAAGATCCCAACGTTCGATGGAACTGGGAAAACCGCTCTGGAGCACATCCAGGATATAATATCTCTGGCGGCGATCCATGACATTACCGAAGAGCCAATTATGGTAAAGCTTCTGGTCCTTTCCCTTAGAGGGAAACTCCTCTATTGGTATAGATCTCTACCACCCGGTAGTATTACGAGATGGGATCAGTTAGCTGATCAGCTGATGGGAAACTTCAATGAATCCTGTGATCCTACCTCTCTGCTGCACCAGTTCACTTCAATCAAGAGACATCCACAAGAGGAGATCATGGATTTCAATGTGAGGTTCGCTCGAACCTGGCAGAGAGTGCCAGTTGGACTTCGGCCAACCGACGAAGCTACAGCGCTCTATTTCCTTCGGGCTTTCAACCCCGATATCGGTCTCATGGTAAGATATTCTAACGTTAATACTTTTCCCGAGTTGTATGAGTTAGCTAAGAGAGCGGAGATGGATTTAATAGCTATGGGTAAGCTCCCCCAAAGGATGCCGACGCCCATACTTCTTGAATTCTTACAACTCCAGTATGCAAGCGTAGCCGCTTCGCAAATCTCCACCACCCCCGCACTCCCGATTTCATCTTGGAATCCGAATCCTATCGTGTCTCAAATCACTGCTCCATAGATCCATTTCCCTACATTTGCAACTCCACAGCCCACGGTCACTTCGGCTTTTCCTGTGCTGCCAACACCACCTCAACTCCCCGCCCTGCCTCCAATACCGACGATGGCTTCCCTGCCAATCGTTCCGAAAGCCGATGATATACAGACCAAAATTCTGCAGGAGATGCAGTCCCTGAACTCTACGGTTTAGATGTTGTCAAATGACATGACCATTGTAAAGAAGAAGCAAGCGCAGTAGGAATTCCTACCAAGAAGACCTTATCCTGCACCTGCACTTACCAAGGACCAAGCAGTCCAGCAAGGGAAGGCTTCGACGAGAAATGCTGCAATTGATGAAGCCCCGAGCACTTTCGATTATGTATATTGGTGCTCTACGTGCAATGATCCGCATGAAGAGACTACCTGCACCCTGCACCAACACTATGTACAAACGCTGGCAAATAGTAGTCACAGCGGTCAAGTGAACGTCATTAGGCAGATGAATCGAAACCTGGCAATTGGCGAGGAGGAGCCCATTGCAGTACTTACCCGAGGAGGAAGGAAGACGATAGAGACGGACGCTACTCAGCTGGCTCCTGCAAAAGAGCAGACTCAACCCGAGAAAGGACAATCATCTACTTCGGCCCCGAGCGAAGCTCTTTCGTCGACACCAGTCAAAGAAAAGGCTCAAAAGGCCTCTATCGAACCACCTCAGGTAGAAACTAAGGAGCAGGCTAAGGAAAAGCTCAAGTTTCCTTCCCTCACAAAGCGACAAAGGGTTGAAGCTACAGAGCAATATCGTACCCGGTACGAACCCAGAAAGGAACCCGAAGTGCTCAAATCTCTGGCATACAACATCGTAGAGGAATTGAAGAAGATCCCAGCCAAGATCAGCTTGTACGATGCACTGCAACTACCGGACAGGTGGACTTGCTGCAAGAATCATTGAAGACAATTAAAACAAAAAAGGCAGCACCGCTTGCTCTTGTGCAAACCCTATCCACATCTATCACGGGGAAGAATAGACCACCTCCATTCTACCTAACCCTACAAATGGAAGGGTATATTGTACATAACTACATGATCGACTCTGGGGCCGCTACAATAGTCATGCCAAGGGCGGTTTGCAAAGAAATAGGAATGGAGTATACGCGAAGCAGCCAGGGTGTACTCCAATTGGATGGTACTCCAGTGAAGACCGTGGGAGTGATCAAGGACATTCCTATCCGGCTACATAAGATGCCTCAGATTACAGTCATACAAGAGGTAGTTGTAGTCGACTTGGAGCCATATTTCAGTATGTGCTTATCAAGGGAATTCACGGCTAAACTGGGCGGGTATCTATCTATGGATTACTCTCACCTAGAGGTTCCATTCAAAGGAAAGAAGGTGAAGATTTACAATGAAAAGCCTTCTTCCTTTCTTGTGCAGAAGATGTCCGAAGAAGAAAGTAGCGAACCAATGAATGCACTAGTGGAGGGGATAGAGCAGGTGGACCTGATCGAAGAGTCTCTTGCGCAATTGAGCTATGAAGATGAGTTCTCATTGGCAGACTTCAACGCCATGGTGGAGACCGAAATAGGGTGTTATGCGATCGTCAAGCCTAATAATCACTCCCAACCAGGGAATAGAACAAGTGCCCAGGAAGAACTATGGAAGTTGTTCTTCGACGATGCCCGATGTAAAAACAGAGTTGGGGCAGGGATTCTTCTAGTTTCACCATCCGACGAGCAAAAAGAGTATTGCTACCGGTTGACATGGAGCTGCACTAACAATGCAGCGGAATACGAAGCATTATGCCTAGGACTTAAGAAAGCTGATAAGTTAGGCATAAAGCATCTCCAAATCTTCAGATATTTCGAACTGGTTTGCAACCAGGTCACAAATAAGTGTACTTCAAAGAAGCATTATCTAAAATCATACCGCAACAGGGTATGGGACCTGTTCGATCAGTTCGAATCTCTCAATCTGCGGTCAATCCCACGAGAAATGAACCGACATGCCGATGTTCTGGCATCCATCGTAGCCAGATACTCTCCAGTAGAAGACATGGTGCACAAGCCTAGAGCTATGAGGATGATCTACAGGCCCTCTATCCCAGACAAAGAACTGCATTGGCAAGTGTTTGATAACGACGAGCAGATTGTAAATTTCATGATCCAAGAAGCCGCCACAGTCGAAGACCGAAGCCCTGATGAAGGGGAGTATGAAGGGTTGATTCAATTGAAGAATAACCATGTTCCCAAGGGACTAATCACCCTTGAAAGTCTCTTTGATCGGAACGATCGAGCTTTCTCTCACATGATCAAAGTCCATGAGAAACAATATCAGGATTTGGAGCTCGAACCTGGGAAAACAATAAAGGTGGGAACCGACTGCACTACGAAGGAGATAGAACAGATACAGGATCTGTGCAAAAAGTTTTTAGACATAATTGCTTGGTCTTATCAAGATCTCAGGGGATACAATCGACAGTTGGTTCAACACACAATTGAATTGCAGGAGGGGGTCAAACCTTTTCGACAAAAGCAGAGGCCGGTCAATCCTAAGATCGAGGTCCTGATGAAAGCCGAACTCCTGAAGATGCTCGAGGCAAAGATCATATACCCCATCAAGCACTCTTCATGGGTAGCGAACCTGGTCCCAGTCAGAAAGAAAAACAGAGATATACGGCTATGCGTGGACTTTCGCAACCTGAACCAGGCTTCTCTCAAAGACCACTACCCTCTTTCGCAAATCGATCAGATTTTGCACTCGATGGCCGGAGCTCAACGCTTCTCCCTGCTTGATGGTTTCTCTGGATACAATCAGATCTGGGTCAGGGATGAAGACCAACATAAAACAACGTTCACTACCAAGTGGGGGACATTTGCTTACCAACGAATGCCATTTGGCCTTTCGAACGCTGGTGCCACTTTCCAAAGGGCGATGGACCTAGCTTTCGGTGAGCTTCTGAATAAGGTTATCATCATCTATCTAGATGACATGACCATATTTTCCCAAAAAAGGGAAGATCATCCACTACATATGCAACAAGTTTTTGAAAAATGCCGAGAGTTCGGCATCTCAATTAATCCAAAGAAGTCCATATTTGCAGTCAGCGAAGGAAAGTTGTTGGGACACGCGATATCAAAAAAAGGCCTCATTGTAGATCCTGACAGAGCCGAGGCTCTAATGAAGCTCCCACTTCCCGTAGACAAGAAAGGACTTCAATATTTCTTCGGCTAGATTAACTTCGTGAGGAAGTTCGTCCCCGACTTCGCCCAAGTCATCAAGCCGATGTCCCAACTCCTGAAGAAGGGCACCGAATTTAACTGGACCGAAGAAAGAAAGGAAGCTTTTGAAGAGATTAAGACTCGAATTGCTCAGGCGCCGGTCTTGATTAATCCAGACTACAATCAGGATTTCATCATGTATGTCATAGGAGAGCCCGAGAGCTACGCTGTTGTCCTGACGCAAAAGGGAGAAGATGGCGAGGAGCGTCCCATCGCGTTCTTGAGTCAGGTGATCAATTCCCATGAAGAAAGGTATAATTTCATTGAGCGTCAGGTGCATGCAGTAATGAAATCACTAAGGAAGTTCAAGCAGTTCATCTCCCAGAGCCGAGTTACAGTCTATGTCATTCACCCCGATGTGCGTAATTTCATTATCCAAGGAGAATTGGGAAGTAAAAGAGCTGGTTGGGTGAACAAAATATAGGAGTTTGACATTGAGATCAAGCCCACAAAATTGGTTCACGGTCGTGCATTGTGTCAAGAGTTGGCAAAAAGCGCGGCGGCCGAAGTGACAGAATCTCAGAGGGATGACTTACCAGCCGAAGGATGCTTCGCTAACCACGAAGAAGACGAGAAGGATTGGGTCAGTGAGATAATCTGCTATTTCAACACCGGTGAGTGTCCTTCGCATCTAAATGCATCACAACGAAGACATTTCAGGATGCGGTCCTCCAGATACACTCTGCGCCCCGAAGGCCTATTTTTCAGGAACATTGATGGTGTCCTTCTTAAGTGCATAAAGGATGATGATAAAAGAAAAGTCCTAGGAGAGTTCCATTCGGGGCTATCTGGAGGCCACTTCGTAGGAAGGACGATGACATTAAAGATTATCAAAGCAGGATACTATTGGCCTACACTCTTTGTCGATGCCTTCGTAGTTTGTCGTAAATGCGAGCAGTGTCAGAGGTTCGTCGGCCGAAACAAAAATGTTGCATTGCCCCTTCGTCCGATACAAGTAGAGACACCCTTTCAACAATGGGGGTTGGATTTTATAGGAGTCGTATCACCAAATTCCTCCGTGGGACATAGGTTCATCCTGACGGCAACGAGACTACTTCACCAGGTGGGCCGAAGCGATTCCTACCAAACATGCGAATCAAGAGACTGTAGTCACCTTCTTGGAAGGATTGATCACCGGGTTTGGCATCCCCAAAGCAATCATCACAGACAATGGCCCTGGCTTCACAAGCGCTAAAATCAATGATTTCCTCTACAGGTATGGGATATATCATAAAGTATCCTCCAATTATTATCCTCAGGGCAACGGCTTGGCAGAATCCACCAACAAGACTCTGTTGAGAATGCTAAGGAAGCTCATCGAGATGAACAAAAGGACTTGGCATCTCCTTCTAGATCGGGCTTTGTGGGCCGATCGGATTTCTATCAAAAGGTCAATCAAAACTTCGCCTTATGCTCTGGTCTATGGCAAGGAGGCCATCTTACCCATCCATGTTGAGATCCCCGCACTGCAGCTGTTAGAAGCAGAAGATGAAGTTAGTCCGATGGAGAACAGGTTAGCTCAGCTATTGCGACTGGAGGAGGATCGCGAAGAAGCATACCAGGACTTTGCTAAGCATACTCAGGTTATCCGAGACTGGTTCAAGAAAAAGTCATCCGATCGCACATTCAATGTGGGAGACCTGGTATTGAAGTGGGATTCTTGGAAAGCCAAGCCTGGGAACCACGACAAGATGGACGCCTTTTGGGATGGGCCATTTGAAATTGTAAAGGTAAACTCGGCCAATTCATTCATCCTCAAAGATGCAGATGGACAAGTTCTACCGATCTCTGTCAATGGTCTTCACCTGAAGACTTTTCATCGCTAAAGACAATTTCTCTTTACAAAAAAAAAAAATGTGTATATATACTTTTGTATATAATTTGCATATACATCCTCTTCCAAGATCACAAAGCCAAGTACCACTTCCAAGTCTTCTTCGGAGACTTCTGATGTGAAGTAGCGAATACAAAAGTTGGAATGTACAGCTGAGAATAGAGAGCAAAGGCAGATCGAGAGTGATCTGAGAGCCAAGGAGCTTGAAAGGAAAATCTTGCAGATGCAAAATCAGCTGAACGAAAAGGAAGGGTTAGGGCGAAGAAGAAGAGGGAGCAGAAGAAGAAGGAGAACCAGCTGCCGAGGCGCTCCCAGAAGGAGGAGAAGGATCGGGAAAGGACTCCGGCCCAATGGATCAAGACTAAGGGTCCTCCCACCGAGACGAGCTCGTTGCCCCGCGAGCCGCCAAGAATGTTGACAATTTTGTCACATTTCTCAAGGGGTAGAAAAGAAACAAGTTTTGTATAGTGTTGTGTAAAGTTTTTTTGCTTTGTTATTTTTATTTTGAAAAGTTGCAGCAATTTTGGCTTTCAAAGCCACCCCTTTGTATAAGAAGTAGAAAGAGAAAAAGCTTCGCTACCGAACAAGCTAGAGAAAAGAGCTTCGCCCAAAAGGAAAATGAAACTGCTTCGCACCCGAAATACTTCCAGCATTGCCTCGGGTGAAAATTTTGCGAAAGTAGTTTTGCCAAAGAAAGAGCTTCGCACCCGAAGCGCTTCCAACATTGCTTCGGGTAGGATTTGTTGCGAAGTAGTTTTGCCAAAGAAAAATGCAAGAGGACCGATGAAAAGGGCTTCGGGCCCGAAGCATTTCAAAACATCGCTTCGGGCGGAAATCATCCGAAGCGGCATTCAGGAGAGCAACTTCGTCGAAGGAGAAAAGTCTAGGCCACGATTCAAGTTTGACCAAGGTAAAAGGACTTCGGGCCCGAAGCATTTCCAACAACTACTTCGGCTAGAGGACCAACGAAGCAGAACCCGAAGAAGCATTGAAGAATCCTTCGCCAGAAAATTGTCGAAACATCTACTTCGGGCCTCTTCACGCCCGAACCATTTCTACTTCGACGGAAAATCCAGCGAAGCATTCTCTTCGACGAGTTTTCACCCG
Source organism: Wollemia nobilis (assembly GCA_028583015.1). NCBI lineage: Eukaryota > Viridiplantae > Streptophyta > Pinopsida > Araucariales > Araucariaceae > Wollemia > Wollemia nobilis. The sequence continues at coordinate 4,353,566 of JAQPPZ010017258.1, forward strand.
AAGCATTTTCGATCGAAGTTCTAGCAGCCAAGAGAAACGAAGTAGTTTGAAGGCAGGAATGTGTTTCGGCCGAAATCTCTCCGAACCACAATTTTGAAAAAGGATCGCAGCGAAGCACTTCTCGAAGACATCAGCGAAGTAATTCAATCGACGAAGTGGTAAGGAAGAAGAGATCCATTTTGCGAAGTAGATATGCTTCGGCGCTCCCCACCCCCGAAGCAGTTTTGCGAAGCTCAATCCTGTGAAGTACATATCAAAGAGGAGTTTTTGCTTTGGCCCAGAACCATTGCGAAGCGAAGTGGTGGATGAAGACCTAGCGAAGCGCTTCACGGGCACACGTTCCAAGCCGGGTATCTTCCCGAGGCGATCAAGTGCCTCATAAATGCAATTTTTCGTGCCCAGCAAGCCCGCTGCTCATTTTTGGCAATCAAAAGCGAAGTATCAAGCCATGATGGAGAACCCGACGAGCATGGCGGCCACTCGAGCACTGGCACCCGGAGACCAAGGACGTCCGGACGGCTCATCAATGCACCTTTCCATGGTTGACCCGGTCACTAGTTGCCGATTTTGGTAATAGATTTGAAAGCTCAGTCACGAGAGCCGAGGAAGGCCAAATTTTCAGAGCTCGAGGGCGTACTCTTCTTTGCTATGTAATTATGATTCAGAGGCCCGGGTCCTCTATAAAAACCCAGGCATTGTAATAGAAAAAGGGGGGGAACTATCTGCTAGAAAGTTGTTGTAACTTGATGTCCTGCGATTAATACTAAGAGACTTTGAGCTCAATTCTTCTCTTTTATGTTGCCTTCTGTGCTTGATTCTTCTATCTCTCCTCGTTTGTATGCTTGGATGCTGAACTCTGCGTCCGATGTGCGATTGGGGACAGTGTCCTGAAACTCGTTCGAAAGGATACATAGGAGTAGAAAAGTGTTGTATTGGCTTTCTTTTATGCTGCCTGCCTTGCTTGATTCTTCTATCTCTCCTCGTTTGTATGTTGGATGTTGAACTCTGCGTCCGGTGTGCGATCGGGGACAGTGTCCTGAAACTCGTTCGGGAGGATACATAGGAAGGTTGATACTACATTTCTTTCGTTTTACTCTTGGTGTTCTTTGCTTTTATTCAAGTTGTCTGTTAGCGATCGTGCTTCCTGTTCTCTCCCACCTTAAATCAACAATCTCTCTTCCCTTACCCCTTTTTATTTATTTCTCTAACCCTTATCCCTTTTATCTCTTTCCTGCACTCTTATCTTCAAACACCCAAGTAGTTTAGCATAGGAGCCGGCCTTTCTCCGGAGATTGGCACGAGGGGCATCTCTTCCCCTCGGCCTTTCAATGTTGGTCCAGGTCTAGGGCGCGTACACTTACACAAAATCCTTACCTAGGCGGATTTGATGACCAACAGTTCCCTCTATTTAAAAATAATCTAAGCTTAGACGTTTCAAAGGCCCATGAATCTGAACTCAAACATTCCAATTGTCTGTGTGTCGCTTTGCATGGACAAGTAGATTAGAAAAAATGTTTCATTAATAATATTACATGTTGTTATATGTTACAACAATATTAGGTTTTGTAGGCCATGATTTGCTCAAAGGTTGAACTCCAATGACCCTTCCTTAAACTCTTCACTTCCTTGTTGGGTTCTTCGGCTTCAATTTCTCCTCCTTGAACACACGTTTCACTCTCCTAAGCACTAGTTGCTCTACCATAGTCGCCCTTCTCCTTAGGAATTTTTTCCTTAGACTCTGGTTCCTCTACCTCATTTGTCCTCCTCCTTAGGAGATTTTTTCTTAGACGATTTCTCCTTAAGTGCTATTTGCTTACTAGTTCCTCAGGCGTTATTTCTTCATTGGTTTCCCTTCCTTAGACACTAGTTATTCACTAGTATCTCCTCCTTAGGTGATAGTTACTTGTTGATTCCTTCTTAGACTCTAGTTGCCCCTATCTTAATCACTGATGTCTGCACCTTGGTCAGGGTTCTCTCGATAGATTCCAATATTGCTAGTATTAATCTATTGGTTGCCTCCTCTGCTATTTTCCTTAACTCTTTCAGACTTTCATCATTTACTGATATTCTGACCTTTCATCTTGCTCCATAATGCTATCTTTTTGTATTGAAATATGAGTTTTTATATTGTAACAACATTGTCTATGTTAGTGCAATGGCATTAGAGTCTATTGCAATGATGTTGGTTTCCATGTTTGGCGAACATTAAATTTCGACTTTGCAATATCTTGAATTTTCTTTTATTTGGCATTTCTTTCTTATGTTTGTTGTATGCTTACTAAATGGTCGAATGACTATTTTGTTGTCACCTTCTTGAAGTGGCCAAATAATAATTATTCAACTGCCTTCTTGAGGTGCCCAAATGAACTTGTTCTTCAGTAATATGGGCCTTTTATTTTTCTATATAGGCCTCTTAATTTTTTGTATGATCTCTTAGATATTTTATTTTACTATATGGGCCTCTTAGGTCTCTCTTCAAAAAATGGCCTCTCTTCTTAGGCCTCTATCTTCAGTATAGAAATCTTCTCCTTTAATGGAGGATTCTTGAATATTTTCTATGAAATAGACTTCTCTTGCCTTTAATTCCAGTATTGGCTTCTTTGGCCTTTTCTTCAATGTAGATTTCTTGAACCTACTCTTTGTTATGTATTTCTTCTTCTTTTTATATTGCTCCTTAGAAGCTGAAACTCTTCTCTATATTTTATAGGAAGCTTCTCAAACTTCTGTAACTTAATCTCTGCTATTTGTAGTTTAATCTCTACACTTAGGAAGCTAGAATGCTTCTCAATCTGCTGCAACTTAAGCTATTCTTCTCTTCTATTATTTCTTTTTCTTCTTTCTTGTCTCTCTACTTTGAAGCTAAAATATTCAATATCTTAGGTCGATTCTAAGATCCCAATTTTATTCTCCTCCTTACTAGAGAACCTAATATTATCACAGTGACTTTATATGTCCTCGAATCTCCAATTATCATCTAAGTTGGTTTTCTTGTAATCTTCAATAGCGATTCTCCTCTTCTTCTCTAGAGAATGCAAAATATGATCAGAGTGACTTTGTATGTCCTTGAAATTCCAAATTTCTTCTGAATTGATTATCTCTATCAATGTTCAACTTCTTTTCTAAGTTGACTCTTTCTATCAATATAGTTGAGTCCTAGTCTTCACTGGTTTTCCTTCAACCAAGTGGAAAGACCCTAGCCTTTTCTACTCAATATGACCTTTTAAATATAGAATCCAAGTATTCATTGTCTTCAAAGTGGATATACTCTAAATTAAATTTATCAAAATAGACAAAGCTAATTAAAAATGGTGGTTAATAAAATAACTTTATCAAAATGGATACTTATTAAAAAAACTTTATAAAATTGGACAAAGTCAGCTGGTAGCTCTAATACCAACATTGGCTTTTTAAGCCTTAATACCACAAAATATCATAGGTTATCTCACAATATCACACAAGTCCCAATATAAAATAGCCACAATAATAAAGATCAAATAAATGATAATATGAGTAGAATAATATGAGCAAATTAATATGTATATCAAGGCTTATATAATAAAGAAAATAATATTCATTTATATACTAAAATATGAATGTAAATAGCCTAAATCATTCATGTACTATGCATGAAGAAAAACTTACAATATTAATTGCTCAAAATGTATACAAGCTTTATTGCTCCTTTTCTCTTACAATCAAAATATATGAACTTTCCTTATTCGATCCATTCTATGGAGCATTATCTCCATAATATAGCCATAATGATATGACTCTTCATGTACTTGACTATTGCTCTCCATATGCCAAGTCTCATGACTCTTGGCTTATCAACTTGCCACTTGCATACTTGATGAACACTTGACTCTATAACATTTGCACACATCTACATGACTCTTGGACTCCTACATGCACTCATAATATAGGAAACTTGTGCACATCCTCACATTACATATTTGCACTCTTACATACAAGACACTTGTGCACATCCTCTCCTACATGACACTTGTGCACTTCTTGCACACTCACACTTACATGAAAGGAGAAATATAACTCACACTCTAAACTATATACTCAACCCTAATATATTATTTACAAATGTACCATAAATATGGGGGTACATTAGAATGTACCAAATAATGTAATATTCTCCAACAATCAATATGCAATTTGTTGGTGACTTCCTCTTGGTGCCAACACCTTCTTTTAGAGTGATCATACCCTTCACAACTCTTACAAGGATGTAGATTCCAACATCTAGTTACAATGTGTCCAAATATTTCACACTGACTACAACAACCCATTTTCAAACCTTCATTCTCTGTACTGCTCTCTCCTCTCACAAATTTAGTTATATTGCTTACTGTTGGGCCTGCATACCCAAGGCCTTCATTCCTTACCCTTTTTTTTAGCATTACAATAATTTTTACATCTTGCCCATATCTTCACAATCCTTTACCATTGTACCCCATTCTTATCATCAACTTGGAGTCAATACCTTTTGTATGCTTTTCAAAGCACCCAAACTCTTCATCCCCACTCTAATCATAATGTCCTTCACCACACTTTGAAGTACCATTATCACTATCAAATTTGGAAATATGGCCTTTGTCACAACCATCAATGACCTGATGAGGTTCATCTTCCTCTACTATCTCTTTACCACTTCTTTTCTCTTTCTCTTTCTCCTTATATGCAACAAGATTCGATGCACCATCATCTTCATCATCACTACTACTGGTGACCTAGGTCAACAACTTCCCCATGCTTATTCTCTTGCATGCATCCATATTTTTCTCCACTTGTTTCATAACTTCTTTTAACACTAGCTCTTTTCCCTTCAACTTGGTCTCATAATATTTCAATAATTGTTTATCTCTATTCAAACACACTATATGATTGTTGTTCACCTATTTCCCTTTGTCCTTCAATGGACTTAATGTGTACCTTTTTCCATCCTTCTCAAAAGTGTAGGTGTTCATCCTACCATCATGCACTACCTTCCTATCAAACTACCATGGTATTCCCAACAAGACATGACAAGCATCTATAGGCATAACATCACATAGTATCTCATCCTTGTAAGAACCAATTTGGAAATCCACCATACATTATTCAATTACTAAAACTTGATGTCCCCTTTGCAACCATGAGACTCTATATGGATTTGGGTGTTCAATCCTATTCAACCCAATATTTTCTACCATCTATGTAGACACTAGATTATCCATACTCCCATTGTCCACAATCACCTTGCAACATTTTCCTCTTGATTTACAACACGTTTTCAATAGGTTCCTTCTTTACTCGAGCTCATACACCTTATTTTTTGGTTTCAACAATACCCTTTCTATCATAAGGGATTATCCTTATTCAAGTTCTTCCATGTGCTTCAGTGAAGCAATATTATCTTTATCTACTTGTACAATTTTATTATGGGCTTCCCTTCCATGCTCGCTAATTTATTTTTCTTGAAGACACTCAAATGCCCTATGTCCTTCTTCAAAACATCTATAGCGCTTGACAACAAAATTACGCTCTCTTCCTCTACCAAATTCACCTTGTTCTCTTGACGATTCACCTTTTTCCTAGATACTTTGGCTAAAATCACTTTGAGAAGTACTAGCTTCTCCTTCTTGCATATGTTGCCCTCTATCACTATTTGATTGTTCTCTTCCTCTAAAGAATTGTCCTCTTCCTCTAGAATTGTTTTGTTGCTTACGAGTCAACTTCTGCCTTGAGTGCACATTCATATGCCTCCTTGATTGTTCTAATTCGAAACATACCAATTTCGTCTTGTATGGATAACCTTAGTCCATTTATGTATCTCATAACTTGGCCATCATCTTCGATGTGACCTACCCTTATGGTCAATTTATAGAACTCCTTTGTATACTCTTTTACTCCCAACTCCTTCTGTTTAAGGTTTTAAAGTCTTATGAACAACCCTATTCGATAATTGATAGGTAAAAATTTAGCCTTCAATTTGGTTACAAACTCGTCCCATGTTCAAATTCTATCCTTTCCCTTTTGCTACCTCTCCGTTTGGACATGATCCCACCAAATCGAAGCATGTCCCTTCAATTTCGTACAAGCAAACTTCACCTTCTTGGGATCTTCTATCGATTCAAAATTAAAATATTTCTCCCTATGCGATCTAATCAATGAGTTCCTCAAGACTCAAACTTTCTTTATATAATAGAGTTTTTAACTTTGGCTTCCTTCCCATGTTAGAAATTGCCCAACTTAGTTGTTCTCCTGGATCTCCCTCTTCCCACGCTGTTCTCCCTTTTTCTTTTTGGCATTCTTCTTTTCAATTTCCCCTGCGTCCCTAAGTCCGTTCCACTTCCTCGCTTTTCTTCTTCCGGACTCTTTATTCTTTTTCTACCTGTCATGTCACTTCCCTTTTCTCTTGCAGAAGTTAAATGGTTTGCCAACCATCACCATACTGATTTTAGACCACCTGGTGGATGCTCCTGCATCACTAGTTTGCAAAGTTGCCATTCTTTTCTGGTTTGGGGCCTACCTAAGTTAAAGCCTTTTGGATCACCATGTGAAATTTTTATTTGTGTTGCTTTAAGGCAATGCTCTTCAAAGAAAATATCATAGCTGCAAGAAGTGGCTGGTGTGTATAAACTCTTGCAGATATAATCGTTGCCATCTTTCTGTCCAATTTCTCTAGCAGAGCGAATTTCGAAACTCTGGAATTGTGATTTCTATACTCTGAAGTGAGGCGTTGCACGCTTAATAAATGAAATATATGCTAAATGCCATTGTATCTTCTTGTAGATTTGACTTTGTTAAGTCCACTGCAGGTAACCAATGACAAACTCTGTCCACGAGATATTGGAATGTTTGCGGTGAACGTTCTATAAATGCAAAAGCTGCATTACAATTTGAGTTGTTTCACCAAAAGAGTTCAAATGGCTACAGTTCTCTAAATGACTTCACGATTTTGTCTCAACAAGGAAACGAAGGTCAGACATAACGAAGACTGCAGTAAAGGACCAAAAAGAATTAGTTGACGAGAGCTCTATATATATAGACCAAAAGTTATAGATCAAATAACTTTAACCGCGTAAATGTCCTTGGCAGATCTCAAAATGAAATAAAATAATTTTAATATCGTTTACTAGATTAAAATAATTTATGGGAGAGTGTAAATTTAAACTTGAAAAATATCATTTCACGTACTTATTTAATTTTTTATTTAAAAACTATTAAAAAAATAAAAAAAACTCTAACATTGTATTTCAATATAAAATTTAACCTCTGGAGCCGAGAGGTTAAAATCCCCAGTTTTCCAAGGCTGTGCCAAACAGAAAAAACGGTATCAAAACATATATTCAAGGAGTTGGAATGCTAGTCGTCTAAACTTGGTTGTGTAAGGAATGCAATAGAAGCTAAGGAGTTTGTTTTTAAAGGTTAGGTGGATTGGTAGTTATTTGTTTAGTAAGAAAAATTTTGATTTAAATTTTGCCGAAATAGTTTCTCCTTCAAACCAAACCAACAACAAAAAAAATTAGAATAAGCTAAAAATAAGCTTGTGATTATATTAAAAATAAAAATAAAAGCTGATACGCAAAAGTACAATATTAAAATTTTCCAAAAAGCAAATCATTACATTTGGCCAGAGCGAGTTAATGTTTAAAAATGATTATTTACAGTTTGAAAACTGGAGCGACTTAAGCAGCAGAATTATGTACGGTTTGAAAATTGGATTCATTAAGGGAAAGACCGATTGCCACTTGACTAATCACCCCATTTTGTTACCCCAGTTCTGCCATCAGGAGTAACAAAGGGTCATTTGAGGCTACCGCTTTCCAGAATGTTAAAAACAGGTCTATGTGTCTTTATCCGCCGACGAGAGTGACAACTAAACCTTTGGCGTCTTCTTCTTGCATGCAGTGGGACAAGACAACAGCTCTTTGGCACCAGGTTTTGGGCATCCCTCACATATCTTAAGCAACTCATCACTTTTTTATCATGGTTCCCTAGCCAAGGATGCTAATAGAGTTTTGATAGGTTGGATTCTAAGCCCTTCTAGGATTATCCAACCAAGTCTCGCCATTTCCCTTAGAGGATCATTAGACAGTGTTGACCCTTTTAAGATGGTTGGGGAAGACGATGACTTTGTTTCTATTTTACATTCTATTGCTGTTTAGATTCACTTGAGTTACTTTCTATTCTTTTATCCTCTCTGTTACCGAATAAAAGGTAAGATAAATGATTTAATTAATAAAATATGCATTAACATTAGCTTAGAAAGGTCTAAGCATTATATAGTTTACAAACAAACTATATTAGCACAAATAACATATCGCGTCAGGAGAGTAGTGTGCTAACAGCTAACCTAGATAGAGAAGTATGAACTAACTACTAATCTAAAATATCTAACCTAGGATATTTTATATACTAACCTAGGTTTACCAGTAGATATTTAGCACAGTAAATATCTCTATGGTAAGTAGTAAAAAGTAAATGTAATAATCTACCTATGTAGTATAATGCAATATACTACCTATTTTACCTAGTGGAGTAAAGGGTAAATATCCCAAAGAATGGAATATTACTCTAACACTTTCTATCACTACTTTTATCATATTAAGGTTTACCTATTTTTGGGTCCAATCCCCCTAGGGGTTGGGTTATATGGGGTTGTACAGTTGTTTAACTTTAGTTTATTTTCTCTTATCTAATTTATTTAGTAGCACTTTATTCTTTTCTCTTATCTAATTTATATAGTAGCATTTTATTGATTCTTGTTGTGCATTTTAATAGTTCCTTTCATATGTCTTATTGACTTATTTTTATCATTTATGAACATTAATAGAATTGTTGTTCATTTTAATAGTTCCTTTCATGTGTATCATTTGCTTATTTATATCATTTATAAATATTAATAAAATTAGTTTATTAAGAGGATTTAACGTTGAACTTTAGTGGTATTTTCAAAAGGCAATAATAATTGTAAGAAATTAGGTATTAACATGATTTAAGTAAGGGCTAACTTTTATAAAATACAAGATGGAGAAATATTTAAGCAAAATTTGTTAAAGGTTTACCATTCATCAACGAAAATACGTTGTATAAAATAGTCAAGGGATCAAATGAAAATAATTTCATAGATAAATGTTGACAAGAAAGGGATCAAAACTTGAGATTGCATAAGCATAACAACTTGTCCAGATATAAGGAAAAAAAATTGGGTTCAAAATGCAATCATTACGCTTGATGTAGAACTGGACAACAACTATAAAGGTTAGTTTAATAAAGAGAATGTTGCTTTTGGTATAGGATATACCTGAAAGAAAATGGATCAAAACTTGAGATTGAATAAGCATAACAACTTGTCCAAACATAAGGAAAAAAAATTGGGTTCAAAATGCAACCATTACGCTTGATGCAGAACTAGACAACAACTATAAAGGTTAGTTTAATCAAGAGAATGATGCTTTTGATATAGGATATGTATGGGCACATGAGAGTCGAGAAAACATTATCTCTTAAAAATTATTTTGAAGGAAAAATGGGCTATATAAGTGCACAATGTGATTAGGGACTCAGTCATTCTGGTTCCTTCATGAGATTTTGGTAATAATGAAAGCTTATTAGATAAGGTGGGTGAAAAGGTTTGGTAAGTACCTACACAAGAGTTGTCAAGAAAGGTCCAAGTACATGGAGAAATATCGAGCCAGTCCACACTAGGATAAGTGAAGAGTTGTGATGTGAGGAAACTTCTAATTAAAATAAGAACATCCACATAAATATTGTAAAATAACTATAATCATGAAGAAAAAAATATTGCAATACGAAATGAAAATGCAAAAATCTATTTTAATCTTACAAAATCACAATACAAAATCGCTGGCCTCTTCAAGGGGGCAACCTCCTTCAATACTTTGATTCAATATAAAAAAAAATGCATTCGTCTATGCCCTTTGTCTTTTAAATATATTTCATGTAACCCCTACCTAATGCTCAAGGGTTGGCTTACATGCAAAGCGTCACCTGAGATAGAATCTCTTACCAAACAAACAATTACATTCTTTATAACAGTTACATGAAATGGTCCCATGTGTCTAGGCACCTCAAGTACCACATAACATTTTTTTTAATAAATATCACATACCATTACAAAATATCATTAGAATGGGGTCCCACGTTGGAAAGGGGTCATTACATAATAATATTAGAATTACATAATAATGTTATGATGGGGTCCTAAAATGTCCTTCCCCTTCAAAATATTTGTCCTCAAAGTTGGAGATGAGTAAATTGTTGTTGTAACTAATGGAGAGACTCTCATGTGTCATATTTAGGTTGTAGTTAGTGTCATTGAACAAGAACCTCAGTGATGACACGGTTGCAAAGGGTGTTCAATATTTGTCCAAAATTTGTTTAGGTTTGAGCATGATTGGAACCTTCATCTAGTTTTGATAAAGTGGATTGAACCTACCTTGTTGCTAACAACCTTCTTGAGACAAGAGACATGAAAGGCTAGATGGATCTTAGACGTGGCTGGAAAGGCCAATTTGTAGGTTGTTGCACCAATCCATTATAATACCTAGTAGGGTCCATATTACTTGGCGGTTAGTTTTTGGCATTTGCATAGCTAGAGTGTGTTGGCTTTTTAAGTATTTACTACCACAAAATATCATAGGTTATCTCACACAGGTTCCACTATAAAATAGCCATAATATATAAAATATCAATTACAATATTATGAAATTAATCTTAAATAACAAGAATGAAGCAAATACTCACAATAAACAATATCACTTTTCATATTCTTGATTGTTTCCTTCCATATGACCTTTGGATTCTTAACTTGCCACTTGCATAGAAGACTCTTAGCCTTCTTTCATGACACATGTACATATCTTGCACATCCTAATTTATCAAATAATGTAATATCATCTAACATCCCCTTGTATTACATTATTTGATATTTTGTGATATACATAGTAGATTATAAAATATTTGAAATTTGTTTCGACCAAGTGCTTTTATAAAAATATTTACAATTTTATCTTTAGTAGGAACATGCTTTAACTGAATATGATAATTTTGAACATGATACCTGATAAAATACCATTAAGCTTCAATATGTTTTGTTCTTTCATGAATAATTGGATTTTTTTATCAAATTAAGTACTCCTTGATTATCACAATTTATTTGTATAGGAGTTTTTCTTATGCCCATATCTGATAGTATATATTGTAACCATAGTGCTTCATAGACTGCATATTTTGTTGCACAATATTTTTCTTCTGCATATGAGAGTGCCACTATATATTTTTATTGTACCATAAAATAGTTCCAGAGCCAAGATAGAATACATATCCTAATGTAGATTTTTTGTCGTCTATAGATCGTACATAATCATAATCCGAATATCCCTATAAATAGAATTTGCCATCATCCTTTTTATATGTTAGTCCATATTTTGTAGTTTTGCTAACATATTGTAGTATTCTTTTTGTAGCTTTCCAATGACTTTCCCTAGGTTCGTGCATAAATATTGAAAGATAATTCATAGCAAAAACTATATATGGTCTGGTATTCATCAAATATAGAAGACTTTCGATTAATTGACAATAAATAGTGGTTGAGACCAGAGGCGTCTTATAATATATGGATAGTTGTAACCCTTGTTCCATAAGAGTATATTTTGATTAACATGTTTGCATCCTATTTTTTTCAAGTAATGTTTTTGCATATTTTGTCTGTGTTATTGTGATGTGATTCTCATTTTAATGAATTTCTAAACCAAAACAATAATGAAGAAGTCTCAAATTTGTCATCTTAAAATCCTTCTTTAGGTTTTTTTTAATTAAATTTTATCAAACTTTTTGAGCTTCCTATAATTACTATATCATCAACATAAACCATAAGTATTATCATGTCACCTCCAACCTTTTTTGTATGGAGATTTGGATCTGATAGACTTCTTTTAAAATTATGTTGTAATAAATTATTATTAATCTTTATATATTTTTCTCTTGGTGCTTCCTTCAAACCATACAAATATTTTTTTCAGTTTGTAAACATTATGTTCTTGTCCTTTAATCACAAATCCTTTTGGTTGTGACATATATACTTCTTCTTCAATATCACCATTAATAAATGTATTTTTTACATCCATATGATGTAGTTTCTATCCATGATGTGTTGTCAAAGCACAAATTATTCGAATAGTAGTCATTCTTGTTGTTGGTGTAAATTTTTTTCATAATTAATTCCTTCTATTTGAGTATATCCTTTTGCAACTAATCGAGATTTGTATTTGTCAAGTGAACCATCTGCTTTATATTTGATCTTGTAGATCCATTTACATTCAACTATTTTCTTTCTTGGAGGTAAATCAACTAGATTTCATGTTTTATTTTTCATCAATGTTTCATATTTTGATTCCATAGTTGCCTTCCATTTTGGATGATTTAAAGTATTTATTGTCATTGTAGGTTCTACTACAAAACTTATCAATCCCCTATTCATTCTCATTAAACTACGAGTTTGGGGTCTTGTAGTAGTAATATCCAACATTTGCTCTAGTTTTGAATCCTTAAGTGTATCTCTAAGCCATATTGGTTCTTTTCTTTGTAGGATTGTAGTAGTCTCTGTGTTTTCATTCTATTCATCTTGTATATCTAATTTTGAATCTTTGCTTGATGAGTCTTCTTCTGAAAAACTTAGAATTGCTTTTAAATCAGCTTTTTGTTCTTTAATAACATTTTTTATTCCTTCATCAAATACTACATCTTTGCTTATATAGATTTTCTTTGTTATTGGATCAATTATTATGTAACCTATTGAATCATCATCATAACCGAGAAATATTATGCACATAGTTTTGTCATCTAGTTTAGTTCTTTGCTTTGGAATATGCATATATGCTTTACAACCAAAGATTCTTAACTATTCTACTATAAATTTTTATCCTATCCATACTTATTTAGGAGTGATATTTTTCAATATTCTCGTAGGTGATCTATTTTGTAAATATATAATTGTTTTAACTACTTTTGCCCAATATTGATGATCAAGATGTGCTTCTTTTAACATACTACAAACCATTTCCATAATTGATCTATTTTTTCTTTCTGCAATACCATTTTGTTGTGGTGAATATGCTATAGTAAGTTGTCTTTTTATACCATTGGTTTCTAGAAAGAGATTAAATTCTTTTGATAAGAATTTTCCTCCTCTATTTGAAAGAAGATTCTTGATTGTTTTACCTATTTCCTTTTCTACTAGCAATTTGAATTATTTGAAATGATTAAATGCTTTAGAATTGAATTTCATAAAATACACCCACATTTTTCAGGAGTAATCATCAACAAATAGTTGAAAATATTTATCCTCCAATACTAGTGACGTTCATTGGACTGCATAGATCAATATATACTAATTCCAATGGTTCTTGAGTTCTATGTTGACTGAGTTCAAAAGGAATTCTATGTTGTTTTCCTACTAGACATTCTGGACATATAGTATATTTCCAAAAAAAATAGGCAATCTTTTAACCATTTGATTTTTACTCATTTTATTTAATGAAGATGCACTTATATATCCTAGTATTTTATGCCAAAGTTCTCTAGTTTTTGAAATCCTCACTGATAGAGCCTTGTTGGACAATGTATCTAGAGTGAATAAACTATCCTTATATGAACCTAAAGCTATAAATTTTCCTTGTTTGATAATAAGACATATTTTATCTTTAATAGTTTTGAATTCAACTATGAGATTTTGATCCATAAGTTGAGATACTGAAAGAAGATTAGTAGTCAATCCAAGTACATATAGTACATCTCTAATTATTCTTTTTCCATTTGATAGATCAATTAAGATATTTTTGACTCCTTTAACCTCATAAGTCATATTATCTGCTATAACAACTATAACAACTGGTTTTTCATATTTTTATTGAAGAGTATTAAAAAAATATTTATTTCCTATCATATGTCTACTTGCTCTAGAGTCAATGTACCAATAATCCATAAGAATTTCCTTGTCTCCTAAATCAAATATAAGTTTTACAAATTTTAATTTTCTAATTCTTTGGTGTAGAAAATATTTTAACTCCAATAAATTAAATTTGCAAAACTAATCTTCAAATAAACTAATTAATGTAGAAATCCTTATCACTCCAAACTTTTCAAGAAATTAAATTAAAACTTTAATTTATTCCTTATAACTCCTACTTAACTATTTTTAAAAAAACACCTTATGACTCCTAAGCTTATAACTCTAAGCTCATAATTATTCAATAACTCTTTAGCTTATAAAATAACTCCTTATGACTCCTTAAATAAAGGTAATAAATAATAATATTATTTCTAACCTTTATCTCCTCCTTAGGTGGCTTGAATTAATGATCATGAAGTGCTTAACCCTAGCATTCGTGAATGAGCTCAATGTTCACTGACTTCACATGTTTTTGGGATTCTCTCTCTACATTTTCGCTCAATTTACTTCAACTCTATTCAATTGTTCTCGAGTTAAGCATGGAATTTTACAAGATAACCCAAGCATTATAGAATCTTCTTTTACATTACTTCAGCTGGTACATTAATCTTTCAGGAGTTATGCTTATTGTTGTTGCGCTTGAATCCACCTTGTAATTGTTTGCTCTTCACTATACATATTGCTCTAGATTCCTTTGGATATTCCTCATCACTTTGGTTTTTTCTAGTTCTTTTTTGCTTTTGTTGGCTTGTGTCCTTGTTGCTAGACTTTCGTAAGCTCTTCCTTGCTGCTATAGCCAATTCTCTCCCATCTATGCTCATCTTGACAATGCACTATCTATATCGCTCCAATTTTTTTGCATCCTTACCTTCAGGCTAAAGGATCCACGCCCGAAATGAGGATGGGAAAAGGATGGGACAATACCTTGGATTGAGAGGCCCTTTGAAGGTCCCGCCTCTCGAGGGAGGGGTATTAAGGTGATTTTTCGACGGATGGTGGGGTTCACCAAGAAACATTTAGTGGCAGTTTCCATGCCTAGGTTGGGAATGAGTTTAATATGTTCAGTTTTAGCTTTAAACATCCAAGTCCTAGGTTTGGCCAGATGAATCTAAGTTATTCTATATGAAAATGCAAATTTAAATACAAAAAAAAGATTTAACAGAAAACACAGAGAGCAAACTAAGTGAAGAAATCCATACCTGGTCCCGGATGTCTGATGGAGATTCTGATTTTTGAAGCAGTCCAGATCATCTAGAATTTGACAAGATCGCTCTGATATGATAGGATCGTCTGAGATCTGACGAATTCATCAAAGACCTACAAACAGAGAAATAGATACAAAATGCCAGAAATACAACTATTCTGATAGAGGCAAATGATGTGAAATAATAATAAGAATGTTAACAAGATAATCCCAAATGGAAATACAAGTAAATTATGATTCTTTAATAGCTAACCCTGATCTTATTATGCAATTAAACTACATGGGCAAACTCCAAGATGCAAGATAACAGGAAATACTAATAAAACTGACTAAATGCAGAATAAAGTAGCAGCAAAGTATAGGAAAAGCGCAAACTCTGGGCACTAATTGCCCCAATGCAGACTGTAGTCGAAATAGTCTCGAATTGATACAAAATTGTCTCAAATTGGACAGGATCGTCTGCGACGATCTGAGCTTGCTCTAGCTGAATAATAACAAGGTTCCTACAACAAAATTTGGATAGGACAAGTGCAAATGGTAATCCAGGGTGTTCTAATGCGTGTAAAGGTCAAATTACAGAAAATCCAGCCAGGGGAAAGTCAAGGGGGGTCCTAAGGTTTAAATAGACTTAGGAGGGAATTTGGGAGGTTGGAGATCATCCTAATTTGGAAGATCTCCAATGGGGGAGGTCTCTAACGGTGCAAACACGTCTCTACCCGAGTTAGAGAAGCTATTGAAACAGAAGCTAATTAAGAAAAATTAGTTTTGGGACAAGATCATCTGGACGTCCTAGTCCAAACGAAATCGTCCGATCTGAGGTGATATCGTCTGATCGACGACGATATCGTCCAACGGTCACAACAAATCCTAAAAATGGCATGAAAAACAAGGGGAGCGGGTAAAAGGCTGTTTGGGAGCGGTTTTGGGGGTTGAATTTGAATTTGAATTATTACTAAGGTAATTTTGATTATTGCTAAGTTTTACTACGCCAATTTTAGGGTGCTACATTTTGCCCCCTCTTTAGCGAATTTTTTGAAGAAAATGCGTTAAAGGTGAGTTCTTCTCGATCTACGAGAAAGAAAAAATTATTCCCATTTTTAGGCGACGATTCTTGGTTGAATCGTACGATAGCTTACTATGGTGCCCCCTCCATGTTTTTACCCAAATCGAACGTTTGAGGTAAAAACGCGAAAAAGCAAAATTAAAATGTTTTTAATTGTTTTTTGAATAAAATTAAGAAAAATAGGGAAAAACCCTAATTCATTGTTACTATTCATTTTTACTGTTTTCTAGAGTTCTGTAGACAAGATGGTCGAGACAACGCACAGATCGACAGAGGTCCGACATGGGCTACGGGTAAGGATATAAACTTAGTTTAGAATGCTTGAATTTTGATTTTCAATGCTTTTTAGATTAAATTTTGATGATTTTTGAGCATCGCGACCATTTTTGGGCCATCGACATCATCGGGACAAAATCGTCTCGATTTCGTCGAAATCGTCTCAATATCGCTGATTTCGTCCAAGGGCGAAATCGACAAAATGGGGACGATTTCGTCAAAAAAGGGACAATTCGACTTGCAAAATCGAAGACGAATTTGCTCAAATTGGGGACGATATCGTCCAATAGTGGACGATATCATCATTGATGAAATTGAACTTGTGTTACTTGTATTTTTTAATTACTGTTTTATTACTAATTTTTATTGTTTTGTTGTTTATGTTGCAGAGAGGATTACTAAAGAGCAGAGAATAGAAATACGGGGGGCTGAGGGATGACTTGGCCGCTCTATCTCAGGCAGAGCAAGATCAGTTGGCACAAATCGGCTTGCAGTATGTGGTAGAAATGCCACAGGTTTCTACAGATATGGGGCTATTGACAGCCCTAGCAGAGAGGTGGTATCCGAGTTCTTCCTGTTTTCGATTATTGACAAGGGAGATGACTCCCACACTTGAGGATGTATGGAGATTTTGAGGATCCCCATACAAGGACAGTTAATAACTCTCATGGCCAATCAGGGCCATGTGATGATGCGATTGTGCAGAGATTCGAGCTTTGCCCTGGAGAAGGGTAGAGTGAACATCGAGTCGCTACGTCAGATGCCTGGGGCATCTAGACTGACACAGGTTTTGGTTGGGGTTGTAGGTGGTCTGCTGCTATGCCATCAGAGTGGATGTAGAGTACCATGGCTACTGATAGATGTGGTCTACGACATGAGAGACCATAGGTACAGGTTTGCTTGGGGGAGTTATGTACTATGCCGATTGTATAGGATCCTGCATGGGGTCGTATACAAGGGCGGTCGATGTTTGGTTATGACATCACTACTGTAGGTTTGGTGCTGGGAGCACATCATGATGCGGAGATCGATAGGGCTCCCAATGATAGAGATTAATGGGGAGAGGCCCCGAGCTTTCTACTGGTGGCTCCGAAGAGGGTCACAGTGATGAATAGATCTGCCAATTTCTCGAAGACTACTTGACAACCTTGTCTCCGACCAGATCACCTGGAGGCCTTGGAGAGATCATCCAGGGTGGTCCGAGGACGGACAGGAGCTGGCTCGCATTAGGCGAACCTGTTGGCTGAGGATGGATAGGGGAGAGGTAGAGCTCCATTGCTACGACCAAGTTTTGTGGCAGTTCGGTCTATAGCGAGGGATCCCATCTCTCAGAGACTACGAGTTTTCTCAGACCGTCCGGGATAACACTACAGCTAGCAGGGCTCCAGATATGCAGCGCTTTTGGAGTCAGGACGTAGATGATGCCCCCATTCAGCCAGTGTATGGGGATGATGTAGGGGTAGTCGACAACTATGATGTTTGGTACACAGGCATCCGCCCTCCTCGGATGACGAGGGCTTAGGGTTCGATTCACGCAGTTGTGCGTCAGATGGGGAGGCGATGTCAGGCAGCCATTAAGGCGACACAAGGTCACGGAGGAAGAGAGCAGAGGAGACCACAGGCTCAACAGAGGCCGTGACAACAGGATAGAAGGGAGGAGAGACCCCCTTCTCCATGGAGAGAGAGACCACCATCACCCGATAAGGGCAAGGGTGTGGACACAAGAGAGAGTAGTGAGATGGCTACTCTTTGGGCAGAGACTGTCTGTCTCCAGGAACAGGTGCAGACTCTACAGGATGAGGCTACACACCACCGAGCTTAGGCTACATAGCTTAGAGATGAGGTTGCATGCCTCAGAGCATGGAGCGGAGGAGCAAGCGCTCAGGAGCTAGCGTGATCGATTTCTTAGACCACGTTCTATCAGGGTATCTACTTCTAGATGGTGCCAGAGGGCCAAAGGGTATAGCTGTCAGCTGGCATTACGGATCTGATCAGGCTTGGGTCGTCGAGGACTTCATCCCAATCGACGACTAGGACTCACAGTACCACACATACTACGATGGGGCCACCTCGTCCACCTCAGGGCTGGGGAGGAGATGAGGTTGAGATCTCGAGGGGTTCTCGAGGCTAGGCTACTACATCGTATAGACCGATTATATGATTTGAGAGGATTGAGTATGCCAAGATGTAGATTGTGGCATACCAATCCAGTTTTGATATGATGTACATATATTGTTGAGATATATATATATATATATATATATATATATATATATGATATTTTTTATCATATGACTTGTCTTATGTGTTTGTATGATGCTTTATTGTTGTGGTGTGATTTATTGGATGATTCATGTAATTATGTCGGTTGAAAATATTATGGTTTGAATGTCATGCTTTTTAAAATTTAAATGAAATAATTTGATGTAAACAAATTGATTTTTTGTGATGTGATAATTTGATAAAAATAAAAGAGGAATTTTAACAATAATTTCAAAGGACATTGTCACTATTATAGACCATTTCATGGAGTCGCTACTCACTCGGTCGTCAAGCTAATCCCAGTATAGAAATATTGATAAAAGTAAAAGAGTGCTTAGGAGACTGTCTTAAGACTTTGGTGTGATGATGCAAATGATGATGATGATGATGATTTGTTTTCAGATTTCCATGAAAATATTATGCATGAAATATTTTAAAATGACTTTTGCTAGGCATAAATTCCTAAGTGTGATAAAATTTTTGAACAATTCCCTAGGAATTATACCATCATTGCATTTTGACATAATGACATAAAACAGAATAAGTGTTTGTTTGTTTTAAAGCATAATGGTGTAACATAATGATTTAAGTCATATGTTTTTATGATAATAAATGGAAAATAAAATTGGTACAATGGTTTGCGCTAGGCATAGAATATTTAGGTATAGACTTATACCATCATCGCGAAATCCAAAGAAGAAAATAATAGTTTTATTGCATGGTTGATTTTTTAATTTTTGAAAATAAACTGAAAATATGAAGATGAGGACTTGCGCTAGGCATAAAATTCCAATTATGGTTTTGGAACTATACCATCGTCGCGAAAGTCAAAAGTTATATATAAATGTAACTTGATTGCATGTTTTTGAAAAAGATTTTGATTTTTGATAATGCATGTAGTTGTCTTTATACTAAACAACTGTACTTCAAAGAAGAAAATGAATTCATTTCAAACAATTTGCAAAAATATTTCAAAGTATCTTAAAGACAAAAGTTAGATTTATAAGGAATCCCATGTGCGTAGGTGAGTTCATTACCAATCTTGATTTATCATAATGATACACAAAATCTCTCAAATACAAAATGTGTGTGCAATTGCATTGTTCATTTACCAGGTTTGAGCAAGATACTATGATACAAGTGATTTGAATTAACCAAATAAGTGTTCATTAACCATGATTTAGATGCATATAACCATACCAGACTACTATGTAGGTCGGGTTATCAAGAGCTAGCTAATCCATAAGAAGACATAGGTCTATACAAAAGAAGATCGCTAATGTGACAGACATATCGCCACGCTAGGAGTTACCCAAGGCCAAGCGAGTTGGGCACAAACCACCTGTTATGGGGCTTACCTCACAATTTTCGAATAATTGAGAATTCCAGGGATTCAAGCTCATCAACCCTTCTTTTCTTTTCAATGGGTAGGGAAAGGGATTTTATTGCTTTTGCTTTTGTTTGTTTCTTTTTCTTTGCTTTTACTTTTCTTTTTCTCTCTTCTTCTTTTTTTTTTTTGTATTTTTGTATTTTGGCTTGATATTTGAGATAATGTTGAAATAACTTGTTTCTTTTTCTCTTTTTCTTGAACTTTTCTTTTCTTCCTATACTAGGGATACTTGCTCGGATTAGCTATAGAGCAAGGGATTTTTATTCTAGGTAGGGGTGAACTTGTCCTTTTGCCAATTCTAGACCATGTGCATGATAGGATAGCAGGGGAAACTTTTCGCTCAAGAAACCACTTCTACTATGTAGCATAGCATGGACATTACAAATATAATCATTTTATTGTGAAAGGATATGCTTGGTTTAAGTAAATAACAAGATCAATTCTCTATGCTCAAACTTTATTTAATTGAATTTTGTGGACTTTGATATAAGAGAGATTAGTAATCATGCCAAATAAAATCAAGATATTTATTTTTGTGTTTGTGATAGTGAGGGATTCCAAATAAATGCTAATTTATCCAAAATAATTTGAAAATATAACTGCAATACTTGAAGAAGAAATATATATAACAAATATTTTTGAGGAGTTTGATGATTTTGACTCTCTCTTTCTTCTTTATTTTTTTATTTTTTGGTTTTGAAAAGAGTCAATAATATTGTTGTTTTGACTTTTTATTTTTTTTATTTGTTTTTGTTTAAACAGTTTTATATATATTTATAAAATGAGACAACATGCAAAATATGTACAAATGATGAAATGACCAAATTTTATGTGTAATATCGCTTAAGATGCATAATATTCATAGGTTCTTTTAAATATTTACCATCTAAGGTAGCTAATTTGTATGCTCCTGATTCAAATTTAGCAGTGATAATATATGGTCCAAGCCAGTTGGGCTCAAATTTACCTTTAAGGTCTTTAGTTGCATTAGTATTTTTTTTATTTTCTTTTAAAACAAGGTCACCGACCTCAAAAGATCGATGACGAACTTTCTTGGCATATGATATTTTAAGCTTGTTTTGGTAAGCATGAAGATGCTCCAAAGCATTGATGTGCTTTTCATATAGAAGTTCTAGCTGACTGAGTCTGCCAACTCGATATTCATCTCCTACTTCGGTATCTTGAAGTAGTAGAGCCAAAGAAGGAACTTCTAATTCAAAAGGAAAAACGGCTTCAGCGCCATAAACCAAGACAAAAGGTGAAGTTCCAGTGGGAGTTCGAACACTAGTTCGATAGGCCCACAAAGTTGGATATAATTGAATGTGCCAGTCGTGGCCAGATTTATTGACCAATCTTTTAAGAATTTTGATTAAGGTTTTGTTAGATGCTTCTGCTTGGCCATTACCCTAAGGATAATAGGGAGTGGACCAGCGATGTTGAATCTTATATTTTTGGCATAATTTCTTGACATCTTTATTTTTGAAACAAGTTCCATTGTCTGAGATGAGATTTGCAGGAATTCTGAACCTACAAATGATTTGATTAAAAATAAATTTAGAGACTTGTGTTCCAGTGCAGGAAGCTAAAGGCATATCTTCAACCCACTTCGTGAAATACTTAGTGGCGATTATGATGAATTTGTGTCCATCATATGACACTGGATTAATTTTGCCAATAATGTCTAAGCACCATTTTGAAAAGGGCCAAGGAGATGAAATAGCCTGCAGCTCTTATGCAGGTGCATGGACAAGGTCAGCATGTTTCTAGCACTTATCGCAATGGCGCACATACTCATGTGCATCATTTTCCATGGTAGGCCAAAAGTAGCCTATCCTAAGGAGCTTTTTAGCAATGACACTACCACTGAAGTGTCCTCCACAAGATCCATCGTGGACTTCACTTAAAGTTGATTTGGATTCTTCTAGATTCAAACATCTCAATAGGATACCTTCAAAAGATCTCCTATATAAAGTATTGCCAATTATTACAAATCGACTTGCTCGTCTACGTAATAATCGACGTTGGTTTCTATTAGAATTGGCAGGGAAAGTCCCATTTTGAAGAAAATCAAATATATCTATATACCAAGGTTCAGGAGTAGCTTCATTGATTAGAAACACATCCAAAGGTTCTAAACATGACTTATTTGAAGCGGGTTCCTAGAGTCGATGAATAATGATGGTGGCATATTTGTCATCTAACTCCAAGGGCAGAAGAGATGCAGTTGTGGCCATAGCGTCAGCCGCATGGTTGCTAGTTCGTGAAATAGCTTCCAAGGTAACTTTATCAAACAAGGATAACAATTGCAAAACATATGCTTTATATGGGCATAATTTATCATCTCTGGTCTGATAAACTTCATTAATTTGATTTATGACAAGTTGGGAATCACCAAAAACTAGCAGATGTTTAATTTTTAATTCCAAGGCAGCTTGTAATCCAAGGATTAGAGCCTCATATTCGACAGTATTATTGGTGCAAGCAAATGTTAATTTGAAGGACAGAGGAATGATGTGTTTTTGTGGGGATATTAAAATAATACCCGCACCAACCCCACTCATGCATTGGGCTCCATCAAAGTATAAGGACCATTGTTCAACATGGTCTGCCTCTAATTGAAGGCATTCATCAGGAAACTCAATGATGAGGGGATGGGTAGAC